>CM030791.1:45402501-46602501 GCA_018127125.1 Rhododendron griersonianum
TCGATAACCTTCTTTCATAGATTCCCTTCACCAGCCAGCAATCCGCTCTTATCCCTTGGTGTCAAAGGGCGAGTTCCTTTCTTGTCTTGCCCAAAAACTTTTTTGATTCTCATTGGGGAAAGACTCTCCCGCGGCAAGGTTTTACACATAGGGCCAGCTGCTTTCTTTATCTCGCTTGCCGTTAGTCCGTATAGCGCCTTTCGGTTGGGGTCCGCCCCGGGGGTTAGACCGCTTGGGTTCTCTTTTTTAGTATCGAAGGCAGTCAACGTGTCAGCCATTCTTCTCCCATTAGACTTGTAAATCCTTTGCTCTCTTCCGGTTCTCTCCCTCTACTTTATTTGATTTGACAGGGGCAGAGAATACCACTCTCTATCAATAACAAGAAAAAAGTAGCAATTCCGTTTCAAATGGTTTAAGCTTGGAAGCAACCTGCTATCTATCGATAGGCGAGAACAGACTGCTATTGGCTGCTTCGCCTATCGATTCTATTATGGCCGGCTTGGAGACATCAGAGGAAGACCATCATCTCTATCCGGGTACGATCATAGCTTCATTCATTCGTTGAACCTTGGGGATAATCATTAGCATTGAAGTAAATCACCACACCACCTCTATCATACATACGACATTTGACGACGCGAGAGTGCATGGTCAACACACACCTAAAGCGCCTACGTTCCGCTTGCAGCCACTACAACCACAACCTAACTTGCACGAGATTCAACTATACTTAGCCCCGCTACGGGTAGTCCCGAGGGGACGGAATCCTCCTATAGTAGTTAGCAGTACTGAACAAGCGAGTCATCGGTCCGGGGAAAGAAAAGGACCGCCTTTGAAAAAAAAAGGGAACTCGCTTAACTCGCTAGGCCTTCGGAAGAAAGGCGATTCACGAGAGAATCGCGCACAGTTCCGTTCGACCGAGATGTGAATGCTCGTGATCTGCTCGGTATAGTGATGGATTTCATGCCCGGAACCCTCGCGATTGATTGGGAGAAAGAGCGAAAGCGAGAAAGATGGATTGTTATCCATCGGAAATCTATAGGAATTCCCCGGGGATTGCCTTCTAATAGATGTTCTGTCTTTCATTATTAACATCCAATCCCATGCTAATAAGAAAAACGAGCGATTGCTAGTCAGCTTTCTTTTTATTAAATAGAATGGTAGGGGCTGAGGCTCTGAAGGCTTTCCTACTTTCTTCAATTCAATTAGGGAATAGCGCAGATGGATCAATCACGCGGTTCTGCAGCGTCCTCCAACTCGCTGTCCGCTCTCGTTCACTTTCTTTGCTGGACGGGAAGATGCGAATCGTGAAGGCCTTCCCACCACGCAAAGTAAAAACCTCGCCGGATAGAGAGAAGCGAATTGAAAACCGGCCTCAAATCCCTTCGCAATCGAAGGTGAAAGCGGGGAAAAGCCTATCTCAGTGATCTTCAAAAACGGGAAAAGCGTCGTTCGAAAACTCGCGTTAGCTCGTTTTGGATCACCTTCGACTTTTGAACCTGTTCTCGACCCCGAGCGTAGCGACCCAAAGAAAGGCGCACTGGCAGCTCGTAGTCGCGGCAAACGCACTTTGATTGTTCAATCATTACATTAATAGGGGCCTTCCAGGAATTGACCAAGCAGTAACCGGGGATCAAAGTTCCATTGATTCATCTATCTCAAATAGGGAAAACACTGAATCAAGAAGGGGTCAGCTGAGCTCGAAAGGGGTAGCCGGTCGTCGGCTAGGAGCTCTGGCCGGCAACGAAGCTAAAGCTTCACACTGGTCCACTCGCAACTTACACGGCTAAGTTCCAACTCTATGTTGAAAAGAAAAAAGAAAATCCCCTAAGAAGAAGACTTTCCACTATTCCAACAGAAAGGGGAAATTCAAATGCTTCATAGATAACCCCCTGTGTCTCGTTCCCATCCAACTCACCGGGAGATCGAAGAGCGGTTTGCGCTTCGCGCCCCAACCCCCAACACTAATGGATGCTTAGATACCTGCAACTGAATCTGTAAGCGGCGCAGGGCAGGATGGACGAGAAAAGCGGCGAGAAGAAGACAAACAGAGGGAGACCTCTTTCTATTGCCTTCCCTTTCTACTTCGTCACTGGTTCGTCGGCGGGACAGCGAGCCCAAGATCCGATTCGTCAATCGACGAATCCATGCCGCGTAACCTGGCAAAGGAGAAAGTGGCCGTTGCACTGATAGGAGTGTAATCGAATCTATCTTTCCTATCCTTGAGGAACTGGTTAAAGAGCTTTGGCAAGAGCAGCTTCAACTTGGGCTTTGACAAGACTTGGCTACGTGGAGTAGACCTCACTCGCTCTTTGGCTCGCTCCTGGCTTTTCTTTTGTAGCAAACTCTTCAACTTGTTGGGCAGTAGCTGCAAAGCCCTCTCCTTTCAGTCGAGTACTACCAAAGCTTGCTAGCTATAGCTTCGTACCTTGCTTTAGCTCTAGCTTCCGCACTTCGCTCGGTTCCACCAAATAATGAAGGGAGCCATTTTCAGATCCTCTGAGTGCAAAGCTAGCAGCAGAGATTGTGGTTCCATACGCGGATTTAGATGCATCCCATATACTACCTCAATCAGAATCAATTCCAACAAAGCTATAGCCCGTTGTAAGGTTCGTAGCCTTTATAACGAGCACCTGGTCCAGTGGCATACCTTTCAGTTACATATACTGCTCCAGATGCCAGTGGACTCGTCGATCAACCAGTGAAGAGAATAGAAGCATAGGTATAGGCAAAGGCGGGAGGGATGAGAGAACAAGCTTTGCCATAACTCAGAGAGAAAAAGGCAATAGCGTACAGACTTGCTAGCAGACTGAAATGCCAGTATAGACTTCTGGCACATGGTCTCCTAGGTAAAGGAACTGCTACTACCTCCTCTGCTGCTTCTTAAGCTACTGACACTCACAGCTGCTAACTCCTTAGGATCTGGAGAACAATATAGTAGGCTACCCCTATAGTACTACTGCCTATGCGGGTGCCTCCGCCTTCGCTCTTTGTGCTAGCCACCTTTGCTTCTGATCCTAGCACTGGCATAGAAGCTACTAGCTAGCGAGGTGTTAGTGGTAGGTAAGCTGGGTGGGAGATAAGACAGAGAGGCTCAGAGTTCACATCGTACAATACTAGCCGAACAACTAGGGCAATGAAGAAACGCGGTAAGGTTAAGCCAAAATACTAGGGCTAGGCATGGCAAGAGAAGCGGTATAGAATAACCATACAGCATAGGGTTTCCTTAAAGAACTGGTAGCATAAGAGATAGACTTAGGGAATAACCTACCAATATGGGGTAAGATATAAGCCCCAGCGGCATTAGTGAAACGATACACCTAAGGCAGTGTTGAAAGGCTATTCAGACCAACCAGGGAAGAGAAAAGGACTTGGTTTAACCCCAGATCTAGGGCAGTTAGAAGCGCTATGGGATAAACCATACCAAACAACTAGGGCATGGCATTCCGAAGCTGGCATTCCGTTCAACCAACAGATATAGGGAGAAGATTGATTGATGAGTACTAGTTTGGGAGGATAGGGGAATTAGTTCCGAAGCTTAGAGAGAACCCCAATAAAGACGGTAAGTGGCAAGAGACATAGAGAAACCTACCAGCAAGTAGGGTTAAAGAGAAGCTGCTATTGAGTGGCAACCCCAATATAGGGGCATTTGCCGAGTTGCTTTGGGGAAAACCCCTACTAGGGCATTAGAGTATGGCTGGGCGTGGGAATAACCAAACAGATAGGGTGGTGAGAGAGAAAGGCTATAGCGTAGAGTTTCACCGTACAAATGGCAGTTGGATAGAGAAGAGATGCCCTAGAGCCATTGCCGTTATAGCCACAGATTGGGGGCGGAGAAGTTAAGGGAGAAACGCTTAGGGATAACCCTCTCACCGGCAAGAAAGGCGGCAAAGCAGATCCATATGTCGTAGAAGTAGATCCAGTAGTAGCCGTTGAAGCAGCAGCAGTTATCCACCATCCGCTAAGAATACCGAGATAATTATGCGAGGACCTCATAGAGTCAGAAGGAAGATTGACGGCAAGTTAGTCCTGCTGCTAGCTGTTAGCTGCTTGCTGGCTTTTTGCCTTATTTTATTGATGTTGGGAGTGGAAGGAATAAGCAAAAGAAATGAACTAACTAAGTTGAAGTTCTAGGCTTAGTAGGCTTTCAAGGAGGCGTTGAAAGATCGGAGGACTAGTGGTAGAAAAGGAGGAGTCACTTCAAGACAAAGGCAGGCTAAAAGGAATGAATTCCCTGAAAGCAAGGGCAGTTAATGGCACAGAGACAAAAAAGGAAGTTCTCCTTGAAAGCAGAAGAATCGTACGAAGATCTATGGTATGTAGCTGTAACGCCCCCATTTTCGGGTACGTTAAATGGACAATTTTATTGAATATTAAAAGAGAGTCTGGCTCATTATTTCATCATAATTCCCATCAGAGTGCCTTCATTACAAAAAGGGAAGGAAAAGCTAGGGTTCCAAACTACAGCTCCGCCTGCTCCTCCATCCTAGCCAGCTCCTCAGCTCCAAAAGCTTCCAAGGTGTACTGTTCATCTTGATCATCTACAAAGTCTGACACATTATACCAACGTCGCCACCGATATAATATGTCAAGGTCATCGAAGGTAACACCATGAGCCACAAGAGCTCAGCAGAATAATCCTATACCCACCAACCCTTAACTTACACATAGCAAGTCACATAGCACACATATATCCAAATAATAACAACACATGCATAATCATTACTCGACTAGCGTAAGTGTCCATGTCATCAGAGTTTCTCCTAAGCAGTGTTTCGTAGACCGTGTCACCATTTTACTTTTTATTCACCAAATCAACATTTCAAAAATCGTTTCCTTTACACACGCACACCACACAATGGGCAAGTCCGGCCACATTGAGGTTTTTAAAGCACACACAGCCTCACAATGGTTCCGCCACCACAGATTTCCATTGGAACACACCCAACCTCGGTTCCGCCACGCCGGGTTCCCGAGTATCCTCACAATGGATCCGCCACGCCGGGTTCCCATTGGCACACATCTTGCATTGGCTCCTCTCCACGGATAACCAAGCCATACCTCACCATGGTTCTGCCGTTCCGGGTTCCCATGGGAACGCACACAACCTCACAATGGTTCCGCCACCACGGATTCCCATTGGAACACACACAACCTCACAATGGTTCCGCCACCACGGATTCCCATTGGAACACACACAGCCTCACAATGGTTCCGCCATCACGGATTTCCATTAGAACACACACACACAACTCCCATTGGGCAAACGGCCACAATGTAGTTTCAAAAATATTTTATCCGATGTCACAATTCTTTCTTTTACACACGCACACCATACAATGGGCAAGTCCGGCCACATTGCGGTTTCCAAAAACATTTCTCTTTTTCAAACACATCGTTCCCACAATTGGCAAGTCCGGCCACATTGCGATTTTCAAACACTTTCCTTTTTCCAAAACACACCTTTTTATTAAACACCCCTAGGCATCATGTTTCTATTTTCTCAATTTCCATGTCTCGTTACATGCATCGACTCCGCGGTAGGACTTTTCACGTATGTACACATAAATCATTCATTGTAATCTTGAAACTAAACTAGCAAGATCATTCAACTCTATATTAGGTAGCATGCTCATTTTATCACATCATCATACTCAACATTTAATCATACAAGTAAAGCATAGTGCCACATGGACGGACACCTTTGGAGTGGTAAACCACTTATGCTTTATCAGCAACAAGTAAAACAAGTATACATGTTCATAATCATCAAAATACGAATACTTAAAGTAGGGTCACAACATTATCCTCAAAATTTGTTATTCCTTTTCAAATTTCAAAACAACATATGTTTATTGAAGCATAATCGACTACACATGTACTTAAGAGTAAGATTAACTACGTATATGTAGACACCCCAATTTGGCCTAACGATTATTTCAAGTCCCACCTTGGGGACCATCCCAATGATGAAATGGATACAGTGATTGCTGATTGCCTTCTTGCGAACCTTAGGACTTTCGGTTAGAACTTCGAGCCACTTAGAAGACCCAATCTAGAGCCATATACCATTTTGAGTGCTGCTGTTATTGTTGCTGCTGTTATTGCCTTCGGTAAGACTTTCGGTAAGACTTCCGGTAAGAACTGCTGTTATGAGCCATATGCCACTTAGAAGACCCAACATTGCCTTCTTGCTGCTGTTATTGTTTAGCATTCCTTGTTATACCATTTTGATAGACCATTTTACTGGTGTGATCAGCATTCATTGAGTGATCAGCATTCCTTGTTATCCCCCTCTGCTGTTATTGTTCAGCATTCATTGAGTGCTGCTGAACTGTTGCTATTGCTAATGTTGCTAATGTTGCTGTTATGGTGGCAGCTGTTATGCTCCCTGTTACCTGTTGCTGCTGGTCAAGTTTTGGTCAAGTTCTGAACTTGACCAGAGTTGGACATTACATTTTGCTCAAGTTCTGAACCTGTTGCATTTTGACATTGTGTTTTGGTCAAGTGCTGAACCTGTTGCTGCTGGCTGCTGCTGCTGTCCAGTAGTGTCCAGAGTTGGACATTGATGCTCAAATGAAGTCTCATGAATTTTGATGCCCAAATGAAGTCCCATACTTACCAAGAGTTCAGTTATACTACTGTTTTCAGTTTTCAGTTATACTTCAGTTTGCTGTGAAGAAGTAGATGTATGGGTTGGTTGTTTGCTATTCGTTGCTCTGTATTGTGTTCACCAGTTTGATTGGTATAAGTTTTATAAGCTTTGTAATGTCCGGCATTGGCGTTGTTTTCCTTCCCTCTTTCAGATGGATTGGAAACACTGCATGTTAGTTATCTCATGTAGCCACTTGGCTTAGGATTTTTCTTTACTTTTTCCCTTTCTTTTTCTTTTCCTCCTGGGGTATGCCCCTTGTAGGCTGTATATTCGCTTAGCCTCTTTTATATTTCAAGCTGTTTTACACACAAAAAAAAAATCTAGAGCCATATAGCCTTTCAGACAGAAAATACAGAAGCCTAGGAGAATCCATCTGTCGGCCGTAACATTGATCTAACGGCCTTAACATCATTTCCTCACCCAAGCAACCTGTTGCTAGAAAATCTCCCCGAGAGATCAATCCCTCGGTCGCAGGATCCATCCTTCGGCCGCAAGATCCATTCCTCGGCCGCAAGATCTTTTGCCCGGCCGCCAGATCATCCTTTTTCCAGACTCTGGAACGTTCTATCGATTGTTTGATCCAACTACACTACCTCTCCGATGCGTTCGGGCTACGTTCAGAGATTACGACGAAGAGTTTGTATTACATGGCAACTCCAATTCCAAATCGTGTGCTTTGATTAGTCAAGTTGTGTCACTCCTATGCCTATATAAAGGAGCCTTTGGGCTCTGAAATTAAGAACACAATACACCCTCATCAGCCACGATACTCTGCACAAATACTCTCTCAAACCCTCTCTTCAAAAACCCTAACCTCCCGAAGGCAGCCATCCATCCGACGATCAAACCCCGAAGTTCAAACCCTAACCCTAAGGTTTTCAAAGAAGTAGTCAATCAATCACAACCAATCTGAAACAATCAAGCAACTGAGGGATCAAGGTGGTGAGGCCCAACGGCCTCTGGTTTGATTCATTTTTCTGTCTATAATCTTAATCGTAGCGTTTTGATTATTTGCTAACTTTTCTGTTTGGTGTGAGGAAGAACACCGACCAGGGCTTCGATCCCTCGGCCGGTACATTAAACCAGGAGGATCCCTCGGCCGTGACATCTATTCACCGGCCGCAGGATCCATTTCCCTGGAACAGTCTGTTTTGTGTTTTGCTTTTGACGCATGCTTTCAATTACAGTCTTGGCTCACCATTAACTGCTTAAAGGCTAAAAACAGACTACGTGTTAGAATTAGATAAAGCATCTATATGTCTTATGTTGAATAACTATGGGCCAGTTTCACGACTGGCAGAGAGGGGTGCCTAACACCTTCCCCTTACTATACTTTTGGCTCCCGTACCCAGAATCTCTACCTATTTTCCTAGTTTTAATAAACTAGGTGGCGACTCTGTTTTGATGATAACCGCTATCGTGTGGCGATGTTCCTAGCCATGGGAATATCCACGATCTTGGTTTATGAAGCAAGCAACCAAACGAGCAAACAAACGAATCAATCTGTATGGCGATGCCCCGTCTGGGAGGTGTCTACAGTATACTTAGGAAAAGTAGATATGGAAAATCTACATGATTGTACCATTATCTATACTTAGGATTAGAAGGTATAAGAAAAATCTACCGTTCTTCTTGGCGGTAGTGATGACTACGGAAGTTAGAAGGTGCGTCGGCTATCGGACGGAGTAAATTCTTAAGGATGGCTTCCGGTAGCTTCGAAAGAGAAAGGTTTCTCTCGAAACTAGATCTTGACTAACACTACTAAAACTTTTGGATCAATAGGGTGGTGGAGTGGCGGTTTAGTGGCGGCCTTGGATGAGTTTCTTGAAGAACTTGGGAAGAACTTCAAGAACAAGCAAGAACAACAAGAACACTAAGCTTTCTAGAGAGAGAAGTTGAAGAAATGAAGGTGTGAGTTGAAATGGGAAGGAATGGGTGCTATTTATAGCCAAAGGTTGGTCTATTATCCAAGAGACAATTTTTCCCCTAACATTTGTTGTCCAATGGTTAATAGATTGACTAGATTTGATTTGGTACCTTTAGGTACTATATAATCCAACAAGATTTTCAAGTATCAAATAAAATATAAGGCCAAGATTTTCTTTTTTAAATAATTCAAGAAGTACTAGTACTTATATATTTATTAGTGTACTTTAGAAAATCTAGGTTTTCTTTTATCTAAGGGATAAAAGTTCTCCAAACATTTATTACCCAATGGGTAAGGGTTTGCTTGACTAGATTTGGTACTTTAGATTTGATTTGGAAAGATTTTGTGGAAGAAAGGAGGATTGTACAAAGTTTTAAAATGGAAAATGTACAAAAAAAGGACAATGAAAAATAGATTTTGCTTGAAAGAGTAAATCACCCTAGATTGTAACCTAGTCAAAGTACAATGGAAGATCAAGGCAAGGTACACTCCAATCTCTTCCTCTTACTCTCTCTCTCTCTCTCTCTGAAATTCTCTCTCTCTCTCCCTCTCTCTCTCTCTCTCCTAGTACTAGTACATATATATATATATCTTAAGTATATAAGTACATGGGAAATCTAGGAATTGATTAAATAAATAAATCCTAGTACTTTGTTGAAAGACTAACTCTATTATTCAATGGGTTATAATTCTCCTAACTTTTATTGACCAATGGTTAAAGTAGTATATACCTTGAATAATATATATATATATATATATATATATGTACATGTATTGACCAAGTATGAAAGTACATAAGTACTATATGATCTTACTAGATCTTTTTAGTCAAAATTCCCCATTAAACAATGTCTATTTGGCACATGTTTCCCTTTATAATATAGTATTAGGGTACAAAGAATCCTAGGGCGAGATATCATATCCATTTCTTTAATCTATTAGGTACATGGCATATCTAATTAAACTAATAAGTCCTAGTACTAGGTAGAAAGACTAGCTCATTATCCAATGAATAATATTTACCCTAACTTTTATTATCCAAGGGTCAAAGATGGAAGGTACTATATATATATATATATATATATATATATATAAAAGTACAATGACTCATGGTGAATCTATTAAACTAATTGGTCTAGTACTTGGTGGCAAGACTAAGCTATGGAACAATGAGTAATATTCTCCCTAACTTTTATGGACCAATGGATAACAAAGTAAAGTATAATATTGGAATATTATATATACATCTTTCAAACATGTGTACATAGGCCTATATAATACTATATAAGTGTACCTTGGTCAAATCTAATAAAATATCTTAGGTAGAAAGCCTATTGTCCAATGGATAAAGATTTTCCTAACTTCTATCGTCCAATGGGTAAAGGTCAAAGATGACTTTGGTCCAAAGGGTTCCTTTAGGGTTTGGAAAGGTTCAAAAGGTTCAACTAAGGTTGGAAGTGAAACTGGTAGTTAGGTTACCTCAACGAATCGGTTAGAAGCTAACTCGGCTTGCTAAGTAGGATTTCTAGTCAAGAAATAGGATTCTAAGACTTTATCTTAATAGTTAGGAAAACAAACCAGACACTTGTCTTTAGAAAATGACCCTATTGCTCGGAGTGAAGAAATCTAATTTTATAAGTCTAAAATTTAGTAACGACGGATTTTTGGGTATTAAAAAGAAATTTTAAAAGAAGTCCAAGTAATTAAAATAAAATTCAAATTTTTAACGAAATTTTTACTGACCAAAAATCAGGGTCGTTACAGTAGCTCTATGTATGAGAGGGCCGTAACATAAAGGACTCTCTTTAGCCAACCGTCACTTGTGAACATACATAATGGAAAGTGGTTAGACTTTGGCCAACTATTAGCATAGCAAGACCATTCCAATTGAGAAGTCGAATTGATGAAGGTTCTCTCTTTATTCCAAAATATGTGACTAGACCACGGCAAAATCCTATCAATTCAATCTATCCTCATATTGGAAGGCTAGGACTAGAATAGGTAGGTGCGCTTCCGTTACACTAGCTTACAAAAAGACAGAAAAGAGGTCACAAATCCCCTAGTTGGCTTTCCTGAGGTCAAGTTCCTTTCTCTAATAATCAGCCTCCTGCAGGCAAATAGAGGCGCACGTGAGATTATCATACCTACCTACTATTAAAGTAAGCCAATTCGAAAGCGCTTACTAGTCAAACTTAGAAGTCGGGCTTCTTGAGAAATTGCATCCATTACAATAAAGAATCTCGTCTTTCCATTTCATGTCAAAAGAGCTCCTTTATCCTTCAGGGATAAGACTCTCTTTCAGTCACTCGTTTTAAAAAGATTTGAAGTGATTCTGTTATTAAAGCGAGACTTAGAGAAAACCTTCCTTTCAGTCAAGCGCTGTAGTTAAATCAATCTCTTGCGTAAAGCGAGGTGCTTCTCTTCGCTAGTGTTTTCCGTTTTCCTCGCGCTAAGCGGTTACGCTAAGTCTTCCTTGGCTTACGAAAGAAGCATTCACATCCAAATCCGAATCCGAAGCCAACAGATACATCAGCGTACTACCATTCATTCCTATCCCGGGTGGTAGTCTCGTTGATCGGTTTGATCGTTTGTTGATCTTCGTTCTTTTTCATTAATGAAATTCGAATCCTCTTTTCGGATATGTTGTTTTAGTTGATGGAGTTGCACACACATCGCATCCTTCTTGCTTTTGTTAGTGAATCGGGAAGGTCAGGCGCTCATCAGGTAAGGATTGTACAGATGGTAGTTAGGGAATATTATGAGTGAGATAGTATTGTTGTTCTGGAGCCAAATCTGTATTGTATGGGTGGGAGTCAAAGCAATATGGACGATCGCGTTGTGAGAAAGACAATATGAATCTAGGACTGATAGATATAGTAGGGGGAAGGCATATACATAAGCAGACGCATCCGAGCAAGCCTGGATAAGACCACCGGCGCATCCACGGAAGCAGCCGAATCAGAAGTTCAATCATCCGAAGCCGCTTAAGCCGAATGGGGACGGAGGTTGTTGTTGGTGTTGTCGGACCAGGGGACCGCTTTGTTGCGAACCACCACCATTGGAATTCTCCGTAGTCATTAACGAGAACGAGAAAAGGTCACCAAAAGGGAGCGCGGCTCGTATGAAATGCTTAATGAAAGTCAAAGTATCGATTACGAGTCCGAGGTTGTTGATAACGATTCGTAGGTTTCGAATTAATCTCTAACAGAAGAGAATATTGCATATAGAGGGGTACTTCCCAAATATGGAGATTGGAATGTTGATGGCTTGGATGGAGTCCCCTATAGGGAAAGACATGTATCCCAATTCTGCTTTCTGAATATTATACCAGAGGGGTAAGAAAGAGAGTCAAATCTTACGAGCTTTCTTCGTAGGGAAGATAGATCTAATATTATTAGACCCAGTCTTCCTCTGCCCCAGGCGAAACAGTAAGTCAGCCAAAGTGAAATGATTAGGAAGGGCTTTCCAGGTGGGTATCCATCTCACACCCTGTTCCAAGGGTATGGTATGGACCCAGGGAAGGTATCTAGCTATTAAGCTGGGCATCTTCCACTTTATTCGCCCAACCGTTCGCTGAACCATATCCAGATCAGAAGGTTGCACAATGGATTGGAATGTTCGTCTGTTCATCTTCGGAGCCAACTCGACAAGTCGAGAAAGCGAGAAGAAGGACAGATATATCTTCACCAGAGTGTCCGAACGATCATCCTTCCTATAGATGGACCGTCTATGGAAGGCCGGAATAATCCGGGGCCTCGAGTGAGTGATACGGGAACTGGAAGTAGAATGGGGCTGTAAGAGCCACCATAAGCTATCTGAAGGGAGGATGAACACTGCTTTAAGTATAGAGCAGTGAACAGGAACCCCGACCTCTTAACCAGTTTCCGCACGTCCTTCACGAATAAATGGGCTGCAACGCAGTGCTCCTTAGTCAGAATTGTTGCCCCTAGCCCTATGCAGCTGCCAGCCTTCCCCTATTATATTAAAGGGCTTCCCCTATTAAAGAAGGGACTCATACAAGACTTTCTCTTTGCATCTGATCTAATGCTTGAAGCAACAAGAGAAAGAAAGCCGTATGTATAGCGTGATGAACTCATCAGACAAGAGCTAACTTCCAGACTCCCCTTTCCTAATATAAGACCCACTCCCAGAAGAGCTAATCGAGAAGGCAAGGAGGATCGGAAGTCTTTCAAGACAGAACGGTATTCGTAGATAGATTGGACTGAGGGCAGGAGAGAAGACTGATTTAGCACATACTCATTTATCGCACTGAATAAAGATATAAAGATATCGCACCACGGATTGACCAGTTACCGGTAAAGGAAGGACAGGTAAGAATGGAGTTGATTGGTAGCTAGGCGAAGAGTTGAGGATAGATAGAGGAATGAAATTGCTTCTTGTTAGATCAAGCGACCTTGAACCTGCAGTTGACTATGAAGAGAAGAAGAAAAAGGATAGACCCCCCTATTCATTATGAGGAGACCTAGAAAGTATAAGGAGAGCTAATGTTTTTTGGTAAATATAAATTTCGTTAAATATTTGAATTTTATTTTAACTACTTGGGTTCCATTTAAAATTTCTTTTTAAATCCCAAAAATCAGTCGTTATTGATTCTAGACTTATAAAAATAAGTTTTCTTCATATAAAATTATTTGGTCATCTTCTAAAGACAAGTATGCTTATAAAAGCACTTGTATATTTTCCCTAGTATTTGAAATAACGTCTTTCTTGGCTAGAAATCCTACCGGGCAAGTAGAATTAGATTCCAACTAGTTGGCAAACCGAATCACTTGGATTCCAAGTCTAGGATGCCCTAACCTTAGATGGACCATTTGAACCTTTTGGCCTTTATCCATTGGACGATAAATCCTAGGGAAATCTTTATTCCTTGGGCAATAGAAGTTAGTCTTGACAATGAAAGCCTAGGTTTGACAAGACAAGTCACTTAAGAATCCTTGAACCATAGGAAGCCATCATTTTGAACATATAGTATAGTATATGTTCCACTTAGTGACTGTGTTTGACTGTTATGGTATGGTGTTGGGACATCCTCTGTATAGTATTTTGGACTGCTGCTGATCTGCAATCTGTTCTGTTGGACTGCTACTTATCTGCTTTCTGTCATTTCTGGGCTGTGTCTGCATTTTGTTTCAATTCTTTGGGAGCTTCAGAAGTTTGTCACTTCAGAAGTTTGGAGCTTTAGAAGTTTATGCCTGCTACTGCTGTTCTGTGATGGACTGCTGCTCTTCTGTGACAGCAGCAATTCTGAAGCTGCATCAGAACTGCATCAGTTCTGAAGCTTGACTGCTAGCAGCAATTCAGAAGCTGCATCAGTTCTGCTGGCCTGCCTTGCTACTAACCGTCATGTTCTGCTGCTGCTGCTGCAGTTTTGTATAGCCATATCAGTTGAAGGCTTATTAGATGAAGGCTTATCAGTTGCTGCTGTGAGTTGGTTGTACAGCAAGCTGCACAACAAGTGTAATGCGTTAGCTTTTTTCAAGTGTAATGTATTAACTCTCCAGGACTGCACTTCTTAGTGCCTTACATGGGTGTAGTCTATTTTGTTGCTTTCAATAGGCGTTGTTTTCCTTCCCTCTTGCTAGATGGATTGGAAACAACGCTCATCATTTAGCCAGATAGCCATTTGGCGTTGTCAATTTTCTTACTCTTGTTGGTTTTCTTTTTCTTTTCCTCCTGGAGTATGCCCCTTATAGGCTGTACATCCGGTTATCCTTTTTTCTATTTCAAGCTATTTTACCCAAAAAAAAAAAAACCATAGTCTTGCATGCATGCAACCCTAGGTCATATAGCCCTAACCCTATTTATGTTACTAGATTCTTATGTACTTAGATAACCATATATGTGGATATATATGTCTCCTACTAGGGGTGCACTTTCTAGGAAAGTAAGATCCACCTTTAATCATTTCACTTTCTTGGACTTTCCTTATATATATATATATATATATATATATATGTACTTAGCCAAGAGAGAGAGAGAGAGAGAGAGAGAGAGGGAGAGAGAGAGAATTCAAATGGAGAGAGAGAGAGAGAGAAGGGCCAAAAGTTGAGGGAGAGAGAGAGAGGCCGAAAGGAGGAGAGAGAGTGTGAGATTGCATGTGCTAGTGTTTTGCATGCTTCCAACAAGCAATCTCTTTACTTGGCCAACCAAAGTACAACCTATTATCTTCTTTACAACCCATGCTAGCCTTCCAAATCTAGCCTTGCCACTTGTCCTACCTTTTATGACTAAACCAAAAACCCCTCATGATAACCTAAGCCCTAACCTAAAAATGGAAGCACCATGCTTGGTATGCTTCTAAGCATGAAGTGACAACACAATGAGAGAGAGAGAGAGAGAGAGAGAGAAAGAATCAGCCAAGGAGGGGAGAGAGGGCCAAAAATGAGAGAGGAGAGAGGAGCATGCTTGTGCTTTTGCTTGGATACTTACACAAGCTACAAGCTAGCCTTAAGCCTATTATCCACTTTCCAACCCATTTCTAGTCTTCCAAAGTACAACCTAGCCTTGCAAGCCAACCCATTCTAGGACAAGACTAGACCAAAACCCTTCATGAGAACCTAGTTCATTAGCCTTAAGCCTAAAAAGATTGGACAAGACAAGTCATGGAAAGCTTGGCATGCTTTCAAGCTTGATTGGACAACACATTGGAGCAAATCCATGGGAAGGAGAGAGAGAGATTTTTGGCCAACGAGAGAGGAAGAGGAGCCAAGTCTTTGCCTATAAATAGAACCCCCCTCTTGCCATTCAACTCACACCTTCACTTCTTGCTCCAACTTCTCTCTAGAAACCATTTCTGTTTTTCCAGACAGCTTACTGCCCTTTGTAAATCCTCATTATTCTCCTGCTTAGAGTAGTTTTTAGAACCAACTTCCTCCGGGAAAGTTGTAGAGCACTTCGAGATCTTCAAGTTAGGCCTAAGAACCACCCCAATCGGTCAAGAAACGACAAAGATATCGACATCCGAAGTTCAGTAAAAATTCGGATTTCCAGATTTCCAGACAGCTTACTGTCTCCCCCTTTATCACCATATTTCTCCTACCTAATGTAGTTCTAGGATCAACTTCCTTCACAAAAGTGGTAGAGCACTTCTAGAGCTTCGATGTAAACTCAAGAACGATCGTATTCGGCCAAATATTGATCGAGTTACTGCCATCCGAAGTTCGGTCCATATTTAAGAGTTTCACCACCCATGGAGTTTTCCAACTAGCTTACTCGGCCCCGACTAGTTTCGGATTAAGGTAGATTTTCTATATCTACTTTCCCTATGTATATGTAGAATATTCTCATACACTTTAATCCTAAGTATACGTAGAGTTTTCCCGCACTTACTATCTTGAAGTATACCGTGTGATTCTTGCACGTTGAAATATATACGAACTTGAAAAGTGTTTTACTAAAGAAATGAAAAGGAAGGGGAGTATGTTGTATATCCCAACTTTATTCTTCGGAAAAACATATGCTGTTTTGAACTTCCTTAAAAGAAAGAAAGAACGACTTTTGAAAGATTAAGCTTACCGCTTACTTAGAAGTATTTGTATTTTGATCTACAGAATGGTATAAGCTTGTATACATGTTTACCTGTCTACTTGTTGCTGATAAAGCATAAGTGGTTTACCACTCCAAAGGTGTCCGTCCATGTGGCACTATGCTTTAGATTGTATGCTAAATGCTTGAGAATGCTTACGTGAATTTAAGGATAAAATGAGCATGCTAAATAATATAGAGTTGGATGACCTTGTAAGTCTAGTTTCAAGATTTCAATGAATGATTTATGTGTACGTACGTCCTGCCGCGGAGTCTATGCATGATAACGAGACACAAAAATCAAGAAAATAGAAACATGACGCCTAGGGTGTGTTAAAGACAAGGTGTGTTTTGAAACCGCAATGTGGCCGGACTTTCCCATTGTGTGGTGTGTGTTTTTAAACCACAACGTGGCCGGACTTGCCCGTTGAGTGGTGTGTGTGTGTGTGTGTGCCAATGGGAACCCGGTGCGGCGGAACCATTGTGAGGATACTCGGGAACCCAGAATGGCAGAACCGAGGTTGGGTGAGTGGCTTGGTTTTCCGTGGAGAGGAGCCAATGCTAATGTGTGCCAATGGGAACCCGGTGCGGTGGAACCATTGTGAGGATACTCGGGAATTTGGAACGGCAGAACTGAGGTTGGGTGTGTGGCTTGGTTATCCGTGAAGAGGAGCCAATGCTAATGTGTGCCAATGGAAACCCGGTGCGGCGGAACCATTGTGAGGATACTCGGGAACCCGGAACGGCGGAACCGAGGTTGGGTGTGTTTTAAACCCTCATGTGGCCAAACGTGGCAGCTCATTGTGTGGATAGATTTTGAAAGCAGCAATGAAGCCATTGTGTGTGTCACTAATGAAGCCATTATGTGTGTCATCGGTGACACGATTTATCTATACACCCAATAGGGACCTGGCGTGAAAGCCCTTGTGTGGATTTTGAAAACCACAATGTGGACGGACATGGTAGCCTATCGTGTGTAATACTTGAAAACCCCAATGTGGCCGGACTTGCCCATTGTGTGGTGTGTGTTAAAATGTGATTTTCGAAATGTTAATTTGGAAATGAAAAGTAAAATGGCGACACGGTCTACGAAACGCTGCGTAGGAGAAACTCTGATATCACAGACACCAACGATAGTTAATAGAGAATGTGGATGTGTCATTGTTGATAGTTGAATAAACATATACTGCGTAGATATCGTTATCTGTATGGCTTGTTTTGTGTAAGTTATGGGTTAGTGGGTATAGGATTATTCTGCTAAGCTTTCGTAGCTCATGGTGTTACCTCTGGTGACCCTGACATATTATATCGGTGGCGATGCTGGTATAATGTGTCAGACTTTGTAGATGATCAAGGGGAGCTGTACACCTTGGAAGCCCTTGGAGCAGAAGAGCTGGCTAGGATGGAGAAGCAGGCGGAGCTGTAGTTAGGAACCCTAGATTTCCTTCCCTTTATGTAATGAAGGCACTCTGATGGAAATTTGATGTAATAGTGAGCCAGACTCACCTTGATTGTTCAATAAAATTGCCCTTTTAACGTACCCGAATTTGGGGGCGTTACAGCTAAACTCGAGTTCAAATGCTTAAGAGAAAATGGGGAATGGTCGAGGCCTACTAGATAGAGCATGAAGCTGTTCTCATTCCTGCTGTTAGGAATTCTGAAATCTATAGTTCCTATGTGCCTAACCAAGAGAATGGTCTTTTCCGCTCTTAGTTCGGCATGGCTATCCTAGTAGAATATATTGTATGAAGAGAGGACGGGCGTAAGGTCTAAGAGTTGCTAGAAAGTGAAACCTTGAGGTTGAGGACTGGCTATGAACTTCCTTCTATCAAGAGATATAGATAGGTTCCTGCCTCGTCTTGGGAGGGCAAACCGGTGGAATCTATCAATATCTATATGTGCTTCCGCAGGACCAAAAGTGGTCAGGATACTTTCTCCTGTCTTCCGAATTCGATTTCTGACTAATAGAAGGAAAAGAGAAGTTGAGGAGATTCTGAGCGAGCGCCTGCACATTATGGACCTTTTTTTTCTCGATAGAGATCATATGGATGAGGTCGAAGACTTTTTCTATGGGTTGAGTTGGATTCCGCCGGGAATCATCCTGATCAACCACTTTGAATGGGGTGCGAGCGAGATAGATTCAAATTCCTTTCATTCAAGGTGCATCGTCAACTACTCTATCCCACATCTAGATGAGGCCAGACTGATAGCCTCCATGTGGGCCTGCATAAGAAGGAAAGTGTGCTTGTGTTCTCCTACGTATGAGTTCTTTATTCCAATCCCAACTTCGATGGCTTCGAATAAAAGGAAGAAAGCAAGACGAATCTTAGTTCACTTTTTGAGTTCAGTCCTTTGACTTCTCTTTTAGAAGCTTTCTTTAATGCCTTCTCGGAATCCTTCGTAACAAGGTAGCCGGGGGTTTCCCTACGGCTGGATTGAATCCTTCCTTCCCATTTTCATCGTCTTGTCCAAGCTCCGATCGCATTGCATTTGAAGAACTGAGTTAGCTGCTTTTTTAGCGATATCGGTAATTGCTGTACCGTAACCGCACTGAGTTTGATTTTCCAAATAGACTTAACTGTCTCATTCAGCTTGTGTATAGGCTCGCAAGTGGAGGTTAATTGAGATATGAAGCGGCGGGGGTATTGCACGCGCCCGAGAAACCCCCGAATTTCTTTACCTTATCTATGATGCAAGAAAGAATGGACTTACATCGCCTTTTTATTCCTCGCCTACCAGCCGGAGCCTTTTCCTTAAATAACCGTGGCTTTTTCTTTTCCTTTTGAATAAAGCGGAGTTGGGCGAAGATGGGGATAAGGAGTAAGGATGGATCAAATCTTCTTTTCCCATGGGGAACCTCTCATCATTAACACTGACTGGTCCACTGCTGTTGGATGATAGGACCTGTCCTTGAGAAAGATGTGGCGCGCTTTCTTCCTTTGTTCGGAAATTCAGCAGGTGCTGGTCAATAAGGTTCTGAATTATGTGCCTGAGACTAAAACATTTGTCAGTTTCATGTCCTGGACTTCCCATGGGCAACAAGGATTGTATCGCGAAGAGGACGAGCCTACAATAGCTCTGAGGGATATTGGAGTTATCAAGCCGGCGGCTACCAAGCCTGGTAATAACTGAGATGGTGGCACTGGGGAGGGGATCAAAATTCCGGGATTCTGTTCTTGCAAGAGTACGGCTGCCTTGCTCTCTCTATAATATTTCGAATTCCTCTTTTTCCTTTCGAATTGGATTTGGCACTGTCAGGGTTCCCATCAAGTATTTCATCAGACTGATCTGCCGCTGCAACTGTTCCAACTCTTCCGCCATTTCTTCCTTGCTGGGCTCCTCTTTCATCTGCTCATCGCCGACTGCTGAGATCATATCTATTTCTGGTGACTGTTTGCATTGTCTTTTCTGCTTGTTAGCATCCTTCCGTGGAAGCCAGACCTGAATAGTTTTCTGAGAGGGTTTAGAGCGGCGCTGCCTTCTACTCAAAGGCCCTTTTCCTCCCCATCTAGAGAGGTAATATGGTTCGAGGGTCGGACTGTTGTGTTTCATGCACTTCAGGCCTCTTCTTTATCGGCAAAGGATTAGACTTTCCTTGGAGAGCTGATGGATCACTTGTAGCAGCCTCTTGTATCAAGAACTTACCTATTTTTGTAATGACCCTGATTTTTGGTCAGTGAAAATTTCGTTAAAAATTTGAATTTAATTTTAATTACTTGGATTCCATTTAAAATTCCTTGCTAATATCCAAAAATCCGTCGTTACTAAAATCTAGACTTGTGAAAAACTAGATTTCTTCACTCCGAGCAATAAGATCATTTTCTAAAGACAAGTGTGTTGGACTATTCCCTTAATCATCGAGCTTAAAGCCTAGGTTAGATTCTTGACTAGAAATCCTACTTAGCAAGCCTAGTTAGCGTCTGACCTAATCCTCGGAGATAATCTAATTAAACTCATGACCTTCCTCGAGCCATTTGAACCTTTTGAACCCCTTGAACCCTAAGTCAACCGTTGACCTTGGTCCATTGGTCCATAGTTGTTAGTAGAATTATTATCCATTGGATAATAGGACTAGTACTATTATACTATAGTTAAATCAATGACTAGAATCCCATGGGATTCTCCCATTAAAGAATTGGAAGAATATCTAATATAAAATTGAGTCCTAAGATTCTCTGAGTACAAATATTGTATTATAAGGAGTCAAGTGTCAAATCGGAGCTTTATATTATAAAATTTTGACTAGATTCTCACCCAGATTCTCTAGTACTTATATGTATATTATAATAGAGTACCAGTACAACTCCCCAATTTAAAAATAGAGATAGAAAACATGTACCAAATTCATTATTAAATTAGGAAAATCTTATTCTTTCAAAAACCCTTTAGTTTATTATTAACCTTGTACTTCCAAAAATCTAAATTGATGACATATATCTATATTAGTATATTATTGTAATACAAGGGAGGGAGAGAGAGAGAGAGAGATTTTCGAGAGAGAGAGAGAGAGAGAGAATTTCTGAGAGAGAGAGAGAGAGAGAATTTCCGAGAGGGGGAGAGAGAGAGAGAGAGGGAAAGAAGGAGAAAGATTTGGATTGTACCTTGCATTCCTTTGATCTTTCTATGTACTTTGACATCACCCAAAGATTGTATTCTTCCTAGCCAAATCTTGTACAATTGTCCTAGTTTGTTAAACCAATGACCAAATCTTGTACAAACCTTCATCCTTACTCTTCCTTAGTCAACCAACCACCCTTCGTCCTTCCATGCTTAGGTGTCCCTTGTACCATGAAGAGAGAGAGAGAGGAGAGAAAGAGAGAGAGATTGCCGAGAGAGGGAGAGGAGAGAGAGAGAGCCGAGAGAGATGGGAGAGATAGGAGAGAGAGAGAGAGAAAGATATGTTGTACCTTTCTTGATCTTTCTCTACCAAACCCTAATTCTATATATATAAGTACTTGTACTTATGGAAGAAGAGAGATAGGATGACATGAGTTAGATTGTTAGTACTAGATTGACTTACACAAAATCCTTACTCTTCCAAATCAAACCACCAACCCTTAGTCCTTCCAAGCTTAGGTGTCCATTGTACCATGGAGAGAGAGAGAGAGCGAGAGAGAGAGAGAGAGAGAATGGCCGAGAGAGAGAGGAGGGAGAGAGAGAGAGAGAGAGGCCGGTTGAGAGAGGGAGAGAGAGTGTGATGTGTGTGACTAGTGTACTCCCATGTCTAGCATTTGGTCATCCTATTGCATCACCATGTACCACCAAATCTAGGGTTTCTTACTCTTTCAACTCTAAGGACAACCATATCTAGTTTTCTTATTCTTTCAAGTACTAGACTAGACAAAAACCCCATAGAATAAACATAAACCTTGTCCTAGATTTGGAAGAAAGAGCAAGGAAAATCTTGTAGTCTTTCAACCCTTGTACTTTAGTACATTGAACCAAAGAGAGAGAGAGAGAGAGAGAGAAATGGCCGAGAGAGAGAGGGAGAGAGAGAGGCCGGGAGAGAGGGAGAGAGGGAGAGAGAGATTGTGTGATGTGTGCAAAGTGTACAAATGAGCCTAGTCATGTCCTTTGGCCAAACATCTCACCCAATCCAAGTACCATCAAATCTAGTCATTCTATTAACCATTGGATAACAAATGTTAGGGGAAATTTTACCCATTGGATAATAGGTCACCCTTTGGCTATAAATAGCACCCATTCCTTCCCATTTCAACTCACACCTTTCATTGCTCCAACTTCTCTCTAGAAAGTTTAGTGTTCTTGTTGTTCTTTGCTTGTTCTTGCTTGTTCTTGAAGTTCTTTCCTAGTTCTTCAAGAAACTCTTCTAGTGCCGCCACTAAACCACCATATCGATCCAAAAGTCTTAGTAGTGTTAGTCAAGATCTAGTTTCGAGAGAAACCTTTCTCTTTCGAAGCTACCGGAAGCCATCCTTACGACGTTACTCCGTCCGACTAGCGACGTACCACCTTTCCTCCGTAGTCATCACTACCGCCAAGAAGAACGGTAGATTAATCTCTACTCATTTCCCTAAGTATAGATAATAGTATGATCATGTAGAATTCTCCGTCCCTGCTATTCCTATGTATACGTAGGATTTCCCTACACCTCCTACACTCTAAGTATATATCAATTTTCCTATACTTTCGAACTCTAAATATAATTAGAAATGTGTTTGCTTTGAAATATAGATAATCGTGTTTATAGATAGATTAATCTCGACTCATTTTTCTAAGTATAAACAATAGTATGATCACATAGATTTCCATATCTACTTTCCTTAAATATAAATCGAAATGTGTATACTTTTGAAAGATGGATAATCCTTACTATTTTTCAAAAATAAAGTTTACTTTAAAGTAGGCTAAGAACATGAGATAGATTTTTCACCAAGTATGTCATATCGTATGCATAATTCGAATCGATTAGAATAAAGATAATGGCATGATCACATAGATTATCTAATCGACACCTCTTGTGAAAACATAGGATTCTTATCGACACTATTCTGATATATGCATTGCAAACCAATAAACATATGCTCTTTTGAACTTATGAAAGAAAGAATGAATATTGAAAGATAATGTTCGTAGCTTAGCTTTAAGTATTCGTATTATGATTATGAGCATGATTATGTGATTATCTGACTACTTGTTGTTGATAAAGCATAAGTGGTTTACCACTCCAAAGGTGTCCGTCCATGTGACACTATGCTTTACCTTGGATGATTAAATGTTGAGTATGATGTTGTGATAAAGTAAGCATGCTATTAAATATAGAGTTGAACGATCTTGCTAGTTTAGTTTCAAGATTTCTATGATTACATGAAAGTCTTACCGCGGAGTCTATGCATGAGAACGAGACACGTAAACCGAGAAAGTTAGAAACATGACACCTAGGGTGTGGTTGATATGGATAAAAATATTTTTGAAATTACATAATGGCCGGACGTGGTAGTCATTTTGTGGATGTGAAAACCTGCGTTGTGGCCGGACTTGGTAGCCCTTTGTATGGACTTGCGAAAACCACAATGAGGCCGGACTTGGTAGCCCATTGTGAAGATTGCCAATGGGGCCGGACGTGGTAGCCTCATGTGGCAATATGGCTTGGTTATCCGCGGAGAGGAGCCAATGCAAGATTTGGAATAAGATGTTTTTGAGAAACCGCGATGTGGGCGGACTTGGTAGCCCATCGTGAGCGATGCTAATGGAGCCGGACTTGGTTGCTTCATTAGTAGCGATTTGATGAAGAAACTTTGGAGATGTGGATTTGGTAAAGGTGAAAAGGATGACACGGTCTACGATGAGTCGCGTAGGAGAAACACGAAAAGGCATGACACCAACGTTACAAAGATATCAAATGTGGATGTGTAATTGCTAGCCATGTTGTTGAATGAGCTTGTGTAATTGTCTATGTGAATTTCTGGTTACTTAGCGATTTTCATAATATTGATTTGGGAAATGAAAGGTAACATGGTGACACGGTTTAGGAAACACTGCGTAGGCGAAACTCTGATATTTCAAAAACCAACGATAGTTAAAAGAAAATGCGGATGTGTTATTGTTGATAGCTATTGAATAAACACGTACTGCGTAGATATCATTATCTGTATGATTCACTACTGTTTACATGACTTGCTATGTGTAAGTTAAGGGTTAATGGGTTTGGTTTATTCTATTGAGCTTTTTTAAACTCACGGTGTTGCCTTTGGTGACCCTGACATATTATATTGGTGGCGACATCGGTATAATGTGTCAGACCTTATAGACGAACAGGGTACACTTTGGAGGCTTTTGGAGCCGAAGAGCTGGCTAGGATGGAAGAGCAGGCGGAGTTGTAGTTAGGAACCTTAGTTCCCTTCCCTTTTGAATAAATGTACTCCTTGTGAGGTTGATGATGTAATAATGAGCCAGACTCCATTTGATTTTATCAATAAAATTGTCCTTTAACGTACCCGAAATTTGGGACGTTACAATTTTCATCTGAGTCTGTAAGTTCTCCTTTGGCTAGAGTCAGCATGGCGACATCTGGCAAATCTTCTTCAATGTGAATCTTACCTTTCGCCCCTGCAGGACAACTTCTTGAACCCGTAGTTTTTCTTACCTTTTAGCTCAAGCCAGCTGCCGGACAGAGACTAGAACGACTCGCTTCGCTTCCCTCTGCATGAAGGGCGGCTACCAATTAAGCTTATTACTTTACTAATTCCCTCCGTTCACTTCGGTTTACTTGGCCATTTGTCCTTTCGCTTATGGACCTATGACTGGTCAGAAGAAAAAGCAAACTCAGAAGCCGAGGAGGAAAAAAATGGGAACTTGCTTTGCAAGGGGGATGATCGTGCACTGTATTCAATGTCCCGTTGGTCTAGTACTATCACTAGGGACACGTATCAATATTGGACCTAGCCTGGCTGATAGGCTGTCGGCCTTGTTCTTTTCTTTGTTTTCGTAATCCTCTATGTGAGTCAGTCATTAGGTGATCTCCTGCCTCTTGATTTTATACCAAAGAAAGAAATGGGGACATATGAACTAAAGTAAATACCCGGCCCTTCTTTTCTTCTAGCGAGTGTGCTATCCCCTGTGCCTATCTACTTATTATGTTATGTTGTAGTTTCCTCGAAGCTGGGTCACTCCGAGGCCATTCAACAAGGCCATTCCACGAGGTAATCCCGTCTATCCCTCCATTGAGGTACATTACATTCACGAAACTCCTCTAACAACATAGAGCTCTCAAAAGAGAAACTACAGGCATGTTAGCCCTTACGCTCCTCCCTCTGGCAAGAACTAACAGCAGACAACAGCAATCCATATATAGGAAGATAGCTTAACCTCTGGAAAGTAGCCTTATCTTCCTTTGGGTTTGGGGATAACCCCTCAATCTCATACTAGCTAGTGAAAACAAGAAGCCTAGAGACCTTATTCAACTAATAGTCAACGAAGGAGACCAAGCGCTAAGCTACTCACCGAGCGGGAAGAGCTATTGGCTATCGTTCCGAACAGTCGATCTATCCATAATAGATACCAAAAGGCACCTACGAATGAGAACTCAAACTAGCGCCCGAAGCATCTGATAGTGCCATGGCAGAGCCTCCTACTTGCTTGTCGGACCGGGCTTGGCTTGAGGGTTTGACCCCCTTTATTGGCGGAGTGACAGGGGACTTTTTTCCAAGAAACCACAGGGAAATAGTTCATCTTGACAGACTGAACCCCTTCATCCGGATCTGGCTATCCGGGGGAACTACAAGCACAGGAAGGGAAGATACAGACTAATCAATAGCAAGACAGAAGAAGGTACGCTCATACCTATTGTAGACACCCCAATTTGGCCTAACGATTATTTCAAGTCCCACCTTGGGACAATCCCGATGATGAAATGGATACAGTGATTGCTGATTGCTTCCTTGAGGACCTTAGGACTTTCGGTAAGAACTTTGAACCACTTAGAGGACCCAATTCAAAGCCATACAGCCTTTCAGACAGAAATACAGAAGCCTAGGAGAATCCATCTGTCGGCCGTAACATCGATCCCATGGCCCTAACATCATTTCCTCACCCGAGCAACCTGTTGCTAGCAAAATCTCCCTGAGAGATCAATCCCTCGGCCGCAAGATCAATCCTTCGGCCGAGACATCCATTCTTCGGCCGTGTGATCCTTTACTCGGCCGCCAGATCGACCTTTTTCTAGACTCTGGAACGTGTTCTGTCAGACGTTTGATCCGATTACACTACCTTCTCGATGCGTTCGGGTTACGCTCAGAGATTACGACGTAGAGTTAGAGATGCATTGCAATTGCAATTGCCATCTTGTAATTTGATTGGCCGGAGTGAGTCATCCCTATGCCTATATAAAGGAGCCTTTGGGCTCCGAAATTAACACACCTTCACACTCAATCAAGCCTCAAAATTCTGCACAAATAATCCCTCAATCCCATACTTCAAAAGCCCTAACCTCCCGAAGGCAGCCGTCAATCCGGCGATCAAACCCCGAAGTTCAAACCCTGACCCTAGTGTAGGAAGGTATTACCGAACAGGTGCAAACAGCTGCCGAACACGTGGTGTTCTAGATCCGTGTAATGAGGAAAGTGATGTGGGATTCCATATAAGATGAACGGCGGCGGCAAGGTCCGGTGCATCCAGAGGGCACCAGATTAGATTGTATGTTCGGTTGAAAGGGACTAACGACATGAGAAGTCATTAGTTGGTACAGCCTGTTCGACCAAGAGGGGCCAATGACTTAGAGAATCATCCGGTCGTGCTGTCTGTTCGGTAGGCGCGTATGTCGAACAGATAGAGTTTATTTGATGAAACATTGTCTTAAGAGATAAGGCAATAGGGGTGTCCTGTAAAATGGACCCGATATACGGTAAAGATAAGTGAGGAGACAGTCCTATTATGGAACAAGTTCCATAAAGAGAAGAGTCCCTATGAGTAAGGGATCTCAGTTGATTGGGCAAGAGAATCCCTGAAAAAGCCAGGTTTCCTATACGGGATAGGAAGCCTAGGGCAGCAGGGATGCTTGAAAGGCAAGCAAAACATATCTATAAATACGAGGTAAACCTGAAGGAAAAAGGTACGCAATAAGTTGCATTCATTCCACACTTCCTATTGATAATTAGGGTTTTGAAAAAGTACAAGAGACTAACTTAGGCATCGGAGGGCCTTTGCCACGAGAGGCAAAGGTGCGCTCAACCCTTGTCTGTTTTACAGGTTAGGGTTCAGGAAAAGATATTAGGGTTCCTGTCGAGTAGCACGTGATACAGAGAGATTCAGTGTTGTTCTAGGAACCATCTGTTTTTCTCCACCTACAATTGGCGCCGTCTGTGGGAAACGAAAGAGTTCCCTTTTGAAATACGACCATGGTAGAGGTAGATCCAGTCACGCCGATTACCGACAAAAATTAGGCTGGTGGCAGAGGGGATAAGTCCCCACCAGGTGCTCCGAGAAAGCCAACTAGCGGGCATGATAAGAGGACCACGAGCAGGGATCCTCTTACCATCCATGACAACTCCAAGAATAGGGAGGGCAAAATGGCTACAACCTCCACGAGAAGGAGCAAATCCCATCACAGGGAAGAATCAGTTGCATATTCGAGAAGTGTGCACAGCAACGAGGATATCCTCGATAAAAAGAGGCAGGAAGTCGAGGAATATGCTCGACTAATTCGGAAAAGGGAACATGAGATCCGAGAATTAGAGCGGATCCGCAAACATCCTGAGGACTCTGGGTTATCAGGAAGGAGATCCAGGGGAGACGGACTGGCCATGGTACAATACAAAAAGGCCCCTTCACGAAGGAGGAGGAGCAAGTCCAGAAGCCCTACTCCTCCCAAGAAGAGAGTTTCTTCACGAAAAAGAAGGAGCAGGAGTCCAAGCAAGCAAAGGACTCCCCCACGTTACAAGGGAAGCAGGAGCCGAAGCTCCTCGCCCGAAGAAGGCGTGAGAAAACACCCTAGGGACAGGTATGAGAGACCTGATAGTGATTGGAACAGGGCAGTGACCCACGAATCCAAAAAGCGAGAAGATGGGTCTATGACTGCACGTGAGGCAGCAAGGCGGGCCCTGAGTAATATAGCAGCGTCACCTTTTTCAAAAAGGCTACAGGACGCGCGTCTGCCGAGCAGAGTGAAGCACGGGTCATTCGTGCTTTACGAGACAAATGCAGATCCCGTTGCTCATGTGCAACATTACCAACAGGCAATGTTCATGCATGATGGAGATGATGCCATCATGTGCAAGATGTTCCCTTCAAGCTTGGGAAAGGTGGCTTTATCGTGGTTTCATAAGTTGGAACCACGTTCCATACGAGGATGGGCGCAATTAGCAGAGGAGTTCACTGCTCGGTTCTTAACGAGTAGGAAGGCTCCCAAGACGTTCGAAACTCTCTTAATGATGAAGTAGGAGGATAACGAGCCGATCAGAGACTACGCAAAAAAATACTGGGAGACCTTTAATGAGATAGACAGTTGCAGTGAGGAGTATGCCATTGCTACCTTCAAAACTGGCCTGCCCGTTCGGGGTGAATTACGCCGGTCATTGAATAGGCATCCTGTGGCATCATTGGCAAGGCTAATGGAGCGAATCGAACAACACGCGAGAATGGAGGATGACATACTCCGGGAGGAAGGCAGGGTTGTTGCCGAACAACCAAAGACTCCATCAAAGAGGGCAAATAAGCCAGAGCCCAAGACTTATCGGAAAGAGTATGGGCAGGCCAAGAAAGAGCCTTACAAGGAAAAGCAGGCGCCTGATCCTAAGTTGTTCTTTTCGATAACCACGGTTTGGAAAGAGCCAATCTATAGGATTCTTTATCGAATAAAGAATCAGCCATTCTTCAAATGGCCCCCAAGTCTAGGTGGAGATAAGGAAGCAAAACGTGCTACGAATCAGCACTGCAGTTACCACAAGGATTGGGGTCATATGACAGAGGATTGCGAGATGTACAAAAAACATCTCGACGATTTAGTATCTCGAGGTTACCTCAAGGAGTTCATTCAGGAGGATCCCAAAGATAAAGGGAAAGCAATGGAGTTGGATTACGAACAGAATCCTAAAGGGGTGATCCATATGATACATGGGTTACCCATGCCTTATACGAGAAATGAGGTAAGGGTGCTGCAGAGGCAGGTTAAGCATGACCAGTTTGTTATGCGAGTGGGAAACAAAAGAGTGCGAGAGAATGACACACCCAACGATGTTATAATCTTTACCGATGAGGATCTAGGAGAGGTTCAGGTGCCCCACAACGATGCATTAGTCATAACCCTACGAATTGGGGAATACGACATTGAGAGGATCCTGGTAGATTCGGGGAGCTGTACAGAGGTATTGTACTACGATGCATTCAAGAAGTTGGGGCTAAAACAGACAGACTTGGAACAGTCTATTACACCCTTAGTTGGATTTGGTGCAAGTGCTGTATGGCCCCTTGGAAAAGTAACATTACCTGTTCGGGCAGGGACAGTGGTCCTAAGGACAGACTTCTTGGTGGTGGACGTACCATCCTCCTATAATGCAATCATAGGAAGGACTTGGTTACATAAGATGAGGGCTGTTTCTTCTACCTATCACCAGATGGTAAAATTCCCAGGATCCAATGGGATCGAGAAGATTAGAGGGAATCAAAAGTCAGCACAACAGTGCCTGATTTCCATCATCAAGAAGGTTCCGAAGGCCCACCAAGTTCATACAGTTGAAGAACCCGGTCGACCAACTGTCGAAGATGTTGGGAGAGATCCGACAGAGAAAGTAGTAGAAGGCCTGAAGAAGATACAGATCAACGAGACTGATCCAGAGAGGTATTTTCTCATTGGGGTGTCACTGCCGGATGAGGAGGAATCCGAGCTAGTGGGTTTCTTGAAAGAACACGTTGATGTGTTTGCTTGGGTACCAGAGGAGATGCCTGGAGTAGATGCAGATGTGATCTGCCATCACCTGAATGTTGACCCACAACATAAGCCCATTATTCAGAAGAAGAGAAGGGCAGCTGTACAGCATGTTGATGCTGTTATTGAAGAGGTGGATCGTTTGTTAGAGGCCAAAGCAATACGAGAGGTCTATTACCCAGAATGGCTCTCCAATACTGTGGTGGTGAAGAAGAAGAATGGGAAATGGCGTGTCTGTGTGGATTTCACAGACTTGAATAAAGCGTGTCCCAAGGATAGCTTTCCTCTCCCAAGGATTGATCAATTGGTTGATGCCACCGCTGGGTATGAACGAATGAGTTTCCTCGACGCGTATCGAGGATACCATTAGATTGCCATGTTTGGGCCTGATCAAGAGAAGACCTCTTTTATTACACCACGAGGGTTGTACTGTTACAGTGTTATGCCGTTTGGGCTAAGGAATGCAGGAGCGACTTACCAGAGGATGGCTACAATCATGTTTAAAAAGCTTCTTGGCCAAACCATGGAGGTATACATAGACGATATGGTGGTCAAGAGTAGGACCAGGCAAGGGCACATTCTGGACTTGAAAGAAGCATTTGGAATTTTGAGGAAGTACAAATTGAAACTCAATGCCTCAAAATGTGCGTTTGGAGTTGGCTCTGGAAAATTCCTGGGCCACCTGGTGACTCTGAGAGGAATCGAGGCAAATCCAGATCAAATAACGGCCTTACAGAAGCTCCAAAGTCCTAAGACTACGAAAGAGGTCCAGAGGCTGACTGGGATGGCTGCAGCCCTAAACAGGTTCATTAGCCATTCGAGTGATAAGTGTAGGCCTTTCTTCCAGTTGCTAAAGAAAAGAGAAGGGTTCGAATGGGGAGCAGAGTGTGAGCAGGCATTTCAGGACTTAAAGGAGTATTTGGCTCAGGCTCCCCTCTTATCAACTCCAGACCCAGGTGAGACTTTGATTTTATATCTAGCAATTTCTGAACATGCTGTGAGTGCAGCTCTGTTAAGGGACAAGGGATCCGAACAGATCCCGGTGTACTATGTGAGTAAAACACTTCTAGACGCAGAAACGAGGTATCTGCCCCTTGAGAAACTGGTCCTTGCGTTAAGGACAGCAACACGAAAGCTGCCCCATTATTTCCAAAGCCACAAGGTTGTGGTTTATACTGAGTTTCCCTTAAGATCACTGCTACGAAAGGCAGATTTCTTTGGACGGATCTCAACTTGGTCTGTTGAGTTAAGTCAGTATGATATTGACTACCAGCCGCGCACTGCAATCAAAGGTCAAGTATTGGCTGATTTTGTGGCGGAATTTTCACCAACTATAGCACCTCGGCCTCCTACGAGACAGGAGCAGAAAGTTGAACTATCTAAGAAGAAAGGAAGGGCCGCTGCCGAACAGGATCCTTTAGAATGGAAATTATTTGTCGATGGTTCTGCCTGTAACACTGGTTCAGGTATTGGAATTGTTTTGTTCCCTCCTGGAGGGGTTATGTTGGAGCAATCTGTTCGGCTAGGATTCAGTGCATCGAATAATGTAGCAGAGTACGAGGCTCTCCTGGTAGGCTTGAACAGTGCAAAAACTCTGAAGGTTAAAAGGATCAGAGTCTATTGTGATTCACAATTGGTGGTAAACCAACTGTCCGGCGAGTATGAAGCTCGAAATAAGAAGATGGCAGCCTACATGGAGGCAGCCAGAAGCCTACTTAGTACCTTCGAAAGGGTGTGTATAGAGCAGATAAGCTCCGGACAAAATTCTCATGCGGATTCCTTAGCTTGGTTGGCTGCAGCTGTCCCAACTGAGTTCAAGCGAAAGGTAGCAGTTGACTACTTGGCCGAGCCGAGCATCATAAGAAGTATGGACTTGGTCCTGGACGTGAACCAAGGACCAAGTTGGATGGATCCAATCATAGAGTTTTTACGAGATGAAACTCTCCCTTCGGATAAAAAAGAGGCACACAAAATCAAAACCAAGTCTGCAAGGTTTTGGTTGTCCCCTGATGGGAAGTTATATAAGAAATCTTTCACTGGGCCATATTTGCTTTGTGTACACCCCGAAATGGTGCAGAAGTTCCTACATGAGATACACGAGGGAACATGTGGAAGCCATGCTGGGGGCAGATCCATTGCCCACCGAGCAATTTCTCAAGGATATTGGTGGCCGCACATGCAGGAAGATGCCAAGGTCTATGTTAAGATTTGTGAGAAATGCCAAAAGTTCTCGCCTATGATAAAGACACCAGCCGAAGACCTGGTGCCTTTAACTAGCCCCTGGCCGTTTGCCCAGCGGGGAATGGACATCGTTGGTCCGCTCCATAAAGCAACAGGAAATCGAAAGTTCCTGTTGGTGGCCACTGATTACTTCACCAAGTGGATCGAGGCAGAACCCTTGGCCAAAATCACTGAACCTATGATAGAAAGGTTTGTATGGAGAAGTATTATCACTCGATTTGGAGTCCCTTACTCCTTGATTACAGATAATGGGGCACAGTTCCAGAAAAAATTCAAGACGTTTTGTTCCCAATATGGGATAAGGAACTATTACTCAACCCCTGCCTACCCTCAGAGCAATGGGCAAGCAGAGGCTTCCAACAAAACCATTCTTGATGGGATCAAGAAAAGGTTGGACAAGGCAAAAGGCAAGTGGCCTGATGAATTGCCCCTGGTCCTATGGGCCCACCGAACAACACCTAGGAGGTCTACGGGAGAGACCCCCTATTCATTGGCATACGGTACAGAGGCAGTCATACCCCTGGAAGTTGGACTTCCAACTAATAGGACTGCATTGGTTGAAAGTGGGGGTAATGACAGGGCTTTAGAAATTGAGCTTGATCTGGCTGAAGAGAGGAGAGAAAGGGCTTTGATCCACCTGGCCTCATACCAGGAACAGTTAATGAAAGGCTACAATAAACATGTCCACCCCCGAGAATTTGGTATTGGGGACCTTGTGCTACGAAAAGTACTTGGCAATACCAAAGTAGCTAATGAAGGAAAGCTGGGAGCAAATTGGGAAGGACCGTATCGAGTAACTGAAATTGTGGGCATTGGGGCTTATAGGTTGGCTGACCTGGACGGGAACCCGGTACCAAGGCCTTGGAATGTCCACAATTTGAGAAAGTTCTTTGTTTAAAAGACTTTTTGCTTTTAAATTCTGTTTTAGGATTATGTTATTGTGTGGGAATTACGAAGAAAATTCCTCTGTTTATTAGTTATACGGAGTACGCGTAACGACTCCTTAAGTTTGAGAAATAAAAGAAATAGTTTTTGTGAAATTTTGTTTCTTCTAAGAATATAGTTTTTTCTTGACTTATTAATACGAATAACGGTCAAATTGACCCTCCTTCGTATTAGGGAGCAGGTAGTTGGCATGAACACCTTAGAACGTACGTATGAAAGATTAGATTATCTAAGTACGAAATACTTGTTTGCACGAATGGCTAAGTACGAGAAACTTAAACAAAGTACGAAAATACTTGTTTGCGCTGCTAAGTACGATAAAAACTTAACAAGTCTATTGAGTACGAGAAACTTAAAGGTACGAGATACTTGTTTTCATTAAAGTATCCTAGTACGAAAAACTAGAATAGGTACGAAATACCTTACGGCATACAAAAGAACATTGTATGAAAAAATCTATAAGTACGAGAAACTTAACCAGTCTTTTAAGTACGAGAAACTTTACTTAAATTCCCTATTTTGCTCCTAAGTATGAAAAAACCTTAGAAGCAATAACCTAAGTATGAGTACACTTAGAAAAAAACGTCCAAGTACGTGAAACTTGGGGAACATACGCAGAGCAGACTTAGAAATACTCGTAAGTAAGGAAAAGCTAGGATGTACACTTAGATCGACGATCAAGTATAAACACACTTGACAGGCATGATTAAAAGACTAAGTATAAAAGACTTAGCCATCCAAAAAGCGTTTGACCACGAAGGGCCCCTGCAAAAATCAAAGCCACGAAGGGCCGAGCAGACCAAAGTAATGCCACGAAGGGCCAAAAACCGGTGTTAAAAAGATAGCAAAATGTACTGATGCTGCCACACAGGGCCAAAAATTACGGTCACGCAGGACCAGCAAAATGTTCTTAGGTGTTCTGAGAAATGGATTGAAACTTACCAAAATCAATCAAGGTTTTGCACCTTAGTGGTGGTATTGCTTGGAACCACAGCAGCATTGCCATCCCCAGCTTGCTGTTCCTCTAGATTAACAGTTTCGGTGGTTGCTCCTTCTATAGTTGGCTGCTCCGAATGGGCTTCTTGAGATCCAGGTTGAGCAACTGATGTCTCCATCTGTATCTCTTCGTCTACATCAGCAAATTCGTCTATAGCTTGATTGATGTCATCAACGGGGGCTTCCTCCAATTCAGGGGCAGCAGCAGCCTGTTTGCTGGGTAAATCATTCTCGACCCAGAGGATGGATTCGTCAGGAGCTCCAATCTTCACTAGGCATGCCTCCCATCCAGCAGCCCAAATTTGGTCTTGGATGGCCGGCATTTGTTGGACATAACTGGCTGTCGCTGTCTCAAAACCCTTCTGGTGACCCTCATCATAAGCGGCCTTCTTGGTGGCATCGATCTCCGCCAGAGCTTGTTTTAGGTTCTCCTCAGCTGCCTCCATTTTTGCTTTCATCCCTTCGGCCTCGAGCTTTGCCTTATCCCTTTCCCTCTCAAGCCGTGTGATGGTCTGGAGTTGTCTGGTGTTGTCCCTCAAAAGTCTGTTCCGATCTGGCTCAATCTCCTGCATCTTTTTGCCAAGTGCAACCATCTTCTGGATAAACTGAAAAGGATTGAAAGAAGGAAGGATTAATGCATAAAAAAAGATATGCACCACATATTGTGAAAGCAAAAATTTACCTTGACCCCGCTAGCAATCCCGGTTGCCACCAGCCGGTCGGTGGATGAGGCAGCCTCTTTTTGCATATCTGCAGGCAGTAGCAGTGCCTGAGTTACGGCCAATGCGGTCTCCAATGAGCTAACACTATCCCCAATGTTCACGGGCCGGTCACTCCTTTTGAGTTGGGGTGTCCAGGCCTCGTGTATCACCTGTGTGATCGGCGATGGGGTTTCTTGGGTCCCCGCAGCAGCTTCAACATGTGAGGCCCCGGCTTCATCATGCCTGGGGCGTTTGTCCCTATGGGCATCAGAAGCCCCAAGGGAACCGTCTTGTTCCTGAGGGGAAGAAGATATGGTTGAGCCCCCCCTGCTCCGACGAGGTGCGGGTGGAGCTTGACCGGTGGACGAGACCCGGCCAGTAGAGCCCCGTCCCCGTGCAGGAAGGGTAAGAAGGGTGCTGAGGTTGAGAGGTTGGAGAGACATGGTACCTGAATCTTGAGGCGATCGAGAGTACCCCGGAGAGGGAGATTGATTGATGTCAGTCTGTTCGGGTTGTTGTGTAGAAACAACCCGTCTGCGAGATGACCTCCTAAGAATCAGTCGAGGTAAAGGGACACCTTCAGCAATTGGGACCTCTCCTGGTTGACCGGCTATAGTTACTCCAGCGTCAGATCTTGAGCTTCTTGGCTGGGGAGCAGTCGAAGTAGAAGCAGCACAGATACTTGGATGGGCTAACCTTCTGTCTATAAAACCCCTATAAGCTGGGTCGTAACCCAAGAGCACGTTCGCGTCACGACCACGACCAGCTGTTCGGGTACCTGGTTCACCAGTGTATTGAAGGATCCTGTCTACCTCTGCTGTTCAGACGTAGCTGGGCTCGCGTCTGGGACGTTTGTTGGCATTAGTCGCTGAAGAATCAAAAATCAAAGTACAGTTCAAATCACTTAAAGAGGTAACGATAGAAGCAGTAATTTATAATGAAGTGAATAAGGAGCATACGTGGGTGGCCCCATTTGTGGGGGCAATGAAAGCCCACCACTTGGCCATCTTCCCCGAATGGCTCGTAGGCACCAGTGACATACAAGAAGTCCATTTCATGATCACGAGCAGAATCTGGCAAATTAAGCACGAGGCGCTTTTCCGCTTTCCTTACTTTGAAATAGTAGGTATTATATTCTGGGTTCAGCACGATGTTGTACCACCATTGGATTTCCCATAATCCTACTTGGGTGCCTAATATTTTGTTTAGGGCCACGATTCCCATCACTAATCTGAAGAAGTTAGTAGATACTTGCATGGGGGAGAGTTTGTACCAACTAAGGACTTGACGGAGCAATGGGTCAAGGGGAAAACGAACCCCGCCCTCAACAATGGCTACTATAGGGATGCACTGTCTATCCCATGTACCAGCTTCCCTGGTTGCACCTAATGGGGCAAGCTCAAGCCCGACGTTCGCAGGGATCTCATAATCAGCCCTAAAAGTCGCCATGGCAGTAGGGGTGTCACAGAGTTTTCTAAACTCTCCTGGCTTAGGGCCACTGTCAGCTTCATCCGCCATGGATGAACTCGAAGGAACACAAATATAGAATGAAATCTGGAAAAGGGATCGAAACCCTAGACTAAGAAACAAATCTGAGAACGAAGTCTCAGGATAAAATGAAAACAGAAGTAAGAATGAGAGTCTTACAGGGATATGATAAGGATTTCCTAGGATGAGATCGAGGTTCGCAGACGGCGGCGATGGTGGACTGGGGATGAATAGTTTCATCCGGTTTCGCAGAGGGAAAAATGACAGAATCTTTAAACTTTTGTGGTGTGAAAACCCATAAAACCCCCCTTTTTTGGGGCTAAGGGAAAGAGACGGATTCGAACCGTCTCCCCTCACGACCGTTATATGAGAGGTAACGGAAAAGGAATCGACGAGAACAGCGTTCTAAACGCCGTTACAGGGAACGTCAGTTCGAATTTAATGCGAGGTGTACGAAACACGCCACGTGGAGTCATTATTTCAAGAAAATTATGACTAAACCGCCAAAAGACATCAATGGAAGCCCAATGACTGTATCTGCACGGGATCTGGTCTGTTCGGCTCTAAGTTCACTTTTGAGCTTTACTCATCATCTTCGAAACAGTGATAATAAGCGAAAGCTGGGGAGCAATTGTAGGAAGGTATTACCGAACAGGTGCAAACAGCTGCCGAACACGTGGTGTTCTAGATCCGTGTAATGAGGAAAGTGATGTGGGATTCCATATAAGATGAACGGCGGCGGCAAGGTCCGGTGCATCCAGAGGGCACCAGATTAGATTGTCTGTTCGGCTGAAAGGGACTAACGACATGAGAAGTCATTAGTTGGTACAGCCTGTTCGGCCAAGAGGGGCCAATGACTTAGAGAATCATCCGGTCGTGCTGTCTGTTCGGTAGGCGCGTATGTCGAACAGATAGAGTTATTTGATGAAACATTGTCTTAAGAGATAAGGCAATAGGGGTGTCCTGTAAAATGGACCCGATATACGGTAAAGAGAAGTGAGGAGACAGTCCTATTATGAAACGAGTTCCATAAAGAGAAGAGTCCCTATGAGTAAGGGATCTCGGTTGATTGGGCAAGAGAATCCCTGAAAAAGCCAGGTTTCCTATACGGGGTAGGAAGCCTAGGGCACAGGGATGCTTGAAGGGCAAGCAAAACATATCTATAAATACGAGGTAAACTTGAAGGAAAAAGGTACGCAATAAGTGGCATTCATTCCACATTTCCTATTGATAATTAGGGTTTTGAAAAAGTACGAGAGACTAACTTAGGCATCGGAGGGCCTTTGCCACGAGAGGCAAAGGTGCGCTCAACCCTTGTCTGTTTTACAGGTTAGGGTTCAGGAAAAGATATTAGGGTTCCTGCCGAGCAGCACGTGATACAAAGAGATTCAGTGTTGTTCTAGGAACCGTCTGTTTTTCTCCACCTACACCTAGGGTTCTCAATCAAGCAATCAGTCAATCTCGCCCAATCCAAAGCAATCAAGCAACTGAGGGATCAAGGTGGTGAGGCCCAACGGCCTCTGGTTTGTCTTAATTTACTGTATTTTTGACTAACCGTAGCGTTTTGATTATCCGTTAATCTTTCTGTCTGGTGTGAGGAAGAACACCGACCGGGGCTTCGATCCCTCGGCCGGTACATTAAACCAGTATGATTACTCGGCCGTGACATTCATTCACCGGCCGAGTAATCGATCTTCTAGGACAGTTTGTTTGCTTGTTTGCTTTTTGATCCATGCTTCATTTATCGCACTGGCTCACTTTGCTTACTGTTTAAAGGAATAAATAAACAGACTATGTGTTGGAATTAAACAAAACATCTACACGTCTTATGTTGAATGATTATGGGCCAGTCTCACGATTGGGCAAAGAGGGGTGCCTAACACCTTCCCCTTATTGTACTTTTGGCTCCTGTATCCAGAATCTCTATCTGTTTTCCCAGTTTTAATAAACTGGGTGGCGACTCTATTTAATGATAACCGTTATCATGTGGCGATGTTCCTAGCCATGGGAATGTCCATGATTTTGGTTTATGAAGCGAGCAACCAATCGAGCAAACGAACGTGATCAATCTGTATGGAGATGCCCCGTTTGGGAGGTGTCTACAGTTTTTGGCAACTCTGCTGGGGAATATGAAAGCCATAACCAAAAAGTTCAACATAAGACTAATACATGCCTTGTCTAATTCATTTATCATATGCATCGAGCGGGCAACCCGTTGAGTTCACCTGATATCCCGGCATGACACGGGCTATGTTGGGGGTTCCAGCAAACTCCACAGTCACTCGTACCTAGTGGTATATCAAAAAGGAAATCACCCAATCGCCGTCTATGATGGGCTGGTGAGAGGACTGGTGCCCTTTGACAACGGAGCACCCTGAAACTACCAAAACCTTGCATGCTTTAGAAAGCCATAGAACTTATCAAACTAAGACAGGAACCTACAGTCTAGGAACCTACTTGCATTCTACTTGCAAAAGTTCTTCCTCACACCTTGTACCATCTGTTGTTGTAATTAACTCTTTATGTGCAGAAGGGTTGGGATTTTCAGCCCAAATCCTAACCCTACACAGGCTAAATACTGACTTCCAGGTATTCTACTTTTCAAGCAGGCACAATAGGTAAATCAAAGAAGCAACCACAGCCAACTTTGTACTCTTATAACACCCGAAGCTACGCCAAACAAAGGTCTCTGCAACCCTCCCGTCTATCGTCCTCATCTGACAAGACACCCTCACCACAATAATTCCAACCGCTTTCAGAAACTTCCCGGTCATCCCCTCAACGGACCCCGTCATTCACTAAATCTCAAGCTTCGTCAAGCAACCCTTCTACCTTCATGGCAGACAACGACGCCACTATTGCCGACCTCCAAGCTCAAATCACTGCACTACTAGCAGAAAAGGCAGCTAGAGATGCTGAAGATGAGGAAAAGTCAATGGAAGACGAGAATCCCCATAAAGTGATATTGGCAGAAAGTCCTGAGTTGACCAAGCAAGTCAAGGAAATCAAACAAGCCTTGGCTCGTTCACAAGGGGACCAAATTCTGGATTTCGAAGGACTTTGCCTCTTCCCAGAATCCAAGCTGCCTGAGAATTTCAAGATGCCCAACATTGAGAAGTTCAATGGAACTGGCAACCCTACCAATCATGTTCGCCATGTTATCAACACCCTAAAGCCGATGGGCTTGAACGACGAGCTCATCGCCCAGTTGTTCCAGCGAACCCTCACCGGAAGTGCTCTCAACTGGTTTCTCACTTTAGAGTTTGTACATTATCAAACTTGGCCAGAAATTGCTAATGCTTTCGTCAAGCAATATGCATACAACGTCCAAATTGAACTAACAACTCGAGACTTGGAAATGACCAAACAGGATTCCAATGAGGACTTTGCTACCTTTGTGGCAAGATGGAGGGAAAAGGCTGGCAAGATGAAGAACCGCCCTTCCGAAGAAGACCAAGTGAGAATAGTTGTCAAAAATTTGCAACCCAAATATCTCAGGCATATTTACACACAGGCTATCACCGATTTCAAGCGCTTGCATGCCACTGGGTTGCAAATCGAAGACGGAATCAAGCTGGGACTCATTGGGAAAGAAGAGGCCACTCCTCCACCTAAGAAAACCTTCTCTAGCCGTACATCTCACGCCTCCGTGAATGCCTTTGGCACATCCTTGTCTCAAGACCCTTTCCAAACTAGCCCATCCCGAAGCTCAAATCGACCCCGCCGCAACTTTGACCCTCTTTACATGACCTTGTCCCAAGCCTTGACCATCCTTAGCCGTCAAGGGCATCTCAAACCTTTAAACAAACCACTTCCTCCGCCGCCCTATGGTCCAAACCACGATCCAAACAAACAATGCGCCTACCACCAACACCCTGGGCACGAAACAGACAATTGTATGCGTCTTCGTCACGACATTCAAGATCTTATTGATAGTCGAACCATAAAACCACCAAAACCTGATGGGCAAGCCAACCCACTCCCTACTCATAATGCCGAACCACCACCTCGAAGCATCAATCTCATAAATCTCTCTCACAACCCCACACACAATCACAGCCAATACATTGTCCAAGACAACCAAACCAAGCCTACCTTAACCTTCCCCGAGGAGGACGAATGTTTCATGATGGAGGAGGAGGAGGATGATAATTCTGATCAGTCAGAAGTAATCGACGCCGACATGCCCGACATAAGTAGCAAAGATCAGGCAGAGGAGGAAGAACTAAGGAAATGGAAAGAACATTCTTGGGCAAAACACAATTTGGAGGATCCAGACATTCCATTTGTAGAAGATGACGAATGGCTTCGTATCTGGTTTGAGAATAGGAAGAAGGAAAAAGAAAGGGTCATCATGATGAGAAGGCACGCTCGCTTCGAGCCTGCCCAAATAGTGGTACGCATCAACCGTCCCAAAATTCCAACACCGCCCATTGTTTGGGAGACAATCAATCTCATTGAGAAAGTAGATGAGTTTCAAATGCAACTGTGGGTCAACCCTTACGACGAGTGCGACTATAGTCAATGGATAGAGGAAAGAGAAGATCTAGATTTCATATGCACAGAACCCTATAAAACAGGGGAAAATGACTTTGATGAAATGGAAGAAGAGTGCAATGATCCGCTTGATGAAACCTCCTTAGCATCACTGTTCAATCAGGAGGAAATAGCTGATGACCACGCAATCAATGAGGAAACAGAAAGGGAGTTTCCTGCCGACACATCCATCTGGGGATTACTCATGGCTCAAGGAGGTAGCCATCGTGCAAAAATATGAACCCGGTTCAAAGGCTCTGTTTGGCAAGGAAGAGGGTGGGAAAGAGTACAAAGTTGCAAAAGACAAGGGAAATGACCCCGACATGCTGCAGTAGCTGAGAAGTCACAACATGGCAAATAAGAAACGTTAAAACATTGTTTTTGCTTTAAACAAACTAGAATGAGTTTTGGGCCCCTGTTTGGGCATTTATTTCCGCTAAGAGAATTCCTTTTTCATCTTTCAGATTATGCTTATCTAAATCCAAATTTCTAAAATTGCAATTGCCATGCACTATGCTCTCATTGCCAAAACAAGGGAAGAATTCGAGGGGATCAAAATCTTTGTGTCTCCGACAAAAGGGAAGGAAAGGATAAACTCTAATTACTTAAAACTAGTTTTTTATCAAAACTCAGGAAGAAGACGCTATCTCCGTGAGAACACTTAGGGTTAGCTTGCCCATTGTGAAAGTACAAACGCAACAGGAGATTCATAAAAACATCTCCATCAGATTCCTCTCCAAAACACTAAAACCCTCTTGAGAGAAAAATGCTCGTTGGGCAATCTATATACCCAAGCAAAAGTAAGAGCAAAGCCTGCTAGGGCAAGAAAAAGCGGAAAACGCAACCTAAGCAAAAGTCAAGGCATTTGAAGGAAAGCTCACTAGGGACTCAACCTCTATCAGGTAACCTAGGCAAAACTTAGAGCATGAGAAAACCAAGAGCGAAAACCCAACCCCCAAAGGTGGTGATCTTGGAACTACGTAAAAGGCCTGATTCCCTGATTGGGATACGTAGGCAGTCTCACATCGAGATACGGCCCAAACATTTGGAAGGGAAAACATCAACAGGTTTGTACTCAATGATAGGCATAGCTAACCCTGCGTATTGAGCTCACAAAAGATGAGTTAGTCATTTTCCGAGGAATTGGCAAAAACAAAATAACCGTCTATCAGCAAAAACTTGTTCAAAAAGCCATGTTCCGACTATCGTATGCAAACTCAAGACATTTAGGGGCATGAAAGGCATTTCTCATTTCTCAAACAAAAACTTATTTACAAAAACCATTGTTGTGGTTGCTTTCACTATACAAATATAGTTTTTGCCTATCATCTACTAACTATGAACAGGAAAAAGAAAAGCCCTAAAAGCTAGGCGATCTCTGAGAAGAAGGCAAAGGCTGCTCACTGGTCCCCACATTCCCCTCACCAGCCGGTACTCTCTCAGCCTCAAGCTGCAGCCAAGGAAGATATAAACATTCAGACTCAAGGGATAATACATAGCAGATAAAGCTCATGAAGAAAGTCATACCTCAAGGATCCTACGGCGCTGTCTCTGAACCAAAACCTCTATACTCTGATAGGCGTGAAGCCATTCCTGCACTATCTCGGCAAGCACCTGTGGAACAGTCAAACATTACAAACATCTAAAGCAAGGGATACAATACGAGGAGAGGAAAGCTAACATGAAAAGCTAAAGATACCTGCGAAGCCCCGGCTGGCAAAGTGTAAAGCTGGGTCGTACAAGGAGTCAGCATCAGGCGCTCCTCCTCCCCATCATCCGAGTGGAAGGAGACAAACGAAGGAGCCCGTGGCCAAACAGGAGCAACGGGAGGAGCTGCAACAAAGGGGGTCAAGAAAAGACGGCAGTACTCCGTATAGTCACCTGCCTGGAGGAGTAAACCCACCCAATCTCTGATCCGAGCATTCTTCAGGTCTTCCCTCGACATCAAAGAAGTGGACCTCATGGATACTGGAGGAGAAGGAGGAACAAGCTGAAGAGCCTCAGCGCATGACCGCCACTGACTAGCCACTCGATCGCCTAAGTACCAGGCTCGGCAAAATGGACCCTCAAGCAAGCTACGAGTCCGGTCCAGAACTCTACAACGTGCAAGAGGGGCATCCTCTGGTACACCACCCCAAGGGTCAAACTGTACCTACAGAGCAAGGACAAATCAGCCCCAACACAAAAATATGGAAGTCCAAAGGATAAGAGGTACAAAGGAAAAAAGGTACCTGATCGACCGTCAGTCGATCCAAAACTCGCCGCCACTCGGGAAGGCTCAAAACTGGTGACCGTGGCCTCCGTTGCCCCATCAACCATCCCTCGTAACGAGGTATGCAACTCGCGTCACCGTGCCTAGTCTCAGGAGGAAATTGGAGAAGGTGCTCAAAAGCCCAGAGCTGAAAAGCAGGTTAACCAAAACAAGTTCAGAACTAGAAAAAGCCAAAGTGAAAACAGAAGTACAAAGGAACGATACGTACCTCAAGCACTCGAAAGTGGCCACAAAGAATGGGACTTTTGTCCCGCGAACAAGCTCCAAGACTGCCATACAAAGTGGCCAAAGCAGACGAGCCCCAGTCAAACTCCCGAACAGCTCCCAAGTGCTGCAAAGGAGCCAAAAATTGCGTGTGTACCGAACCATCCTTATTGGCAAACAACGTTTGCCCAAGGAGGTAAAGAAGGAAGGCCCGCGTCAACTCCTCGGCACTCACCTGGGTCAGAATGTCAGCCACCATAAAAGTCTTGCTTAGCCAAACAAGATCTATATGACCCCGAGAACGAACAGGGGGCACCTTACCCAGAAACCACCTCAAAGCACCCTCTCGCTCCCAAAGCCGGGGGTCAACTCGAAGAGCAACTTCGCCTATCTGCAGGCTAGTCAGCAAAGAAAAGTCACCCGGAGTGATAGTCATCTCGCCAGCAGAAGGAAAGTGGAAGGTATTGGTGGTATCCCACCACCTCTCAACCAACGAGGTCATCAATGACCAATCCATCTTAGGAAAATCGAGGCCCAGAACGAATGTCTCGAAACCTGCAGCACGTACTAATTCCCGAGCCTGCTCTGGCAGCTTCAAGAACCATCTGTTCACCTCCTTGCCTCCACCGCGAGCTTCCAGCCTCCTGTTCCTCTGCCAAAGACAAAAGGGAGTTAATCTCATAATTGCATAAACAAAAGAAATGCTAAGGGGCGTCAAACTAACATCTAAAAGCATGCATTGCCTAGACAGGGGGCACAGTTATTTTAGTTTCCTTAAAATAAGTTCAACCCAAACATGGGTTCTTCACATTTACGCTCCTAGCTAAAAGGGATTTTCATCCCACAAGCAAAATTTTTACTCTTAAATATAAAGATTTCCAAAACTCCGAACTAAAAGTAAACTTTTTACTTTTTCAGGAAAACTCACCAGCACGTTCAGAACGCTCAAGTGATGCTCAGGCTCTCTGCGAACTATCTCGGCCTCTGGGCCACCAACAGGAGGGTGGTATTGTAGGAAACCGCCATAACCCAGCCTACGCGAAGGAAGAACGTATGTAGTAGCATCAAACAAACCGGGCTCCTCAATCACCTCCTCATCGGAAGATGGATGCTCGCACCTACATGGAGGATGTGAGGACGAACCCGCGACACCTGAAGATGGCGTGGCCATTACGTCTGAATCAAAATGGAAGGAAAACCAACGGTTTCAAAACAACCGAAGCCAGCAGCAATGGCAAACGGCGGCGGTGGGGATGATCGCCGGAGATGATGGTGGTCGACGGTAGTGGAGGGCGGCGACGTACGGTGGTCGTTGGGCGAGAGGAACGGAGGAGAATGACAGAGGAGGAGAAGAAAGGATTAAATGGGCCGTGAGATCGATTTAACTGAACTTAAATCGATTTCCTGGCTTTTGGCGTTCTCACGGCCGAGACATCAATTTCTCGGCCGAGACATCAATTCTTCGGCCGAGAGATCGATCTCCTGGCCCCTTAATCAAATTCCCTCAGCAACAGCAGATTTTGCTCAGTGCACTAACCCAAGCCATTATGGAATTCTGGGTTCATGACCAACAGAAGCAAAATCAAATCAGCCTTGGGGGCATCCCCAAGCCGATACAGTATAATCAAAACTAGCCTTGGGGGCATGCCCAAGCATCAAAGATCTCTCTCCACAAACTGCTGGCCGAAGCAAAACAAGTAGCCCTAAGCTCAAAACTTCAGCTGCTCTATGCCCCGAACCTATTATCAGCAGGCTCTACGCCCTCATCTATCAACTCAGCGGCCCCAAGCCCATCATTTCAGCGGCTCGAAGCCGTAACAACCAATTCAGCGGCTCCAAGCCCACCGTTTCAACTGGCTCGAAGCCATAACAGTCAACTCAGCGGCTCGAAGCCCATTACCTCAACAGGCTCGAAGCCTTCGTCTACTACCACCCGGTGGCTCGAAGCCCTTTATCATAGCGGCTCTACGCCCGTATCAATTCAGCGGCCCTGTGCCTATCATCTATGTCATCTCAGCAGCTCTATGCTCGCTATCACGGCAACAGGCTCTATGCCTGTAATCACTCAACTTAGCGGCTCCAAGCCCATTATCTCAACTGGCTCGAAGCCGTAACAACCAACCCTGCGGCTCTAAGCCCATTATCTCAACTGGCTCGAAGCCGTACACAATCAAGTTCTTAACAGGCTCGAAGCCTGTGTTCATCATCTCAACTGGCTCGAAACCGTAAACAAGCAACAGGCTCTAAGCCGCCCCATCAACCAAGACATCTATTCTCAGGCTCTACGCCTGAATGCTCAAAAATCTAACATTTTTGAATGCTCAAGCTCTACGCTTGGATGCCCAACCACTGTGTACTAAATGCTCAAGTTATACACTTGAATGCTCAAGCTCTACGCTTGGATGCCCAACCACTGTGTACTGGACGCTCAAAGCCTGTACTTTGAATGCTCGAATTCTGCCGTCCGAATGCTCGGGCTCTACGCTTTGAATGCTCAAGTCCGGAACTTGATAGAAGCTCTAAGCTTAAAACAAACATACACGCACGGGCCCGTGCACATATTGCATTATTACATCGAGTCTGCATCATATCTGTTCACACCTAAAAACCATCATCACACATATACACTCTGCATATCTCTCATGAAACAGGTCAACCCTGCAATCAACCGGCACTATGCCTCGGTTTTATTGATCGGTTCAACACCTCGATCCTTTAGCTCCACGCCAACACTTATGATGAGAAAGCTCTGTGCACAGACCATCAGAATGCAACCAGCTTTACGCTTTGGTTCATATCACGTCAAGCTCTAAGCTCCGACAACTCAGGCCCTTGCCTCATAACCACAGCAGGCTCCACGCCCCAATCCAATCACCTCAGGCTCTCGCCTTATGATCAACACCAGCTCCGCGCTTCGGCCCTATCCAATCACCTCAGGCTCTCGCCTTATGATCAACACCAGCTCCGCGCTTCGGTCCTATCAAGCTCTAAGCTCACCTCAGGCCTCCGCCTCAAGACCACAACAGGCTCCATGCCTCGATTCCATCACTCTCAGGCTCTCGTCTTATACTAGCTCCGTGCTTCGGTTCATCACGTCAAGCTCAAAGCTCTGACAACTCAGGCTCTCGCCTCATGATCAATACCAGCTCCGCGCTTCAGTTCTATCAAACTTAAAAGCTTCAACACCTCAGGCTCTCGCCTTATGATCAACACCAGCTCCGCGCTTCGGTCCTATCAAACCAATCTCCCCAGGCCTTCGCCTCAAGACTACAACAGGCTTCATGCCTCGAATCCATCATTCTCCAGGCTCTCGCCTCGTGACTACAACCGGCTCTGTGCCTCGGTTCCCTCATCTCCAAAGCTCCGTGCTCTAGTTATTGGCCCTGCGCCCCCCATATCTCAAAAACAAATCGGCGTCCAACTCATCCCAGCAGATGGTTTGGATTCCACCCCGCTACATCAATTCCTTCCAACTCATTCGCAAGGATAGGCTACTCTACCGAGCTCCTTTCAGTCAAAGTAAGGATGATCAAGAAAAGCAAACGCACCTACAGTGTACTGATCTATCCCAAAAATACTAAGGAAGCTCTCCGCAAAAACTCCCCAGGTAGCCCCGCGCTCCTTCAACTACTCTTCGCCAAAACCCTGGCTCAGTCTAGGTACGTCACACTACGGCTTTTTAAAGCCCTAAGGTACGTCTTTTGTCTCTAACCCTCCAAACTTTTATTTTTCTTTATTGCCCGAACTACGATTGGTCTGAATTTCCCTTGTGGAATGCGTAGGCAGCCTCCCGGCCCGACCATAACAAAACCTTTTTCGAAAACCCCTTGGAATAGTGGTTGGACCAAATTGAGTTGCTTTTTACAGCTTTGACTCTTACTCAAACATGTCTTGCGATCCGTCTGAGTTCAGTCAAAGAGGGGCATCTGTAGACACCCCAATTTGGCCTAACGATTATTTCAAGTCCCACCTTGGGACAATCCCGATGATGAAATGGATACAGTAATTGCTGATTGCTTCCTTGAGGACCTTAGGACTTTCGGTAAGAACTTTGAACCACTTAGAGGACCCAATTCAAAGCCATACAGCCTTTCAGACAGAAATACAGAAGCCTAGGAGAATCCATCTGTCGGCCGTAACATCGATCCCACGGCCCTAACATCATTTCCTCACCCGAGCAACCTGTTGCTAGCAAAATCTCCCTGAGAGATCAATCCCTCGGCCGCAAGATCAATCCTTCGGCCGAGACATCCATTCTTCGGCCGTGTGATCCTTTACTCGGCCGCCAAATCGACCTTTTTCCAGACTCTGGAACGTGTTCTGTCAGACGTTTGATCCAATTACACTACCTTCCCGATGCGTTCGGGCTACGCTCAGAGATTACGACGTAGAGTTAGAGATGCATTGCAATTGCAATTGCCATCTCGTAATTTGATTGGCCGGAGTGAGTCATCCCTATGCCTATATAAAGGAGCCTTTGGGCTCCGAAATTAACACACCTTCACACTCAATCAAGCCTCAAAACTCTGCACAAATAATCCCTCAATCCCATACTTCAAAAGCCCTAACCTCCCGAAGGCAGCCGTCAATCCGGCGATCAAATCCCGAAGTTCAAACCCTAACCCTAGGGTTCTCGATCAAGCAATCAGTCAATCTCGCCCAATCCAAAGCAATCAAGCAACTGAGGGATCAAGGTGGTGAGGCCCAACGGCCTCTGGTTTGTCTTAATTTACTGTATTTTTGACTAACCGTAGCATTTTGATTATCCGTTAATCTTTCTGTCTGGTGTGAGGAAGAACACCGACCGGGGCTTCGATCCCTCGGCCGGTACATTAAACCAGTATGATTACTCGGCCGTGACATCCATTCACCGGCCGAGTAATCGATCTTCTAGGACAGTTTGTTTGCTTCTTTGGTTTTGATGCATGCTTCATTTATCGCATTGGCTCACTTTGCTTACTGTTTAAAGGAATAAATAAACAGACTATGTGTTGGAATTAAACAAAGCATCTACACGTCTTATGTTGAATGATTATGGGCCAGTCTCACGACTGGGCAAAGAGGGGTGCCTAACACCTTCCCCTTATTGTACTTTTGGCTCCCGTGTCCAGAATCTCTATCTGTTTTCCCAGTTTTAATAAACTGGGTGGCGACTCTATTTGATGATAACCGTTATCATGTGGCGATGTTCCTAGCCATGGGAATGTCCATGATTTTGGTTTACGAAGCGAGCAACCAATCGAGCAAACGAAAGTGATCAATCTGTATGGCGATGCCCTGTTTGGGAGGTGTCTACACCTATAGCAGGGAGAAAGTCGTAAAGTAATAGTGATGTTGATTCAAAGCAATCCATCATCGCTAGCTTACTGCAAATCATACATTCCCTTCTGTCTTTGCTTGATATAACCCTCAAAAGAGAAAGCAAAGGAAACTATTAGACGTTACTCCCTGACGCGTTGAGGGTGGTCGTAAATCAAGACAAAACAAAATAGATTGGATGGTAGCTAGGCTATGGAACTAACAGCGGCAGCTGCAACGGAGATATCCGCAGGAGCTCTTGTTTTATCTGCTCTTTGACTGTAGCTAGTAGGAAGCTAGGCACAAGACGCAGACAGAGTGACAAGTAAAACCAGGCGCTCCCAAAGAGGCTTTGAGAGCCCCCCGCGAGAAGCCAGCTTCATAAACTGAAGACGATAGGAGGTGGCCAGCTTTCGCCGCATATGACCCCGCGGAATGCCCACTTTCAATCTTCTGATACAGATTCCTAGTGCTTCCCTTCGAGCATGGAGGCTTGACCTTGATAAGTTTTCGTTGATCGCAAGAATGCTCTTTTGAAAGAAAAATGAATATCATATATAGGAACCGACTAGGACAACAAAAGTCAAGGAAGGGTAAAGAAGCTATTCTTCTCTCTCCCGCCTGGGCCTATCCTAGCCCTTTTGTGGAATAACTAAAAGTTCTTTGGGGCACCTAATCTTCCGTATTTGTATTTCATTAGTACAAGGATTGCTCTCTTCCTTCGGGAACTTTCCAAGAAGGGGACCTCTCAAGAGAAGGAGTAGCAGCACATTTCCTTCAATAAATAGAAGTGCTTTTGGGCCCCTAAGAGGCCGTATTAGTCTATGTCGAATAAGAGCTCTCCCTCCGAGGCGAGGTAAATAGGACTAGCCAGAGTAGGAGCTCCACAACGGATTGTGTACAACGTTGGTATTGAATATGTCTTTTGTTTATTGTTCAGAGTATCAACCTATCTTAGCCCCCAACCAATTTCTTACATAACCGATTCTTTCCCTGAATAGGTTGCTAGTGTTCGATCCTGATCCGAGGAACCAGTCTTGAAAGTCTTCCTCAAGTGAGTACTGGTCCACCTATCTAGTATGTGAGGAAGTTTCTCCCATGGAGCTAGCTTTTGTATCTTACTAAGCCGGATCGCCCATACGTTGTTCTTTTTCCACGCTATGTGACTAACCGACGATGATGGGACTAGTAGACGCAGCAGACTGAACTTGTCTCATGAAATGGTTCTTCTCGACAATCCATTTATTGTAGGTTAGATTCAGACTGAGCAGACTGACGCTCTTGCGTTTGCATGATCTGACTTCTATGACTTGTAGTATCAAATAGAAAAAGAAATGGATTTAGCTTCCCCTTCCTCAGACTCAAGCTTGGAGGAATAAGATGGAGCGGATCTACCCATTTCGGATGCAGCTTCTCCGGATGGACCCCGCTAGAATGGGATTAGTCGGTGGAATGCTTTGATGGATGGCCAGGAAAGGGAGAGAATTGAGGTAGGGATTCAAGATGTTAGTTCGCACTGCCTCTTAGTTGGTTCTCTGCTTCCAGCTCTTGTTGCCTCAACAAAAAATCCCAGGTTTTCTCTTTCTGTCTTTCCAGGGTGGGACTCGAGAGGGCTTGCTAGGTCCTCCAATAGCTATGGCTTTTTTTCTTCCTTTGGTGCCTCATGACTTGACGACTCGAAAAGACAATTCATGATGGATTGGTTTAGCCCGTTCTACCCTCTCCTGTTACTGAAAGTTCATCTTTTGATTTCAACCACCCCGGAGTTGCCTTTCAGGCCATCCGGTTATTCATTCTCCACGACTGAAGTGGTTGGTCCACTAGTGACTTTCCATCTGCATCATCTGCTGTCGAGCTAGGTGGTTTCTTTCGCTACGTAAAGTCAAAGAGCAGGGCGGGTTACTAAAGTGACAACGCAAGGATTTAGGAGATTCTTTCAATAGACAGAGCTTAGTAGAGTGTTGAAGGGAAGGTTCCTCTCTTTGGCATTTTCCTTTCTTTTGGTCGGAGCAGGACAGGATCGGACCAACCCAATCTGCTATTCAAAAAGTAGGGAAACCCACTCTACCTATTTCTCTATCGCGGGAAAGCACTCACTCGAGGGCCCTTCCTCCTTTCAAAGGAGTAACCGTATGCATGCATTTCACAAACTTTGCACTTCCAAAGGCAATAGTCCTTACAATCCAAAAAGCACATCTTGGTCCCACTTTTCTGATGGCTTAGTTATCCTTTTGGTTAGGCACATCGCCTCTTCAATCCCTTAGGTTAGATTACCCCTTTCCGTTAAGGTTAGTAATCTCCCCTAGTTGACCCTTCAAGCATCGAGGATAGCACAGTCTCCCTTGTTAGGCTACATGCATTTCCAACCTTCAAGCTGCACATCTTTCCTTATCCGGACTACATGTCCCTCCTTTAGTCTAGATATCCTTCTGTTTGTGGCTACCCGCTTGTTTGTCTGTGCATGCATCTTTCTTATCAAGCATTCGCTAATGGTCTATCTGTCCTTACTCTTGTAGGCACCATGGCCTCAACGAGTAAACTTGGGAATGAGGATCTTATCAGAGAGTTATCTACTGAGGCAAGCCCCGATACAGTCGTCATGTCACCGTTTTCAGGATTGAGGTAATTTCCCTTTTCGCCTACACCTTTGAGACGATGGGCAGAGCGCATGTCCGCAGAAGACACTCTTGCTTTCCGGCGTCAGTATGAGAACATTCTGTCATTGTTAAGTATCAGGGTACACTACACTATCTGTTGATCGAAGCCTTGATCCACTTTTGGTATAGGAATACCGCATGTTTTTGTTTCAGGAATTTCGAGCTCACACCTACCTTAGAGGAATTCTCCCAACTCTTGGGCCTCCCGCATGACCGCAACAAGTTGGTACAGCCATTTGCACCAGGGGGGAAAAAACAACCTAAGTAGTCTTCTGGGTATACCGTGCTCCCGCTTAGAACTTACTCCAGGGCTTGAGGGATCGCCCAGCAAATGCTTGTTAAAGTTCATATAAAAGTACTTCGCCGCCAAGGCAGGTTTTCATTCTAACAAGGTTCAAGACCAGTATGGATTACTGGAACAAGTGTCGTTTTACAGCCTTGGCTTTGGCCGTATTCGGAATTGCCGTCTTCCCAGGGGAGGCTGGTTTAGATTGCCGCATCGGTCCCATGCTAGATCAGATTGACGACCATCGCACCATAGTACCAAAGATTTTGGGAAAGTTGTTGCGCTCTCTTTCCTATTGCTCTTCGCATCGTCGTCGAGACTTCTTGGGATGCGCACCATTACTACAGATATGGTTTCTCGAACACCTTAAAGAGTTTAGCTCCATCCGAACAAAGGGGTATTTCGATCATGACATCATCACCGACTATCAGCGACATGCCAACGATCCTAGTCGTATTGCTACTAAGGGGGATTGGGTTGCTGCTCTCAATTCTCTGACATTTGAACATATACTGAAAGCCCAGTGGCTCGGACTAGGTGAGGCTATTTTACACTGTGAAGGACATCATATGGTTCCTTTAATAGGTTTCCGGGGAATGACCGCTTCCATCCCAAGTTATGAGACAGTATGGGCTAGTGCAAACCATCCCTGCGGTTGAAGATCTGAGTCCTTGGTTTTTCGACTATACCATCACCGACAGCAGGGTCAGAGTCTGAAAGGGATTACATCTTTAGGAATGCAGAAATCGCGAGACCGCGGAGAGGGTACCGGCTGCAAGATGACTCAGAAAGCCCATCAAGAGTATCTCCTATGGGTAGAGGCCAACTTCGGGGTGGATCTCCCTCCCTGGAATGCTGGAGGCCTACCTCCGCCCAATCCAAGTTATCGAGATTACCTGACCGAGGAACGAGCTCGACATCAGAGAATCCCGCGGATATGGTCAGAAAGTCAACAAGCTTTGATGGATAAGCAGTGGGAGCTAGAAGCAAAGAACCTGGCATATTCCATGAGGTTACACGAAGTAGAAACAGAAAACCAGCAATTGGCAGAGAGACAGTACGAGTTGGAAGAAGAAAATCACAGTTTTGCCCTTTTGAAGTTCATTGCATACTGTCGTTCTCACGACCTAAGGCGTAAATGAACTTTGTGTATATATAACTGCTTTTTTGTTTTTCATGACTCATAAGCATTACATTTGTTCGACTTGCGTGGTAGCCTTCCTTCTTTCCGAGGTCATAGGTTTCCCCTTTCCCACAGGTTCTGATTACCTGCCGCGCATCAAATGTTGATTGCCCATCTCTCCATCAAATTCAGGATTACTTATTTTTCATCAAGTTTAGGTACCTCCCTAGGATAGGATTCCTTCCTTTTGAGTAGGCGCCGCCATCAGATTCAACCACCTCGTGCACAGACATTCGAAGACTGTATGCATCGTCACATTCAAACATCACACGCGTCGGCGTGCGAATACTCTGTCAAACGCTGCACTGGCACATACATCATATCGAGCATTCACAAGCACAACATCAAAGCATCTCATGATATGCGTTTCAACTTCTTTCACAATAGCAGGCTCTGATGCCCCTTCTCCTTAGTAGACGCCTATTGTTTGCTACAGCCCACTAATACGAGTACCACTCCTCCCTCAGTAGGCCGCCTTACCTACTGCGCCTTCACAGGTCCAAGTACCTCAAACAACACGGACATAAGGATGTCCGTGTTGTTCCTGGAGGAAGTCACAGAAATCAGGGGTAGGCCCTGAAGAGGCAGAACTCAGAGGACTGCTACACGTAGCCCTATTCGAACTCGAGCAAGGTCAGCATCAGTATCCGTTATGGAAGGGACTTCAACTGTAGAGAATGTTGTTCAGCAGATGATTGGGGATATAGAAGAAATGCGCCAACAGATGGACGAGATAAGAAAGGCCGTCGCCACTCTGACAACCAACAGGAATCCGGAAAATCACCCTACTGTCCAGCAACAGCCGACAGTTCGGCAACAGCCTGCAGTACTGCTACCGCAGCAACAGTTGCCCACCGGGGGCGATAATACACAAGCAACTTTAGGCCTCGGAGTGCCGATGCAAAACCCACTTTATGTCCCAATTCCGGCGGTTCCGGAAGGTAGTCGAGTTGAGATTGGCGATGATCGGCAGAAGTCTAAAAAGGAAGCTGAAGACAGGAAAGTGGCAAGTCCACTTTCAAGTTTCGAAGAAAAGATGATAATTATGCAGGGAGTTGATGCATATGGTAGCGTGAGCTTCGCGGACTTATGTATCTTCCCCGACTTGAAGTTACCTACTAAGTCCCCCGATTTCGAGAAATACAATGGAACAATATAAATAATCAAAAATATCCCTACACATAAAATCTCAACATTGTAGGCCTTGTGAATCTCCTATAGAACAGAGGCATAGACTCACTTCAGAGGACGGCGAGTTTATTGAAGATGTGTCTCAGTTCAGAAGCAGGGTTGGGAGTCTAGTGTATATAACCATCACACGACCCGACATTGCCTATGTTGTTGGAGTCGTGAGTCAATTCATGCAGAAGCCAAGAACGATAGATACATCTAGATGCTGCATACAGAATCCTCAGATCAGATAAAGAGAGTACGACGTTTCAGAGATAGCGATTCGGCTTAGTTCAAATAGAACTAAAGAGAACGGGTTCAACTTATCCCAATCCTCGCTCTGGACCAAGACCAAGGTGCGTAGCCTTTTAATATTCTCTTTCTCTCTTTCTGGCTTAGCCTACCAGGGAAATGGCTCCTTCTTATTGATAGCACAGGTGAGAACACCCCTAATGGGCAAGCTTCACTAATATCCCAGGAATGAGGAATGAAAGAACTTCTGCTATCTACTCACTCTTGCCACTGAGAGGGGATGAGTGAATACCTGTAAGAGAAAGTTCTCTTATTCCCGGGATCAGGCCATCAACTGCAACATTTAGAAGTGCATACCCAGTAGCAGTAGCAAAGGTCGGAATGGGAGCTGCTCTTGTGAAAATATCCCCTTCGGTTGCCGTTCTCTAATAGAAGACAATCTCGGGGGAAAAAGATTCTTCCGAACCCCAGAGACAAAAGAGTCGAATTTAGACGCTCAAGCCCTTGAGCCAGGTCTTTATTGATTGAGGATGTCACTTGCTACGATTCCGAACCGCTACGCACCTGTCCTCTTTCTTTAGCCAGAAAGTCTGACTTACCTATTTCGAAAGAGTTCCACATCTATGGCTATGCCCGGATCTAACTCTCTCTCTCTTTCCGGCTTAGCTTAGTGAAGAGAGGGGCCTTTCTTACCTAAAGATCATTTCCCTTTCGACGGGTATGAGCTTCTAGGAGCCCTGCCTCCAACATCGCTTATTCTGCCTTGCCTCTCTTCTATGCTAAGTTTCTTTCTTCTTCAATCGATTCATAAGACAGACGTCCTCTTTGAAATAGGAAAAGCAATTTTGAAGGAAAACATCTGCAGATCGGAGTCGTTCAACAGTCAAGTAAGAAAGTCAAGCTTTCCATCAGTCAAGCAGCAAAGACAGATGGGGGTTCAATAGCTGCTTCTTCTCAACCTCCCCCAGGGAAGTCAGTAAGGTACCCAGGGCGCAAGGTGGAGAAGGCTGGGCCTCTACTAGGAGAAAGAGCTCTTGACGATCTGGGATAGTCCGATGATATCCATTGCCCAAGCTCGAAATGGCCAAGGCTTGATAATCGGGTCTAAGTCGGAAGCCGGCTTGTGCTGGATTGGTCCATACCTCTGGCAGGCATCGCAGCTCTTAGCATGTGCTATGCAATCTGACAGGACCTTAGGCCAGTAGTGGCCATGTCTCCGGATCAACCAACGCATCTTCACAAACTCATGTGCCCGGGAGTCAGTCTTTTCGATGAGCTAACTAGAAGCTTAGAGGAGAGCGCTAGCGTGCACACTTCCGTTGATGTGCTTCACGGATCGATGGAATCTTTTTGACATTGATTAGTCGGACCAAGACCAATGCTACTCATTCTGATCTCAGCTGCTTTGTCTCTTTCTCGGGTACATCCCATACATACAAAGACTGGAGGAAGCAACTTCGCCAATGGTACTTCTTCCTTCTTCAAGCTCTTCCTCGCCGCTACTTCGATCTTTCAGGTGTAGAGGGAAAAGAGAGTCTTAAGCAGCAAGCATGAGTGAACAGAGACAGCTATTACTACAGAGAGCCCTAGCCTGGTTCCTTCTTTCTTGCCTGCCTCTCCGCTTCTGTCAGCATAGAGGAAGGTTTTCACTCCCGTTGAGAAAGAAGAAATGCCCTAGCTCAGCTTCCTAGCATGACACATCGGCTACGCCATCAGAGACTGGAATGATCCTCCACTTGCTAGTCAGGAAATATCACCGCTCCGTGGGCTTCTTTCGCTGCTCTCTTAAGCTATCGCTCGCTTTACGAGTGCAACTGTAACGACCCTGATTTTTGGTCAGTAAAAATTTCGCTAAAAATTTGAATTTTTTTTTATTTCTTGGACTTCTTTTAAAATTTCTTTTTAATACCCAAAAATCCATCGTTACTAAATCCTAGACTTATAAAATTAGATTTCTTCACTCCGAGCAATAAGGTCATTTTCTAGAGACAAGTGTCTAGTTTATTTTCCTAACTATTAAGATAAAGTCTTAGAATCCCATTTCTTGGCTAGAAATCCTACTTAGCAAGCCTAGTTAGCTTCCAACCGATTCGTTGAGGTAACCTAACTACCAATTGCACTTCCAACCCTAATTGAATCTTTTGAACCTTTCCAAAACCCTAAAGGAACCCTTTGACCAAAGTCATCTTTGACCTTTACCCATTGGACGATAAAAGTTAGGGAGAATATTACTCATTGGTCCATAGCTTAGTCTTGCCACCAAGTACTAGACCAATTAGTTTAATAGATTCACCATGAGTCATTGTACTTGTATCTATATATAGTACCTTCCATCTTAGACCATTGGTTAATAACTACAAGGGAAATGGATGACCCTTGGATACTAAAAGTTAGGGTAAATATTGTTCATAGGATAATAAGTTAGTCTTTCTACCTAGTACTAAGACTTATTAGTTAATTACTTATTAGATATGACATATGGCTAAAAGAATAAAGAAATAGATATGATATCTAGCCCTAGGATTCTCTTGTACTTTAATATTAAATGATGTAAAGACATGTGTCAATTTGACATTGTTTAATAAGGAATTTTGGCTAGAAATCTTCCTAGATCACATAAGTACCTTATGTACTTTTATACTAGGTCAAAAATCTACATATATATTATTTTGCTTCTTTAACCTTTGGTCCATAAATGCTAGGAAAAATATTGTTTATTGGATAATAGAATTAGTCTTCCATCAAGTACTAGGGTTTATTAAATAAATCATTTCTAGATTTTCCCATGGGATTTTATTATTAAAGATATAGATATGTACCTAGTAGATTTAATACCCTAGATTTCCTAAGTACACTAGTTCAATATTTTATAATAAGGACATGTGCCTATTAGACTAGTTTAATGGAAAATCTACTTGACTAGAAAAATCCTATTAGATTACATAGTACCTTGTGTACTTCTTAGAATATTGCCTAAAGGACATATAGATTTACTAGGAAATCTTTACTTGTCACCTTTTCTCTTTATCCATTGGATAATAAAAGTTAGGAGAGTTGTTGACCATTGGACAATAGGTTAATTTTTCTACTTAGTACAAGATCTATTAGTTTAAGTAGGCTCACCATGAGTCATGGTACTTGTATAGATAGATTATATAAGCGTAGTACTTTCCATCCATTACCCATTGGATAATAAAAGTTAGGAAAATTTTGGTCCATTGGTCAATAAGGCCAAGTCAAGCCATAGTACTAGGTTTTACTTAGTTAATTACTTACTAGATATGGTATGTTCGTATTTACTTAAAGTATGAGATATGTATATGTCATCCTAAGATTCTATGTATTAGAATATAGTTCATAAGTACATAGGTGGCATTTAGGCTTATTCTATTAGGAATTTTGACCTAGAATATCTAGTAGATCACATAGTACATATGTACTTTTAGTTGGTCATGCATATATGTATATGTATTAACCAAGGGAGAAAGAGAGAGGAGGAGAGAGAGAGAGAATCCGAGAGAGAGGGAGAGGAGAGAGGGCCGAGAGAGATGAAGGGAGAGAGAGAGAGGAGAGAGAGGCCGAGAGAGAGATGAAGGGAGAGAGAGAGAGAGATAGGCCGGATGGGAGAGGGAGAGAGAGAGTGTGATGTTGTACTCTTTCAAGCCTAGTCATAACCCTTGACCAATCTTCACACCTCATCATGTACCACCAAATCTAGGGTTCTCTTACTCTTTCAACACTAAGGACAACCAACCCTAGATTTCTTACTCTTTCAAAGTACTAGACAAGACTAGGAAACCCTTAGAATTGCCCACACTTGTCCTAGATTGGAAGAAAGCACAAGGAAAATCTTATAGTCTTTCAACCTTTGTACTTTAGTACATTGTACCATGGAGAGAGAGAGAGAGAGGAGAGAGAGAGATGAAGGGAGAGAGAGAGAGATAGGCCGGATGGGAGAGGGAAAGAGAGTGTGATGTTGTACTCTTTCAAGCCTAGTCATAACCCTTGACCAATCTTCTTACATCACCATGTACAAACCAAATCTAGCCTATCTTACTCTTTCATATCTAAGGACAACCAAATCTAGATTTCTTACTCTCTCAAGTACTAGACAAGACCAAAACCCCATTAGAATAACCTAGATTTGTCCTAGAATTGGAAGGAAAATCTTGTAACCTTTCCACCTATGTACTTATGCATTGTACCAAAGAGAGAGAGAGAGACGGCCGAGAGAGATAGAGAGGCCGGGAGAGAGGGAGAGAGGGAGAGAGAGACTGTGTGATGTGTGCATATGTACTCTTAAGCCTAGTTATGGTCCTTTGGCCAACACCTCACACAATCCAAGTACCATCAAATCTAGTCAATTCTTTATCCATTGTGTTAGGACCATAGTCCACGGTCTCATTGTGTTGGCGAATTCCACAATAAAACACACATATAATTATATCCTCATTTATCGAGTTGTAATTTATTTATTTATTTATTTCTAGAGTGTCTGTTTAGGAAGCGGAGGAAATCAAATATTCTGTAATTGAGATAATAGTTTGTCAAAGAAATTTGGTAGAGTTGGTTAAGGAAATTGGAGTGGAGAAAATCAAGACTCTCAAAGGATTTTGTGCACATGGGAGCTGAATAAGGAAAGAGAATTAAAGATTCAAGAGTGAGATTGATAAGGTAATTTGTATGGAAGGAAATCAAAGGAAATGAAGATTTGGCAGAGTATTTCGTGGACAAGGAAATGGAGTCAGGAAATCAAGATCCTTCATATATAGAAACATCTTTCAGCACATGGTGCTCGAGCACTACCTGCAAGTTCTTTTCGAGTTGCTCGAGCAACTTTCCTGTTTTTCCAGCATCTATTTATATGCAGGTCTTTTGGAATTTTGAGGCGACCGAACATATGAGAGCCGCCCCCAAGAACGTCCAAACCTAAGAAAACATCCAAGGGGTTTCGGTTTTGTTTCTTGAAGTACAAACATGATCAATTGATCATCGAGCAATAAGGTTAACTTCATGGAGTTTCTTTCCAATCTTTGATTCAACTTACTTGAGTTGGCCTTCAGTGGATTTCCGAAGGATAGTGGAAGGCTTGTGGATTCAAGGCAGCGGCAGTTAAGCACTGGGTGCGGTGAACGAGCGATTCGGCAATCAACCTTGGTCAACCGAGAGCGATTCTAGGTTGTAAGTATAGGTTTGTTTGTAACCGTACAATGAGTATAGTGTTTTGATTCCTTCCCGTGGTTTTTTCCCATTTAGGGTTTTCCACTTATATCTTTGCGTTCATCTTTTTAGTGCTTTCCGTTTGCGAGATTGATTTTCTTATCTGTTGGTGGGTTAATTAATTGGAGAGATTAAAAAATAGCAAATATTTATATTCCTAGACGAGCTAGGATTTTTCACATTGGATAACAAATGTTAGGGGAAAGATTGTCTCTTGGATAATAGACCAACCTTTGGCCTATAAATAGCAAGCTCATCCAAGCTTATACTCACACCTTCACTTCTTGCTCCCACTTCTCTCTAGAAATTCAAGCATTAGTCCAACTTCTCTCTAGAAACCATTTCTGTTTTTCCAGACAGCCTACTGCCCTTTGTAAATCCTCATTATTCTCCTGCTTAGAGTAGTTTTTAGAACCAACTTCCTCTAGGAAAGTTGTAGAGCACTTTGAGAGCTTCAAGTTCGACCCAAGGACCACCCTAATCCACTACAAGAGAATATGCTATTTACGTCGACCTATTTGCGTCGGTAGGGACACTTTTTGTGACGGGACCTGTTTTTTGCGTCGGCAACGCATCGGCATTTGGGGGGACGAAAATGGTGGGGTCTCAAAAAGTTTTTTGCGTCGGCATGTGCCGTCGCATAGTATATGCGTCGGCAAGCACTGTCGCTAATAGTTTTTTTGCGTCGGCATTCTTCCCGACTCAAGAAAATAGATAAAATATAATCATTTGCATCGGGTGGCCTGGCCGTCGCAAATAACATTTTTTCGTCAGCTTATGCCGTCGCAAATACTATCTTTTGCATCGGGATACATGCCGTCGCAAAAAATAAAAAAGCTAAAAAAGAAAAACAATTCCCTTTTTTGCTTCAGGTACAGGCGGTTGCAAAAACCTGTTGCTATTTTACCTCCAATATCATGAAAAACAATATTCATTCAACCTCATTCTCATATAGAACCAATTAACCATTCACTCATTCATATCAAAATTAACTCAATCATTCATTCAATCCCAAAAAAAAAATCATAATTGATTGCCCAAGATAATATGTTTATTAGATATGAAAGAACAACATATACTAGAAATCCTAAATTCAACCTAGCACTACAATGCAACATAAGTGGACTCCATTCCATCTTCTCAACGGTTGCACGTCTAAATCTTCTTCGAGCACCTGAAAAGGAATAGAAGAATGAGAAATGCGCAACACATAAAACACAAGTTAACGCATAAGTAAACTTCAATTTTAGACTTCTCTAACAAAATTCAGCAATTCAAACCTTAACCAGACAATTGTAACATGTTAAGTAAAAAATCAAATTTTCTATATTCTAACTTCTAAGTGCAAGATCACATAATAAATCTATAACCCCATATACATCACTTACATCAAACGGCATTGGGTCCAGTTTACAAGAAGGTGAATATAATTCATGCAAAATCAAAAGAGCCATGCCGAGCAAAAAAAAAATCAAAAGAGCCATAGAATGAATAACTTTTCACTTTCTCCCGACCACGTCATCATCAATGCCCAATAGGCCAAAATGAACATTTTTAAATAATTCCGATTTGTGGATGCTAGTTTAAGCAAATACTTTAACCTCTACATTAGAAAAAGGGCTGAAAACTTGTAGGCATGGCTTATCAAAGGGATTTCTCACAATATGCTATAGCTACATTCCATTCAAGCAATCAAAGGGATTTCCCACAATATGCTATATCTACATTCCATTCAAGCTACCCCAAGTCAGTCTCGTAACAGTTTTTCTTACCTTTTTTATCCCCCTCTCTGAATTGAATCTCAAGTTAAAGACTTCAAAAAATTGAATCAATGAACATTGGTTATGATAAGAACAGTCGCCGTGCAGAAACGGTGTTCGGCGATAGGGACCAGTGATATGAAGGATCATTGGTCCAGAGAGTCTGTACTGGGTCAAGGTCCAATAACACGAGAGAGTATTGGACCAAGGAATTGACAAAGGACCAGTGACATGTGAAGTGATTGGTCCAAGTAGTTTGTTCGGCAACAAAAGAGCCGAACAGGAGGGGATTTGTACAAAAAGCAGTCCCCGATGCAGGAAACGTTCCAGAAGGTTCTGGAAACAAGGATATTCCGTGTTTACTATAAAATAGGATCTTGGAGAGATACCCAATGGGAATGGGAAGTTCGGCTAGCTGTGGAAAGGAGTCCTAAACGGACTAAGGTAATGAACTGATAAGGGAACGAGAATCCGAGATATTCTGGGTTTCCTATACGAGATAGGAAACCTAGGGCAACATAGATACTTAGACAGCAAACATCCATAAACCTATAAATACAAGGCAAACCGAGAGGAAAAAGGTACACAATACACTACAGTTATATGTATTCTCTTATGCTTAATTAGGATTTTCCATTAGTACGTGATACTAACTTAGGCATCGGAGGGCCTTTGCCACGAGAGGCAAAGGTGCGCTCACTCCTTGTCTGTTTTGCAGATAAGGACTCCGGTGACACATTAGGGTTCCGGCAAGGATCACGAAGTAGCCGTTACAATCTTGTGCTGCTTAAACCCTTCTTAGTTTTTCTGCACTTACAATTGGCGCCGTCTGTGGGAAACGAAAGAGATCCCTCTGAAAAGCGAACATGATGGAAGAAGACCCAAGACACCACATGACCCAAAACACCAGTTGGGAGGAGGAGGCGACCAGTCCCCACCAGATCCTCCGAGAAAACCCGATGGTGGGCAAGCCAAGAAGCCCACAAGCAAGGGTAACCCCCTAACCGTCCATGACGACTCCAAGAACAAGGAGGGAGGGACGGCCACAGGATCCATGAGAAGGAGTAAGTCCCGTCGTGAGGGAGAATCAGTGGCACATTCAAGGAGTGCACACAACCGCGACGATGTCTTGGACAAAAAAAGACAAGAGATCGAAGAGTACACTCGTCTGATTAAAAAACGAAAGTATGAGATCCAGGAATTGCAACGGATACGAGAACATCCAGAGGATTCTGAACTGTAACGAAGAAATTCCAGAGGAAACAGGCTGGCAATAGTGGAACACAAGAAGGCTCCTTCACGAGGAAGGAGGAGCAGGTCCAGAAGCCCCACCCCGAGAAAGAAAAGGGCTTCTTCACAAAAAAGAAGGAGCAGAAGCCTTACCCCCGAAGAGGGAGAGATTAGAAGACACCACAGGGATAGGTACGAGAGGCCTGATTCCGATTGGGAAAAGAGTACTCCCAAGAAGGCTAAAGAACAAGAGGAGGGAACCATGTCTGCACGAGAAGCAGCACGAAAAGCCCTCAGCAATATAGCTTCATCCCCTTTTGCAAGGAAATTGCAAGAAGCAAAGCTTCGGAGCAGGGTGAAGCACGGGGCATTCGTTCTTTACGAAACAAATACTGATCCCGTGGCCCACATACAGCATTACCGGCAGGCAATGTTCATGCACGACGGAGATGATGCGATCATGTGCAAGATGTTCCCATCGAGTTTGGGAAAGGTAGCTTTGTCTTGGTTCCATAAACTAGGGCCGAACACCATACAAGGATGGAGACAGCTAGCTGAAGAATTTACTGCTCGATTTCTGACGAGCAGGAAGTACCAAAAACCTTTGAGAGCCTTTCTGTCATGAAACAAGGTGAGAACGAGCAGATCAGGGACTACGCTAAGAAATACTGGGAGACTTTCAACAAGATTGAAGGTTGCAATGAGGAGTATGCGATAGCCACCTTCAAGACAGGGTTACCTGTTCGGGGAGAACTCCGTAAGTCCCTGAACATGACCCCGGTAGGTACATTGGCAAGACTGATGGAACGAATCGAGCAGCATGCCAGAAACGAGGATGGCATATTGCGAGAGGACAACAGAATGGTCACCGAACAGGCGAAGGGTTTGCCGAAGAGGACAGACAAACTGGAGCCCAAAACCTACAAAGAGAGGAAGGAATACGGGCAGGTCAAGAAAGAGCCGTTCAAAGAGAAACATGCTCCAGACCCTAAGTCTTTCTTTTTGGTGACAACGGTTTGGAATAAACCAATCTATCGGATTCTTTATAAAATAAAGAATCGTCCATATTTTAAGTGGCCCCCAAGGCTGGAGGGAGATAAAGACGCAAAAAGGGCTACGAGTTAGCATTGCAGTTATCACGAAGACTGGGGGCACATGACGGAAGATTGTGAGATGTTCAAGCAACACCTCGATGATCTGGTTTCACGTGGTTACCTGAAAGAGTTTATTTAGGAAGAGCACAAGGGTGCAGAGAAAGCATTGGAATTGGATTACGAGCAAAATCCAAGGGGCGTAATCCATATGATACATGGGTTGGCCGCGCCTTATACGAGAAATGAGGTGAGGTTGCTCCAGAGACAAGTAAAACACGACCAGCATGTGATGCAGTTGGGAAAGAAACGAGGACGTGAGGGAGAAGAATGCAATGGAGGCATAGTCTTCACGGATGAGGACCTGGGTGGAATCCAGGTGCCACATAATGATGCCCTGGTCATAACCCTACGAATTGGGGAGTATGACATAGAAAGAATCTTGGTGGACTCAGGAAGCTGCACAGAGATACTGTACTATGACGCGTTCAAGAAGTTGGGGCTGACACAAGCGGATTTGGTGCAGTCAATAACCCCTTTGGTCGGATTCAGTGCAGGAGCAGTCTGGCCCTTGGGCAAAATAACTCTTCCTGTTCGGGCAGAAACAGTCGTGCTGAGGACCAATTTCCTAGTGGTAGATGTACCATCTTCTTATAACGCGATTATTGGAAGAACATGGCTGCACAAGATGAAGGCGGTTTCTTCCACTTACCACCAGATGGTGAAATTCCCAGGATCGAATGGTATAGAGAGGATAAGGGGGAATCAGAAGGTTGCCCAGCAGTGCTTGATTTCTATAATCAAGAAGGCACCCAAAGCAAAGTTAGTCCAAGCAGTCGAGGTCCCGGATCAGCCGACCATTGAGGATGTCGGAGGGGACCCTGCCGAGAAGGTGGTGGAAGGCTTGAAAAAGATCCAGATCAACGAGAATGATCCAGAAAGGTATTTCCTGATTGGGGAGAACCTGAATGAGACCGAGGAGAAAGAATTGGTGGGGTTCCTCAAGGAGCACGTTGATGTGTTTGCTTGGGTGCCCGAGGAGATGCCTGGAGTGGATGCAAACGTGATTTGTCACCACTTGAATGTGGATCCACAACATAAGCCTGTGATGCAAAAAAAGAGATGGTCTGCCGTACAGCACGTGGACGCTGTCATCGAGGAGGTGGACCGGTTGCTCGAAGCAAAAGCTATACGGGAGGTATACTACCCAGAATGGTTGTCCAATACTGTGGTGGTAAAGAAGAAAAATGGGAAGTGGCAAGTCTGTGTCGATTTCACCGACTTGAACAAAGCGTGTCCCAAGGATAGCTTCCCCCTTCCCAGGATAGACCAACTTGTTGATGCAACGGCTGGGTATGGGCGGATGAGTTTCCTTGATGCTTATCGAGGGTATCACCAGATAGCCATGTACGGTCCCGATCAAGAGAAGACTTCCTTTATCACACCAAGGGGGCTGTACTGTTATAGCGTCATGCCCTTTGGTTTGAGGAATGCAGGTGCAACATACCAGAGGTTAGCAACGATTATGCTAAAGAAGTTGCTCGGCAAGACCATGGAAGTTTACATAGACGACATGGTGGTCAAAAGCAGGGAGAAGGAAAACCACATTGTTGATTTGAAGGAAGCCTTTAAGATATTGAGGGAATATAAGCTGAAACTCAACGCCTCGAAGTGTGCGTTCGGGGTAAACTCAGGAAAATTCTTAGGGCATTTGGTGACCGTACGAGGGATAGAGGCAAATCCCGATCAAATTACTGCGTTGCAAAAGCTCCAAAGTCCGAGGACCACGAAGGAGGTCCAAAGGTTAACAGGGATGGCAGCGGCTCTAAATAGATTCATCAGCAGGTCCAGTGACAAATGTAGACCTTTTTTCCAATTGCTGAAAAAGAGGGAAGGATACGAATGGGGAGCAAAGTGTGAGCAAGCATTCCAAGACCTGAAGAAGTACTTGGCAATAGCTTCCCTATTGTCCACACCCAAACAAGGTGAGTCTCTGACTTTGTACTTAGCGGTCTCTGAGCACGCTGTGAGTGCAGTGTTACTGAGGGATAAGGGATCCGAGCAAGTCCCTGTCTATTATGTGAGCATGACATTGCTGGATGCAGAAACAAGATATCTGCCCCTCGAAAAGTTAGTCCTGGCATTAAGGACGGCGGCAAGGAAATTGCCCCATTATTTCCAGAGTCACAGGATTGTGGTGTATACTGAGTTCCCGTTAAAGTCTTTGCTACGAAAGGCGGACTTCTCGGGACGTATCTCAACTTGGTCGGTCGAGTTAAGCCAGTACGACATAGACTACCAGCCACGCACCGCAATAAAGGGGCAAGTTCTGGCAGACTTTGTAGCTGAGTTTTTGCCCACGGTGGCTCCCCAGCCTCCTATGAGACAGGAGCAGAGAAAGGAACAGGGGAAGGAGCAAACAACGAGAAAGAAGAAAGCTCCGGCCGAACTAGATCCCATGGAATGGAAATTATTTGTTGATGGCTCTGCGTGTAATACAGGATCAGGAATTGGGGTAGTACTCTTCCCTCCTGAAGGAGCAATGATGGAGTTGTCCTTTCGATTGGGATTCAGTGCTTCAAATAACGTGGCAGAGTATGAGGCACTCTTGGCAGGGCTAAAGAGTGCAAAGACCCTGAAGGTAAAAAGAATACGAGTACATTGTGATTCACAACTCGTGGTGAACCAGTTGTCCGGGGAATACGAGGCTCGGAACGAAAAGATGGCTGCCTACGTGATGGCCGCCAGGGATCTGCTTGACACTTTCGAGAAGGTGTATATTGAGCAAATAAGTTCTGGGCAGAACGCCCATGCTGATTCTCTTGCCTGGTTGGCTAGAGCTGTACCAACAGAATTCAAAAGACGGGTGGCAGTAGATTATCTTGCTGAGCCGAGCATTGGAAGAAGTGTGGAGTTGGTCTTGGACGTGAACCAAGGACCAAGTTGGATGGACCCAATAGTGGAGTTCCTACGAGATGAGGCACTCCCCACAGACAAAAAGGAGGCTCACAAGATAAAGACAAAATCTGCACGATTTTGGCTGTCACCAGAAGGAAAGTTGTACAGAAAATCTTTCACTGGTCCATACTTACTTTGTGTGCACCCCGAGATGGTGCAAAAGTTCCTCCACGAGATCCACGAGGGAACGTGTGGAAGTCATGCTGGGGGTAGATCCATTGCCCACCGAGCAATAACCCAAGGGTACTGGTGGCCTCACATGCAGGAAGATGCAAAGGTGTATGTTAAAATTTGTGAGAAGTGCCAAAAATTCTCACCAATGATCCGAACACCAGCCGAGGATCTGGTGCCATTAACTAGTCCTTGGCCCTTCGCACAATGGGGGATGGACATCGTGGGTCCGCTTCACAAGGCAACAGGAAATAGGAAATTTCTGCTGGTAGCAACAGACTATTTCACCAAATGGATTGAAGCTGAACCATTGGCTAAGATCACTGAGTCTATGATAGAAAGGTTCGTGTGGAAGAGCATAATCACCCGATTTGGGGTCCCTTATTCACTGATTACGGATAATGGGTCCCAATTTCAGAAAAAGTTTAAGACTTTTTGTGCCCAGTATGGGATAAGGAATTATTACTCTACCCCAGCCTACCCGCAGAGTAATGGGCAGGCGGAGGCGTCCAACAAAACTATACTTGATGGGATCAAGAAGAGGTTGGACAAAGCAAAGGGCAAGTGGCCCGATGAATTGCCTCTGGTTTTATGGGCGCACCGAACAACGCCTAGGAGGTTTACGGGAGAGACCCCCTACTCATTGGCATATGGGACAGAAGCTGTAATCCCTTTGGAGGTTGGTTTGCCGACCAACAGGACCACTTTGGTTGAAAGTGGAGGAAATGACATAGCCCTAGAAATTGAACTGGATCTTGCCGAGGATCGTAGAGAAAGGGCGCTGGTGCATTTAGCTTCTTACCAGGAGCAGCTGATGAAAAGCTATAACAAAACTGTCCACCCACAAGAGTTTGGTGTAGGAGACCTTGTGCTTCGAAAAGTGCTCGGCAATACCAAGGTGGCCAACGAGGGCAAGTTGGGGGCAAACTGGGAAGGCCCATATCGAGTTACAAAGGTTGTGGGCATTGGGGCTTATCGTTTGGTGGACCTGGATGGGAACCCGGTGCCGAGGCCATGGAATGTCCACAACTTGAGGAAGTTTTTTGTTTGAAAAGACTTCAGTTTATTTTTTATTCTGTTTTTAGGATCCATATCGTGATTGTGTGGGAATTACGAATAAAATTCCTTTATTTTTTGTTGATTCGTTAGTTGCAAGGGGTATGCGTAATGCCCCCTTGAGTTTTTGAATTATGAATAAAATTCTGGTTTTGATATAAGACGTTTTTTATTTCCGTGATGATTAGAATACGAAGTTAGGCCTGGTTCTTGCTCCTCACTTCGTATTGGGGAGCAGAGGGATAGGTTTATGCCAAATACGAATATATTTGAGCAGATTCAAAACTTTGCAAGTACGAATATACTCGGTTACGAATACAGGTATGAACAAACCTGGTGTGCGTATGTGAATATACACACTTTCGCCAAATATGAAAACATTTGGATAGACTAAGTATGAATACACTTAGACTTAAGAACGAACATTTGGCGTGCATACGAAAATATGCATAGCTTCCCCAGATACGAAAACATTTGGGAATCTAAGTACGAATAAACTTAGAGAGTAATATTCCGAACCAATGAAAAATGGGCAGCATATGAATACATGCAGAATTATCTAAAGTACGAATAGACTTAGAGAGTTACATTCCAAACCAATGAAAATTGGGCAGCACACGAGTAAGTGCAGAATTATCTAAGTATGAACCCTCTTAGAACTTATTTTCGATCACAAGCAAAACTTAGAGAGCATACGAAAACATGCTCATCAATAGCTAGAGTATGAATCAACTTAGCTAAGATATCCAGGTGAGTGAACTTGGGAAGCACCCCATCAAAGTTAAAGAAATACTCGGTTTACCCAAGTACGAGATACTCGTGGGCCACGAGGGGCCGGGCAAAACAAAGTTAAACGCCACGAAGGGCCAAATACTTAAGTTTAAAGTGTTAAAAATGCACTTGTGCCACGCAGGGCAAGCCTTACAGCCACGCAGGGCCACCATAATATTTTAGTCAAAATTTGGAAGTGTTCCAAGGAAGGGGGATTCATACCTATTGGTCAATAGAAGGGTTTTCAACAATGGAAGAAGAGACTTGTGCAGGTATAGTCTCCACAGCCGTGCTACCATCAGTTGGACCACCGCTGGCTTCCTTCTGGCCAGGGTTGGCCTCCTCGACATTGAGGCCGGCATCTGTATCACGTTGCTCGGAGACATTGGCGGTAGATTCCCCGTCCAAATCATCTTCTTCCACCACGACTCCATCCTCCTCTTGAGCGGCCACGACACTTGGAAGATCTATCTCTGTCCAAAGAGGGGATGACTCTGCTGCATCAGACTTCTTAAGGCAGGCCGTCCACCCAACAGCAAATACGTGGTCCTGGATTCCAGGCATTTGGCTTTTGTAGCTTTCGGTTGCTACGTTGATTCCATCATTGTAGCCCTGCTGGTAGGATGCCTTAGCCTCATTCTTGCTCGCCTCCAACTCCGTGAGGGTCTGATTCAGGCTGTCCTCGGCACCCTCCAACCTCCCCTTCAGCCCGTTCACCTGCCCACGGACTTGGTCCCTCTCCTTCTCTAACCGGATGATTGTGCGTTGCAGTTGAGCATTTTCGCTTACCAGCTTGGCTCGCTGAGGCTCGGATTGGCCCAGCTTTTGTGCCATGGCAACCATCCTCTGCATTGCCTGAGATACATGGAAGACAATTAGATTAAAACCAAGTACAGCAGTTTGAAACATTGTTGATCGAACGAAGGAAGTCTACCTGAGCGCTGTTGGTCATGAATGACCCAAGGAGGTTGTCAGGGGAGCTGGTCACCACCTTTTGCATATCCCCAGGTAGCATGAAGGCCTGGGATAGGGCAAGGGCAGTTCCCTCGGATGCCACGCTGTCACGAATTGTCACAGGGCGTCCACCATGGGTAAGTTATGGTACCCATATTGGAGTTGGAGCATTGGAAGCTTGAGGCTGAGGCCCTTCTATCGAAGACGACTCCAGTCGCGAGCGTTTGTCTCGGTGACCTGCCTTGATTTCTTCTGGGGAAAAACCAGGAGGAGTGCTCAATTGCGTAGGCCCACGACGGCCATGAGTCGGCTGGGGGCTCTGAGAGCGACCACGGCCATGAGTAAAGCCGCGGCCCCTTCCACGGCCAGCCCCGGGGATGGTGAGAAGGCTGTTGAGGTCAATGGGCTGGTTCATTTCTGGAGGAGGAGAAGGGAAATAACCTTGGGAGGATGAGGTAGAGGCTTCCTCGATAATATCGATCAGATCGTCGGGAATTGGCAGAGTTTCAGGATGCCTCTCTTCCTCTTGCCTCTCTTCCTCTTGCTCGGGTTGCAGATTGGAGGGTCCAGGTGGTGCTGGGTTGTCGGCTGCTCGGGTCCTCCGATCAATAAACCAACCGTATGATGCCCTGTAACTCAGAAGCACCTGTGCTGCTCTTGCTCGGCCAGCTAGGTAAGTACCCTGACCGTTGAACGCAAGGGCCCGAGTGATGTCGGCCACGTGAACCTGTGGGGTAATAATGTTATACCCTAGGTTGACATTTTCAACTGCAGAAGAAAATAGCACTTTATACGCCGAGGGATTAAAAAATTAAAGTACGAAAAACTTTCAGTTAAGAGAAACTAACATGGTTGCCCAAATCTGTGAGGGGCATGGAAACCAATCACACAGCCATCCTCATCTCTGGGCTCGAAAACCCCTGTAACGATCAAAAAATCATCGTCGTCTCCCCGTGCAGAGTCAGGAAGCTCAAGGACGAGTTTTTTCCGCGAATCCCTACTTTTTAGATAGTAGGTGAGGGCATCCCCGGTTCTAGAAATGCTGTACAAGTGGTGTATGTCGTGCAGACCTAAGGATGTGCCTAGCATATGATTTATGGCATTGATTCCCATAACAACCCTGAAGAAATTGGCTGAAACCTGCATCGGAGACAGTCTGTAGTGGGCTAAGACTTGTCGGAGTAATGGGGCCAAGGGGAATCTAACGCCGCCCTCTACGACGGCGACTACTGGGATATGAAGGGTATCGTTGTCAGGGCTCTCTGTAGACACCCCAATTTGGCCTAACGATTATTTCAAATCCCACCTTGGGACAATCCCGATGATGAAATGGATACAGTGATTGCTGATTACTTCCTTGAGAACCTTAGGACTTTCGGTAAGAACTTTGAGCCACTTAGAGGACCCAAATCAAAACCATACAACCTTTCAGACAAAAATACAGAAGCCTAGGAGAATCCATCTGTCGGCCGTGATATCGATCCCACGGCCCTTACATCATTTCCTCACCCGAGCAACCTGTTGCTAGCAAAATCTCCCTGAGAGATCAATCCTTCGGCCGAGACATCCATTCCTCGGCTGTGATATCCTTTCCTCGGCCGTCAAATCGACCTTTTTCCAGACTCTGGAACGTGTTCTGTTAGACGTTTGATCCGATTACACTACCTTCCCGATGCGTTCGGGCTACGTTAGAGGATTGCCATGGAGAGTTAGAATCACACTCTAACTCCAATCTTTATCGTGCATTGCAATTGGCCGGAGTGAGTCATCCCTATGCCTATATAAAGGAGCCTTTGGGCTCCGAAATTAATACACTTCCACACTCTATCAAGCCACGAAACTCTGCACAAATACTCTCTCAATCCCATACTCCAAAAGCCCCAACCTCCCGAAGGCAGCCGTCAATCCGGCGATCAAACCCCGAAGTTCAAACCCTAACTCTAGGGTTTTCGATTAAGCAATCAGTCAATCACGCCCAATCCAAAGCAATCAAGCAACTGAGGGATCAAGGTGGTGAGGCCCAACGGCCTCTGGTTTGCCTTATTTACTGTCCCTTTTTACTAATCGTAGCATTTTAATTACCTGTTAATCTTTCTGTCTGGTGTGAGGAAGAACACCGACCGGGGTTTCGATCCCTCGGCCGGTACATCAAACCAGGAGGATCCCTCGGCCGTGACATCCATTCACCGGCCGCGGGATCCATCTCCCTGGGATATTTTATTTGCTCTTCTGCTTTCTGATGCATGCTTATTTATCGCACTGGCTCACTTTGCTTACCGTTTAAAGGAATAAATAAACAGACTATGTGTTGGAATTAGACAAAGCATCTATATGTCTTATGTTGAATGATTATGGGCCAGTCTCACGACTGGGCAAAAAGGGGTGCCTAACACCTTCCCCTTATTGTACTTTTGGCTCCCGTATCCAGAATCTCTATCTGTTTTCCCAGTTTTAATAAACTGGGTGGCGACTCTATTTGATGATAACCGTTATCATGTGGCGATATTCCTAGTCATGGGAATGTCCATGATTTTGGTTTACGAAGCGAGCAACCAATCGAGCAAACAAACGTGATCAATCTGTATGGCGATGCCCCGTTTGGGAGGTGTCTACAGTTTTTGGCAACTCTGCTAGGGATATGAGAGCCATAACCAAAAAATTCAACATAAGACTAATACATGCCTTGTCTAATTCATTTATCATATACATCGAGCGGGCAACCCGTTGAGTTCACCTGATATCCCGGCATGACACGGGCTATGTTGGGGGTTCCAGCAAACTCCATAGTCACTCGTACCTAGTGGTATATCAAAAAGGAAATCACCCAATCGCCGCCTATGATGGGCTGGTGAGAGGACTGGTGCCCTTTGACAACGGAGCACACTGAAACAACCAAAACCTTGCATGCTTTGGAAAGCCATAGAACTTATCAAGCTAAGACAGGAACCTACAGGCTAGGAACCTACTTGCATTCTACTTGCAAAAGTTCTTCCTCACACCTTGTATCATTTGTTGTTGTAATTAACTCTTTCTGTGCAGAAGGGTTGGAATTTTCAACCCAAATCCTAACCCTACATAGGTCAAATACTGACTTCCAAGTATTCTACTTTTCGAGCAGGCACAATAGGTAAATCAAAGAAGCAACCACAGCCAACTTTGTACTCTTATAACACCCAAAGCTACGCCAAACAGAGGTCTCTGCAGCCCTCCCGTCTATCGTCCTCATCTGACAAAACACCCTCACCACAATAATTCCAACCGCTTTCAGAAACTTCCCAATCATCCCCTCAACGGAACCCGTCATTTACTAAATCTCAAGCTTCGTCAAGCAACCCTTCTACCTTCATGGCAGACAACGACACCACTATTACCGACCTCCAAGCTCAAATCACTGCACTACTAGCAGAAAAGGCAACTAGAGATGCTGAGGATGAGGAAAAATCAATGGAAGACGAGAATCCCCATAAAGTGATATTGGCAGAAAGTCCTGAGTTGACCAAGCAAGTCAAAGAAATCAAACAAGCCTTGGCTCGTTCATAAGGGGACCAAATTCTGGATTTCGAGGGACTTTGCCTCTTCCCAGAATCCAAGCTGCCTGAGAATTTCAAGATGCCCAACATTGAGAAGTTCAATGGAACTGGCAACCCTACCAGTCATGTTCGCCATGTTATCAACACCCTGAAGCCGATGGGCTTGAACGACGAGCTCATCGCCCAGTTGTTCCAGCGAACCCTCACCGGAAGTGCTCTCGACTGGTTCCTCACTTTGGAGTTTGTACATTATCAAACTTGGCCAGAATTTGCCAATGCTTTCGTCAAGCAATATGCGTACAACGTCCAAATTGAACTAACAACTCGAGACTTGGAAATGACCAAACAGGATTCCAATGAGGACTTTGCTACCTTTGTGGCAAGATGGAGGGAAAAGGCTGCCAAGATGAAGAACCGCCCCTCCGAAGAAGACCAAGTGAGGATAGTTGTCAAAAATGTGCAACCCAAATATCTCAGGCATATTTACACACAGGCTATCACCGATTTCAAGCGCTTGCATGCCACTGGGTTGCAAATTGAAGATGGAATCAAGCTAGGACTCATTGGGAAAGAAGAAGCCACTCCTCCACCTAAGAAAACCTTCTCTAGCCGTACATCTCACGCCTCCGTGAATGCCCTTGGCACATCCTTGTCTCAAGACCCTTTCCAAACTAGCCCATCCCGAAGCTCAAATCGACCTCGTCGCAACTTTGATCCTCTTTACGTGACCTTATCCCAAGCCTTGACCATTCTTAGCCGTCAAGGGCATCTCAAACCTTTAAACAAACCACTTCCTCCGCCGCCCAACGGTCCAAACCACGATCCAAACAAACAATGCGCCTACCACCAACACCCTGGGCACGAAACAGACAATTGTATGCGTCTTCGTCACGACATTCAAGACCTTATTGATAGTCGAACCATAAAACCACCAAAACCTGATGGGCAAGCCAACCCACTCCCTACTCATAATGCCGAACCACCACCTCGAAGCATCAATCTTATAAATCTATCTCACAACCTCACATACAATCCCAGCCAATACATTGTCCAAGACAACCAAACCAAGCCTACCTTAACCTTCCCCGAGGAGGACAAGTGTTTCATGATGGAAGAGGAGGAGGATGATAATTCTGATCAATCAGAAGTAATCGACGCCGACATGCCCGACATAAGTAGCAAAGATCAGGCAGAGGAGGAAGAACTAAGGAAATGGAAAGAACACTCTTGGGCAAAACACAATTTGGAGGATCCAGACATTCCATTTGTAGAAGATGACGAATGGCTTCGTACCTGGTTTGAGAATAGGAAGAAGGAAAAAGAAAGGGTCATCATGATGAGAAGGCACGCTCGCTTCGAGCCTGCCCAAATAGTGGTACGCATCAACCGTCCCAAAATTCCAACACCGCCCATTGTTTGGGAGACAATCAATCTCATTGAGAAAGTAGAGGAGTTTCAAATGCAACCATGGGTCAACCCTTACGACAAGTGCGACTATAGTCAATGGATAGAGGAGAGAGAAGATCTAGATTTCATATGCACAGAACCCTATAAAACAGGGGAAAGCGACTTTGATGAAATGGAAGAAGAGTGCAATGATCCGCTCGATGAAACCTCCTTAGCATCACTATTCAATCAAGAGGAAATAGCTGATGACCACGCAATCAATGAGGAAAGAGAAAGGGAGTTTCCTACCAACACATCCATCTGGGGATTACTCATGGCTCGAGGAGGTAGCCGTCGTGCAAACTTCAAAGATGAACCCGGTTCAAAGGCTCTGTTTGGCAAGGAAGAAGGTGGGAAAGAGTACAAAGTTGCAAAAGACAAGGGAAATGACCCCGACATGCTGCAGTAGCTGAGAAGTTACAACATGGCAAATAAGAAATGTTAAAACATTGTTTTTGCTTTCTAAAAACAAACTAGAACGAGTTTTGGGCCCCTGTTTGGGTATTTTATTTCCGCTAAGAGAATTTCTTTTTCATCTTTCAGATTATGCCTGTCTAAATCCAAATTTCTAAATTGCAATTGCCATGCGCTATACTCTCATTGCCAAAACAAGAAGAAAAAAAATTCGAAGGGATCAAAGGCCTTGTTCGTTTCCCATATTTACTTTGTTTTAACTTTGTTTTCCAATCATTACCCTACATCTTTCTCCAATCATTACCCTATTTTTTCAATCATTAATTTCATTTCTCTCTCTATCTCTCTCCACTCATTACCCCTCTCTCCAATCATTATCCTATTTCTCTCTCCACCCACTACCAAAACAAAAATTTCCAAAGTAGCCAAACGAACATAGCCAAAGATCTTTGTGTCCCCGACAAAAGGGAAGGAAATGATGAACTCTAATTGCTTAAGAAACTAGGTTTTTGTCAAAACTTAGGAAGAAGACGCTATCTTCGTGAGAACACTTAGGGTTAGCTTGCCCATTGTGAAAGTACAAACGCAACAGGAGATTCACAAAAACATCTCCATCAGATTCCTCTCACTAAAAACCCTCTTGAGAGAAAAATACTCGTTGGGCAACCTATACACCCAAGCAAAAGTAAGAGCAGAGCCTGCTAGGACAAAGAAAAAGCGAAAACGCGGCCTAGGCAAAAGTTAAGGCGTTCGAAGGAAAGCTTGCTAGGGACTCAACCTCTATCAGGTAACCTAGGCAAAACTTAGAGCATGAAAGAAAGAAAAACCAATAGTGAAAACCCACCCCCCCAAAGATGGTGATCTTGGAACTACGTAAAAGGCCTGATTCTCTGATTGGGATACGTAAGCAATCTCGCATCGAGATGCGGCCCAAACATTTGGAGAGAGGAAAACATCAACAGGTTTGTACTCAATGATAGGCATGGCTAACCCTGCGTATTAAGCTCACAAAAGATGAGTATGCTTTTTTCGAAAAAATGGCAACAAGCAATAGACATAAGAATTATAATTCATCCCCTCTAACCCAAAAGTCGTCAACACAATGGGTATGATACTTCGAAAGACTCTTAAGTTTGGCAATCGGGTTGTGGAGCATGGCAAAAGCAAAAGACAGAAAAATCAAAAACTAAGCATAGGAAGGAATATGAAACAGGATGCCACTTGGCTAATGCAAAACCTAGTTCCCTTGGGCAAATAGACGTAACGGCCGAAGAATCAATACCTTGGCCGCAACAATGATCCGTCGGCCGAGTGATCGATTCTTTGGCCAAGTGTTTTCATACAAGTTACTGTCTATCAGCAAAAACTTGTTCAAAAGGCCATGTTCTGACTATCACATGCAAACTCAAGACATCTAGGGGCATAAAAAGCATTTCTCATTTCATAGACAAAAACTTGTTTACAAAAATCATTGTTGTGGTTGCTTTCACTATACAAATATAGTTTCTGCCTATCATCTACTAACTATGAACAGGGAAAAGAAAAGCCCTAAAAGCTAGGTGATCTCTGAGAAGAAGGCAAAGGCTGTTCACTGGTCCCCACATTCCCCTCAGCAGCCGGTACTCTCTCAGCCTCAAGCTGCAGCCAAGGAAGATATAAACATTCATGATTCAAGGGATAATACATAGCAGATAAAGCTCATGAAGAAAGTCGTACCTCAAGGATCCTACGGCGCTGTCTCCGAACCAAAACTTCTGTACTCTGATAGGCATGAAACCATTCCTGCACTATCTCGGCAGGCACCTATGGAACAGTCAAACATTACAAACATCCAAAGCAAGGGATACAATGCGAAGTGATGAAAGCTAAAGCTAAAGATACCTACGAAGCCCCGGCTGGCAAAGTGTAAAGCTGGGTCGTACAAGGAGTCAGCGTCAGGCGCTCCTCCTCCCCATCATCTGAGTGGAAGGAGACAAACGAAGGAGCCCGTGGCCAAACAGGAGCAACGGGAGGAGCTGCAACAGAGGGGGTCAAGAAAAGACGGCAGTACTCCGTATAGTCACTTGCCTGGAGGAGTAAACCCGCCCAATCTCTAATCCGAGCATTCTTCAGGTCTTCCCTCGACATCAAAGAAGTGGACCTCATAGATACTGGAGGAGAAGGAGGAACAAGCCGAAGAGCCTCAACGCGTGACCGCCACTGACTGGCCACTCGATCGCCTAAGTACCAGGCTCGGTAAAATGGACCCTCAAGCAAGCTACGAGTCCGGTCCAGGACTCTACAACGTGCAAAAGGGGCATCTTCTGGTACACCACCCCAAGGGTCAAACCGTACCTATAGAGCAAGGACAAATCAGTCCCAACACAAAAATATGGAAGTCTAAAAGATAAGAGGTACAAAGGAAAAGGTACCTGATCGACCGTCAATCGGTCCAAAACTCGCCGCCACTCGGGAAGGCTCAAAACTGGTGACCGTGGCCTCCATTGCCCCATCAACCATCGCTCATAACGAGGTATGCAGTTCGCATCACCGTGCCTGGTCTCAGGGGAAAACTGGAGAAGGTGCTCAAAAGCCTAGAGCTGAAAAGCAGGTTAACCAAAACAAGTTCAGAACTAGAAAAAGCCAAAGTGAAAACAGAAGTACAAAGGAACGATACGTACCTCAAGCACTCGGAAGTGACCACAAAGAATGGGACTTTTGTCCCGCGAACAAGCTCCAAGACTGCCATACAAAGTGGCCAAAGCAGACGAGCCCCAGTCAAACTCCCAAATAGCTCCCAAGTGCTGCAGAGGAGCTAAAAACTGCGCATGTACCGAACCATCCTTGTTGGCAAACAATGTTTGCCCAAGGAGGTAAAGAAGGAAGGCCCGCGTCAATTGCTCGGCACTCACCTGGGTCAGAATGTCAGACACCATAAAAGTCTTGCTTAGCCAAGCAAGATCGATGTGACCCCGAGAACGAACAGGGAGCATCTTGCCCAGAAACCACCTCAAAGCACCCTCTCGCTCCCAAAGCCGGGGGTCAACTCGAAGAGCAACTTCGCCTACCCGCAAGCCAGTCAGCAAAGAAAAGTCACCCGGAGTGATAGTCATCTCGCCAGCAGCAGGAAAGTGGAAGGTATTGGTGGTATCCCACCACCTCTCAACCAGCGAGGTCATCAGTGACCAATCCATCTTCGGAAGATCGAGGCCCAGAATGAATGTCTCGAAACCTGCAGCGCGTACTAGTTCCCGAGCCTGCTCTGGCAGCTTCAAGAACCATCTGTGCACCTCCTTACCTCCACCGCGAGCTTCCAGCCTCCTGTTTCTCTGCCAAAGACAAAAAGGGAGTTAATCTCATGATTGCATAAACGAAGAAAATGCTAAGGGGCGTCAAATTAACATCTAAAAAGCATGCATTGCCTAGATAGGGAGCACAGTTATTTTAGTTCCCTTAAAAACAAGTTCAACCCAAACACGGGTTCTTCACATTCATGCTCCTAGCCAAAAGGGATTTTCATCCCGCAAGCAAAAAAATTCATTCTTAAAATACAAAGATTTCCAAAACTCCGAACTAAAGTAAACTCTTTACTTTTTCAGGAAACTCACCAGCACATTCAAAACACTCAAGTGATGCTCAGGCTCTCTGCGAACTATCTCGGCCTCTGGGCCACCAACAGGAGGGTGGTACTGCAGGAAACCGCCGTAACCCAGTCTACGCGAACGAAGAACGTAGGTAGTAGCATCAAACAAAACGGGCTCCTCAATCGCCTCCTCATCGGAAGATGGATGCTCGCACCTACATGGAGGATGCGAGGATGAACCCGCGACACCTGAAGATGGCGTGGCCATCACGTCCGAACCAAGTAAGGAAAAACCAACGGTTCCCAAGCAACCAATAGTCGGCGGCAACGGCAGCAGTGATTGGAGGGGACGGCCGCCGGAGATAACGGTGGCCGACGGTGGTGGACAAGTATGGCGGCGTACGGTGGTGGTCATCGGACGAGAGGAATGGAGAAGAACAAGAGAGGAGGAGGAGAAAAAAAATTAAATGGGCCGTGAGATCGATTTAACTGAACTTAAATCGATTTCCTGGCTTTTGGCGTTCTCACGGCCGATACATCCTTTCCTCGGCCGAGACATCAATCCTTCGACCGAGAGATCGATCTCCTGGCCCCCCCAATCAATTTCCTTCAGCCCTAGTGGACCTTGCTCAATGCATCAATTCAAGCCATTATGGAATTCTGGGTCCATGACCAACAGAAGCAAAATCAAGTCAGCCTCGGGGGCATCCCCGAGCCAACACAATATAATCAAAACTAGCCTTGGGGACATGCCCAAGCATCGAAGATCTCTCTCCACAAACTGCTGGCCGAAGCAAAACCAACAGCCCTGAACTCAAAACTTCAGCTGCTCTATGCCCCAAACCTATTATCAACAGGCTCTACGCCCATGCTCACTCACTCAGCGGCTCTACGCCTTCAACTCAACGGCTCCACGCCCACTATTCTAACAGGCTCAAGCCTATCATCTCTACGCAACTCAGTGGCTCTACGCCCCCACCTATCAATTCAGCGGCTCAAGGCCCACTATCGACAGGCTCTACACCTGTACTTATTCACTCATTTAGCAGCTCTACGCTCGCTATCACAATCTCAGCGGCTCCAAGCCCTCGACTCAGCAGCTCTACGTTCGCTATCACAGCAACAGACTCTACGCCTGTATACACTTACTCAGCGGCTCCAAGCCCTCAAATCAGCAGCTCTACACTCGCTATCACTACTCAGCGGCTCGAAGCCCATTATCTCAACTGGCTCGAAGCCGCAACAACCAACCCAGCGACTCTAAGCCCATCGTCTCAACTGGTTCGAAGCCGTACACAATCAAGTTCTTAACAGGCTCAAAGCCTGTGTTCATCATCTCAACTGGCTCGAAGCCGTAAATAAGCAACAGGCTCTAAGTCGCCCCAACAATCAAGACATCTATTCTCAGGCTCTACGCCTGAATGCTCAAAAATCTAACATTTTTGAATGCTCGAGCTCTACGCTTGGATGTCCAACCACTGTGTACTGGATGCTCAAGTTATATATTTGAATGCTCAAGCTCTACGCTTGGATGCCCAACCACTGCGTACTGGACGCTCAAAGCCTGTACTTTGAATGCTCGGATTCTGCCGTCCGAAGGCTCAAGCTCTATGCTCTGAATGCTCAAGTCCGGAACTTGATAGAAGCTCTAAGCTTAAAACAAACACACACGCACGGGCCCGTGCACATATTGCATTATCACATCGAGTCTGCATCATATCTGTTCACATCTAACAAACATCACACATATACACTCTGCATATCTCTCATGAAACAGGTCAACCCTGTAATCAACCTACTCTATGCCTCGGTTTTATTGATCGGTCCAGCGCCTCGATCCTTTGGCTCCACGCCAACACTTATGATGAGAAAGCTCCGTGCACAGACTATCAGAATGTAACCAGCTCTACGCTTCGGTTCATATCACGTCAAGCTCTAAGCTCCGACAACTCAGGCCCTTGCCTCATAACCACAGCGGGCTCCACGCCCCAATCCAATCACATCAGGCTCTCGCCTTATGATCAACACCAGCTCCGTGCTTCGGTCCAATCCAATCACCTCAGGCTCTCGCCTTATGATCAACACCAGCTCCGTGCTTCGGTCCTATCCAATCACCTCAGGCTCTCGCCTCATGACTACAACCGGCTCCGTGCCTCGGTTCCCTCATCACCAAAGCTCCATGCTCTAGATACTGGCCCTGCGCCCCCCATATCTCAAAAACAACCAGCGTCTAACTCATCCCAGTAGATGGTTTGGATTCCACCCCACTACATTAATTCCTTCCAGCTCATTCGCAAGGATAAGCTACTCTACCGAGCTCCTTTCAGTCAAAGTAAGGATGATTAAGAAAAGCAAACACACCTGCAGTGTACTGATCTACCCCAAAATAACTAAGGAAGCTCTCCGCAAAAACTCCCCAGGTAGCCCCGCGCTCCTTCAACTACCCTTCGCCAAAACCCTAGCTCAGTCTAGGTACGTCACACTACGGCTTTTTAAGCCTAAAGGTACATCTTCTGTCTCTAACCCTCCAAACTTTTTCTTTTGTTTCATTGCCCGAACTACGATTGGTCTGAATTTCCCTTGTGGAATACGTAGGCAGCCTCCCGGCCCGACCATAACAAAAATCTTTTTCAAAAACCCCTTGAAATAGTGGTTGGACCAAATTGAGTTACTTTTTTACAGCTTTGACTCTTACTCAAACATGTCTCGCGATCCGTCTGAGTTCAGTCAAAGAGGGGCATCTGTAGACACCCCAATTTGGCCTAACGATTATTTCAAGTCCCACCTTGGGACAATCCCGATGATGAAATGGATACAGTGATTGCTGATTGCTTCCTTGAGAACCTTAGGACTTTCGGTAAGAATTTTGAGCCACTTAGAGGACCCAAATCAAAGCCATACAACCTTTCAGACAGAAATACAGAAGCCCAGGAGAATCCATCTGTCAGCCGTGATATCGATCCCACGGCCCTTACATCATTTCCTCTCCCGAGCAACCTGTTGCTAGCAAAATCTCCCTGAGAGATCAATCCCTCGGCCGCAAGATCAATCCTTCGGTCGAGACATCCATTCCTCGGCCGTGATATCCTTTCCTCGGCCGTCAGATCGACCTTTTTCCAGACTCTGGAACGTGTTCTGTCAGACGTTTGATCCGATTACACTACCTTCCCGATGCGTTCGGGCTACGTTAGAGGATTGCCATGGAGAGTTAGAATCACACTCTAACTCCAATCTTTATCGTGCATTGCGATTGGCCGAAGTGAGTCATCCCTATGCCTATATAAAGGAGCCTTTGGGCTCCAAAATTAATACACTTCCACACTCTATCAAGCCACGAAACTCTGCACAAATACTCTCTCAATCCCATACTCCAAAAGCCCCAACCTCCCGAAGGCAGCCGTCAATCCGGCGATCAAACCCCGAAGTTCAAACCCTAACTCTAGGGTTTTCGATTAAGCAATCAGTCAATCACGCCCAATCCAAAGCAATCAAGCAACTGAGGGATCAAGGTGGTGAGGCCCAACGGCCTCTGGTTTGCGTTATTTACTGTCCCTTTTTACTAATCGTAGCGTTTTAATTACCTGTTAATCTTTTTGTCTGGTGTGAGGAAGAACACCGACCGGGGTTTCGATCCCTCGGCCGGTACATCAAACCAGGAGGATCCCTCGACAGTGACATCCATTCACCAGCCGCGGGATCCATCTCCCTGAGACATTTTATTTGCTCTTCTGCTTTCTGATGCATGGTTATTTATCGCACTGGCTCACTTTGCTTACCGTTTAAAGGAATAAATAAACAGACTATGTGTTGGAATTAGACAAAGCATCTATATGTCTTATGTTGAATGATTATGGGCCAGTCTCACGACTGGACAAAGAGGGGTGCCTAACACCTTCCCCTTATTGTACTTTTGGCTCCCGTATCCAGAATCTCTATCTGTTTTCCCAGTTTTAATAAACTGGGTGGCGACTCTATTTGATGATAACCGTTATCATGTGGCGATATTCCTAGCCATGGGAATGTCCATGATTTTGGTTTACGAAGCGAGCAACCAATCGAGCAAACAAACGTGATCAATCTGTATGGCGATGCCCCGTTTGGGAGGTGTCTACACTCTCTCGGAGGGCATCCTCGTGGGCTAGTGCAGTGGCCACATTGTCAGGGATCTCGTAACGAGATCTGAACGTGGCCATGGTTTGAGGGGTGTTGCAGTGACGTCTAAATCGCCCCATTTTCTACGAAAAAGGCGGACCTTTGTGAAATTTTACAGACGAAGGTATGGGTATGAAGAAACCCTAAGTGTGGACAGAGGAAGCCCTAAAGCAACGAGATAAATGGGGCAGAAAGGGGAACGAAGACTTACGAGTGTGGCGATCGAAGTTCTAAGTGCACGAATGAAGACCTTCGAGTTGGTAAACAGAGCTTCAATGGCGGGAGCCTTGATTACGTTTTTGCAGGGGGGAACTTGGATAAAGAAGTGGGGGTTCGAAATGGGATGAAAACCCAAATGTACCCCATTTTTTAGTGGATGGCGTAAGCGAAACGTCATCCAAAGCGCCGTTTGGACGTTCCGTTTTCCAAAGAAAGTCCATTCGCATTTAATGCGGACGGTACGATGGCTGCCACGCGTAAAACAAAGAGGCAGGAAAAGCCTGTCCAGCCCAGACAATGAGACATATCCTTGGGCTGGCTCAATGATGGTATTTGCACCAATTTTTAGAATTAATGGGTGCAGAAGCAAAAGAAAAGTTGCTCAGATCTTGAGAAGCTTTGCTCATCATATACGAAGGTATAACGAGTAAAGCTGGGGAGCGATTGTAGGGAGTAAATCCCGAACAGGTGCAAGATGGCCCAAACACGTGGTATGTAGGACCACAATATAGTTATGATAAGAACAGTCGCCATGCAAAAACGGTGATCGGCGATAGGGACCAGTGATATGAAGGATCATTGGTCCAGAGAGTCTGTACTGGGTCAAGGTCCAATAACACGAGAGAGTATTGGACCAAGGAATTGACAAAGGACCAGTGACATGTGAAGTCATTGGTCCAGGTAGTTTGTTCGGCAGCAAAAGAGCCGAACATGAGGGGATTTGTACGAAAAGCAGTCCCCGATGCAGGAAACGTTCCAGAAGGTTCTGGAAACAGGGATATTCCGTGTTTACTATAAAATAGGATCTTGGAGAGATATCCAACGGGAATGGAAAGTTCGGCCAGCTGTGGAAAGGAGTCCTAAACGGACTAAGGTAATGAACTGATAAGGGAACGAGAATCCGAGATATTCTGGGTTTCCTATACGAGATAGGAAACCTAGGGCAACATGGATACTTAGGCAGCAAACATCCATAAACCTATAAATACAAGGCAAACCGAGAGGAAAAAGGTACACAATACACTACAGTTATACGTATTCTCTTATGCTTAATTAGGATTTTCCATTAGTATGTGATACTAACTTAGGCATCGGAGGGCCTTTGTCACGAGAGGCAAAGATGCGCTCACCCCTTGTCTGTTTTGCAGATAAGGACTCCGGCGACACATTAGGGTTCCGACAAGGATCACGAAGTAGCCGTTACAATCTTGTGCTGCTTAAACCCTTCTTAGTTTTTTTGCACTTACAGAATCTCAAGTTAAAGACTTCAAAAAATTGAATCAATGAACATTGGTTAAAATCTTCACATCAAGAGAGAAAGTAATACCAATTTTGGTGATGGTGGTCTTGACTCTTGAGACGGACAAAAAAACAACATAGTAGTTATGAGATAATTGCAGGTCTCCTTGATTGTTTCTCCACATTCTGAAACATCCAAGAATAGAATTTATCAAAGCATACATAAACTCTTCAATGAGATAAGTATGGTACACCAGATATAACCAAACTTCTTCCATGATCTTTTGAGAAGTTTCAAACTAAAAACTCTACTTATAAAAACTAGTTGTCCCTTGCAAAGCTCCCTTAGGTACAAAATCTCCACAAACAAACAATAACAATAGCAAATGTGCAGAATTCAATACAATCACCGAATCACGCTTCAATCTTACAAAAAGATCATTGGGATCTCCACGACACCCATCGGCACCTTTCTGTGATAGAGCTGAATGTTAATTGTTGAAGAAATAAGCCTAAAAGTTAATAACTAATCAATTGTTAATATTTCAGTGATATACCTAAAAGTTACCCTCTAAATTGTTTGACCATCTAGCAAATCAAGCACGTATTACCCCAAGTGCAGGGATCATTAAATTTACAATGAACTCAAAAACAGGTTTGATAGATAGCAATCCCTGCACCAAACCTCCAATTCGTATCAGATTAGCTATTAACAAGTACTACACTCGAAAATTTTAATAATCTATAGCCGATATAACATACAAGACTACATGCACGCAAGACATATATGAAGGTATGCCAACACCAAGACAAGTCTGCCATGTCAAAGGCAGAGCATCGGACAAGGCAGGACAAGCCACAACAGCTGAAGCAACCAAACATGTAGCATCATCTAATTAAGAACTTATAGGCCCCAGACATGAATAGTTTTTCATGGTGTACCATCATCTAACCCACAATAGTTTTATCAGGGCCCTTATCCAAAAGGTAAGCTTGAACTCTATAAAAGAATAAAGCTCGTTGTCTCAATATTTTGCTTTTTCAAACATAGAAGTTAGATAATTACCTGAGGAAATATGGGACGACGATGACAGGGCGAGAAGAGCTGGATCTGAGAGACAAAACCTTGAAAGAAAAATATGGATGACCGAAAAAAAAAAAAACCAGAAATTATAAGCCCATTAGACATAAATACCACAAATAAACGAAAACTAAACAAAAATTGCACAAAGAAAAAGAGATAGGGGATTAATTGTAAAAGGAAAATGATATTGGCACTCCCAAAATTGATGCAGGCACTCTAAAATCAATGTAATTCCAAAGTCACTTTTCTTTATTTTTTGGAGTGCCTCCATCAATTTTTGGAGTGCCAATATCATTTCCCTTGTAAAAAGCCCTAATCTTTAAACCAAGAAGAAGACTTTGAGCTAGCAAGCTACCTTTAGCGGTCCAGAAGAAGCAGAGGCGAGCTCGTGAACGGCCACACGCACAGCCAAAGATCTGATCTTCGAAGACTCCTAAGACGAGACGAATGTCGATCTGTTGAGACTTGAATCTGGATGAGAGAGTAGCAGCCGTGTGGTGTTTGGCGGTCTTCCTCGCCGTGGTAGCTTTCTTCGATGAGCAGCCCAACCGGTAGAAAGTACTTTCTTACAGAAAACTAGAAAATCACAGCTTCAAGCGCCCCTTGAGGATCAACTCACGAGACCCAAATGTAAGAGAGAGAGAGAGAGAGAGAGAGAGGTACCTGCATGTTAGCATCGTCGCCAGCCTTGAGGATCGTCGTCGTCGTCGCCGCCGGAGGAACTGAACCGTGTTTGATTTTGGAACAAGATTTGGGTGTAGTTCTGGGTGATTTGGGATTTTGGGTGATTTGGGATTTTGGGAAAGGTGTGTGGAGGAAAGGCGTGTGGAACAGGTGTAGTGTTTTTAGGAATGAAGTATTTATGATTTAACCCCCTGAAAAAGTTTGAGATCATTTCGTTCCCCGCCAATCCTTGGGAATACTGTATTTTTAGCGGTAAAATGAATTTTTTTACGTCGGGCGTTTTTTTGCCGTCGAAAATTTAGATTATTTGCCACAATCTTTTTGCGATGGCGTAATCACGGACGCAAATGAATATTTTTTAAGACGGGAGTGTCTGCTGTCGCAATAAACTAGCTTTTTGCGACGGCAACCTTGGCCGTCGCAAATGGGGCGACGAAAAAGGCCTTTTCTCTTGTAGTGATCGGTCAAGAAACGACAAAGATATCGACATCCGAAGTTCAGCAAAAATTCGGATTTCCAGATTTCCAGACAGCTTACTGTCTCCCCCTTTATCACCATATTCCTCCTACCTAAAATAGTTTCTAGGATCAACTTCCTTCACAAAAGTGGTAGAACACTTCTAGAGCTTCGATGTCAACTCAAGAGCGATCATATTCGACCAAATATTGATCGAGTTACTGCCATCCGAAGTTCGGTCCAGATTCGTGAGTTTCACCGCCCGTAGGATTTCCCACTAGCTTATTTGGCCCCTGTAAATACCTCCCAAACGGGGCATCGCCATACAGATTGATCACGTTTGTTTGCTCGATTGGTTACTTGCTTCATAAACCAAAATCATGGACATTCCCATGGCTAGAAATATCGCCACATGATAGCGATTATCATCAAAACAGAGTCGCCACCCAGTTTATTAAAACTGGGAAAATAAACAGAGATTCTGGGCACGGGAGCCAAAAGTACAATAAGGGGAAGGTGTTAGGCACCCCTCTTTGCCCAATCGTTAGACTGGCCCATAATCATTCAACATAAGACATATACGCACTTTGTTTAATTCTAGCACATAGTCTGTTTATTTATTCCTTTAAACAGTAAGTAAGGTGAGCCAATGCGATAAGTAAAGCATGCATCAGAAAGCAGAAAAGCAAACAAAACTATCCCAGGAAATCGATTACTCGGCCGGTAAATAGATATCACGGCCGAGTAATCACACTGGTTTAATGTACTGGCCGAGGGATCGAAGCCCTGGTCGGTGTTCTTCCTCACACCAGAATATACGATTAACAGATAATCAGAAAGTTATGATTAAGCGTAAGAACGATAAATAAAACAAACCAGAGGCCGTTGGACCTCACCACCTTGATCCCTCAGTTGCTTGATTGCCTCGGATTGGGTGTGATTGACTGATTGCTTGATTAAAAACCCTAGGGTTAGGGTTTGAATTTCGGGGTTTGATCGCCAGATTGACGGCTGCCTTCGGGAGGTTAGGGCTTTTGAGGAGTGGGATATTGAGAGTATTTTGGCAGAGTTTCGTGGCTTGAGAGAGTGTATTCTCTAATGAATTTCGTGTGTATATTTTCGGAGTCCAAAGGCCCTTTATATAGGCAACTGGTGACTCACTCCAGCCAATCAAATGGCACGATTGCAATTGCAATTGCAATGCACCTCTAACTCTACGTCGCAATCTCTGAGCGTAGCCTGAACGCATCGGGAAGGTAGTGTAGTTAGATCAAACGTCTGACAGAACACGTTCCAGAGTCTGAGAAAAGGTCGATCTAGCGGCCGAGTAAAGGATATCACGGCCGAGGAATGGATGTCTCGGCCGAAGGATAGATCTTGCGACCGAGGGATTGATCTCTCAGGGAGATTTTGCTAGCAACAGGTTGCTCGGGTAAGGAAATGATGTTAGGGCCGTGGGATCGATGTCACGGCCGACAGATGGATTCTCCTAGGCTTCTGTATTTCTGTCTGAAAGGTTGTATGGCTCTGAATTGGGTCCTCTAAGTGGCTCAAAGTTCTTACCGAAAGTCATAAGGTTCTCAAGGAGGCAATCAGCAATCACTGTATCCATTTCATCATCGGGATGGTCCCAAGGTGGGACTTGAAATAATCGTTAGGCCAAATTGGGGTGTCTACAGCCCCGATTAGTTTCGGATCAAAGTAGGATTTTCCTATACCTCCTAAACTCTAAGTATAGCTTATGGTATATGTATGTTGAAATGAATGTAGGATTTTCCTATACCTCCTAAACTCTAAGTATAGCTTATGGTATACGTATGTTGAAATGAATGTAGGATTTCCCTACACCTCCTACACTCTAAGTATATGTCGATTTTCCTATACTTTCGAACCCTAAATATAAATAGTATGTGTGTGAAGTTATGTTGTTGAAAAGAACGGTAGACTATTCTATACCTTCGAATTCTAAGTATACGTAGAATCTCCATCGACACTATTCTGATATATGCATTGCAAACCAATAAACATATGCTCTTTTGAACTTATGAAAGAAAGAATGAATATTGAAAGATAATGTTCGTAGCTTAGCTTTAAGTATTCGTATTATGATTATGAGCATGATTATGTGATTATCTGACTACTTGTTGTTGATAAAGCATAAGTGGTTTACCACTCCAAAAGTGTCCGTCCATGTGACACTATGCTTTACCTTGTATGATTAAATGTTGAGTATGATGTTGTGATAAAGTAAGTATGCTATTAAATATAGAGTTGGACGATCTTGCTAGTTTAGTTTCAAGATTTCTATGATCACATGAAAGTCTTACCGCGGAGTCTATGCATGAGAACGAGACACGTAAACCTAGAAAGTTAGAAACATGACACCTAGGGTGTGGTTGATATGGATAAAAATATTTTTGAAACTACATAATGGCCGGACGTGGTAGTCATTGTGTGGATGTGAAAACCTGCGTTGTGGCCGAACTCGGTAGCCCTTTGTATGGACTTCCAAAAACCACAATGTGGCCGGACTTGGTAGCCCATTGCGAAGATTTCCAATGGGGCCAGACGTGGTAGTCTCATGTGGTAATATGGCTTGGTTATCCGCGGAGAGGAGCCAATGCAAGATTTGAATGGATTGTGAAAACCACGGTGTGGCCGGACTTGGTAGCCCATCGTGTGTGTTGCTAATGGAGCCGGACTTGGTAGCCTCATTAGTAGCAATTTGTTAATGAAACTTTGGAAATGTGGATTTGGTAAAGGTGGAAAGGATGACACGGTCTATGACGAGTCGCGTAGGAGAAACACGAAAAGGAATGACACCAACGTTAAAAAGATAGCAAATGTGGATGTGTAATTGCGAATGTGGATGTGTAATTGCTAGACTATGTTTTTGAATGAGCATGTGTAATTGTTTATCTGCTTCTTGTTGTAAGTTAAGGGTTAGTGGGTATGGTTTATTCTATTGAGCTTTGTAAGCTCACGGTGTTGCTCTTTGGTGACCCTGACATATTATATTGGTGGCGACACCGGTATAATGTGTCAGACCTTATAGACGAACAGGGTGAGATGTACATTGTGGAGGCTTTTGGAGCCGAAGAGCTGGCTAGGATGGAAGAGCAGGTGGAGCTGTAGTTAGGAACCTTAGTTCCCTTCCCTTTTGAATAAATGTACTCCCTTGTGAGATTAACAATGTAATAATGAGCCAGACTCTGTTCATTTTATCAATAAAATGTTTAATTAACGTACCTGAAAATGGGGGCGTTACAGCAACCAACAAGAAACTCTTAATTAAGAGACTATGTTGGTATCTATCGTTGAGTCAATATCTGTGAGAAGCTTCCTTCTCATACACACCCGAACCAACACCTTATCAAACATACTTTGATTTTGTCAAGGCTCTCGCGAGCAGCCGTACATGATACCCGACGCACCCGCCTGCGGCGAAGGCCTGGTCAATCGTATATGATCATAAAAATCGGAGTACTTAACACCCATTTTGAGTTGCCTCGTCCTTAGAGTCAACAACAAGCAAGTCGGACTCCGACTAACAATAAGTTGGTCGGGTGGGCTCATACAGCAAAGGCTGAAACACCCGGGTTGGCTTCCTAAGAGCTACTGGTTCCCCAGTCAGTCAAGTATGCGTATGCCCAGTGCAGCTAGAAGGTAGTAGTCACATTTTCCTTTTCAAATTCCACGAAGGGAAGAATAGTACGCATAAGCTGCTAGAAGATCGTAATAGGTTGTTTCATACGACGGACTTTAGTACTAGTTGATTTTTTTGGAATATGATAGTAACACATCTTCACTTCGAGCTTGAGTGAGAGGCGATCGATCGAAGAAAGCCATTTATCAACCCAGTGTATTTTTAGCATCAATTCTGAGGGCCACAAACAAGCCTCTGTTTAGAGGGTAGGGTCATGACAATCCTCTCTAGCCGATCGATAGCCCCTTCCACCTGCTGCACCTCTTGCTGTCTTTCAGGCTTAGCAGCCCATTACGGAAATATGCTAACTCCGTACAAAGGGTATTCGTTTTCACTTGGTGACACATGAGTTTCAACAAAACCCAGTGGTATGGGCATAAATCATCTAGTGAGATTGACTATTGATGAATGAACCGCGCACTAGCAGACTGAGAGTGAGGCAAGCAACGTTCGGTCGACAGAGGGGAGTGATAATAATAACTGCTGAGAGCTAATATCGGGGAGTAGTAAGCCAGCCCACCATGAGATGAATGAGTGCTCCTCTCCTATCCTGACTTACTACCCAGAGCCAGAGGTTGTCCTAGGTTGATACTTTGTAACCAAAGGAGGGTTCTACTTGTTGATTTTCCAGGGAATGATTATATGGATTTCAAGGAGGATATTTAAACCTTCATCAGATTGATTGATAACTGGTCGTCGATTGACAACTACTGGTTTTTCCAGTGAGAAAGGAAGGAGGAAGGGGCTCTCAACAAGCCATGGATAGCTAGCCAACAGCCGAGGCCACAAAGAAGACGGTTTCAAAGCTCGAAGAGCATATTTGTGAGGCAGATCCCTAAGTGCATAGTTTCATGTGACGAACAACGAATGTAACAACTCTGATTTTCACTGAATAAAAATCTCATTGTTTATTCGATAATAATCTAATTTCTCTTGGATGGCCTTGAAAATTTTCTTTAATTACCTATAATCCGTCATAATTAGATTTGTGAAATTCAAAATTTAGTTTCATCACAGCAGACAACATAGTCATTTTCTAAAGACAAGTGCATTAGTATACTATTCCCTAATTACTAAGGTTAAGTCCTAGATTACATTTCTTGGCTAGAAATCCTATCTAGCAAGCCTAGTTAGCTTTTAACTGAATCGTTAGGATAATCTAACTACCAATTGCATTTCCAACCCTAGTTGAACCTTTTGAACCTTATGAAGCCCTAATGGAACCCTTTGAACCAAAGTCACCTTTGACTTTTACCCATTGGACGATAAATGCTTGGGTAATCTTTATCCATTGGACAAAAGGTTCCTATCAAGGATATTTGTGACTAGATTGCTAGGTACACATATATAGTTATATATGTAGACTTATGCACATGTTAAAGTACATATATATGTTAATCTAAGTATATATATTACTCTACACCTTCGTCCATTGGTCCATAAAAGTTAGGGGAAATATTATCCATTGGTCCATAGATTAATCTTCCTACCAAGTACAAGATCTATTAGTTTAATAGATACACCATGTGCCAATATACTTACATATATATATATATATATTGTACCCATAGTACTTCCACCTTAGACCATTGGTTAATAACTACAAGGGAAATGGATGACCATTGGATAATAGAAGTTAGGGTAAATATTGTTCATTGGATAATAAGTTAGTCTTTCTACCTAGTACTAAGACTTATTAGTTAATTACTTATTAGATATGACATATGGCTAAAAAAATAAAGAAATAGATATGATATCTAGCCCTAGGATTCTCTTTGTACTACAATATTATATTATACTAGAACATGTGTCAATTGGACTTAGTTTAATATAGAATTTTGACTTAGAAATCTAGTAGAAGATCATATAGTACCTTTGTCCTTTGTAGTTGGTCATACATATGTATATATATATATATATATATATATTATACAAGGGAGAGAGAGAGATAGCCGAGAGAGGGATAGGAGAGAGAGCCGAGAGAGATAGGAGAGAGAGAAGCAAGATGTGGTGTACTACTTGGTCATTCTTCTACCAAACTCAAATTTTATATTCTTCCTAAGTACTTGTACTTGTGTAAGAATGAGATATGGAAAATATGGGAGAGATTGGAAGTACAAGATTGTCTTACAAGCCTTACAATCCAAACCTATACCCTTCCTCAAGTCAAATACCAACCATTGTCCTTTCATCCATATATATATATATATGTTTGTATATTGTACCAAAGAGAGAGAGAGAGAGAGGCCGAGAGAGATGAGAGGGAGAGAGAGAGAGAGAGATAGGCCGGATGAGAGAGGGAGAGAGAGTGTGTGATGTGTGCAACTTTTACTCTTCCAAATCTAGTCCAATCCTTGGTCAATCTTCATACCTCATCATGTACTACCAAATCTAAGCCTTTCTTACTCTTTCATATCTAAGGACAACCAAATCTCAATTTCTTACTCTTTCAAGTACTAGACAAGACAAAAACCCCATAGAATAACCTTAAACTTGTCCTAGATTGGAAGAAAGATGAAGATAGTCTTTCAAGGCTTGAAATGACAACACAATGGAGCAAAATCCATTGGATATTGAGAGAGAGAGAGGGGCCGGCCAAAGAGGGAGAGGGAAAGCCAATCCTTGCCTATAAATAGGACCCCATATCTCTCATTTCAATTCACACCTTCCATACTTCAACTTCTCTCTCTAGAAAGCTTAGTGTTCTTGCTTGTTCTTAGCTAGTTCTTGCTTGTTCTTGAGGTTCTTCCTTAGTTCTTCAAGAAACTCTTCTAGTGCCGCCACTAAACCACCATACGACCACCCTACCGATCCAAAAGTTCTAGTAGTACTAGTCAAGACTTAGTTTCAAGAGAAACCTTTCTCTTTCGAAGCTATCGGAAGCCTACCGTAAGACGTTACTCCGCCCGACCACCGATATACCTTCCGTAGTCATCTCTACCGCCAAGAAGAACGGTAGATTTCCATACTCACGATCTCCAAGTATAAATAAAAGTGTATGTTGCTTATATGTTTGAAATGTATGAAAGTAGGATATTCCTACATCCCTATCCCAAGTATATGTAGATTACCTTTAAGTTTATAGTATGATACTTTAGAGTAGAAATGCATGCTAGGTAATAAACTCGTCTTTAGAAGCATGTGGTATATATGATTATTATTCTCTCATAACCATGTGTTGTTTAAAACTTCTCACAAAGAAAGGAAAAACAGACTTTTAAACTTGGATTGAAGTATTCGTATTTTGATCTTTTTAATGATTGTAGACTTGCTATGTGCTTACTTGCATTACTTGTGGTTGTTCTAAAGCATATAGTGGTTTCCACTCCAAAGGCGTCCGTACATGTGGCGTTATGCTTAAGAATGATTTGAACATGCTAATGAATATAGAGTTGGATGAACTTGCTAGTTTAGTTTCAAGATTACTTATGTTGTGAAAAGAACTACCGCGGAGTCATGGCATGCAAACGAGATACAAAAATCGAGGAAGTTAGAAACATGGTACCTAGGGTGTGATTAATGGAAAGATTTGACTTGGATAAAATATTTTTGAAACTACATTGTGGCCGGACATGGTAGCCCAATGTGAGTATGTGCAAAAACCGCCATGAGGCCGGACTTGGTAGCCCATTGTGAAGATTGCCAATGGGGCCGGACGTGGTAGTCTCATTGATAGTATGGCTTGGTTATCCGCGGAGAGGAGCCAATGCAAGATTTGAAAGGATGTTGAAAAACCGCGATGTGGCCGGACTTGGTAGCCCATCGTGTGCATTGCTAATGGAGCCGGACATGGTAGCCTCATTAGTAGCGAGTTGTTAAGAAATTTTGGAAATGTTGATTTGATAAATGAAGGTGAAATTGATGACACGGTCTACGACGAGTCGCGTAGGAGAAATTCAGAAAGGCATGACACCAACATCAGTAAGATAGTGAATGTGAATGTGTAATTGTTAATTATGTCGTTGAATGAGCATGTGTAATTGTTTATATGTCTCTCGGTTATAAGTTAAGGGTTAGTGGGAATGATTTATTCTATTGAGCTTGTGTAGCTCACGGTGTTATCTTTTGGTGACCCTGACATATTATACTGGGGGCGACGCTAGTATAATGTGTCAGAGCTGATAGACGAACAGGGTGAACAATACACTTTGGAGGCTTTTAGAGCTGAAGAGCTTGCTAGGATGGAGGAAGAGACGGAGCAGTAGATAACCTTAGATTTCCCATCCTTTGTGTAATAAAAATACTCTCGTAGGGATCATGTTGTAATAATGAGCCAGACTCAACTTAGTTTTATTGCAATAAAATGTTAATTTAACGTACCCGAAAATGAGGGCGTTACAACGAACGCCATTTCTTCCGATGAAGTTGGTGTTTAAGCCTGATACTTGTATGAGCCCGACCAACTGTAGTCTAGTCCGACACCTAGCCTCTCCAACAAGGGATGAACCTGTTGTACTTCTTGCCCATTTAGCTTTCTTAACCTTAATCATAGCTTTTTAAGGGAATAAAAGCTCTTAGGCTATGGGAGGGTGCGCGTCACAAGCAGTGGTTTGTTTCTCCTAGATACTATTCTCGTGAATGGAGTGACTGGCGAGTGACTGGAAAGGTTTACATCCTAAACTAAAGGGAATTAAGCCACATCCTTATAAGAGGGCATTAAGTTATTCCTGAAAGAAAAGGGCTCAGCTGCGGCTCGGTTCCTCTGCTTTAGTTAAAACAAATAAATCCCGGTATGATCGGGGGTAAGTGCAAGCAGCTGGGGTCTCGAAACAAATAGGCTTCGTCGATATATAATAATACCATGTCAAGTCTCGAAACAAATAGGCTTCGTCGATATATAATAATACCATGTCAAGTCGATCGGCAGGCAACAACTGCAACAGTAACTTCTACTAGCTGGCACTATGGTGGATTTTATTCCCACCTATTACCTTACCCCTTCCCAACGCTTTCCACCTCACGCTTCCTTCCATCGGTGAAGTGATTCGCTCTACTTGGAATGGGATCGGGCACATGACCCTGGTGCAAGGCTACCATCTAAGAGTGAAAAATATGCCTACGTGGCAACAAGCCCAAAAGTGGAATCGCTTGACCAGTTCTTGGCTTTCTTGTATGTATGTATCGGATTCTTTTTTTTTTTTTTTGGTAATTTAGCTTGAAATTAAAAGAGGTTAATCGAATGTACAGCCTACAAGGGGCATACCCCAGGAGGAAAGAAAAAGAAAAAGGAAAAAAAAGAAGAGTGAAAAAAGTGTAATAACCCATGCACAACCCGCATGAAGAGTAGGATAAAGTACGGAATGCAACAAAGCAATGTGGTTTGATATCATACCCCATTGCACTATCCATCGTGAGGAAGGATAGCACAACGGAATATGATATGAATGAAGCAAAATGAAACGAATTGAAATAACAAGAAACTAACTATATCCTGGCACATCCCGCCAGACTAGGAAATACGATAAATAGTTAATGTCGAAGATTCCAAATGCATAATAAGCTGACCAAGATTCCAAAGCTCCAACCTAGCACAGAAGTATCTAGTATAGCACCCACTTCTAAGGAACAGTTATTGCAGAGGACCGGGCTCCGAGAGAGGGTCGAACCAGAGATGACGACATCCGACAAGGCTACCTCCCCAAGTACCTTGCACACCACATCCATTCAACCGATCTAAAGCTCTCTCGACCTAGTACACAGGGCTCGCTATAACCTAAAAGTGGGACAGCACAAGGCCTTGAATCCAGCCACCATTAACAGTGCCTAACCACCGAATCATCTGGCAAGACACAAGAAGAGGACACAAGATACTGCAGGAAGACCAAAGCTGCCTCATTCAATCAGCGATCAACCTCCAATCTAATCAAAGACAGCCCAGAAGCTACCTCATTCGAACAGAGAACAACCACCAACCAAATCAACAACAGCCTCGAAAACTACCCCTTTCGACCAGAACCCAACCACCGACCTAATCAGTGACAGCCACGAAAGCTACCCCTTTCAATCAAAGCAAGACCCAATCTAATCAATGATAGCTACGGTCACAACCATACTACACACAACAACCGGTCTAGAGAAGCATAGTATCCAGGAATTTTAAGAAGCTCAACAAAGAGCTAAAATCAATCGATTAACCCGATCTCAGTCCAACAGATGACTGCCCATCGAGGTACAAAACCAACATTTGACAAACCCAGCAATTGACAGTAAATAATCAACTATAGAGATCCATACTGAACAAAGAAATAAATCATGTTCTTGAATACCAAACCTGTTCTTGAAATCAACCCAGGGATGGAATATGCAAAATTCCAGCGAGCTGAAATCTACTGATGCAGTTCGGGCCGGCCCGAATAGAACCATAGCCGTGGCCGGCTGTTGATGATGCCCAGCTCCAAGCTTAGATCTCCGGAGCTGATATTCCAACAGGTAATGTCAACCTGTCGAAGATGGAAAGAGCTGACCCTGAATGGTCACTGGAGTAGGTTGGGCCAGCTCGAAGAATAGGGCCACCACCATGGCCGGAAGCTCGATGATGCCCTGCCACCTCCGGCGAGGCCCGGTAGAACAAAATCGAACCCATAAAGCTCTGACCCATGAGGTTCCGAACTCAAAGCTACGGCCATGGCTGACCCTTTGTAGCTCCGATTTGGGAATGATGACCGCCCCTCCGGCTGCGGGTTGAGCTTGTAAAATCCGGTACCCACTGCAGTAGCAATGGACACTCGGTTGCAAATCGATGAAGGCAGCCATGGTCGATTACCCCCCACCGCCGTGCCACCGGTGAATCTCAGCCCTGACCCGTGCTTGCCCTTGTTCCATGTCACCGTCTGTTCCATCCCATCCAGCTAGGTGTGGATAGGTGTCGTGGGTTGATGGTGGCCGATACCGTCCATCAACCAAAATTTCTGGAGAAACTCCTCGAGGGAAATCCTCCCATCGCTGTACCTACGATCGGTACAACCGATTAGAGTCTTTATTGAACCACCAGAATAATCTGTGGGTTTGAAAAGGACCCACGGCTGTGGAATCGAAAGAACCACCAGCGGCTATGGGGTCATCTCTGTGACAGATAAGCTGTGAAGATGAGATGGATCCCAGCAGTTTGGGGTCATCTCTGTGAAGCTGAAGAACCCACGACTGTGAATCGTATGCCCTCTATGGCTGAGTAATTGCAAATAGGTTCCGCGGTCTACCCAAATGGAGGGAAACCCTTGCATAAATCGAACCGAGATTTAGTAAATGAAGATCTGCTAGGACAGATTAGGTGCGGTAATCACCGTATGGTGGGTTTGATCAGGGAAAACCCCTTTCTCTCTCTAGAGTTTCTAGAGAGAAGGCAGAGCCCCCTCGAGGGGTTGCCGAGCCTTGACTTTAGTCTTCAACTTGTATCGGATTCTTACTCTCAAATGAACGGGGGAACTTATGAATGCGTTGGACGAAACCTCTATTCGATTCCATCTGCCACTGATTCCCAAACAGTATTCTCTTATGTATGCCACGGAACCCCATCGTGCGTGTTCGGGAACTAGGAAAGCACTTTTATTTTTGTAAGTGCAGAAAAACTCAAGAAGCTTTTAACAGCACTAGAACGTAACGGCTACCTCGTGCCTCTTGCCGGAACCCTAGTACGCCGTTGTACTCCTTATCTGGAAAACAGACAAGGGGTGAGTGCACCTTTGCCTCTCATGGCAAAGGCCCTCCGATGCCTAAGTTAGTATCACGTACAAGCAGAAAAACCCTAATTATCTGTAGGTAATAACTCGATTGCAATAGACTGCGTACCTTTCTCTTTAGGTTTTACCTCGTATTTATAGATTTATGGATGCTTGCTGCCCAAGTATCCGTGTTGCCCTAGGTTTCCTTATCTCGTATAGGAAACCCAGAATATCTTGGATTCTCGTTCCCTTATTGATTCGTTACCTCTGTCCTTTTAAGACTCTTTTCCATTATTGGCCGAACATTCCATTCCCGTTGGGTATTCCTTCTTGATCCTATTTTCTCGAGATCTTATTCCTTAACAGAATACCTCTGTTCTGGAAGTTGCCCTAGGTTTCCTTATCTCGTATAGGAAACCCAGAATATCTTAGATTCTCGTTCCCTTATTGATTCGTTACCTCTGTCCTTTTAAGACTCTTTTCCATTACTAGCCGAACATCCCATTCCCGTTGGGTATTCCTTCTTGATCCTATTTTCTCGAGATCTTATTCCTTAACGGAATACCTCTGTTCTGGAACCTTCTAGAATGTTCCCTGCATATGAGACTGTTTTCCACAAACTCTCCTCCTGTTCGGCCTTCTCATTGCCGAACAGGCTATTTGGACCAATAGCTTCACACGTCGCTGGTCTATGACCTCATACAAGCTTCCTAGACCAACGACTTCTCATGTCTCTGGTCCATATCGCCGACCACCGTATTGCACGGCGACTGTCCCTACTGTGTTCCCATATTCCATGTGTTCGGGCCTTCTCTGTACATGTTCGGGAATACCTCCCTACAATTTTGCTTGTTTGTTGAGCCCATACCTGACATATTCCTATGCCCATGAGTTTAGTACCTAAGCACAATTTCCGCCTTTAGCTCTTCCGCGATCCAGCTACTGCTATTGATGCTAGAGATGCTCAATCTCGCAAGGTTCCTGTGGGGGGAGGATGACTTGAATCGCAAAATCCACCTAGTCTCTTGGGATAATATATGTCGGCCAAAAGATGAAGGTGGTTTGGGTTTCAAACCTTTGAAGGAGTGGAATAAAGCTACTATGCTTAGGCACTTATGGGCTATAAGTAAGAAAGCGGATTCTCTATGGGTGAAGTGGGTTCATATGTATATTATTAAGCATCACAACTTGTGGCATATGGACATTCCTGCTGACTCCTCTTGGACCATCAGGAAATTGTTCAAGCTTAGGTCCTTAGGTCAACCTCTTATCAGGTATATTGTGGGGAATGGCAGAAATGTTTTTGTGTGGCTTGATAATTGGCACCCTCTTAGGCCATTGTTCGATAGATTTGGTGACTCTATGGTTTACAATCTGGGTAGGTCTTTATTTACAAGGGTGGAGTCTATTATTCAGGATGGTGGTTGGGTGTGGCCTAGGGCCAGAAACAGATTTATTAGACAGATCATTGCTGCTACCCCCCCCCCCCCCCTGAGTTCCTTCCTAACCCTTAGATGGAGGATGAGGTATGTTGGGTCCCTTCCTCTACTGGCTGCTAGACTACATAGTCTGCTTGGGCTGCTATTAGGACTGTTGGTCTGAAGAAACCTTGGTGTTCTATTGTGTGGTTTCATAGGAATGTGCCTAAATGGGCTTTTATTGTTTGGCTTGCTTGTTCAAAGAGGCTAGCTACTAAAGATCGTCTTAGGAGTTGGGGAATGGTTGCTCCTGCCTCCTGTGTTATGCCATCAAAGTGATGAGAGTCATTCCCACCTCTTCTTTGATTGCACTTTTTCTCGAGCTGTTTGGGATGATATGTTAAGAAGGAATTTGATTCAGAGATGCCCTGGTGATTGGGACTTTGAGCTTGGCTGGGCTTGCCTCCATGTCAAAGGTAAAAGCTTTAGATCCTCTCTGTTCAAACTTGCTTTGGCTGCTGCAATTTACCACCTTTGGTTAGAACGAAACTCCAATATTTTCACTCAGAAGTTGAGCAGCACTTGGCCGATTTAAGGAAAACTTTCGAATGCGATAAGATGGTTTGAAAATGAACCCATTCAATCAAGTGTGCATTCGGAGTAAGGGCTGGTAATTTTTTAGGATTTCTTGTGCGCCACCTAGGTATTGAGATAGACAAGAACAAAGCACGAGAAATTACTGAAGCTTCTCCACTAAAAAAACAAAAAGGAACTGCAGCAATCAAAGGGATGCCATTAATTAGTCTAACGAACAAGCAAGGGAAGAAACAACAGGCAAGAACAAGCAAGAAGATCCGATCTAGGAACTGTCCTCTCTACTTTCTTAATCGTACTATAGGTATTCTTACTGTCCTCCCCTACTAATCAAGCCGAGGAATCATACTATGCGGAAGAGGACTCAATCTTCCATTACATGGTTCTTCCTGACTCAAGTTCGAGTCGAAGAAAAGGAGTCAATCCCACCATACCCTCGATGAGTACTGCTCACCTCATTAAACAGAAGAGGAGTAGGACTCAATCCCCAACCAATGAGCTATAGTCTAGCCACATATGTACTCCCGGGTCAGCCTTTTTTATCAGTACTTTAATTAGGAGTCAAGCCTATAATTCGATTGACTTTGATTTCAGACTGCAGGACTAATATCAAGACTTGGCTTAAAGCACGAGTTCTTGCCTACTCTCAATCATGGCCTAAAAGAACGTTTTCTGGGGTCTCTTTCCTATGTCTACAACCCCTACCCGCAGTGGTTTTGCCATCCTTTCTCCCCTCATTTTTCAGGCAACTCGTAAGAATCAGGCACTACCCATTCTATCTACGCATAGGCCAGGAAGGAGCGCTACCCTTTTCATTAGAGGTGGATTACTTCTTGTTTCCTTCTTCTTCCGGCACTCTATAGTCCCCGGGCTGCGCTGCAGTCTAGATGACATGCCCCGCCCTACTCATATGAGTAGGGTCTCTGTCACTACTAGAAAAGGACTAGCTGGTTATTGTCTTTCTACCCTCTTTCTCTATGCGCATTCCTTCCCTTTTCTGACTTGATTGAGGTTGAGTCCTACTTGAGCAAGTAGTGAGTCCGGTTGAACTATGTAAAGCTGGGTACTCTTTGTATTCAACTTGCCAGAAGGAACCCAACCCTCCCTTTTTTGTGAGCTTTTCCCTCTTTACGAATAGAGGAACTGTGAATGATTGACAGTATAGCCTAGCATTAGATAATTGTCGAACCTCAGCACAGGCGGAGTCAGACTCAGAATCAGGCACTGAAAAAGATCCTTATAACAAGGCATTTGCCCTTCCAGCCAGAACTCGCTCCTAGGCTTGAGTTGGATCCTTTATCTTTTTCCTTTGAGATGGTAGCCCTTGATTTGGAGCTTGCATTTCTTCATTTTCTTCAGCCTTGTCGGTGAGCGGAAGGAATTGATAGCGGAGTTAGACCGAGAGCAAATGTTCTTGCAAATATGATTACTGATTCTTATGATGTGAATGAGGTAGGCGAACCAATGCCAGGTAGCCCTGTCTGGGAGGGCGAAAGTCAGCCTGGAATTGAACTAAGCAAGGAGGGAACCTCCGTTTAGTTTCTGCAGAGGTAAAATTGTCACTATAGCTTCTAAGGGGAGTTTCACCAAGGATAAGGGCATCTAAGGCAAAGGGAGAAAGAAAAGAGCTAGGTAGCTAGAGCTAGATCTCTTTCCTAGGGTGCTATGAGGACAGTTTCATTCCTTAAGCGTATCGATATGTTGGTTAAATGTAGCTAGTTAAGGCCCCAGGATAGGTTCCATTGTTCACTCTACTTGTGAATGAGTATCAAAGTCAATGCTAGTTAATGCTTCTCCACGACTGTCTTTACTTTACCGTTCGTGCCCAATACCCCCATAGGTTAGGGTCATCAATAAGCTACATTCAAACAATGGGATTGAGGGATATGGTCCGTTAGTTCGCAGTTGCTAGTAGAAGAGCTTACGATTGGATTGAGGGATAAGGTCCGTTGATGTAGCTTCCCCGTATCCGAGTAGCTAGTTTTAAGTTAGGTTTGTCCCAACCCTGGGGATCTAGTTTGTTCAAGGCAACAAGGGGCGGCATACCTTATAGTCCCTCCTAGCTCTTTCTGGCAAGATGCTCTTGTGCTATAGACGCCTTATTACCGAACTAACTACTAATCTCTTTCCTAGGTTTCAAGAAGAGCGGGAATCATCCTCATACCAATGGGACTTGTTGCTCTTAAAGGGAGCTGGCTTGCCCGGCAGGAATAGCCCATTTATTCTATGGAATTGTGAAACTCTAAAATAGGCACGGCACACAAAGGAGGTAAGATTGAGTGCGCTACCATTCCTTTCAAATGGAGGAATGAAGTAGCAAAGAATACCAATAGTTGTTATAATACCAAGAAAAAGAATACTAATAGCCATAGCTATCACGCCCTCGATTTTCAACATAAAGTATAACGATTTCTGATAAACGATACCTCGCAATAATACAGATAATACCCCAAATCATGGTTCATTCCCATATTTGCAATTTAAATTCAAAGTTTCTTGTCAAGCTTGACGATCCAAATAACATAATAGAAAAGAAGTTTTAGGGTTTACAGTCCCCCATGATCAAACGATAGTCAAAATAGAAATCAATATTACACTGCCAAAGAGTTTTACAAAAGATGACAAAGTAATTTCCATATCAGCTTTCAAAGGGATGATGTCAAATTGCATGCCAAGCACTTCGTGTCACTATCCTCGGGTGTACCTGAAAGAAAGATAGGGTTGAGCAAAACACGTGCCCAATAGAGAGTTCTATGCTCAAACTATATGAAAATGAAGTGAATCATGCATCGAGAATGAGTAAACATAGACAGAGATGCCCAAAGTACGAATGATTACCAACGAGCTATACGCTTTGAACAAAGGATTCTAGACTCTACCGGAATGCCACTAATCGTTACTCCTCAGACTAGATACATCAATAAACTTACATTAGTCCACACTAGTCCATGTGTCATTCCAATTCATCTTATTATTATGTGTACGATACCACAATCGTTCTCGTGTCTACAGTCATCATTGTCCAATCCCTTCATCACAGAATCTTTCTTTTCTTTTAATCAGACATTTCCATCAATAATCACTAGGGTCACCTCGGGTCTAGTTCCCTCGAGCGCAGGGTCACCCCGAGTCTATTCCCTTGATAATAATAATAACTTGGGTCACCTCGGGTCTATTTCCTCGAGCGTAGGATCACCCCGAGTCTATTCCCTAAATAACAAATCGTTTGGGTCACCTCGAGTCTATTCCCTCGAGCGCAGGGTCACCCCGAGTCTATTCCCTCAACCATTATCATCATTTCATAAATCGCTGGTTAGCGGAAACGCACATCGCTTAACCGACCATCTATCATTTCATAATCAATCTATCGGTTGTACCTCAAAAGCTTTAACCAACCATTACATAACTCCACAAATATACATGATCATGCTTTACATTAGTTTACATATCCATATTGTACATGACATACTAAGCCCATATATATACAACCCTACAATACTCTATCCATTTGATATCCACATTCACTCCACTTCCATTTCACGAACATCAAATCACTCAATCAAATCCAAGAATTATTCAATCAATCACATGGCGTTACAAGGCCAACAATTAACCGTATCGCTTATAGGCAAATACACATGTCCTCACCATACCTCCAATTATATCCCCGCACCTACGCAACATGCCACTTACAAGCGGTTTCCAAAGTATCCAACCTACTAGTTCCTATACTTGAATCCCGTAATAAGTGTATCAAGGAAAGTCGAGAGGTCCAACAAGTTGTGAAGATACAAGTTGCTACCTTACCCTTAAAGTCCTTATGCCACTCCTACCTACCATTTATACCCACCACGATATTCATACATCCTACGGCACTCATAAACACTCTACGATACGTTTTCCATTAACAAAGATACTAAAATTTTACGCTTAACCGGTGCCTAGGGAATGAGAACAATCAACGGATCATCAGGGACGAGCAACCAAGCTTAGGGAAGGTTTAAAAGTGTTTTAGAGGGGTTGGAAGTGATTGGAAACCAAAACGGTAAAGTATGAAGTAAAACAGTAAAAGCTAGAGATAAGCAACAGGTATCGATACCTAAGACAAAGGTATCGATACCTCTGGGTCAAATTGATTCCAACCGCAAGGGTATCGATACCCATGAAGAATGGTATCGATACCAGTGTGTTTTCTGGGTTTTGGAACATAAAGGTATCGATACCTAAGCAAATGGTATCGATACCAGCTCAGTTCGAGCAGATTTTCTGCAGATTTCAATGGGTTTCTCAACATCAACAACAATAACCACGATCAATGGCAAGAATCAAGCTACAAGAAACAAGTCATAAACATATAATGAGAGTTAGAACTCCCTACCTCAAGATTCAAGAATGAATTTGAAAGGATTTCCAAGCCCTAGCTCCAAAACTCGCAACCGGATGGAATACGCCTCCACCGAGCTCTAACCAACGAGGAACGAGCTCCACCACGCAAAGGAATGAAAGATTGAAGGCTAGCTTGTGAAGGTTTTGGGTGATTTTGGTTGAAATTGTGAGAGAGGGAAAAGAGAGAGTGGGAGCCGAGAGAGAGGAGGAGGGGTCGGGAGAGTGAGAGGGGAAGGAATTGGGAAAGTTATTCCCTATACTCTCACACACACACACTTATACGCATATACTACACACACATCACACATTTACCCCTCAAGCATAAGACTTTAACATTTTAACCTCAATTCTCAATATTTCAATTCAATCTCATCCTTTTATTCCTTTTAAAACATTTAAATAAATTTACGAATTTACGGGTCTTTACAATAGCCAAAGAAGAAGTAAGATAATATGGGAGGCGGGCTAGGATCGATTAGACCGTTAGGAATGAACCAAACAAGCACATAGCACTCCAGCCCTTGGTCCTACGGGAAGGAAGAGAAGATATTTCAGGTGAACTAAAGAGCATCTCAGTGAGCATTTCCCTCATCCAATCATCAGATCGTCTACTATAAACTTGTGAGATAAGGAACAACCAAAGTCGCCTCTCGATAAGTCCCTCTTTCTTTACAGGATTGACACACGGAAAATCGACATTGATCTTGCTACTATGAGTTCATTCATCTGTATGGTAATTTCCGGACGTTCTATCAAGAGTTGGCCCCTTGTGGGCAAGAATAGTCCGAGCAGACTTTGCTATTCATACATCGACCATAGAGACTCTTTCGAGAATTCTTTAAGTGGCCAGCTTTGTTATTGTTGACTCCCGAGAGCCCTTAAACTACGAGAGTCAGTCGAAACTGCTTAGTATGATGCAGATATTTCGACTTCCGCCGGAGATGCCGCTCTGACCTATGCTTCAGAGATGCCGCTCTGACCTATGCTTCAAAGGTTGACCTTAGAACTATATTCCCAGACGAACAGCAAAGAGAGAGTCAACGCCGGTAGAGGAGAGGACTAGCCTAGGCTCTTCAAGACCTTACTCGGCTCGAGGAAGAGTAATAGATAGGTACACGAGGTGAGCGGAAATCTATTATTCTACATTTTCCCAAACAAGCAAGGGCTTTCGCGCAGTAGTTTGATTGCTCCCCCAGAGGGTTTTCTTAAGAGAAATTTGGATGCTAAACCAATTCTTCCATTCCAGAGCCCAGAGGAAGAAGAAATAACATTCCATGCTACGAGGCATCGCTGATAACATCGCCTGTTGTACAGTTGCTGTAGCCTAGGAGCCAACCTAGCTAAGGCAATATCCCAAAGTAGGGGCAGCTAACTGTGTAGATAGATGCTCTTTCCTATTGCGGGAAAGCTATTCCTTGAGTTGAGATACTACTGCTTAGATTAGATGGTTAGCTTAGTAGATGCTTTCTTGTAGCTCTACAAAAAGCACTTCTCATGCGTTCTTCAGTTAGTTTTTTGTCTTGTAGCTACTACCGATATGCTATGCAACTGGTAGAAGTGATGCTATTAATTCAGTGCTAAGCACTCAGCGCGCTCAGGGCTTGGAAGACTCTTCGCTAGCGAGGCAACTATTACAGAGGAAGAATAAGAGGGAGGGGTACCAAGGAGACAAAGACAACTATGTAAGGCTTAGACCTTGCGTATACTGCTTCTCCTTTGGGTAGCTTTCTCTTCAAGCACTCTTGCCTTAATAAGGGTTAGCTATGTTTCAAGCACTTCTTCTTTTTAGAAAACAACTCAAAAGAGTCTTATCCTCTCGTCAAGGTCCGGTCTTCAATCATTGTGTTCGTGGCCACGTTCCTAGCCGTGTCTCACCCCCACTTACCGAAGCGAAACGAGAGGTTAATTCAGGTGGGGGCCCAGTTTGCCGGCGGCGTGTTCTTGGGTACTGCTCTGATGCAGTTCTTGATCAGATACCAATTAGTACAAAATTTTATGTAGTTCAAAAAAAATAATACCAATAATTAGTACATGATAGTACAGTACTCATATTGAGATAGATGAATTTTGATTAATCTATTTCTTTTGAAAGTAAACGATATGCAACCAAGATGAGACATTCTCAACGTGCTTTAGAAATATAAACGGTTTCAATCATTGAAATGAACCAGAAGGGACTCACAAAAGCCTTCTTCCAAGTTCAAACTGCAGTTCAATGGGATGTCAAATTGGGACATAAAAGGGACTTGAGAGATCCAAATCCTCAAGTCCCCTGTACTGAAATTCGTGCTTAATTAGTCTGGGATTTGTCCTTTTCTAATGTCGTAGCTTATGAGGAAAGAGCATGATTGCCACCACAAATGGACTTGACTGCTACTTCACAAGTTCTTTGGCACAGAATGAGACTACTAAATTATCTAGTTAGTTACTATGGTTCACCATTTTCCTTTTTTCATGCAGTGTTTTCTGTTATTTGCATGCAGGGGTGGTCTGTTCAGCAGATCTAGGAAATCTTTTACTAGCATCGGGACCTTGCAATCGATCGTAGATTCGAGTGAGAGATCGATTAAGGGAAAAAAGAGTTGTGTTTTCCACCTTTCGAACTCAAGTTAGGTTTCTTATATCTTGGAATGGAGCCACCACATTCCGCATTGAAACCCTTGCAGCCTAGCTACAGGTGAAATGAGCAAAGAGAATGTTTTTCTTTATTCTTCAGCAGGTTGATGATGCCACAGATCAATTCGCAAACGCCTTATTTCTCAAGGCCATCTCCTTCATGGACAGTGTGTCGTGTCATCGATAATACTCTTATGCCTCCAATCCGTATTCCAAGGCATTTCGATCGGTGTCGCGGCTACACATGCTAGGGTTTGGATCAAGAGCCCTTTGGACTGTCACTGTTCACAAGGTTTTTTGCCACCATTGCAATGGGACTATATATCCTTCCTAAGGACTGTCCCCGAACCCCGGCCCTCTCTCTTGTCATGCATTGCTTATGCTTTTGCCTTTGCCGTCTCGTGCCCTATTAGTGTAGCTATTGGAGAATTGGGATTGAGTATATGAAGGTTTTCTTTGTGTACTTATTTTTGTTGCTAATGTAGATAGGAGTATGTTGTTGCTGAGTAGTATTTGTGTATATATTTCTTCATGTGAAGTAGCTAGCCATATTGAAAGTGGTGAAATAAATCCGCTTCAATTTAAAGTTTGGTAATGTACTAGGTTTTTTGTCAAGTGGAGTATTTTTTTGGTATTTTTTTGTTTACTTTTTGTTAGGTTTCGTTTAGCTGCTCGTTGTAATTTTTGGGATTAATCATTCGCTTCGACGAGAGAAATCATGAAAGTATAAAAATGTGAACCGATGTTGAAAAAAAATCATACAAGACGACACCTTAAACAAAAAAGAAAACAATAATTTGGTGTTTTTTTTTCTATCTTTAGTGGATTTTTTTTTATTCCAGTCTTAAGTTTTGCTAATTTTTTAGACTCCTGTCGTCGAGATGATTAATCCAAAAAAAATTATAACGAGAATCCAAAAAAAAAATTTAGAAAAATCAAACAAAAAATACCAAAATGAAAAAGACTAAAGAAATAAATGGGAATTGATTTCTACACTTCCTTTTTTTGATATTTCACTCTCTTTTTAGTCTTTTAGAAAAAAAAAATAGGGAAAATAACGGCCCAGGACGTGTTTTGATAATTAATACCCACCAAGGACAAGCTAAGAACATTTATTAATGCTGAAAATGTTATTGGCGGATATTAATTATTAAAACACGTCATTGACCGTCGTTTCCCAAAAAAATACATGCACTCTCAACGCTAAAATTTTTAAGAATACCAAATTTTTTAGGCCTGGAACTGGCTGGAGGCCCAATTCCAGCGGGTTAACTAAAGGAAACTAAGATTTGACATTGGGATGGGCCAATTTGAATGAAGAAAGGAATCATTGGATCCGCAGCCTTCTTACAAAAACTCTCATCATCGTCCTCAGTCGCCGTCTGGATCGACGCCAACCCAAGCCCCTCTGCGGGTTATGTCTTTGTCTCCAGCCAGCCCTACCATCTATTCCGAAGGCAGAACACGGCGGCGCCCACACCACTCCGGTGAACCAACCACCAGGTACCACCACTCTCAGGGCCGGCCCAACCCCAAGGCCCAAGAGGCCTGGGCCTTGGGCACCCCAAAAAGGTCAAATTTTAGGGGCACACCACTAATTTTCTTATTTGGGCTTCACTAGGAGTCTTTTCTAGCCCAATAAAAGAAAAAAATGGCCCATTCAATATTAATTAAAAGGCCCAGCCGGAGACAATCAATGGAAGAAGGCCCAATAAATTTCGGTGGCAGTTTTGTAAATAAGATATCTAATCGGTCCATTTAATTTCCAAACAAACAAAACAAATCTCTCATCAGTCTCTCACGTTTTGACCATAAGGCCATAAGGGGAAAAAAAGTGAATGAACGTGGAAGAACACGTTAGAAGAGAGAGAATGAGAAGGAAAGAGAGAGGAAGCTGTGGCAGGAGGGAAGAGGGAGATTGAAACCCTAAACTGGTAAGTAATCTCTTGATCTCCTTTGGAGCAATAATTAGCTAAACTACATGTCCTTCAACTGGTTTGCTCTAGGGTTTTTTATTCAAGTGGGTTTGGGTATCCTAAACCAAATTAGGAGTCGGAATTCAATACATGGGTTGTGAAGCTCCTAATTAACTCTTAATATGTTGGAATCGGTTTTGTTTTAGTTGAGATATCTCCTTTTTATGTTGGAATCGGTTTTGTTTTAGATGAGATATCTCCTTTTTGATGCTAGAATTGAAGCTTTAGAGATGTAAAACTTGTATGATGATGATGATGATGAGAGAGGAAGTTTTGTTTTAGTTGATGATGATGATGATGTAAAACTTGTATGATGTTGAAGTTAGTTGCTTTAAAGCAGTCTTAATGTTGGAAGTAACCTCTGTAGTTGCAGTAAATGACTGTAAAGTGTTGATATACATGTTGATTTGGTGTATTAATCGCTGGAAACAGACTTTTGGATATTGTGCTCGCTTGGGAAGTATGTGCCAGATCCATCTCATCAGTTTAGTTTATTCAATTTCACCCACCAAATTAAATGCAGGACAAGTATATACTACACATTGCGGAGTCTTAGAGTATATCTCTCCCATTTGCTTGCGAGGCTTCAAATCTGAAAGTATTCTCTTATTATGTAGAGTCCTGGCTTATAGTACTTAGATTTGTACTTATGTTGTTAAATGCAGAGCCCTGGCTGGTGGTGCTTAGTTTTGTCTAGATTTAGTAGAAATTTATATTGGTTTGCTTTATTGTATTGTGATTGTTACTGTAAAAATTGTTAAGTATTACTCCCTCCGTCCCAAATTACTTGCCTCTTTTGGGCTTGACTAGGAGTCTTTTTTAGCCCAATAAAAGAAAAAAAATGGCCCATTCAATATTAATTAAAAGGCCCAGCCGGAGACAATCAATGGAAGAAGGCCCAATAAATTTCGGTGGCAGTTTTGTAAATAAGATATCTAATCGGTCCATTTAATTTCCAAACAAACAAAACAAATCTCTCATCAGTCTCTCACGTTTTGCCCATAAGGCCATAAGGAAAAAAAAAAGTGAATGAACGTGGAAGAACACGTTAAAAGAGAGAGAGGGAGAGAGAAAGAGAGAGGAAGCTATGGCAGGAGGGAAGAGGGAAGAGGGAGATTGAAACCCTAAACTGGTAAGTAATCTCTTGATCTCCTTTGGAGCAATAATTAGCTAAACTACATGTTCTTCAACTGGTTTGCTCTAGGGTTTTTTATTCAAGTGGGTTTGGGTATCCTAAACCAAATTAGGAGTTGGAATTCAATACATGGGTTAGGAAGCTCCTAATTAACTCTTAATATGTTGGAATCGGTTTTGTTTTAGTTGAGATATCTCCTTTTTATTTTGGAATCGGTTTTGTTTTAGTTGAGATATCTCCTTTTTTATGCTAGAATTGAAGCTTTAACTCTTAATATGTTGGAATCGGTTTTGTTTTAGTTGAGATATCTCCTTTTTATGTTGGAATCGGTTTTGTTTTAGTTGAGATATCTCCTTTTTGATGCCAGAATTGAAGCTTTAGAGATGTAAAACTTTTATGATGATGATGATGATGAGAGGAAGTTTTGTTTTAGTTGATGATGATGATGATGTAAAAACTTGTATGATGTTGAAGTTAGTTGCTCTAAAGCAGTCTTAATGTTGGAAGTAATCTCTGTAGTTGCAGTAAATGACTGTAAAGTGTTGATATACATGCTGATTTGGTGTATTAATCGCTGGAAACAGACTTTTGGATATTGTGCTCGCTTGGGAAGTATGTGCCAGATCCATCTCATCAGTTTAGTTTATTCAATTTCACCCACCAAATTAAATGCAGGACCAGTATATACTACACATTGCGGAGTCTTAGAGTATATCTCTCCCATTTGCTTGCGAGGCTTCAAATCTGAAAGTATTCTCTTATTATGTAGAGTCCTGGCTTATAGTACTTAGATTTATACTTATGTTGTTAAATGCAAAGCTCTGGCTGGTGGTGCTTAGTTTTGTCTAGATTTAGTAGAAATTTATATTGGTTTGCTTTATTGTATTGTGATTGTTACTGTAAAAATTGTTAAGTATTACTCCCTCCGTCCCAAATTACTTGCCTCTTTTGGGCTTGACTAGGAGTCTTTTTTAGCCCAATAAAAGAAAAAAATGGCCCATTCAATATTAATTAAAAGGCCCAGCCGGAGACAATCAATGGAAGAAGGCCCAGTAAATTTCGGTGGCAGTTTTGTAAATAAGATATCTAATCGGTCCATTTAATTTCCAAACAAACAAAACAAATCTCTCATCAGTCTCTCACGTTTTGCCCATAAGGCCATAAGGAAAAAAAAAAGTGAATGAACGTGGAAGAACACATTAAAAGAGAGAGAGGGAGAGAGAAAGAGAGAGGAAGCTGTGGCAGGAGGGAAGAGGGAGATTGAAACCCTATACTGGTAAGTAATCTCTTGATCTCCTTTGGAGCAATAATTAGCTAAACTACATGTTCTTCAACTGGTTTGCTCTAGAGTTTTTTATTCAAGTGGGTTTGGGTATCCTAAACCAAATTAGGAGTTGGAATTCAATACATGGGTTGGGAAGCTCCTAATTAACTCTTAATATATTGGAATCGGTTTTGTTTTAGTTGAGATATCTCCTTTCTGATGCTAGAATTGAAGCTTTAGAGATGTAAAACTTGTATGATGTTGATGATGATGATGATGATGAGAGGAAGTTTTGTTTCAGTTGATGATGATGATGATGTAAAACTTGTATGATGTTGAAGTTAGTTGCTCTAAAGCAGTTTTAATGTTGGAAGTAACCTCTGTAGTTGCAGTAAATGACTGTAAAGTGTTGATATACATGCTGATTTGGTGTATTAATCGCTAGAAACAGACTTTTGGATATTGTGCTCGCTTGGGAAGTATGTGCCAGATCCATCTCATCAGTTTAGTTTATTCAATTTCACCCACCAAATGCAGGACCAGTATATACTACACATTGCGGAGTCTTAGAGTATATCTCTCCCATTCGCTTTGCGAGGCTTCAAATCTGAAAGTATTCTCTTATTATGTAGAGTCCTGGCTGATAGTACTTAGATTTGTACTTATGTTGTTAAATGCAGAGCCCTGGCTGGTGGTGCTTAGTTTTGTCTAGATTTAGTAGAAATTTATATTGGTTTGCTTTCTTGTATTGTGATTGTTGCTATAAAAATTGTTAAGTATTACTCCCTCCATCCCAAATTACTTGCCTCTTTTGGGGAATCGTGCAATTTTTTTTTTCTAAGGGCACACTTTTTTTATTAGGCCTTGGGCACTAAAATCCCTTGGGCCGGCCCTGACCACTCTCCTCATCCTCTTCTCGTCATTCAAACCCACCTTCGGTACTTCATGTTTTGCTATTTTCTTCTCTCTTTCTCCAATAACCAAGAAGAATTTTTTTCCTAATTTTCCTTTCTTTTCCATTCCATTATCTAGTTCCAAACACAGTATTAGTTTCAAATTGAATATTCTAGACTAGTGGCCTCCTTACCCTTTTTGAGTTCAAACTAAATTGCTCTCTTTGATGCTTTTTTGGACTCCAGATTTAAATTAAAAAATCTACAAAAGCGTAGATTCCAGCACCAGAGTTCTCTATTACTTGGAAAGAGTCATTGAGGTACTATTTTCTCTTCCATGTATCGTTTTGGTTACCTTCTATTGTTGTTATACTGCTATGCTGCATGAATTGATATGCTGTAATTAGTCAATTGAAGATACCAATTGCTAGTTTTGAAAGAATCATTCTTTTTGCTGAGCTTGGGGTTTATGGGCTTAAATTGTTATTTGGTCAAGTCTTTTGCGGCCGTAATTGTTGTTGTCAAGCTCTTTTGGTGGGAATATACCAGTTGATAGTAGTGAAAATGCAATTTTTGTGCTGCGGTTGGAGGCTATGGAGTTAATTTATGTTTGGGGTCAAGTGTTTTTCTATGTTACATGGACTCGGGTGCGGGTGGAAATCAACCGAGTGTTTTTCTTTTTTGGTAATTTTTAGGGATTTCGTGTAGATTTCGCAACATTAATTATGATATTCCATATGTTGGTATTTCTTGAAATATACGTATGAATTAGCTATGCCGTTTTAAATCTGGATGACCCAAGAGTTAAACCTGTGACCTGGTCCCTTTTTCGGGTTCACTCAATGGTACGGGTTTCACATCAATGGTTAAGGCTTTGCTGAGTTGGCTTGTGCTTTAGGAGGCTTGCCACTCTCAGGTGAAGATTTTGTTGGGCAGCAACTATCGTCACCATACAACTATTACTCATTCTCTTGAGAATGAATGAATATGTTGTTCCTTTCTTTGGGGCATGACAATCATTTATTGGTAAGTATGTCCCTGACTACTAAACGTACACTTCGCCCTGATCACATAATGAAGAGGAATTCGGTTCTGCTAGTACAAAGTGTCCAAATGGTCATAGGTGCACTAGGAGCTTTGGTAGCATTTGGCCTTTATTAGCTGTTTTTATATTGGATTACTGAGTTCTTGTTAGTGTTTCGGAAATCTTCAGTGTCATTACATGAATTTGACGTCACCAAGTTTTCATGTAAGTGTGTTGTGTTTTGGCTTTTACAGCTTGAAGTTGTAGTCTATGATCATTGAGTTATTGCTTTACCTTCTTTCTATTACGTTATTTTGAGAAAAAATCACTTCACTTCATATTGGGTTACATGCCAGAACTTTAATAGGGAAAAAAAAGGAAAGGAAGAAATTTCCCCTTCTTGTTTGATTCCTTATTTGAGAAGAGGAAAGGAAAATTATCCCTTCTCTTTACTTGATCTCTTCTCTCAACATTTTTCCTTATAACTTCTCGCTTATTCTCTCTCCCTTCTTTTCTCTTCCCTTCCACTTTTGCCAAACACATCCTTAATCTTATTATCTGCAAAGGTGGAATCCTATATTTAGAATATAAAATAACTTGGTTGTCTTCTATCCAAAAATAGACATCATAATGCATCTCATTTTACAGAAGTTTATTCTTCCGAGGATGAGCTGCACTTGCAGTTCCATGCTTACTTAACCAAAAGTTTGCCATATTCTAGGGGTTTTACATTATGTGTTCGTAGTTTTCTACTTTCAATACATCTTTTTCTTCTTACCATTCAGTTGTTCTCCTCGGTTTCATTGTAATGTACTCAGCTGTCATTAACATTTATTCGCCATTCCCCATAGTCTTTTCTCATAGTTGTTTTCTCTTTCCTGACATGTGTTGCCCCATTTATTTTGTCAATGCTTCATATCTACCACATGCATGGTTCTGACACGTTCACGCATTAGCAGGAATGGTGGGACTATCTATTGGAGAAAAGCATTTTGTACAGGGTGGAATCGCTCAAGATCTTCGTTCCGATGGTCGTAAACGACTAACTTACCGTCCCATATCCATGGAAACTGGAAATATACCACAAGTCAAGCATTCCTTTGCATTATTTCTACCGATTCTTTCCTGGTTGGCAAGTAGTAGAATTTTAGTTAGTTTTTTTTCCTTTTCAATGCACTATCTTAGCTTGTTATGGCTTCCTTGCAGGCAAATGGTTCGACAAGAGTAAAGATGGGTGAGACAGATGTTATTGCTAGTGTGAAGGTATTTCATGTTATTTACATAAGTTGCGTATGTCTCCTATGCTTTCACTATTTATCTGCGGCCTTGCTTTTTTATGATAATGTGAACTGCATAACAATTAATTAAAATGCAGGCTGAACTTGGAAAACCAAGCCCATTTCAACTTGACAAAGGCAAGGTTTCTATATATGTGGACTGCAGTCCCACAACGGCACCAATGTTTGAGGTTACTTTTTAACATTGAGATCAATCTGGTATTCATGGTGTCATCGACTCATCAGTATTTGTAGGCTTGGTGTTCCTGTGTTATTAAAATTGCACTTGGAATTATCTTTTAACACTTGCAGTAAGTGTCCAGTTGAAAGCTTGTGCACCGGTGGGTTTGAGCATTTTTATCTACCGGAACACTTAATCAATTAACTTTCGGGAGTCGATGTGGCTTGCTATAGTCAGATAGCATAATTTCCTAGATTCTGGACCAGTACATAGGCAGGGAGCGAGTAGACAAGTACACATTTCATATATTTCTGATCACCCTCTCAAGCTGCATGTTTGTTGGGTGACATTACTAGAAGGGTTCTAAGCCCTTAGATTTCGTTCTTTATGCCTTTCTTTGATTCTTTGTTGCAAACAAAAGCATCACAATAGTTTCCCTCTAGGCGAATATGAGACCTCTCTAGAATTTTTACATTGATTTTACTTTTTTTTGTGGTAGTAACTAGTCAATGTGACTCATTCTGAGCAGGGCAGGGGAGGTGATGAGTTGTCAGCAGAACTCTCGGCAGCTCTTCAGCGATGTCTCTTGGGTGGAAAAAGTGGAGCAGGTAAAGCTATCAACAAAGCGAGAATAGTCACAGTTGCTCCTTTCTAGCATGCTAGTACATTAGGCAATTAAAAACTGCAATTTGCCAACAATTGATTATCATTGTTGGCTTGACTAAAGTTAATAGCAGCGGTCTCAATGAACAATGTTTCAGGAGGTGGAATTGATCTCTCATCTCTCTCAATTGTGGAAGGAAAGGTTTGTTGGGATCTCTATATTGATGGTCTCGTGATTAGCTCAGATGGAAACCTTCTAGATGCCTTGGGTGCTGCCATCAAGGTACTTGCCTCACCCAGTCAGCAGTCACCCTTATATCGAATTTTGTCTATTGGATTTAACATTGGGTTAAAGAGGCCTATGTTGGTTAGTGATCTGAGCTTGATTGTTTTGTTAAGGTGGATTTTGTTAATTCTATGCACGGTATTCCTATTGTGCTTGGCTTAATAAGATAATGAGCATCTCATAGCAGAGTGGAAAAACAATCTTTTGGAGCTTGGATCGAGATTAGCTTGACAGATATATGAGGGGAAGTTTGTGATTTTGCTATGAATGGCTCATTTAGAGCCATATCTTAAGGTGATGTAAGCTTGAGTACATGCTTTGTCTCATTGTCTGGATGGGTCATCCCTAGCACCATTTCCTCTATTGCACATATTTCAGTAAAAGATCAATACACGTGCCACATCCCAAAATGGTTACTTTTCTTAATTTTCTTTGTATCAGTGTTGATAGATCGTCAAGATGTTATAGAAATAATCTTTTATCACCTGTACTTTCATTGGTTGTAAGGCGCTATGCTAGGCCATCTTCCTTGCGTGCTTTTTGTTTGTTAGTTCTTTCCCCGAGTAGTAAAAGTAGATTTTGAGATAATTCTATTTTACCCTCAAGGCTGCTTTGAGCAATACTGGAATTCTTAAAGTCCATGTTGCTGCCAGTGCCTCTTCTGATGGACAACCAGAGGTTGATGTTAGCGATGAGGAATTTTTACAATTCGACACATCTGGGGTCCTTGTCATAGTTACATTAACCAAGGTAACACTTTCTATTCTTTCACAAATGGGTCATGGCAAATATTTATGGCGTCTTTACGTAGTGCACGTCAATTTTGTAGGTGGGAAGACATTATATTGTGGATGCAACATCAGAAGAGGAATCCCAGATGAGCTCTGCTATCTCTGTTTCTATAAACAGGCAAGGGCGCATATGCGGGCTGACTAAACGAGGCGGTGCAGGCCTAGATCCAAGCATCATTCTTGACATGATATATGTGGCTAAACATGTAAGTGAGCAGCTGATGAACAAATTGGATAGTGAGATATCTGCTGCCGAAGCTTGTGAAGAGGAATCATGACATTGCTAAGCTAAAAGTGTCATTCTGGTCGTTGAATTAGTTTGTCCAAACCTGATTGTGTAGTATGCAATTATAGTCTTACTCGAAGTCTTCTTACTCAATAGGCAGAATGCAAACTGGATAGAACTAATTGTTTTGTAATAGCAACTTTCCCTGTTGAACTAGATTTGAACAACGTATTTTACTATTTTTTATACTTGGTTCACTTGGAAGCTATTGAGTTAACTACATTTTGAATGGCATTAGTACCTATTGAGAGGGGTTTATGGGAACTTTGAAGTATAATCGTCCCAGATTTTTTGGGATTGCCACCAGAAGCAATAAAGGGCATTACAACCTCTTTTACCCATATTTATGGTTGTGATGCTACAGTTCTTTGGCTTTGACAAGCTTGCAAACTTCCTATATAGATATGTGAACCCAAAATTTAATACATTGTCAACGGTACAATCCAGAAACTTCGAAAATGAATTTCAAGAAAAAGGCACCCTGTTATGTCATCTCTGAAGATGCGAGGTAAAGAAGAAAGGGACCTTTTTGTTTTTATGTAAACCGGTATGAAAAACATTGTTCATGTGTACAATGAGAATCACAACAGGACATAACATCAATTGTGTGAGAGTCTATAATAACTAAATTAAGCTAATAGACAACAAACCAACTAATACAACCAAACTTATAGCCCATTCGGGGAAAAAATAAACTAACAAAGAAAGACGACTCTGATAAAAGAGACAAAACAATCAATTCTTGTATGAGGCAAAATCTGAATTTTTTTTTTTTTTGGACGTTTTAGCTGAGAGAGTACAAGAGTGACCTAAAAGCAAGTAAATTATTCCATTGCTTTGATGCAGCATAAGCCCATTAAACTAAATGATAAAAATGGAGGAAATTAGAATCCATCAAATCCCTGCTTCACAATGGTATAAAAATTGGTGGCCTCCTGATAACTCAGCTTTGAACTTGCAACAACAATCAGGAAGCAAAAATCACTTCCTCCAAAGTTGTCAAAAGAGTTGCTGCTATATCAGCACCCTTCTTTCAAAGAATTTCCAAAGAAAGGCATGGTTGGATCCAACATGATTTTACTTTTCCAAGAAAACAACAGAAATATTCAACTGCAAATCTTTCACTGGCATCTTTACTTTTCATGGCATCCTCCCCATCAATCGATCTCCACGCTTTATAGAAGTTCTAGAACCTCGCCAAATAGTCTCCACATCCCATTTATGACTTCATAAATAGGACTCTGCAAAAGAAAAAGAAACGAAAAGATCAAGCATCATCTTCCAAGTAATACTGAGCATTCAAATGCTTCTAAGGAAGTTAAAAGGCAGAAGAATTGAACTTTGTCGTCTTCAAAGGCCTCCGGTCAATGGTGATTTGGTCGGAGCAAGTGTGGCAAGGGTCGCTCACTACAACAAAAAGCGCTTTTAATAGCATGCAAAAAACACTATAGTAGGTAATAGATAGCATTCTGGAGAATGTCTTATTAGCCCATGCAATTAAAAGTCTTAACTTTCTATAGCGTTCATTGCCCGCTGTTAAAAAACTTTCAATAGCGTCCATTGCCCGCTGTTGTATTTTGTACCTTTGATAGCGTTTTTTGCCTGTTATCTTATTTTTTTTTACAAAATGCAATGAATGCTATTAAAGGTAAACAATAGCATTTTCTGAATGTTATCTTAGCCAATTTTAGCTTCTTCTTTTTTTAAATACTACAAATGCCAATATACTAGCATTTTCATACAGAAAATCTGCATTCCATTCAACACCAAAGTACATCCAAACGCAATACAATTTCAATGTAAGATAAATAATTCAACCGAAGATTCATTACAATAGCTTGAAGAATAATTTTCCAGCACAAACTACATTCAAGAGTCAGAAAAAACAGGAGCACGAGCATATAACACTACAAGAAATCTTGGCTTTCCCAGCGTTTTATAAACACCGGAAAAAGTGAAATAAACGCCTGCAAAAGTCTTCCCGGCGTTTTTGGTGAACGCCGCGACTGCCGTAGTCGGGAATAGTTCCCGGCGTTTGATAAACACCGGTAATGTTCGCCGCATTTTTATTACTATTGCCGGCATTTACAAAAACCCCGGGAAAAGTCCAAGGCCGGCAACTTTATCCGATTCCGGCAAAGATTTACTAGCGTTTACAAAAACGCCGGGAAAAGTCCAAGGTCGTGACTTTTCCGATTCCGGCAGGGTGGGTTTTACCGGCGTTTACAAAAAACGCCGGGAATATTTTTTTATTTTTTTTTAAAAATCTGCAAGAATGCTACTTGATATCCAAACAACAAAACTTTAGAATCCATACACTAGCAAAAAGAAACAATAATTCATACTTTTGCAATCCAAATTCATGTTCATATGTAACCATACTCAATAAAATACAGTCAAGGGAAAAAAAGACAAACAAGTCAAAGAAAATAAACACTAAGTCCCCAAAATAAACAGTGCCCCGCGCGCCTTTATCAAACACATTCGTCCAATCATCTTTTTCTCAAGCATCTGCAAATAAAGAAGTAATATTAGTTGAAAACTGGAGAATAAATAATATGAAAGCAACAAAGAATGAAACTATGAAATAGGGCATTACAATAGGTACTAACCTCCAACCACTAAAGCAGTTCGTCACCTAGCATTGTAGAAGAGTTCCATGTAACCTTCCCTTGAAACAAGAAAATAAACAAACAAATGTTACGGTACCAAAGCAAAGATTGTACTTCCTTATGTTGCAAAGATGTCCCACAATTGCACTTAAAATGAAATCAGACCCACCTCAATCTCTGGTTATCTCCCACTAGTTGCACCTTCCTGTATGACAGAACAAAATGGTAAATACATAAAAGGAAAAAGAAAAAAAGAAAAAAAAACTCAAACGGAGAATTCACCAAATACTCACTAGGCGATGCGTAGAAATTATGCAAATCATAGTACAATGTTTAGCTTAATGTACATTCCAAGCACCTGACAATAGTTCCCTGTAGCCGCGAACTCGATAACCAAATGCTTAAATTCTAAAACCATGGGCAGCACAGAAGAATGGTGAGCAGGGAAAAGCCAGTGTGCCTTAAGTATTGAAAATCCACCTACAGAAACTAAGTCTCTCTATGGGTGCCTAGATTTCACCTAGCATCAGAGTTCCTGCATGGTTACCTTGGTTCGAGATTAAACAGAAGACTTAAACACCATCCTGCATCAATCATAAGCTAAAATGTTTATGGTTCACTAACCCTCTCCAAGTCCCGCTTGAGAAACAGGGTCCCATTTTTGCCCTACTTTCATAGAGCTACAGAAATTTCATAATGAGGGTATGCCCTTCGAAAAGAGAAAGCGCTGGTAATTTTAAACAGAGGCACATTAACGCATCCGTAACACTCGAGTAAAAAATGTTGGTGGTGCAATAACTTAATGACTGAGAATGCCAAAGGCAATATCTAATCCAAGCAAGATTCATTTCTGACCTTGTTGATACAATATTAACAATACATGGAGGAAGCTTTACTGACTTATGCTTAATATGATAAGCACAGAGTTGCAACATGTCCATATTTTACAAATCCATCGCAACAATAGGCATGCAAAAACTTTGTCTAAAAAGGTCAATGCTTAAGTTGTGACTCTTTCTCAAGGCCAATTTTATCGTTTAAACCCAACTTCAAATCAGGCATTCCAGAAAGAAAGCACTTCATCAGAATTTTCCCAGTCACATCACATCACAAAACACTACCTATAATCACCAAACATTTATAAGCAACCAAAGTAGGAGTACAAGAAACACGTGACAATTCACAAACCAAATATGGATGCTTATTTTGAAGATTATCTGTCAAAAAGGGTCAATGCTTATAATGCAAGGACCGCTTTAACGCGCACTGCTTACTAAACAAAAGTAGTATATCCTAGGAGTCCTTCACAGATTCATTTTATTGACATAGTTCAACCATAGATGCTGCTTTGACGTAGCCTTTGTGACGCATTCATTGAAGTACCAATGCGTCCTATTTTGACCACAGTGCAATTGACACAGCAAGCAACCAAAAGCTATTAAACAATGGAAATCCAACGAGGAGAGTCAAACAATAGAAGTTAAAGATTGGCGAGCCAACGCATACTCTTGAGAACCGGCCAACACAACTTTGTAGAGTTGGCTTGGACCCTCTGGATCTAAATTCAAGGATGGGGTCTTTTTAAAAACCAAAACCTTGTTTTTGAACCATGAAGAAGTTGCTAACATTGGATACTGAACATTAATAATCTAGTAACGTCCACCCATACTATGTGAGTCAATTTCAGGATTGACGACCTGCAATAAATAAACTACTAATCTCACCACTCAAGAGTCATTTAATCAAGCTACTTGTTGATTACTAACAAAGACTGTTAGGGTTATGTGGAAACAATTTGATCTGAAGTATGTGGAAAACTTTGGTTAGTTTTCAGTTAATCTCCTTGAAAAGATAATATATAGGGACAATTTCTTAATAAGAATTAAAGGTGCAAGTCATACGCCGTATAGTTGTTTTTTATCAGTGAAATTGTGGTGTCCATTTATGACAGATCTAGTTTTGATAAGTAATAAGTTGCTAGTAAGCCCTTAATTTCCTGTTACTCATTTGATAAGATACAATAAATAGTTCAAATAGTTCTTTTAGTTAACTCCTAAAGTGCATGCTACATTAGCATTGCTGCTGACCACAATTACAATGTAGACATTGCTGATTCTCATGTAAAAGAAAGAGCATCCTCCAATCTGCCTCACGGGACATGTACCAAGTTCTTTCGTTTGCATTATATGCATTCGAAAGGCATCCACCATATTTCCCCTGGAGGAACAATTAGAGTCAACAAACAAATAATGACAAATAACGACAAATAACATAACCCTAAGCGATAAATTGACATGGTAAATCACATATCATGCAGCTCAGGAGTCAGGAAATAGAATCAATAAAACTAAGTCAAGAAGATTACAAGGAAAATAACGATCAAAAACTACAGACACGATATAACACAAGACACATTTATGACCTGATAAACCCAATCAAACTCAGCCCACAATTGATGACCAGAAACTAAAACAAAGAGACGGAAACAGATTAAAAGAGCAACACTTGTGTAGAATCCATCAAACCTGAAGAAAATCAAAGTTGAAAGGCTCTAATCTGGTTCGAAATGTCCCCAATCAGACAAGTTGCGCGAAATCCATAGTTGCACGCAGAAAAGGGGTCGAAATCCTTGCATGTGGGTCGAAATCCACTCTGAATAACTTCGGGAATCTGATTAGGGCTTAAAACTTCGACCCAACTCGATTTCGTAAACCAAAGATGTAGATTAGGACTCGATTATCCTCGAATCAGGTACAACTAGGCTTGAAACAGAGAAAGCAGCCTTCGAATCAACTCAATAGGCTTTGATTAAGGTCTGATTCGCACGGTTTAAAGTACGATTTAGGGTTACCTTGAAACGAAGTGAAAAAAAAAGGAAGATAAGAGGTAAAAACAGTACATCGGCCGGCCGACGTAGGATATAAAGTCACTAAGTGAGGTCAACGGAGGTGGTGCCGATGCCGGCCGATGAACGAAGAACGAGGCGTGAAAGGGAAGCTATGCGAGGTTAGGTTGGGTAGAGAGAGAAACCCTTGTTTTTTTGTTGTACGAGTAGTTGGGACTTGGGAGGCAGAGTGTAATTTTAGCGTGAAGACTTTAGATAAAAGGGGGATAGTGTAATTTTAGCACAGAGGCCTCCGAACCGCTACAGTGACTTTTGGTCTTTACCCGGGGTTTTGTACAAGCACCGGAAACAAACTGCCGCTTATTCCCCTTTTTCTTGTAGTGATATCTCTTTACAAGTCTACCACTGACTTTTATAGATTGATCCATGGAACCAGAGTACAGCCTATTAGCTCCAACAACTAATGTGACAACACCAAGAGTGTGACCCTTAAGTGTTGCAGCTGGATCAAAGCGATTTTCAACAGCATTAAATCTCCATGCCAATATAGTGCCATCCTGCAGAAGAAGCTTTTGTTAGTAGTTTTACGGAGGAAAAAAAATATGATAATGCCAAAACAGAGTGAAAGGGAAGAAAGATAGAACAACCATGCAAGAGCTTTTTCTAGATAGGTTCCAAGAAGCACGACACAATTTTCATTCCAGGAACTATGAATAACCTACAAAACATGCACATAGTCAAAAAGCTCACCTGTGTCCCCGCAAAGAGTAAATCATTTCCCACAACCAAGGCATAGACTTGTCCAACCGGTCCATTAAGACTTAGGTCCATACTGGCTTGGGTGTTCCATGCCTGCAATATCACCATCAGAAAAAACCAAGAAGACGAATTACTACTAGGCTAACACAACCAGCAAGTAGGTCGAGAACTATGCCAAGGAATTATCAATAAGCCTCCCACCTTACCTTGACAACATTTGGTGCACCGACAAATACCCATGGACCCTCACTAAGCATACAACCTACTTCGCCACCCAAATTAATCACCCCTGCACACTAAAGAAAACACGAATATATCACCAAATTTCATCAATTCTGCTACCCTCCATAAGCTTGACATAAAAACAAGGGGAAAAAATAAATGAAGCCTTCTATTTAACATAACACCGACCTGTCCAGATTGGCAGTCCCAAACCATCACATTCTTGTCCTTACTCCCAGTATAAAGCTTATCTGATCCAGATGGCATAGCAATTCCACTAACAAGCTGTTCCAAAAAAGGATATGCACATGAAGACCAAAAATCGACCCAAAAAATATTGTAACTATGCTCACATTATACTTGGCTTAGTTCTTTTACTTGACAAGTCTCATAAGACGACGGAAAGCTAATAGTGTTGTATTCCTCAATCCAAATAGTCCAATATCAAATTCCTGATTTCCAAAGCACAAGGGCAGGTAAAGTAAGTGCAGGATTGAGCTTTTACAAAAATGATACTTTGACGATTTACTTGTTTTGATCGGCACCCACCCTATCAAGAAACAAAGTACACCATGTCATTCAGATTTCAGACAACTGATGTTTCCTATTAGTTTTGTGCCTACATAGTGACCAGGGGAATATGTTAGCATAGAGTTGGATTTTCAGGAACTAGTATTCACCAACACAGAATTTATACAAGTAATTCCATAGCCAAAGTAAGGATTTTATCCAATAATGCAACTATCCATGTTCAGAAATAGTGAAGTGATAACGAGGTACCCATGTAACAAATAGATAAGGGTAAGATCAGTTTCATAAACATCGACTACCTTGATTCATCCCAATCAAACAGGTAACTTGTAATAGACTTCATTAAAACTTACGCAATTATGTAGGAGACAATACTAAAGGCTCCGAAATTGGCCCCCCACCAGATTGCCTCTTCAACTGTTAACCATGACCACAAAGTAAGTATTTTGTACCCAATTATAAAAGAATAAAATCAACACAATAAGAAGTTAGAAAAAGAAGCAAACAACAACAATAAACCTTTAGGGAGGTACATATTTGTAGTTAGGGACTTGGCTTTATACTTGTCAAAAAGAAAAACAAACATAGGAGATACTTTTATTTCACAACGCTATAAAAGAAGGATTGTGTTGTAGTGTGCATCTTCAAGTTTTCCCTAATCCAATGCTGTTTTTGATGATTCCAAGAGCTGTCGTCCATCTGCAGATGAGCAAGCTACTTGCTGCAAAGAAACGGATAAATAAAAGATTTTACAAAGCAGTGGCAATCCATTATCAAAGTAGGTTGGCTAAAGAAGATGGGTGCTTCTGGCATATTAAATGCATAATTGTTTACCAAGTAAAACAGTTCATCACCTTATGCACTGGTACTAGACTGACAATGTCTACTTTCCGGAAAGGCTCTGGGGAATTCATGTCATAGTCCCTTGGAACCAGCTCGATACCCACCTGGAACAGAACAAATGCAGTTTGTCATTGTTTATCTGCCATTACCACAGAACATATTATAAGATCTAGGTTTTTACTTAGAACCGTGATAGAATGGCATTATTGTTGGGCACCATACCATATCTTAATGGATTGCCATAGGACTTCAGCCATTCCCGTCGGAAGCTTTCACCAACCCAAAAGAGTATTTGGTACAATCTCTCGAAAAAACAGGCACTACTAATTATTGCATGTATGAACTTTTGGCAAGTAAAGGGTGTGAGCAATAGAAATGACGGTTTGAAGTTGGGGAGTGTGGGTGAGATGTGAGTACTCTTCTCACGCACATGGATTGTCAAACATTGGATGGTCAAAATACAAAATACAAGAGAACCAAAAAAAACACAAAGAAAAAGACGGAAATGGGTTCTCTGTTTCTCATGCACATGGATTACAAAACAAAACCAAAACCCGTTCAAATGAAATCAAACTTCAATAACATAAACTAGGACATTTTTTAATGCCCTTACTAGCACATATTTGTTCTTTACTCTAAAGACTCTTAAAGAAGTCTGACAATTGGTTCAAGGACAAATGAACACCACGTCAACACCCAAGAACAAACTACATGAGCAAGACAAAATTCAACTGTGCAACTTCAAGGACACTAGCTCTTCCACCCCATCAAAAGTCCTCCAGTTGCATTCCCCTTAAAATCTATGTGATTGATTAGTGTCAAACCAAAAGGCAGCAAAACCAAGTATTTTTCCTTTTCTTCCCCATTACAGCCCCCTCCACGATAACAAACACAAAAAATCTATGTGCTTGATTTGTATCAGGCAGTACTTCAAACACTAGTACTCATCCTTAAAATAACAAACAAATACCAGTTAGATTTCTCTTAACAAGTGTTGGCTGTATATATTTAAATTAGGAAGGAAAATAATTTAGGTAGCTGGTTTAGGAATCTGTATATTTGATTATGTGTATTTCCTTATTTCATGATTTTGTTTCCTTAGTTGATAGGTAGCTTGTATTATAAATTGACCTCCAATGGGAGAAGAATAAACATTGAGAAATTCGTTCAACATGGTATCAAAGCGGGTTAGGAAACCCTAATATTTTTTTTTCTTTTTCTCGTCCCTCTCATATCAGAAAGCAGAAAACCCTTATACCTTTCTTTCGTTTCTCTGAATCTGCTTCTGTTCTAACCCTAAACAGAACCCTAGCCACTGTTGGGGTATCTCTCGTCTCACGACTGTCTCTCGCTCGCTGTCTCTAGCAGTCGTTGTCTCTCTCGCTGTTACTGTATCTCTTCATCTCCGACAACATTCCACGACCTCGGCGGAGCCTCGTCTACCTCCGATGACCCTCGCCGGACACTTGCAGGACCGTAGATCTATTTTTGACGCAGATCTGTTATTCGTTTGCAGCTACTGCTCTCTGTTTACATCTGAAACCTACTGGATCTTCTCCGTTTGACTTGAAATCTACTGAGTTGACTCGGAACTTACTGGGTCAGAATATTTGAGGCTGTTCGGAACCCCATCTCTCTGATTCTATACCCTTGAGGTATCTCTAATCCTATTTATCTTTGATTGTCTTCTTTTTTACATCATGGGTGATAAAAACAAGGATAAATCAGGAGGATCATCAGACATAAAGGATGCTATTCGGCATAATTTTTATAATCGGGCTCTCACTACTATTAAACTAAATGGATCGAACTATCTCCCATGGTCTCGGGCTGTATCTGTTTCTCTCCGCGCGAGTGAGGAGACCTCTTTTATTACAGATCCACCATCTTCTGATCCCGCTTGGGGCACACACGATGCCCATATTATGACTTTATTATGGAACAGCCTGGAACCTGATATTTTTAATAATGTGGCTTGCTTAGAGACTTCCAAAGCCATTTGGGATACTCTTCGCATATTATATTCCTCCGATCAGAATCTCTCTCGTATTTATCAGATTTATTAGAACATTTTCTCCCTTCAACAAGGAGAAGGCCCGGTGGAGGAATATTTTTCAAAATTGAAAGGTATGTGGGATGAGTTAAACATCTATCAACCCTTAACCATAGATCTGGCGACTTAGCAAAAATACAGGAATGAGTTTCAGGTTGCTAAGTTTCTCTCTGGTCTCAAATCCGATCTTGCTCCAGTTAGCTCCAATATATTATCTGGCCAGGATATTCCTTCTATTGGTGAAGCCTTTGCTCGTGTTCGTAGGGCAGCCACTCATCATTCTACTTCAGAGAGTACTCCTCGCTCAGCTCTTGTTGCTCCTAGTGCTCACTATGTCCCATCCTCTGGGAACTCTGGGAGTTCTAACCGTGGTCATACTGGTTCTTCTGACCGTGGTGGCCGTCGCGGTGGTTGCGGTACTAAGAAGTGCACTCACTGTAATCGCACTAATCATACTGTTGACTTCTGTTGGAAACTTCATGGCAAACCTGCATGGGCTAATCAAGCTATGGTTGAGGGGGAGCCATCTGAGTCTGTTCTGTCAGATCAGATCACTATTTCTAAATCTGAGTATGATTCTATGATCCAACGAGCACATGCATCTTCTTCCTCCACTGCCAATGTTGTCTATTCAGGTAACACATGTCTTCATTCCTCCTCCCATGCACCTTGGGTTCTCGATTCTGGAGCCACTGACCATATGACTGGTAATTTGTCCCTCTTATCTGATGTTATTTCTCCTTCTGCTCCTTCCTATGTTACTGTTGCTAATGGAACAAAAACTCAAGTGCACGGCATTGGCACATAGCGTACTTCTGGTCTCACGTTCACTTCTATTTTATATTTACCCGGCTTTCCTTTTAACTTGCTATCCATTCAAAAACTCACCCACAGTTTCCAATGTTCAATAACCTTCTATTCCTCTCATTGTGAATTTCAGGATCTCAAGACGCAGAGGATGATTGGTGGGGGATATGAGAAGAATGGCCTTTACTATTTCCAGTCGTCTGGTTCCTCGGATGCATCTGCTCTTCATTCTACCACAACACCATATCAGTGGCACTGTCGTCTAGGGCACCCGTCATCTGTTAACCTTAGATCTTTAATTCCATCTTTACCTGATTTTTCTACTTTTAATTGTGAAACTTGTGAATTTAGTAAACATCGAAGAGTTACTTTTTCTCCTCGCACTGATTCACCTAGTTTGCACCCGTTTGCTCTTGTTCACTCTGATATTTGGGGACCCTCTCAGATCACTGGTTTATGTGGATCTCGGTATTTTGTTACATTTATTTATGATTTTTCTTGTTTAACTTGGATTTATGTACTTACAGCTCGATCGCAAATCTTTACTGTGTTTCAATCTTTTTATGCTGAAGTCCTAAATCAATTTAATGCCAACTTAAAGGTTTTTCGTACCGATAATGCTCAAGAGTATCTGGCTAAACCTTTTCAACAATTTCACAACTCTAAAGGCATTATTCATCAAACAACTTGTGTCAGTACCCCACAACAAAATGGTATTGCTGAACGAAAAAATGGTCCTGTCCTGGCCATTGCTCGTGCTCTCATGATCCACATGCATGTACCAAAATATTTTTGGGGAGATGCAGTTCTTACTGCTGGGTACCTTTTAAATAGAATGCCGACTCGTGTTTTACGGGGTAAATCACCTTTTCAAGTCATGTTTCCTGATAAGAATCCCTTTCCTCTTCCCCCAAAAGTTTTTGGTTGTGTTGCATTTGTTCACAACTTGCACCCTGATCGTTCCAAACTTGATCCTCGCTCTCATAAATGTATCTTTCTTGGTTACTCACGAACACAAAAGGGGTACAGGTGTTATAGTCCTACACTACGTAAGCATTTTGTTAGTGCCGATGTCACCTTTTTTGAGACGGTTCCCTATTATTCTCAAGAGAGCACTCACTTACAGGATCCCCTCATCAATACTCCAGTTCTTCCACCGGTACTTCCTGATATTGCTAGACCCCCGGTTACCCAGGTCTATGTTCGTCGCCCTTCGGCTACTGCTCCAGTGGATTCTCCTCATTCTCCCCCACTGCCTCCTCCGCCGTCTACAGATCCACCTTCAGTTTCTTCTCTTGACCTACCCATTGCAGTGTGAAAGGGTACGCGTACTTGTACCTCTCATCCTATTTCTAACTTTGTTTCGTATAATCGTTTATCCTCCTTGTTTCAAGCTTTTTCTGTATCACTCTCTTCTGTTAGTATTCCCAAGTCGTACCAAGAAGCTCTTTCTCATCCTGGTTGGCATTTGGCAATGCAAGAAGAGATGCGTGCTCTGGATTTGAATCATACTTGGGATTTGGTTTCCCCGCCTTCTGGGGCTCATATTGTTGGTTGCCGATGGGTTTTTACCGTCAAACATAATCCTGATGGCACCGTTGATCGTCTTAAAGCTCGCCTCGTGGCCAAAGGTTTTACTCAGACCTATGGCATTGATTATACCGAGACATTCTCTCCAGTGGCCAAACTCAACTCTATTCGTGTTATTATATCTCTCGCAGCTAATCGTGATTGGCCACTTCATCAACTGGATGTCAAGAATGCGTTTTTACATGGGGATTTGTCTGAGACTGTTTATATGGCTCAACCGCCCGGGTTTGAGTCCAAGGGGGAGAGTGTCTATCAACTTCGTAAATCTATATATGGCCTCAAACAGTCTCCCCATGCTTGGTTTGATAAGTTCAGCAATTCTGTTGTTGCTCATGGCATGATTCGAAGTAAGGCTGATCACTCTGTGTTCTTTAAAAGGACCGATCGTGGGATTGTGATTCTGGTTGTTTATGTGGATGATATTGTCATCACTGGCAGTGATAGTATTGGAATTCAAAGCTTGATTCATCACCTCTGCTCTAGTTTTCTTACTAAAGATCTGGGCAAGCTTCGGTACTTTCTTGGTATTGAGGTAGCTCGATCCAAAGCAGGCATCAGTTTGTCTCAAAGGAAGTACACTCTTGATCTTTTGAGAGATACAGGTTATCTTGGTTCCAAACCTGTCGCCACTCCTATGGATACTAATTTAAAGTTACTTCCTGACGATGGTGAGTTGATTGATGATCCTAAAGCTTATCGGAGACTTATAGGTAGACTTATCTACCTTACTATTACTCGACCTAATATTTCTTATGCAGTCAGTGTGATTAGTCAATTCATGACTCGTCCTCGGGTTCCTCATATGGAGGCAGCCATTCGTATCCTAAAGTATCTTAAAAATGTTCCAGGACATGGACTTCTTTATCGATCATTTGGTCATCTTCGCATCGAGGGATATACCGATGCTGATTGGGCAGGATCTCCTGCAGACCGTCGATCCACCACCGGCTTTTGCACTTTTATTGGTGGTAACCTCGTTACTTGGAAAAGTAAAAAGCAGTTAGTTGTTGCTCGTTCTAGTGCTGAGGCTGAGTATCGAGCTATGGCGCAAACAACATGTGAACTCACTTGGCTACGCACTCTTATACGTGAATTCGGGATTCCAGTACATGATCCTACTCCTCTCTATTGTGATAATCAGGCTCCTATTCATATAGCTAACAACCCAGTATTTCATGAGCGAACTAAACACATCGAGGTTGACTGTCACTTCATTCGATCAAAAGTGGAGTCTAAGGAGATTACTACTCCTTTCGTTCCTTCGGGGTCTCAACTTGCAGATATTTTCACCAAAGCTCTTCCCAAAGCTACCATTGATTCTATATGTTGCAAGCTGGGTGTACATGATATATACTCTCCAGCTTGAGGGGGAGTGTTGGCTGTATATATTTAAATTAGGAAGGAAAATAATTTAGGTAGCTGGTTTAGGAATCTGTATATTTGATTATATGTATTTCCTTATTTCATGATTTTGTTTCCTTAGTTGATAGGTAGCTTGTATTATAAATTGACCTCCAATGGGAGAAGAATAAACATTGAGAAATTCGTTCGACAACAAGGATGACTTTTGGTAAATCCTTTAATCAATTTCAAACTTTCCTTAAAAAATGAAGGTAGAAATGATTCAACACAAGAAGGGTTTATGCCCTGAATTACCTAAATCGAAAAGTTAGATGACAGTAGCAAATCTAATCACAAACAAGAATCTCCATGAATTGCCCAAGAAATTCAGTAAGTTATGAAAGACCTTTTGTCATAACTGTTCTTCCACAATCTTATTTCAACCAAATCTGATAAATAAATAAATAAACAGAATTAAGAAAGGGGAAAAGCGATCACAAGCTAAAGGCAGAACCTTAAAAAATGGTGGCGAATTGCGATTGTGTGAAACCAAGCACAAGCATCCAACGAGGTCCGGTTCGTCCCCTTCACTTCTTGAAATCGTTTCACTCTTTCCAGAAAGCCCCAATTTCCTAATTAAGGAATACGTAAAAAAACACAATATGGCTCCCTTTAGCATCCTAATTAAGGAGTTCAAATATTAAGCCCATAAAAAGTTCAAACCCAGAGCATATCAACAAAGTTCAAAGTAGAGCAGCCCCAAGGAAAACCTGGAATCGAAACCCTCAAAATTGAAATCCCAAAACAAAAACCCAAAATCGAGAACCCATATTGAAAACCCTAAAATAGATCCTTGAATCAAAACTCCAAAGTAAATCAAGAATAAACGTTGAGAGAGCAATTATTCAACTTACCGAGAAGTGGTCGAGGTCAGACAAGCGATAGGGCTTGGAGATGACAGGATCGAGGCCGGACGGTGGTACTGTCGGTACTCGATTGGTGAAGGCAATGACTTTGAATCACGCCATTCCTTTGCTCTCAGCTTCGTGTGTGTTTCTGTGTGTGTGTGTGAGAGAGAGAGAGAGAGAGAGAGAAAGAGAGGGAGAGAGAGAGACGATGGAGAGATCGGCGGAGAGTAGGTACGAAATTGGAGAGAGAGAAGGGATTTCCCACCAAGTGAATTTTTTGGCGTCTTAAAATTTCCCCCGAAATTGAGACCGGCGCCTTTCTTATTGGTGAACGCTGTAATTGAGTTAGTGGAACGCTGTCAAAAGGATTCCACTCCCCCTACAGTGCCGTGCACGCTATCTTAAGCTCAAAATGCAACTCTACTATAGCATTTTTCAAAGAACGCTGTAAGATTATGCTATTACAACTCAAGTTTGTTGTAGTGGCTTAATTACAAAACAAAGCAATGGTTCCTAAACTGAGCCTCTTCTTCATGACAAAATAAAGGAGAATTGTGCAAAATGAAGGTATATTTGTACAGCTTGAGACAGAAATTCTATTTCTAGGAGGTCCTCACGAGTGTAGGAACCACAGGTTTCGTTTGGTGGGCCGGAAATGGGGTTATCATAGTTTACAGCATAATAAAATAGAAAGAATCAGCTAGTGGGTGGACACTCGTAAAGAATAAAGCGCACTGAATGTGCTAGAGAAGTGAAAGAAAACGAGGCAAGGCATTTATCAATTTGGAAGTGTATCTCATAAAGCAAAACCGTTGGTCTTTTCTCTACCAAGTAAAGGGTGAAAAGAAAATACAAACTGTAGCAAAATTAATAAAAAGAACCCTTACAAGTAGTCTCCATTTTGCTTGCCACAATTTCTGGTCAGGCTGGGATGCCTCTACTTTCCTCAAAACCTTCTGGCATAAGTCGTCTTGCTTCGATATCTTTGCATAACTCCATTACAAGTTTTTCTCTTCCACATTGTCGAAGTCTATGGCAAAGCTCAGATAAAATAGCAGAATCGGGAGACATTGATCTTTCCAGCATCTCTCGCACGACTTGGACTGCTCCATCAAAATCCTCATTCATGCAAAAGGTGGATATCAACATCTTAAAAGTATCTTCATTTGGATGACAACCGCACCTTATCATGCTTTTGTACAATTGAAAAGCTCACTCCGAGTTCTTCCTTGTGCACTCCCACTAATGAGGGCAGAAAAAGTTGAGGAGTTAGGGATTAACTTCTTGCTATCAAGTTCTTTAACAAAATATACAGCCTTCTTTGTCTTCCCTTCCTTGCATAGTCCCAATATCAATGCATTATAAGTCAAGATATCAGTCTTCACTGCATTCCTTGACATCTCCTCAAAAAGACGACTACCCATTTCAACATTACCTACTTGACTATAACCCTGTATCAATGTGTTGTAAGTTACAGTATTAGGAGAAACACCCATACCACACATTTCACTAAAAAGTTTGTTCGCTTCATGTAATTTCCCTACCTTGCAGAAACCATGGATGAGTGTGTTAAAAGTAATGTTATTTGGGATTAACCCATTCTTCTCCATCGAATTTTTGAGCTTCATAGCTGCACTCAAAAGGCCTTGATTACAGTGTCCAGCAATCAATGTATTATAAGACGCAACCATGGGGGCACATCCCATATTTTCCATCTCTCCAAATACCTCGACAGCCTTTTCAAGTTTCCCCAATTTACAAAGAGCATTGACAAACATATTCAAAGTATAAACATTTGGTGAAATCCGAGACCTCTGCATCTCCTTGTTAAATGCCAACACAATATCTGCTCGATTCAGATTCATCAACGCACTCAAATACGCGTTGCAAGACTCTACAGTCGGGAGAAACCATAGTCCTTCATCTGACAGAAGGTGTCAAGGGCATTCCTCAACTTCCTCATATGTGCATACATCTTAAAAAGCGAGTCAAACACACGAGGCGAGGAATCACATAATCTATACGAGTTAAGTATGGACTCAAAAAGCTTAGAGGGAAGATGTATCGAACCCGAGTCCAGGATTTTCTTCAAAATGGATTCCGCGGATTTGAATTTACTGCTCTTGGTGAGGATATGAAGGATTATGGAACGGGTATCAAGGGTGTACAAATTAGGGTTCTGGGTGTCCACCCAGTTGAAGAATTCAAGGGAAAGAACATAGTCCTTTTGAATCTTCAACAGAATGTGCTTCACTCTGAATGGTGTCAGATTGGGGGCTAATTTATCAAGCTTAGCCCAATCAGAGTGGACAAGGTGGCTATGAGCTACATTCACATAATCAAGATCTTGGCCTCTGGGGTCAAGAATTGTTCTATGGGGTAAAGGAATTGGATTCAGATTCCTACCTCCTAATTTCCCAGGAATTTTGAATTTTACCAAGTTGGAGTCTTTCTTCTGCTGATCAATCAGACTTGAAAATGGACGACATAATCGGTGGGAGTTCAACATTTAGCAATCAACTGGGTTATTTGATGACCTATCAAGTCAGTTATAAGCTGATCTCAAATTCCAAAAATTACAAGTCTTTCGTTCTAATCAAACATATAGCTACACCCATATACATGCACCTATATATGTAGAGAGAGAGAGGGGGGGCAAGAACTGACCTAGGCTGAAGAGTTCTTTGAAAGGCACAAGCTTTGTGACAGAATTGATATTTGATACTATGAAAATATATATGTACGTATAGGTTATATTGGACCGTATAGTTGGAACGTAATAGTATGGTTTGCCGATAAGGGTGGGTACGCCGCCGTGGCTGGCGGTGATAGGCGGGAGAGTGGGAGGATTTGCAGCAGCTTTGGGGGGCTAGACTAGAAGAAGGGTGGGACAGTGGTTCTATGGAATTATGGTCTTTACCCTTAAAGCCCTGTTTGGTTGATGGGAAAGCTTTGGACTTGTATGTGCTTTTTCTTTTCTTTTTTCAATATTGTATACATCAACGGGAGTTAGTGGAGGTGTTTTAGAGTTAGTACAGGAAAGTCCAGGGACTATTCATAGCTCTGGCCCCCAAAATCCCACTCCCCGTAGGACTTGAAGCCTGGTCATCACTGGGGGAGATAAGCAACCAACTTCACTAGAAGTGGTTCTCGACTTGCATGTGCTTGGGTTGAGGGAATGAATACATAAGTTTTAATGGAGAATTTAATCGGCTTTGGAATTAATTTCGATGCAAATATAGGAGTATTTTTAACACTTGAACAGTTCATTAACAAAATCAAATGCAACTCGCCAACTATTTTTTGCAAATATGTCTTTTGTGTTGTAAATTTTACATAGAAAATTAGTTTTAGGTCCATTATGTGAACTTCATAAGTTTACAAGTCCATTTATTAATTTTGTAAGGTCTCAAATCCATTTTAGGGTATCCTAGAGTAGGGTAGGGTACTATAGGGTTTAAGCACTTTCATAAGATTTTAGGATGCACTTTTTTATTATAGGGTAGGGTAGATTACTCTAGTGTAAGGTACCCTAGGGTTTAGGTACTTTTATAGGGTTTTAAGGTGCACTTTCCTATTATAGGGTTTTAATGGTTTAGGCACTTTCATAGGGTTTAGGATTTTAGGCACTTTCATAGGGTGTGTGGACTTGTGACTTTACAAAACTATTAGGTGAATTTGTGGGCTTATAAAATGTCTATAGTGAACCTATTACTAAATCTCGCAAATTTTATAAGATGAACGATGGAGGTGAAACTTCCCGCTAGCCAAAAAAAGAGAGTTGTGACGATGGTGTAAAGGCGTGTTGAATCACTACTGTACTGAGCATGGGATGGATTCACAAAATGACAATTTGGGATAGTATGAAAGGATGGGGTACTGAGCATGGGATGGATTCACAAAATGACAATTTGGGATAGTATGAAAGGATGGGGTATGGAGATGAGCGAAACCCAGTTTAACACAGTGTACCGGATAAGGGTCGTCATCGGGCCGGCCCAGTCCGCCAAGTCACTACTAGGGCTGCAAATGAGTTGAGTCGAGTTTTATCGTGTTCGAGCTTGTTTATTAAGTTTTTAACGAACCCGAGCTCGAGCTCAGTGAAAACTTAACGAGTTGAGCTCGAGCCGAGCGGGCCTTGGCTTAACTAGAGCTCGAGCTTGTTCACGAGTCTCAACGGACCAACGAAAAATGTATATATATATATCCTTGCATAGGCCTAATACAACCAAAAATATTTTGATTGCGAAGATATATATCTTTCATTTTCCTATAGAGCGGGGGTGTACTGGTGTGTGTGTGCTCTTACCTACCTTGGTTGACTGGAAAGTGAAAACGGAAAGAACAAAATATGAAATAACAATAAAAACCCTAAACTTAAGTATATATACCCCGGTTTGTGAGCCGAGCTCGAGCTCGGCTTATTTACAAAACGAGCTGAAAAAATCGGCTCGAGCTTGTTCATTTAACTTCCGAGCCGAGCTTGAACGAGCCACTAATGAGCCGCGATCGACTCGGTTCGTTTGCAGCCCTAGTCACTACTCAACCCTACCCAGCCCAGTTGCGGGCTGGGTTGATGGGGCTTTTTTTTGTGGGCCGGGCTGTGTTTCTTAAGTTGAAGCCCAAGCCCGTCCACAGGCTAGCGGGCCAAAGTTTGGGCGGGCTCACGGGCCGGGTCGCACAAATTTTGAAAAGAAAGGTGAAAAAAAGGAAACTTAAAAAGTTTGCGTGAAAAAACTACACCCCTAATTTTTTAAGGGCATTGCTATTTGCAGCCACTTATTTTCTGAATGTAGCCTGTATATAATATGATACACACCTGTTTATAATATGGTACACAGACTACGTTCAGAAAATTTGTGGCTGCAAATAGCAAGCCCCTTTTTTTTTGGTAAATACTACCCCTAAATTGTTGTCTCTGAGTAGAAAAGGATAATGATTAAATAATAATTAAAAAACATTCAAACATTCTTCTACTTTTCTTTTTCTTTTTTTGCCTTGGAACATTTGGATGGGAATGGCATGCAGTAAAATTGCAAATGCTTAGTCTTCAACAGCATAAGGAAGAAAGGGGTATGCTCCCAAGGCCACTGATTTTTGGTCTATCGAACGGGTCTTGCGGGCGGGTATCACTGGAGGGCTTGCGGGTAGGCGGGCTCACGGGACGGGCCGACGGATGGGCTGAGTAAAAATTCATTGGTCCAAGCCCGACCCATGAAAACTTCTGGTTGGGCTAGCCAGCCCGTTGGACGGGCTTGGGCCGGGCAATAGTCCGATGGGCCGGGCGGGCTTCGAATGGGTCGCGGGCCTTCAGACTAAATGATGACCCTTAGTTCTGGATACATTTTCATCACTTCGTCTAGGGGTTAGCATTGTGTCAGGTTCTAATCGTGACATTTTTAATTTTTGTGTTATTCTGGATTCACGTTAAAACACATTTTCAACTTATACATCCTATATATACTTAACACTAACCCGACCTACTTAAAATCATATCATGTTCAAGCTTTCTCTGTTAAACCCTTTAGCTAAAAATCTTTCACACTACTATTATGGTCACCATATTTTGAGTATCATATTAATGCATTTATAAATAGACCCCGCCTGTCATGTTTTTCATCAATGACAACCCACATGAAATCCAAAATATGGTTCCGTAGCGTTGCTCGGTGGATACATTTTCAATACTATTATAATCACATAAATTTCAAAAGTAACCAACAATAGCCAAATCATGACATTACAAAATGTCTTAAAACCACAGCTAGACATAAGTCTCAAAAACCAATTACTTTTTTTTGGTGTTTTTATCTACAATAATAAAGGTACCAATTACTGACATATATTTCTCAACATAAATGACAAAGTAAAAGACTAGGCATGCCACAAGAGACCTAGTGTCGCCTCATGTTAGTTTGGGTTGACATGCAGGTCGATATAAAAAATTAGTGCAAAGTACTACATCCCTATGATTTAGTCGTTTGGCGGATGACCTCTCTAAAATTTATTAATGACCAATTCGCCTCCCTATAGTTTTGGAGTAAAGCGCATCGTTAACACCGTTAATAGAAAAATGCTAAATGACTCTGGTACCCTTTGTTCATCTTCTCCAATAAAATATGGCACAACAGACAAATACGCAATACTGTATCATCTTCTTCACGTCTTCCATATCGGCGTTTCTTCAACTTTAATAAATCCAACTAACATCCCGACAATGTTTACCATTTCCGGTGAACTCCTACGAACATAACCACCCATTAACATTCCCTTCCCCTCCCCTTCTCTCTCTTCCCGACAAAGAAATCCCAACAACTGAATCCTGGTAAGAAATGTGGATCTGGTCATATATCCCTAGAGGATGTGTTTACTGAAACACACCCTTTGTATATCCTATTTCAAAAAAAAGAAGGGTTTATGTGTGTAAAATTTTTGATTACACAGGTGATCGAAAACGGATTAAAAAAAAAACCAGCTGATTGAAAAAAAAAAAAATCTTATTACACATGGAATTCCTGTGATTTAGGCTTCCGGTGTCGATTTAGGGGCTGCCGGATTTGAAATATTCCATGGTGGTGGGACGGTGGTGGACATTGTGGTGTGCACTGGTACAATTTTGGGGATTCGGCTGGTGATGATATGAGGAGTGGGGCATTGGATTTACTTGGAAGATTTGCAAGTACATATGATGGTGATATTTGATTAAAAAATGAATTAAAAAAAAAACTTAACGAAAAAATCCTGCCTTGGTGGGAGAATGAGGGGGAGCTGGACAGACGGTTGTGTGGTTTGGGAGGATGGTGTTGGAAAAGATGATGGAGAAGGGTAGTCCTGTCCTTTTACACCGAAATCTACATTTATTTAGTTTTTTTTCTCAATCACAGTCTCATAATGGGCATGTGTTTTATACATTCCGTTAATTTGGATGGAAAATATGACGGTAGCACTTTACTCCAAAACCATAGAGGGGTGAATTGGTTATTAGGAAAACTTAGGGAGGTCATCTGCCAAACGACCAAATCATAGAGAGCTAATTCGTATTTCGCCCAAAAAATTAAACATGTATCAGTTTTTATCTCGAATTAAGGAAAAGTCAAACCCTAATTTGTTCCGTTTAATTTTTTGTTGTCGGTTCGTGTCCTATTTGTGTTCGTATTAAAAAAGAATAGACCCAATCCCTCTAATTTCGGGGTAGTTTTCCGAAAGTGCTAAAGGAGCTAAAAGTGTTAAAGGTTCTAAAGAGAAATGAATTGGGTAAAAGTGCTAAAAAGTCAAGTTATTTCTCAAATGTTAGGTTTGTTTTTTAGAGAAACACTACAAGAAAAAAGACAATTCCCGGGACTTGTTTCCGGCGTTTGATTTAAACTCCGTTTATAATCCCTTTTATTCGCGTGATACGAAAAAAGAAGCATGGGTATCTTTTAGGAAAAACGAAGCGGTGGGAGGGCATTTTTCAGCGTTTTTGGCACTTTTGCCGGCGTTAATTGCCTTTTTTCTTGTAGTGAAACGAATTGGATTTTTCCCAAAAATTAATGTAGCATGTGTTACTTTTGGGAAACTTAGCCTTCATGTTAAATTTGAGGGTGCGTTTCCGCTAAGCATTAAGTTATGGACTACATGAAGTAGTCCATAAACGTCACATTGTTTCCACTAAACTATAAGTTGTAGAAAATGTGTTAGATTTTTTATTTTAGTAGAAACTACGTAATTAACTTTTGACAACAAATTTTAATTTAGTATGAACAACTTCACAAAAGCAAATATACTGTAGTGTAAAATTTTTAGTGGAAACAGGGCCTGAATCATACTAAAAAGTCGTGTCCAAAATTCTTGCCCCTAACTGCGTCTGTGTCAACAACATTTTTGCTATCACCGGACTCTGAAACGGAATAGGAATCATTCACTGTCTCTTTCCCAAGATTTTAATAGCCATTGAAACTGGGATTAACCCATCTCCATACCCAATCTTTCATACTATCCAGATGAGAGCATCGGATGGTTACGGACTGATTTGTGTCTCTCCATATCCCTTGAATGATAAAAGTGGCAAAGCAGTAAATTTTGGGAAAATCTTTATTTACGGAGGCCAATCTCAGCCATCCAAAAATGCTTTGGATGATCCAGATTAAAGTCAAACTATTAACGGTAATAGATATTTATTACCGGTCAAAGATTAAAAACATATCTCAACCGTTGATTGCCGAAACGGAAGGGTAAGATTGCACGTTTTCCATGAACAGCTTATCCACGGCCCCTCCGTGAATAAGTTTCTCTCATGTGAAAATATTCACATTCTGTAAGTAATTAGGAAATTTCTTCTCCAATCAAACTAAAAGTGCCCCCCATACGAAAGGGAAATACCCAAACCAAAAAATAATTTTAATTTTGGGCATCGACAATGCCACTCCCCAAATTTATAATGTCACTCTCCAAATTTCTATATGGATTTCTCAAATCGATAACCGCACTCCCTTTCAGTGACATTATAAATTTGGGGAGTGACATGCATTATAATTAAATTCCCTTTATTTTTTAGGTTAAATTATTTTAGGGTTAGAATGTGGAGGGTTTTTTTCGTAATTACTCATCATCATTTATATTATTTCACTTTGGCCTATTGAATTTAGTTTTAGAATACTTTTTTGGATCTCCTTTCTTAAAAAAAATAAAAGATTTATGACTAGTACATAATAAAAAAATAAGGAAAAAAACCTAGCAGTGGCGAGACTATATAAGTTGGGGATAAAAAAAAATTCACATATTATAATTGTATTTTCTAAAATTCTTGTCGTGGCAGTCGCCGCCACTAGACCCCCTGGTTCCATCCTTGAAAGCGGATGCAGAGTGGGCAATTCGCCTGGAATTGCTGGGGGAAAGTTTTCTTTACATGAGAAAGAGCACAGACACAGAGTTCACAAAAAAAAAAAAACCACGGAAACTGCAACTAATAAATCACAATTCATCTTAGCTATCCGTTTCGCTTTCTTTTCAAACGTTCTTTTTAAAAAAGAAGCTAATTTCAAACTCAAATATAATGAAAATGAAAAATAATTTTTTAATTTTTTTTGCACCGTTTAAAAGATCTCAATGAGCAATCAAACAAGATCCATATTGGTAGGAAAATTATTTGCGTAAACACATGATTTTTGAGTTTAAAATTACCTTCTTTTTTTAAAAGTTCTCTCAGCACGAGCAATCTGCTAGGTAGATTGGGCTTCTCTATCGAAGAACAGAAATGCTAGAGGCACATTGGTGTGGCACAATTGTGCCACACCCCTCTCACATACAGATGGGTCCCAATTTCACCGGGTCTCACCTGTATGTGAGAGGTTTGGCACAAATGTGCCACACCGATGTGCCTGTAGCACTTCCCGAATTCTACGCCGACAGTGTGAGGGCTAAGAAAAAATAGATATGCACAGAAAATCCAGAGAAAATAGACCAAAATGGATAAAATTCCCAGAGTCAAAACAAAGAGGAGAAACCAACTTCGACCTCACATAGAAGATTAGTTAAGATTGGCATGTGAAAAGTGTTGGGAAACGATTCCTAGAACCCAGTAATGACGCGTACAGATTAGACAATAAGAAAACCGCAAAACCCTACAAGGCGGAATTAGGGTTTTACCTCAACTCCCTGCGAACACGAACGCTGATTGAACTTGTTATAGCACGTCTTGCTATAAGCCACGTATACTGCTCGACTGCACCTTACGATCTTCTATCGTATTCCTTGCACGTCTAGAACACGAACCGTGTGTGGACTCTTTCGTGGTCTGTTTGCTCTTTCTACTACCGCCTCTATTTCTGTGAATAATAGAAACGTGTAAATTGACCTAGAGAGCATAACGCCTATATATAGAGCTACGATAGAGACCTAAGGAGTAATAAGTCAGGGCTCCCAGTGTAAATAAGAAACCCTGATCCCACCAAGATTCTATTTCTAATTTCACTAATTATAATTCACCCCACTACAGAATTATAATTGCACTCCCGTCTTTATTACTACAGAATTATAATTACACTCCCATCTTTATTTCAATTATATTACGAGCTCCATGATATTAAATATTTATTTATCTTAAATCTCCCACGTTAAGATTACAGATACCGTTAGATTAAAATAAATTACTAACAAAAAGTAGTTTCCATTTGCTCCCGTCCTGGCCTTTCAAAGAGAGCTTCAAAGTGACCCATCGAATTTTCATTTAGATAACAACGAACAATCTTCGAATTCCCACATGAATGCTTGTTAATTTCAGTCTAGGAATGAGGATCCAATAAGTTTCTTTCTTCCTCTTCTTTCTGATCATCAGTAAATTGCATGGCTACACAGTTCAGTCCTTGTTCTTCCTCCTCAGCAGCCAACTTCTCAACCTCTCCATCATTCAAGAATGAGACACAATCCTACTTGACAAAATCCGTCATTTACCCAACAAGAATCTGTTACTCCAAATGGGTGCCTCAGATTTGTTCAAGATTCCACGCAAGAAAGCATTTTGAGCTCAATTCCGTAAATGGTTTCCTTTAAATGCTGTTTCTTTTCAAGATGGTTAGTCCTCTCTCAAACTCCCGCTATTTGTTCCTACTATTGTTTGCATAATTATACACTAGACGTAGGGCACACGCGATGCGTCTACAAGTCCATTTTTGTTAGAATATGCACGGTGGCAATCTGAACTGTGAAAGTGGGAAAGAGGGGAGTGAGAGGGGCAGTTTTTTTTTTTTGTTCTTCATTTGGTGGTAGTGCCTTTCGGCTTTGATTTGGGGGCATAGTTCCACAGTCACTTTAGCTCCTCAGTTTCTGGAGGTACAGGAGGCCACTGAAACAGTGGTATTCTGACAGTAGTCACTTTGTGCATATATTGCCAAATGTTAGGTCTGTCTCCAATCCTCCCCGTCCATACCCCCAATGATTGCCCCAATGATTGGAGACTAGATGGATTCTGTTGTTGTTACACTGTATTCGGTGGCAGTGCCCTCTATGCAGTTAAAAATGCCGTTAAAAAGGTAATTCTGGAAAACTAAAACGTGAGTCACTCTTGAGACTTGTGTGTTCGCGCGCGCGCGTCTTCTTGACTGAAATTTGAAAAGACTTGCATTTTCTGATTCTTGGTTCTTGCTAGCAATACGTTTGGAAGGACATAGTCCATTTGTGTAATTATCTTGTATGTCGATTAATGGGGTTGGGTATCTTTTATATACCTGTGTGTCCGCGCGTGTGTGTGTGTCTTCTTTGATTGTAATTTGGAAAGACATACATTGTCTGATTCTTGGTTCTTGCCGGAATTTAATAAGTTTTGGAGGACATTGTCCGGTTGTCTAATTATCTTGAATGTTGCCTATTCTTTCTTTATTGGTTATGAACTTATGAAAACTTTCTGAATCCAACAGAAGAGCAAGGTTTTTTTTGAAAACCCTAGAAGAGACAGATTGAATAAACAAGTACAGTGAAAGAAAAGATAACTACTAGTACAATCCTGTGGAGTCTCCTGGGACAGTTAGCCATACACAAGGAGACATTGCTTCTGAAAGAACGCCTTCAATGAACTTAAAGCAACTAGTCTGCCGCTAAAATAATACCGGGTTTGGAAAAATATCTAGGAGTGTATGTCAGTCAGATCTTCCCTTAATGGCGCAACTTTAGTCTCAACATCTATTTTCCCCATTAAGAGCCATTATTTCTCGTGATGCACATAGTAAAAGTTCAGACCAAGTTCTACCATCTCTCCTTAAACCGACTGGTGTTAGGGAGGTTTTACTTGCGTCATCTATGGTACTTCTTGACATTGCACCCACTGGTCTTTTCTGGTGCTGCAAATACATGAACAAGAGGTGATCTTAAGGAGACTTGAGAAGCACATTAATTCCTTAGGTAATTACGGCGCTAGTCTAAACCTGGGCTCTCTCCTCCTCTCTTTTTCCCCCCTTCTTTCATCACTCTCCCGTGTAATCCATGATCATGGGTATGTTTTATGGATCCTTCCTTTCTTTTCGCTCATTTCTAATTGTATGTCTGGTGCATTTTTGGACTAGGTTTAGCTGAAGAGCCAATATCTAGAGCAAATAGTAAGCCGGTCGCTATGGAGGGGTCTAGTCCCTTCTCAGGATCAAGAAAAGAAGAATCCAGTCTTAGCATAATTATTGTTGGAGCTTCAGGGGACCTTGCCAGTCAGAAGATTTTCCCTGCACTTTTTGCTCTTTTTTACGAAGATTGTCTACCTGAGGTTCTACTCAATTCTCTCTAAAAAACATGTTTCACTTAGTAACTGTATGAAATGAATTGAGGATAACGCATTTGGTGCCATTATTGTTAAAGAACTGTCCATAAAATGTCTCCCCCCGTTGTTACTTTAATGCAGAATGCCACAGGTTTTGGCTATGCGCGAAGTAAAATGACTGACGAGGAACTGAGAAACATGATTAGCCAAACCTTGACTTGCAGAATCGATAAGAGGTATACAATAATGCTGAGTCTTGGTCTTGTGCATCATTTAGCCCTTGTACTTATAAACAACAATTATTAAAATGGATGACCACTTCCAGAGAAAATTGTGGGGACAAGATGGACGAGTTTCTAAAAAGATGCTTTTACCACTTTGGTGAATATAACTCCGAGGAGCATTTCGCTCGATTGGACTGCAAGCTGAAAGAAAAAGAGGTATTCCATGATTTACTTTTGTGGATAAATTTTGATGTTTGTTAATTACAAGTTCAATTTGCTTAACAAGTGAGTGATATCAGAGCAACAAGTGAGTAATATCAGAGCATCAAAGGTCTTATTAGTAATTGATTGTTACCATCGTCTGTGTCCTATCTGTCCATGTCCAAATCCAGCACCTCCGTAGACCAGTCTCTATTGGTTTGAGCTTTTATTCCCAATAAGATGAATAGAAGCAAGAGAGAATACATGTTCTTGTTACCCAGGGGATTCTACGTCATATATGTCCAGATAGGGTCATAATCTTTGCAATCCTACAAATTTTGAATTTTAGCAAGTTGATACTGCTGTTTTCAGGGAGGCAGATCATCATTTAGGTTGTTTTACTTGTCAATACCTCCAAACATATTTGTGGATGTGGTGAGATGTGCTAGCACCAGTGCTTCTTCAAAGAATGGGTGGACAAGGGTCATTGTTGAAAAACCATTTGGTCGTGACTCAAGAGTCATCTAGAGAGCTCACTAGGTGTCTAATGCAGTATCTAGCTGCGGACCAAATATTCAGGTATATTCTGCTTGGATTCTTTTTGGTGAGACCAAGTTATGGACTAACGACGAAAACTGAGTTTGTTAATCTGTGAATCCAGGATTGACCACTACTTGGGGAAAGAGCTTGTTGAGAACCTATCAATTCTTTGTTTCTCAAATCTAGTCTTTGAGCCTCTATGATCGAGGAACTACATTCGCAACGTGCAGTTTATATTTTCTGAAGATTTCGGTACAGAAGGACGAGGGGGGTGAGTTCTTATGTCTTTTGATGTTCAAATTATAAAACTCATGATTCCTTCTTGATATATAGATAACCTTCATCTGTTTCTTATTGCAAGCTACTTTGACAACTACGGAATCATTCATGATATAATGCAAAACCATCTCTTGCAAATATTAGCACTATTTGCGATGGAGACGCCTGTCAGCTTGGATGCGGAAGACATTAGGAATGAGAAGGTAGACATTCTCTATCATGATTCTAGTAATCATTGCATAGGCTTTTTTTTCTCCAAAAGCTTGCTACAAATATGGAAAATCATTTTTTGATACATCGAGCCCTCCCTTATGGATGGAACGGTACAAAAGATTTATAATATGTCTGTGGCCTCATGAAGAAGGTGTCGTTTTTCTGTGGCCTCATGAAGAACAGTGTCGTTATCATAGCCTATAAATTACTATCAATGAGCACGTTTTGATTCAGGTCAAGGTTTTGAGGTCAATGAGACTGCTGCAACTTGAAGATGTCATGGTAGGGCAATATAAGGGCCACAGCAAGGGTGGAAGGACCTATCCTGGATATACTGATGATCCATCTGTGCCAAACGACAGTCTCACTCCAACAATTGCAGCAGCATCACTCTTCATCGACAATGCTCGATGGGATGGTGTTCCTTTCTTGATGAGGGCAGGAAAAGCTCTCCACACTAAGCGGTTGGTAGATCTTTTTCATCTTTCTCCTCCACAAGGATTTTAAAAACAGACAAATTGCCGACAGAAAAAAGGATTTTAAAAACAGTGTGCAATTGTTTATGGTTTATATCTAACTATAAGAAAGCTTTATATCTTCCAGAGCAGAGATCGGAGTTCAGTTCAGACATGTCCCAGGCAATTTGTTCAAGCGGAACTTTGGAACTGATTTGGACAAGGCTACAAATGAGCTAGCTAGTGCTTCGCGTACAACCGGATGAAGCAATATATCTGAAGATTAACAACAAGGTTCCTGGTCTTGGAATGAGACTAGACCGCAGTGACCTCAATTTGCTTTACAAAGCAAGGTAAGAAACATATGGTTAACTCAAAATGCTTCTACGACTCATATTCCCTTGAGGATGCTAATAGACAAGCATAATCTTTTTGCCTTGCTCTGCATCTGTATGTCTATGTTTTTGTCCTTCGTGCTTTGAGTAGGTCAGATCAAAGTAGGTAATCTTTCTCATTTGTTTCCCCCCCAAAAAATTAGGTGTCTTACTTCTGGGTGATAGGAGCCTTAGTTCCTCGTGGTTAATCTTAGAGGCCCCTTAACTCGGTACTTGAAGTAGGTTCATTAGTAGATTGTAGATGGAAGAGTCGTGATAAATGAAGTAATTACTTTCCCTTATAGAGTTTCTTAGTGGACAAGTAAGAAACTAAAGGTGAACACACCTCGTGTTACACTGGCTCCTCTATATGCATAAGGTATCCATGTAGGATACTCGATAATAGGGTAATGGTATGAAATTCATGTCGTCCATTTTAGTTAAACATTCACCTAGGAATCATATTTAGTAATTATATTTTATAATTGAGCTATGAGTAAACTATCGTGGTATGCATAGAATGCTCCATGGCACCTTTTAAATACCATTTATAGTAGACAATGAAGGTGTATTGAGGAATATTGATACTTGTAGATGTGCTTGTGTCCTTGACATGTAAATTAGAGACACATATCCCCCGGCCCATGCAACAAAAGAGCAAACAAATATGTCACTCGCCTTGAGTTCCTGTAACCTGAACAAGGTTTTGCTCTGAGACTTTGGTTTGTAAATGAAGGTATCCAAAAGAAATACCGGATGCATATGAAAGGCTGCTCCTTGATGCAATAGAAGGAGAACGAAGGCTATTCATAAGAAGTGACGAGCTTGATGCTGCTTGGTCTCTATTCACACCATTGTTGAAAGAATTAGAAGAGAAGAAGATTGCGCCGGAGCTATATCCTTATGGTAGCAGAGGACCCGTTGGAGTACATTATCTTGCGGCTAAGCACAACGTTCGGTGGGGAGATCTTAGTGGTGAGGATTCATGAAGAATGAAGCTCTCCAAAGGCTTCGCATGCTCATGACAGGTTTTTCATCAAAATTTTAAACGGTTAAACTTTGATTCTTTTAATGCATGAAGTATTATGGTACTGTCCAAAGGTCCAGCAGACGGGTAGTTTTCCGGTTTCATGCATAGAAGGTCGGACTGTAAAAGAATGGTGAGTTCAATTTTGAGGTTAGTCTTTGTTGCATAAATAATGTCCAAATGTGGAAATCAATCGAGTGAAGGATTATTAGGCCTTGTTGGAACTTTTGTGAACTACTTGATTGCTGATTTCACTTGATTGATTTGATCGGAAATGAGAACCATTTGATGGATATTTTCAGATGGCTAATTCTGCTTGCAAGCTCATTTTATTCTTATATATTGCCAATTTTTCAGGCAAAGGGCTTGGCACAAAACAACATAGCACGATTGGAATTTAAACAAAAAGCAAGTCAAGGTGTCTTTTAATTATAAGAACGCCACTGTCGCATTAAATAATAAAGTAGCATTTTGTTTTTAGACCTCGGTTGCATAGAGTTTATCAGTGTCCCCCAACCACTTTGAAGAAATGATTGTAATAGGAACAAATTACATTTCAGTTTGACATAAATGTGCGAACACACATAGAACTACATGAGCAAGTTTACGTAAACAGACTGTTTCGGCTTACCGCACCCTGAATCTGTAGTGTCAAACGCTAGTCTAGTCCAAGAAGTGACCAAAAGGGTGGCAGCTAAAGAAGGCCTTGCTCTAGTCACCTCGAAATAGTTGATGGCTGATCGAATGAAGTCACTATCCTAATCACATTTCGCACGAGTTCAACTGCAAAGGACAATGGGTTTTCCGCTAATTCCCCTTCTGTGCATAGACAACCGGTTATAACAAATTGCCATTTCCAATATACCCTTTCGCCCGTGATGGGTTGGATTTTGATCTTCCATCGACTGCAAAAGGAAGCTTGGTTTTTGGGTTTGGTTTCATTTTTAAGGCTTTGGTTCAAGCACACCAGACCAAAGGGGTGAGCACCGTTTAGGTTGTGCAACTTCCTACGTCCCATTGTTTATCACCATTTCTTTGAATTCTAGCAACTTTGCTGGATCAAACTGGAGTGAGTTGTACAAAGGTGTGCTCTGTCAGATAGAGGGTACGTACCGATGTTTGATGTCTCGGTTATGCCCATGAATTCATGTGGGTAATTGATGGCAGTGTTTTGCCTTTGATCTGAGAATGGATCTATCAAGAAATGGTGGTCTGGCTAGCTAGAGAAATGCAGCCTCTGGCTGTTTCTGCCCGCGAGTCACAAATTGCGTAGCCCATATTCGATCGGCCATGCAATGTTTTAGTGTAATTCAAAGCACAAAACCTCCACAGTTGAAACTTTCACCTGTAAAATTTTGGCAGACAAAATATAAACACTACTTACACAACTAGAAAGTGAGACAGGAAAAAGAAAGAAAGAATATACTGTACGTGCATAAAGAGTAGAATATGCGATTTTCTTATTGTATATGTTTCTGAAGGTACGATTAGTTTCCACAAATTGAAAGCAGGAATTTTTTATTTGTTGTTGTTTTCAAAATTGATTCTTTTAAAGTACCTCAACCAAAATGATTTTTCAGCTCTGTTTGGAACCTATGGAAAGGAAAAGAAAGAAAAGGAAAATATGGAAAGGAAAAGAAAGAAAAGGAAAATAAAAGAGAAAGAAAATGAGAGGAAAATAGTAGGAAAAATTTACTATTCATTATGCTTAAAATCTTTATTTTCTTTCATCTTTCTCTTCTAACCAAACAATAGGAGGAAAAATTCTTTTATTTTCCTTTCTTTTCCCAGCCAATTAACTCTCAATTCTTTTCCCCTTCCTAGGCTTCAAACGAAAGGTAGCAACACAAATCCGGACATAGTCGTCCGATGTATATGGGTTTACATGCATCGAACGGTTCTGGATGCAGTTGTGTTCTTAGCATTGCTCGACAACTAAGGCAGTGGATGAGTATAGCGGAGGCAATTGTCTGCCCTAAACCTTAACCATTTATGAATTAGTACTTGAAGGAAACTACAATTAGAAGAGAACGAAAAGAGAGAGAGAGAGAGAGAGAGAGAGAGGCATAGAAACGAAAAATTGGGATTTCAGGAAGTTATCATAGGGAAGGAATCAAATAGAAAAAAAAACATGGTGGCCGCAAATTTAACATGGCCTGAAAATTGTAGCAGCGAACTTTGTTATACTGGCTGCAAACTTGAATAGGATGGCCGCAATTTATTGCATTATCGCGGTTAACTTCCACATCATGGCCACAAATTTTTACATCACATATGCAAGTTTTGAAATTCTGGCCGCTAATTTTTACATCATGACCCCAAGCCTTGGCATGGCCGCTAACTTTTTCATCATTGCCGCAAGCTTTTGCATGTGGCCGCGAATACCTAGCCGCACCAAATGCTCCCCTTTTATGAGAACCAAACATAGCCTAAACCGTAAGGCTTAATACCCTCGTATCAAAACACCTCAGTTCCTCCCACCGATCCAACGGCCAGAAAGCCGTTGAATTTTCTCAAATTCGGCCTCCTTGGTGTTCTAACCGGAGCCTCGGTCACCGCTGGTTACGCCACTTACGGTACTTTCAAGTTTTCTTCTTTTGTGGTCATCTTGATGAATGTTGTTACTTATCAGAAAAAAAAAAAAATCCTGATTTATGTTAATTGCTTTTTGAAAGAACCCGTTTTGGGAATTGTAAATATTTCCAAGATCAAATATCGTAATTTAGCTCAATTGTAATTCTTGCACCATCTCCGGTCCTTCAATCAATTTGAGAGAATTGAATGAACATTTGAGTTGAAGCTTCATTGGATACATGGAGCACTCCAATGGACAAACACCGATTATAAAGGCGTCGTGCTAAATTTTTCATTCCTGTAGTATCTCGAAAATTTCGAGTAAAGAAGAGTGTGTCCCTTGGTTTTGGGCGAAAAGATGAGTAAAACTCATTTTGGTGTGTGTTTGAGTAAAGGGAGGGTTTTGATGAGTTTTTCCCCAAAAAATAAAGATTGTGTAAAGATTTTGGTAAGTCTGGAGATGCCATTATTATGGAAAATTGGGGTGATGTGTTTTGCTGACTGATGAGCTTATGGTTGATGCAGAAAGTTTATGCTTGTGCCTATTATCATCTCAATTTTATTATGGCACGTAGTGGAAATGGTTGAGTGAATTAATAAGATGGCAATGGGTGTGCAGCTCCCATATGTGACACAATGTAATAGATATATTTGATGAATTGGTCTTTCTTGATCTTGAAATACGAGCAGTTGTTAGAAATAATAACAATCATGGTCATTGAGATTGTCAAGGTGATAGAGGCAGCGAATATGGCATTTCAGATGGTGTTTTTTGTACATGCAATATTGCACGTTTGTTTACCTGCAAAATTTTAATGTACGTTGTGTATATGCAGCCTACTTGGAAGAAGTGGATGAGAAGACGAAGCCTTTCCGAGCGTCTGTTAATTTTGCTGTTGGAGATAAGGCATCGAGTCTCGATGTAAGTATGGCATTGATTCTCAATGTGGAAACTTTAATGTTTTGGGGGTTTAGACTCGTGTATGTAAAAGGGGATATTACACTTCACCCTCTGACGTTTGCCTTGTAAATACATTACGTTCCTGTGATTCAAACGTGCCACTGTACACCTTGCAATTGCAACCGAAGTGCGAAATTTACTGATTGGGTTAACAGTGGAAATAATATTACTGTAAAACAAGAGACCCACCTAGAGACATTGTATGCATGTAATGTATGACTGTGTGAATGTGTTATATGTGTGAGAGAGAATCTAACATTGAGGTAGCTGGGCTGTATCGCACTCTGTGATTTGAGTAAGCTAATTGAGAGAAAGCAACTGAGGATATTGTCATGTAGACAGCGGTGAGTGGTCGAGTTTCGAGGGAGAAAATCGTGGACAAATAAAGAAGAAACAAATCCTGTGTAAGGAAGTGTTGGTGGTAGCAGTGGCCATGGAAGTGTATGGTGAGAGAGAAACGAAAAGGAGAAAATGACAGGGATTTTGATGGTATATGTGTCATTTTGTATACTAAAGCTCAGTTTAAAATCAAAATTATTTAAAAATGCTAACCACCAATTTGATGCAAAATTGGCAGTTGGCCATTTATTGCAGCAGCAAGGGGTTTTAGTGTCTGGTTTTGGACCACAGGGAGCCAATCTTGTTTCAGGCTAAACCTCAGGAGGTGAAGTATAATTTCCCAATAGAATTATTTTGGTGGACCATATAGTTCTTATCCATAGTCTATGTACTATCCTGTTGGGCTTTTTGGTTAAACCAAAAGGAATGTTTTGTTAAGGACTGGTCTTACTGACCTAGCGCCACCATAGGCACATGTTGCAGCGCATTAGCAGACTATCAAAATGGATTACTTAGCTGTTTCGTTGTTGCATACTGAAAGGTTACGGAAGTGATGCCTGTTTTGTTTGGACCATTTATAACTTTTAGGCTTTCTAAAGACTGAAATATTTTTATCATTTATTTTGTGGTAATATGTGTATATGGTGATGTCTATTTTGGTAAGGTTGATCCATTGCAACCTGAAATTCTGAAGAGAATGTATTTCCAAATCGATCCGAAATACTTTTTGGAGCATTTATCTGTTTTTGTCTCGTGAATGCTCTGCAGTTTCCTGATAGAAGCTAAATTGTTTGGAGGTATCTATGTGGCACTACCCACGCCAAAATGGTGCAATTTCGGAATGAACAAAGAAAAAAAAAATTTAAGAAAGTACATAGAGGAAAAAGCCTTTTTTCTGCATGAATAGGATTGGTCCAGTAATTTCAGAGAAAAGTGTGTAATATTCTATCTAGAACTCTGATGGGAATTTCTCTTACATAACAATGTTGTTTTCCTTTATCCTCCATGCAGAAGTTTCAAGGTTTTCTTCGTACTGCTGCAATGACAGGAAAGATCTTGAACCTTGGTACTCTCTTCTTGATCCCTACCCATTTTGCTCCTCTGCCTCCCTTCTCTCTGTGTTTGTTGTGTCTCATAACATTGATTGCAAAAGCTTATTTCTCAGTCACCATACAATAGTGTCCCATCCATGAATATGTGGCCGACTACTATTCCTTGAGCATACTTTTTGCTGATAAGTCAACTCATGATCACACCTTTAGTTCAGCAGATTAGCTTTGTTTTTAAAATTCTCTTGAACTGTTCAAGTCCTTGAAATTTCCACGGCTTTTTTTCATTGGTTCATTTATTTTCATGCCGTTACTCTGAGTTCTTCTACAATCATGAAGAGGTGAATGATGTATTCTGCTACTTATGTTTGTCATTCTTGGTCTTGTTTATTTTTTATGACCAATAGTTGCATTTATTTTTCCCCCCAATTGCAGTGCCAGCTAAATCCATTGAGCTTTACTTGGATCTCAGGAGTTAAATTGAAGAACATGTCCGGGTGCATACTCTTGTCCAGAGCCAAACCTTTCCTTGTAGCATGTTACGATTTTGTCCTTGATGGAAATTTTTTGCATTTTTCATAACATTGTTGTAGGGATTTAGTGAACCTCCCTCAAATAAGCTTCTTCCAGATTTGCATCCGTTGGAGCGGCATGTGTTTACTCTTGTGCTGGATCTTAACGAGACTTTAGTTTACTCTGATTGGAAGGTATGCTTTTTCTGTTGAAGGAATTGTGTGTACAATTAGTAACAGAGTGAATCCTTTTTTGAGGGAAATTAGGCAAATTAAACGAATTTCATCTTTCATGGATGGATGTTGCTAAGATCCTTCCATTTAGCAGCAACATTGCACCCATTGATTCTAATTGTAACTTTTTCCTATTGTGCATTTTTTTAAAATGGGGTGGTTTTGTTTGTAACTATGGGTATAGACAACATGCCGATTTATCTTGAAAATGGATGGATTGTTTCTAAAGAAGTTCCGTTAACATATTGATTCTGTTCTGCATTTTTCGTATGCAAAGCGTGAAAGGGGTTGGCGAACGTTCAAAAGACCTGGAGTTGAGGCTTTCCTTGAACACCTAGGTCAATTTTATGAGATTGTTGTGTATTCAGACCAGTTGAATGTGGTATGTTTTTCTCTTCCTTCTTTCAACGTCGTACCCTTTTCTTGTCTCTTCATCATTTTTTAGAGTAGTTCAATTTTTATTCATAGATTTCCAGTCAATTTCTCCTTTTTGTTTGATTTTTGTAGTATGTTGATTCCATTCTTGAAAGGCTTGATGCTAAGGGGTCAATACGTCACAGATTGTCAAGAACTAAAACAAACTATCGAGATGGAAAGCATTACAGGGTAAGATAGATTAAACGGACCATGGCATATCTATCATGTGTTTGTGATTGACAGCACTTGACTGTTTATGTTGACGTGTATGTCTGGTGTTAAATTATGCTCTTTTTAGTGTTTTACCCTTGTGCATGCATTTTCCGACTTAGTTCATTTTTGCCAATGTTACCTGATAATTACTGAAACTTTTTAAATTTGGCTGCTCATTTTGACTTTGACTAATTAGAAATGCCCGGTAATGATGTGATCTACAAGTAGAACTATTTTGGCGGGAAATTCTATAATCCTTTCCAAACATGCTCTATAAAACTTGATAGATGGGCTATTCCAAGAAATAACTTGTTCTTTAACTCCAATCGGAAAGGATAATATGTTCTTGAAGTTATTGTTCAGGTTCCCACAGCATTAACTGTGTTGTGTAGACTACGTGTATCAGACTTATTACAATACAATTGTACAATGTGGTTATGTTGAATATGAATTATTCTGGCAGGACTTCTCAAAGCTGAACAGAGATCCTTCAATAATTCTGTATGTGAGTGGACATGCACTAGAATCCAGCCTCCAGCCGGAGAATAGTGTTCCTGTCAAGCCATGGAAGCTTGAAGCAGATGATACTGCACTCGTGGATCTTATCCCATTTCTCGAGTGTAAGAATTGTTGAAATATGGTTTGATCTGTATGCTTTGCTTCTGCAGATTATTGTACTCCTTTTTTTTTTTTGTATTATGTATAATGCTGATAGATTATTGAATCTGGGTTTGACGCAGATGTTGCCCGCCATCCACCAGCTGATATAAGACCAGTATTGGCGTCTTATCAAGGACGACATATAGCAACTGAATTCATTGAGCGTTCTAAAGTACATCAAAGGTACTTCTTTATTCTACAATCTGCTTGCTGAAGTCAGAAGACAGGAAATTATTACTTTCTCTTGGAGCACCGCCACTTGGTGCTGTAAAGCGAAGTCCCACATCGCTTGGGTACCAAAGTAATAAGAAGAATATAAGCGTGAGGGCACCCTCACTTTAATAGCTAGTTTTTGGGGTGAGTTCTACCCAAGACCGTGTAACATAGTATCAGAGCTGGGTATGCCAAGGATGGGTAGGGTGCGTGTCTCTGGCCTGCACGCGGCAGGTGCTGCCGAGTGAGCACGCTGGGCGTGAGGGAGGGTGTAAAGCGAAGTCCCATATCGCTTGGGTACCAAAGTAATAAGAAGAATATAAGCGTGAGGGCATCCTCACTTTAATAGCTAGCTTTTGGGGTGAGTTCTACCCAAGACCGTGTAACAGGTGCTCCAAGGGCCTTTACCACCACGCATTCGCGCGGGGCCCAGGATTAAGTGTACAAACACCACATGAATATGCGGTGGTAGAGATCCCTGGAGCACTACTGAATAATCACTCATACCAGAAGATAGACATGTAGCATCATGGATCTCTGTCCCTCTTTCTTAACTTTGATTTAAGGTTGTAAATTAAAGACCTATCCACCAGTTGAAAATGTAAAGTTACGTATATAAAATTATGTGGCTGTAACTTCGACTGGTATACTAAATACTCTGCATGAGAATCAATTCATCATAAGTCCAGTTTGTCTTTGCTAAAAAATATAATGAACTTTCTTGTCCATATCCGACTGCAAAGAGCTTATCGGAATCAGAATTAGATGTTTCATTAAGCGCAGCCATCACTGGAGGTTTATTTCATCTACCAAGTGGTTAATTAAATATCTATATGCCACTTTAACTTACAGGCGGATGCAAGAACAGAAGCAGCATGGCCTTTTCTTGCGGCGTTGAGTCTGGAGTAACATATGAAATGATGGGGGTCTGAGGATATAGCAAATTTGGGGCGAATGTAATTAGGATTTTGCAACGATTTTGGACCGAGGTTGTGAAACAGGACACCGTTTAGTTAGTGAATCATGCCACCGTTTCTTTGCTGCATCATGCCACCGTTTCTTTGCCTGTTTTTGGTGCCCGTCAATTTTCCGACCCTTCAAGGGGTTCCTAGTGAATCGCAGTTTTGATTTAACATTTCAATAGTTGTACCTCTATTCAGTTTTTTCTTTCATAACAGAGTACCATTAGATTGGATGATCTTGACGTCCTTGCGTAATTGGATCTGTGTAGTGTAGGGAAAAAGTGGATGACAATTTCCTTCATATTCTTCACTATTTGACTTGGATAGTAAAAGGGAGTTAGTTACTTTGCTAATATGATGAATGAATTGTCATTTGATTGATGTGAATTTGTACATAATTAGTGTCCAATATGATATTAAAATCTTCTCAATCATACAATTAATTATTTTGTCAAAATTTGATGTATAATGTTAAAGTTATATGTAATTGATGAAAATCTAGCAAAAAATGTGTAGGATATGGTTGGGTTTATAATTTGGTCAAAAGGTTAAAATGAGTTTTCATCGAATAAAGTATATATTTCGACTTTCTTGTACTGTAAAAATAGATCATATAGAAATGTAAAAAAACTATTCCACTTGTAAGAAAGGAAGGTGAAATATTCGAATGAAATCCAGAATTAATAGAATGCTGGAAACCTCCACTCACATCACCATTCAATATTTCTTGGCTCGCGACTGCCCGGTATGTTCATTTTGTAATAAGTTCAAAGGAAACACCCTTTCAATTGTTTCAATAACTAGCGTTAAATGTGTAAAGGTTCTAGAGATGTAACTGCACACCGATTTTATTCAAAATAGTTTAGTGGAGTATATATATAATACAGTTAATGTTTAATTTAATAAAGGTTTAATGTAATACAAATGTAAAGAGAGATCACCTAACATATTCTTTTTTATACTTCAGGCGCCGACTCCCCAGTCATTAGGTCACCAACTTCCAATAAGAATGATTTGTTCTTACGTGGCCGGACTCGCAACAAGGGATTTAAAAAGACTTGAAAGGTTTGTTGAGCGCCTCATGGTCATGTCATGATATCTTCGGTTTTGAAAGAAGAAAATAAATTTTGATTTATATAATGCTTTAATATGTTTTTTTAAATTTTGCCGCCGCCCAACCCTAGAGGCCTAGACACTCTAAGATTCTTTTTCAAATCTGCTTCCATTTCGAGTAACGAGATAGATAAATAAACACATCCAAACAAGATTAGTATGGATCACTGGGAGATCTTTCGCGATCCCTTCAACAGCTTGGCTCGCAGCAGTCCCTTGACCAATTCCAGGTCCAATATAAGCAAGTTAATTTTGCATTTGGGTAGACTTCTTGCAAGAAACATTCTTGCAGAGGATCCAGACTCAAAAAAAAAAAAAAATGGTAGCGAAAAGAGAGTGAAAGAAGAAACAAAATATTGGTATTGAGTGAACAGAACATTGCTGGATTATGCGAGGTACTGTAGCAATATCTAAACAATTAATGAGAATATTGAGGTAAATGGCTAAATATTGGTTTTCCCAGGCTATAAACCACTTGCATTTCGTCCTTTTAATTTGTTCCTCAACATCCGTGGTCAAGAACTGAAGTAACATTTCAACCAAATGTGAAAACCAATAGTCATACCGGAAAACATAAGAACTCCAATTAGCTAGGCTAGGGACACTAATGCTAGGGACACTCCTCTCCCTAATAAACCAAAAAAATGGCGATATCGATCGATAATCACATCACTGTTTTATATGCATTTTGCATCAATGTAGCGATGGAATTGTCAACAACAGTGAAACCCCCATCAACAACTAAATTATGGCCACTGACAAAAACAGATTCATCGGAAGCGAGGAAGAGAGCAGCCTCCGCGACATGGTTAGCTTTCAAGGCAATTCCTTTCAAGTTGCCTGCGGAACTTGCTAGTGCTTCAGCTGCGCTCGAATCCTCGATCCCCACCGCCAACATCCCCGGCATCACCAGGGGAGTGGCAACAAAGTAAGGAGAAACACAATTGACCCTTATCCCATGCTTTCCAAGCTCACTCGCCGCGGCTCTAACCAGACCCACCAAACCATGCTTTGAAGCAGTGTAACCGACGGGACCCAACCCTCCTAGAATGGACGCCGAGCTTGCCGTGCAAATGATGGATCCCCTTACTTGTCTCTTAACCATGGCTCGAGCAGCATGCTTTATGCATAATGCTGATCCTCTCAAATTTACGGCCACGTTTCAGTCGAAGCCCTCCTCCATGTCCATGTCTAGGATGCTCTCCATTGGACCCAGGATCACAGCATTGCTGTACATGATATCGAGGGTGCCGTATTTCTCGATAGCGAAAGCCACGGTTTCTTCCACCTGCTTCTCCACCGTAACATCGCAGTTCTTGTAAATAGCTCTGTGATCAGGGCCTGCTATGGAAGCCACCACTTTAAGACCCAATTCCTCTTGAATGTCAGCCACCACCACAAAAGCTCCATTCTCCACAAATACGTTTGCAGCTGCCTCCCCAATCCCACTAGCTGCTCCAGTTATTATCGCAACCTTCCCTTCTAGTCTGAAACCAAACATTTAAAACAAGCATACAAAACTTGAGAGAGAGAGAGAGAGAGAGAGAGAGAGAGATCACCTCCTTGGCTTGGACATTTTGATCAGGAGACTGATGTGGAAGAAATTGGGAAATTGGGATACAAAATTTCAAATGCGTAAAAGTATAGTCTTGTGATGTACTAACTTTAGGGAAAATAACGGCCATGACGTGTTTTGATAATTAATAGTACCTGCCAAAGACATGCTGAAAATATTTGTTAATGCTGAAAATATCATTGGCATGTATTAATTATCAAAACACATTCTTGACCGTCATTTTCCCCTACTTTGTATATAGGGTAAGTTGTGGGGCTTGTGGCCCATTATTGACTGATTGGTACGTTTGCTGGAATATGTAAGCTATGAATTTTGGTTTTTTTTTTTAAAACAAAAATGGAGAATATTACCTTAATGTGGTTAGTTTTAACCCGGAAAAGATTATAGATAAAGGTGGTGGAGATTGAGGCATGGACCAAATTGCTTCCTTAACACTATTCATGCCGTTGGCTACGGAAGAACTCCAATGTAATAGACCTTAAGTTTGCACGCCGTTTCCAAAATACAACAAGTCCAATGACCTAGTTGTATTCCCTTCCAAGTTTACACAACTTGGAGAGTAAGAAGCTCTCAAAAAATAGTACTTTCTTAACCCAACGAACAAGCACAGAATTAGGCGTAGAATATGGCTTGTTTTCGGTTCAAGTCATGAAACTAGTATACCCTAGAGGGGAAGAAAAAAAATCCTTTTGCTACTGGTTAGTCTATCCACGTTTTCCACTTTACATCTTGGATGGGAATTTTGCAAGTACTAAAGGGAAGGTGTTAACTTGGGAGCTGGCTCCTGTCCAGTTATAATTTGTCCAGTCTCGAATCCAGTTGGGGCCCTTGTGGTCCCATCCCACGTACACAATAACGATTGGTATTGTTCATTTTGTAGAGCTCGAAAGTTTGTTGTTCACGTAAAAAATTAGCTTAATTGGACATTAATATATAGGTACACAATCGAAACAGATTTGTACAAGAAAATTGGGATGAAAAAAATAATTAGAAATTAGAAATTTTTATTTTTTTCTTGTACAAATCTGTTTCAATATATCATGAATACTTGAATAACATATTCAATGAACTCTATAAAATGAAGGGGAACTTCCTAGCCGGTCCTCCTTGGGTGAATAATAGCCCACTAGGTCCTTCCCAAAAAGCCCATAGCCATTAGGTCTTCTTCATCATTTTGTTGACAAAAATACCCCTCGCAAAAAAAAGTGGTTGGAGAGAGACAAAAATACCACCACCACCACAAAGCCGCCGCCACCACCACCGCCACCACATCACCACCACCACCACCATGACGCCACCACCACCATCACCACCGCAGCTGCAACCACCACCACCACAATGACGACCACCACAACCACCACTCCACCATCACCAACACCATCACCACCACCACGTCGCCACCGCCACCACAATGAACGATTTCAATCCTTATTGTAGGCCCAAAATGGGCCCACAAAGACCCAAACTAGATCCGAAATTGAAAACATAAAAACTGGACAAGAGCCTCCCTCGTAAACTTGATAATGAATAAGAAATCAATGACCACGTTTCTAGCTACGAATTTGTGATACACTCATACAAGTTTTTATTTGGGAAGTCAAAAAGCGACTTTCTAGTTTGTGATACAATTTGAAATGATTTTAAACACTCCACTTTTTGATGTATACACTCCTTTTTTTTTTTTTTCTTGTAGTGAAAAAAATTTCACTAAAAGACAAAATAGAATGCATATACCAAAAAAAAAAATGTGAAAATCATTGCCCTTTTTTATTTGGGTAGTAAAAAAAAGACCTTCTAGCAACAGATTCGTGATACCATTCTTCATTTGGGTAGTTAAAAAAGGATTTTCTAGCTACAAAGGTTACTCATGGTTTATTTATTTATTTATAATATTACCACATTTGTCAATAGAGTGTTCAAATAAAATTTTATTTCTATGTACGTCATTGTGTAGATTAGAATTAAATACTAGTATCTTGTATTTTAGAAGGACTGAATCGTCTTATCCTATAGATGCACCATACAACCTAATTTTGAGTATAGTACTACCAATGCTTGATATATTTTTTATCCAAGCTTGTGAATTTTTTGACCCAATATTAATGATCCGGGCACAATTACATAAACCGCAAAAACAGGCCGAACCAAAGGAAACCGAACCAGTCCCAACCGAATATCAAACGGTTTAGTTTCGGTTTAGATATTCAAAAACCGAATAGTTCATATCGGTCTATGAAAATGCCAAAATTTGGACCAAACCTGACTGATTACACCCCTACTTGCAATTATTTACTGTATTACTTTAGTATGTTATTGGAAAACAAAAAAACTCCAACAGTTAGGTTAGGACAAGTATTTTCTTGTAATAATAGTAAAAGTACATTGCATGCCAATGATCAAAATCTTAAACTTTGGCAAAAATGTAATCCAAGCAACTGGCCGGGGATATCAATCAATAATCACATCACTGTTATATCAATCAATATTATTTTCTATTAATAATAAAAGTGCATGATCTAATAATAGATCAAGAGCTTAACACCCATATATTATTTTCTCTTGTGATGGAATAATCAACAACAGTGAAACCCCCATCAACAGCTACATTATGACCACTGACATAAACGAATGATTCATCAGAAGAGAGCAGCCTCCGCGATATCCTTCGCTTTCAATTCAACTCCTTTCAAGTTGGCCGCGGAACTTGCTAGCTACCGCTTCAATTGCGCTCGCGGTGTCAATGCCCAGCACTAACAACCCCGATATCCCCAGGGGAGTGGGAACAATTAAGTACGGAGAAACACAATTGACCCTTATCCCATGCTTCCCAAGCTCACCCGCAGCGGCTCTAACCAGACCCACCAAACCATGCTTCGCAGCAGTGTAACCGGCGGGACCAAACCCTCCTAGAATGGATGCCGAGCAGGCCGTGCAAATGATGGACCCCTTACTTGTCTTTTAACCATGGCTCGAGCAGCATGCTTTATGCATAATATATGCTGATCCTCTTAAATCTATGACCACGTTTCGGTCAAAGCCCTCCTCCATGTCCATAAAAAAGCATTCTACAATCAGAAGCCTCTCATGATCTGCATGGCTTAATTAACTACAGGAGAGAGAGAGAGAGAGAGAGAGAGAGAGAGAGAGAGAGAGAGAGAGAGAGAGAGAGAGCACCTCCTCGGCTTAGACATTTTGATGTGTGCAGGGGATGGCTTCCTCAATGCAAGAATACGATAATTGGGATACAAGTGTAGTCTTGTGATGTGCTTTATATATAGAGCCATACATGCAGGGCATTTTGCGGTCCTAGCTTGTGGCACATTATTGACTGGTTGGTTGCTCAAATTTGTATGCTATGAATCTTGTTGTTGTAACAAAATGGAGAACATTAAAATAAAAAAAATTCAGTGCAATACAAGTGGAGCCGCCTCTGACAAGATGCCCAATCACCTAGTTGTATAACTAGGACCGGCCCAAAGTATTTGGGTGCCCAAGGTCTGTTGTAAGAATGATGCCCTAAACGCTAGACAATGTTTACGGAAAAAAAAAAAAATCAAAGAAGCCAAAACTATAGTATTAAATTCCCTTGACTAATACTCCCTCCGTCCCAATTTACTTGTCATTTTTGGAAGTTTGTGCCACTTTTCAATTAATTATATCTTGTAATTTATAATGTTTTAGGTGATTTCGAAAACATTGAATTATAGAACAAATTGAGATCTATCAAACAAGATCCATATTGGATATAAAATTTATTACCACTTTAAAGATATAACTAGTTTTTTAATCTAGTTAGAATAGAACTGGGACAAGTAAATTGAGACGGAGGGAGTACATAATATATATATATATATATATATATATATATTTCAAAATTTGAAATTTTCCTTAAAAACAATTATAATTTTAATTCCGATACTTGCTGTCCACGTATTGCTTTCACGTGTAATCACTATGTGAGCAAGTGGAACATGTAGAGTAGAGGGCTTTATAGGTTGCAAAACAAAGTCTCCTACCTATAGTCCCACATCGCTAGTGATGGAAACAATGAAGGCAAATAATCTTTTATAAGTAGAAAATCCTACTGCCTCAATATCAATACTCAAGAGACTGGGGTCTTACTTCTGAAACCTGGACTGAGCATTTCCTAAAAAGAGTCCTACCCAACTCAAATACTCCAAATACTAAAAAAAATTGGGATGCCCCAAAAATTGGGCATCTTGGGGATACCCAAGACCCAGGCCTGCTAGGCCTTATGCATGGGCCGGCTCTAACAAGTTTACACAACTTGAAGAGTAAGAAGCTCTCAAACGCTAATATTAACACTCAAGGAACAACCCCAATATTAGGCATAGAGTATGGCTTTTCTACCGTTCAAGTAATCGTAACCGTCCTAAAGTAGTTTTAATGGTCCAAATTTGTCAATAGTATGCACCTTACCGGTAAGATATTTTAAACAAATCTAAACCATTAATTATCGAGATAAACGGCCAAAATGACTGTACGAGAAGTCGGGTCCTTTGGCGTAGATAGGAAAAGAAAAGATCCAAACTCTACACAAACCCGTACACTAAATGGAAAGACAATAATATCCTTTTGCTGGTTAGTCTTTCCACATTTTTCACAGTACACCTTGGATGGATAAGTATTAAAGGTAAGGTGTAAACTTCGTAATGAATAAGAAATCAATTACCACATTTCTGGACTCCGAGTCCCTGTAGTGCTCTAAAAGAGCTGCAACTTGTAGGGATGGCAATCTCGACCGAACCAATGGGTACCCGAACCGTAACCGCTTTTTTTCCCCGAACCATAACCGAAAAATTCCCCGTTGGTGCGGATATGGTGGAGGTTGGAAGATAACCAATCGGGTTCGATTCGGTTACGGTTGAGCTGATAACCGAACCGAACCGAAACAGATTAATTACTAAAATACCCTTTTATATATATATACCCACTTATGGCACTTAGAGCAAGTTTACCAATGAAAATGTAAAATGCCCCGTGAACAGTGCACTTTTTTCATTTTACCTACTCACATTTCTCTCAACACTACACCAATACTATCTATTTAACCTATTCTCTATTAAAATATTATTACTTTTATTTTACTTTTTCTTTTTTGAGGAGAGAGGGAGAGAGGGACAGTGAGAGAGAGAGAGAAAAAATAATAAAGAAATGGAAAGCCTGTGAACAGGGCTTCGATAGATTTAGCTCACCATTTCAACAAAGCCAATTTACCTCATCTTTTACCTCACCTGCTACTGCTGCCATTGGTGGGTTTTCCTTATGTAAAATAGCAAAAAAGCCATTTTACCCCATCTGATAAACTTGCTCTAAAATTGCTCTTTTAGAGCAAGTTTATCAGCACCTTTAAAGAAGCGAAAAAGCTATTTTAGACAACCAAGGAGGGAAATTTGCCCTTGCAGCAGAAGAGGTAAACCACAGGCTATAATTCCTTTTGCTACAGTCATTAGCTACTTCTACCTCACCACTATTCACACGCTACCAGCCTTTTTTCTTCTCCGGCCCAACCATTGGGCTACAGCTGTTTTTTGGAAAATGATAAAAAATAAAAGGATAAAGGAAAATATTGAAAAAATGTATATTTTAATTGATGTTAGGTAAAATAGATAGTGTTGGTATAGTTGTGAAAGAAAAAGTTGATAGTTAAAATAGAATTGTGTACTGTGCACAAGGCAGTACCTAACTATTGGTAGCAAGTTTACCAATATTTAGTTAAAAAAACTTGTGAACAGTGCACATTTTTCATTTTACCTACTCACATTTTTTTCAACACTACATCAACACTATCTATTTAACCTACTTTCTATTAAAATACACATTCTTTCAATCTTTTCTTTTATTCTATTATTATAATATGAGAGAGGGGGAAAGGGAGAGGGAGAGAGAGATAATTAAATAATCAAATAAGTGATATACCAGATGAATAGTTGTGAGGTATTAGAGCAAGTTTACCAGATTCGGTAAACAAGCTATATATCTATTTTACCTAACTAAAGTAGGAACTTTTCAACTGCAGCAGCATAGGTAAAGCACAAGGTAAAGTTCCTTTGTGAACAGTTCCGAGCTTCTTTTACCGTGGAACTATTAATTCGGTTCCCATTGTTTATTTATTTATTTTTGTCTCTCTCCCTGCAACCAAGAAAGAAATGGTTCAGGAATGAAGAAAGAAATGATATTTTAATAGAGGATAGGAAAAATAGCTAGTATTGATGTGGTGTTGAAAGAAATATGAGTAGGTAAAATGAAAAATCGCACTATTTACTAGCATTTTTACATAAAAACTGGTGTACATGCTCTTAGAGCAAGTACATCAGCTTGGGTAAAGAAGCTTTTTAGCTACTTTACCTATTGAAAATGAGAAAAGTTCACCTGCAGCAGCTTCTGTAAATCCTCTGGTAGAGTGCCTTCCGCTACAGTACTTCGGTAAAACAAGCGAACCACTGTTGAAAAGCAACCCATTATTCTATTGTTCTCTCTTTCTCTCTCCTGCGTTTTCTTCTTCTTCTTATGCAAGATCAAAGCTCCACCCATTATTCTATTGTTTTCTATTAATATTTTAATACTACCTCCGTTCCAAATTAATAGTCCTGTTCGGTCTTCAATGCATTTTTTAAATTGTTAATATCTTTCAATCTATAATAAATTTTATGTGCAATATAGATCTCATATGATAGATCTCAATTAGTTCTATTATACAAAGTTTTTAAAATCTTTTAAGACATTATAGATTGAAAGATATTAACTATTTAAAAGTTGCGTTGGAGACCGAACCGGACTATTAATTTGGAACGGAGGGAGTAGAAAATAGGTAAAATAAATAGTGTTGGTGTAATGTTAAAAAAAATATGGGTAGATAAAATGAAAAATGTGTACTATTCACCATTTTTTTACCTAATGACCGGTAAACTTGCTCTTAATAAAGAACCATTTCTTCAAAGCTATTTTACATTCCTTTTTAACTCCTCTGCTGCACGCTGTTTTTTTGGTTCTCCTTGGGTAAAATAGCTCAAATTGTCATTTTAGCTCCACTGATAAACTTGCTCTAAACTTGCTCTTAGGGTTTCATTTGCACTTGTCTCTGCCACTCATCTCCAGACTCCAGTCCATAGCGGCGACAGGGCGACTCGATCTGGACTCACTCCTCTCCGTGAGATCTCCACTTCTCCAGACCAGACTCCACAGCACTTAGGGCAGTTCTCTCCAGACCAGACTCCACAGCTTCCGTGAGATCTCTCTCTCTCTCTCTCTCTCGATCTTTCTCTATATCTCTCTCTCTCGATCTCTCTTATGTCTCTGTAACTCTATTTTTGCAGGCTACGTTGATCAATTGAGCCATTGAGCGTCCGTGAGATCTCTCTCTCTCTCTCGATCTTGTCTCTCATCTCTCGGTTTTTTCAGGAAATAGATTGCAGCAGTCCGGCAGCCCACACTCCACAGTCGCCATTCTTCGAGTCTTCGGAGCCCAGTTGTCTCTCATCTCTCGGTTTATCTCTCTCTCTCTCTCTCTCTTATGTGCTCGAAAATATAATCTGCTTCAGATCTATGTGCTTGAATTTGCTGCATGTGGGCTAAGTGTTTGATTTTGTTCATAGACTAGTGTACCAGTGGATGAGTTGACTGGACTAAAATTTGATGCATGTGGATCAGTTGTTATATATCAGTCCTTTTTCTTGATTCTTGATTTTGATGGGTAGATGGTTGTGGCATTGAATTAGTCAGATTTTAGGATTTTAATGGGTATATGGTTGTGAAAGTAGTGTCAGTTGTGTTGGCTGGAAGTAAAAATGGAAGTTGGGGTGTGGATAATATTGAGGTTTAGGATTTTAGTCAGAAACATATGGCATTTGGTTATGATATGCTCAACTTTGTAAGCCTCTTGGGGATTTTCTAATTTTGTAATGTGCTTCCGGTATACCTCTGCAGAAGCATGAAGTTAAGTCTGTATGGTGTGTTATGTGGATTCCTTCCTTCCCATTCTGCCTTCTGCATGAGCTTTAATTAACTTTTTTTCCTTCCCGCAATTAAATCTTGGAACTCTCGACCTGTAACTTTTTTTTGTCAGGTATGCCAACTTGTTTGAACGAATTATTCTGCTTTAAAGATACTCCATCAGTTCATAAATTGTAGTCCACCATGAAAACATGTGCAATTTTTGAACCAAAATATAAGGTACTTCATGAAAATTGCATCATGATCTTACACGGGACATGATGCTAAATGCTAATAGAAACAGAAGCTTTCATCCCTGTACTAGGAGAGCATAAATTCGCTGACCTGTTCAACTTCTGATGAATGAAGATATTTTTTTTCTCTTACGAATAGTCATTGTTTGTGCTTCTATAGTAGTAGAAGTTGGATTTCTTCAGTTTATTTCCACTCACAGTCACAAAAGAGGGTAAGGATATTTCTTATTGCTACTCAATTTAGGAAGCCTTTATAAAAGAATGAATAGTCATTGTTTGTGCTCCCTTTGTTTGATTAGTGCTCCCTTTGCGTACATTGAGCTCAATTTAGCGGATACCTCTGAATTGACTTGAGGTGTAACGAAGCTAGATTGAGAGCAATGTACGCAAAGGGATACCTCCAGTTTGCTTAACTAGCTTGTGATCTGATTGTAGCTTGAAGTATAATTGTAGCTTGAATCATGTCTGAATCTGCTAGTGTTTTCTTAGGACTAGATTAATTATGTCTGAATTACCTGTCGGTTCGAGTGCCCAATCAACAAATCCGATTGATGGTTCTGGACCATCACAACCAAATAAGGAATCAAACCAGAAGAGGAAATTCCTTCATTTCCTTTTCTTTCCCTATTAAAGTTCTGGCATGTAACCCAATATGAAGTGAAGTGATTTTTTCTCAAAATAACGTAATAGAAAGAAGGTAAAGCAATAACTCAATGATCATAGACTACAACTTCAAGCAGTAAAAGCCAAACACAACACAGTTACATGAAAACTTGGTGACGTCAAATTCATGTAATGACACTGAAGATTTCCGGAACACTAACAAGAACTCAGTAATCCAGTATAAAAACAGCTAATAAAGGCCAAATGCTACCAAAGCTCCTAGTGCGCCTATGACCCTTTGTACTAGCGAATTCCTCTTCATAATGTGATCAGGGCGAAGTGTACGTTTAGTAGTCAGGGACGTACTTACCAATAAATGATTGTCATGCCCCAAAGAAAGGAACAACATATTCATTCATTCTCAAGAGAATGAGTAATAGTTGTATGGTGAAGATAGTTGCTACCCAACAAAATTTTCACCTGAAAGTGGCAAGCCTCCTAAAGCACAAGCCAACTCAGCAAAGCTTTAACCATTGATATGAAACCCGTACCATTGAGTGAACCCGAAAAAGGGACCAGGTCATAGGTTTAACTCTTGGGTCATCCAGATTTAAAACAGCATAGCAAACTCATACGTATACTTCCAGAAATACCAACATATGGAATATCATAATTAATGTTACGAAATCTACACGAAATCCCTAAAAATTACCAAAAAAGAAAAACACTCAGTTGATTTCCTGCACCACTACAACAGCTTGACGACACCATTACAACAGCAAAAACACTTGACCCCAAACATAAATTAACTCCATAGCCTCCAACCGCAGCACAAAAATTGCGTTTTCACTACTATCAACTGGTAAATTCCCACCAAAAGAGCTCGACAACAACAATTACAGCCGCAAAAGACTTGACCAAATAACAATTTAAGCCCATAGACCCCAAGCTCAGCAAAAAGAATGGTTCTTTCAAAACTATTGACTAATTACAGCACATCAATTCATGCAGCATAGAAGCAGTATAACAGCAGTAGAAGGAAACCAAAACGGTATATGGAAGAAAAAAATAGTACCTCAATGACTCCTTCAAAGTAATAGAGAACTCTGGTGCTCGAATATACGCTTTTGTAGATTTTTTAATTTAAATCTGGTGTCCAAAAAAGCATCAAAGAGAGCAATTTAGTTTGAACTCAAAGAGGGTAAGGCGGCCACAAGTCTAGAATATTCAATTTGAAACTAATACTGTGTTTGAAACTAGATAATGGAACGGAAAAGAAAGGAAAATTAGGAAAAAAATTCTTCTTGGTTATTGGAGAAAAAGAGAAGAAAATAGCAAAACATGAAGTACCGAAGGTGGGTTTGAATGACGAGAGGAGGAGGAGAGTGGTGGTTGGTTCACTGGAGGGGTGTGGGCGCCGCGCCGCCGTGTTTTGCCTTCGGAATAGAGGGTAGGGCTGGCTGGAGACAGAGACAGAGACAGAACCTGCAGAGGGGCTTGGGTTGGCGTTGATCTAGACAGCGATTGAGTACGATGATGAGAGTTTTCGCAAGAAGGTTGCGGATCCAATGATTCCTTTCTCCATTCAAATTGGCCCATCCCAATGTCAAATCTTGGTTTCCTTTAGTTAACCCGTTGGAATTGGGCCTCCAGCCAGCTCCAGGCCTCAAATTTATTCTCAAAATTTTAGTGTTGAAAGTGCATGTATTTTTTTCGCTAATATACTGAAATTTTCTGAGAATACATTTTTGAGGCCTGGAGTTGGCTGGAGGCCCAATTCCAGCGGGTTAACTAAAGGAAACCAAGATTTGACATTGGGATGGGCCAATTTGAATGAAGAAAGGAATCATTGGATCCGCAGCCTTCTTGCGAAAACTCTCATCATCATACTTACTCGCCGTCTGGATCGACGCCAACCCGAGCCCCTCTGCGGGTTCTGTCTCTGTCTCCAGCCAACCCTACCCTCTATTCCGAAGGCAAAACACGGCGGCGCCCACACCCCTCCGGTGAACCAATCACCAGGTACCACCACTCTCCTCCTCTTCCTCTCGTCATTCAAACCCACCTTCGGTACTTCATGTTTTGCTATTTTCTTCTCTTTCTCCAATAACCAAGAAGAATTTTTTTCCTAATTTTCCTTTCTTTTCCGTTCCATTATCTAGTTCCAAACACAGTATTAGTTTCAAATTGAATATTATAGACTTGTAGCCTCCTTACCCTCTTTGAGTTCAAACTAAATTGCTCTCTTTGATGCTTTTTTGGACACCAGATTTAAATTAAAAAATCTACAAAAGCGTAGATTCGAGCACCAGAGTTCTCTATTACTTGGAAGGAGTCATTGAGGTACTATTTTTTTCTTCCATATACCGTTTTGGTTTCCTTCTACTGCTGTTATACTGCATCTATGCTGCATGAATTGATGTGCTGTAATTAGTCAATTGAAGATACCAGTTGCTAGTTTTGAAAGAATCATTCTTTTTGCCGAGCTTGGGGTCTATGGGCTTAAATTGTTATTTGGTCAAGTCTTTTGCGGCTGTAATTGTTGTTGAGCTCTTTTGGTGGGAATATACCAGTTGATAGTAGTGAAAACGCAATTTTTGTGCTGCGGTTGGAGGTTATGGAGTTAATTTATGTTTGGGGTCAAGTGTTTTTGCTGCTGTAATAGTGTCGTCGAGCTGTTGTAGTGGTGCAAGAAATCAACCGAGTGTTTTTCTTTTTTTGTAATTTTTAGGGATTTCGCAACATTAATTATGATATTCCATATGTTGGTATTTCTAGAAGTATACGTATGAATTAGCTATGCCGTTTTAAATCTGGATTACCCAAGAGTTAAACCTGTGACCTGGTCCCTTTTTTGGGTTCACCCAATGGTACGGGTTTCACATCAATGGTTAAGGCTTTGCTGAGTCGGCTTGTGCTTGGCTTGTGCTTTAGGAGGCTTGCCACTCTCAGGTGAAGATTTTGTTGGGTAGCAACTATCTTCACCATACAACTATTACTCATTCTCTTGAGAATGAATGAATATGTTGTTCCTTTCTTTGGGGCATGACAATCATTTATTGGTAAGTACGTCCCTGACTACTAAACGTACACTTCGCCCTGATCACATAATGAAGAGGAATTCGGTTCTGCTAGTACAAAGTGTCCAAATGGTCATAGGCGCACTAGGAGCTTTGGTAGCATTTGGCCTTTGCTATTTTTATACTGGATTACTGAGTTCTTGTTAGTGTTCCGGAAATCTTCAGTGTCATTACATGAATTTGACGTCACCAAGTTTTCATGTAAGTGTGTTGTGTTTTGGCTTTTACAGCTTGAAGTTGTAGTCTATGATCATTGAGTTATTGCTTTACCTTCTTTCTATTACGTTATTTTGAGAAAAAATCACTTTCTCTCATATTGGGTTACATGCCAGAACTTTAATAGGGAAAGAAAAGTAAAGGAAGAAATTTCCTCTTCCTGTTTGATTCCTTATTTGAGAAGAGGAAAGGAAAATTATCCCTTATCTTTACTTGATCTCTTCTCTCAACATTTTTCCTTGTAATTTCTCTGTTATTCTCTCTCCCTTCTTTTCTCTTCTCTTCCACTTTTGCCAAACACATCCTTAATCTTATTATCTGCAAAGGTGGAATCCTATATTTAGAATATAAAATAACTTGGTTGTCTTCTATCCAAAAATAGACATCATAATGCATCTCATTTTACATAAGTTTATTCTGCTGAGGATGAGCTGCACTTGCAGTTCCATGCTTACTTAACCAAAAGTTTGCCATATTCTAGGGGTTTTACATTATGTGTTCATAGTTTTTTGCTTTCAATACATCTTTTTCTTCTTATCATTCTTTTGTTCTCCTCGGTTTCATTGTAATGTACTCAGCTGTCATCAACATTTATTCGCCATTCCCCATAGTCTTTTTCTCATAGTTGTTTTCTCTTTCCTGACATGTGTTGCCCCATTTATTTTGTCAACGCTTCCTATCTACCACATGCATGGTTCTAACACGTTCACGCATTAGCAGGAATGGTGGGACTATCTATTGGAGAAAAGCATTTTGTACAGGGTGGAATCGCTCAAGATCTTCGTTCCGATGGTCGTAAACGACTAACTTATCGTCCCATATCCGTGGAAACTGGAAATATACCACAGGTCAAGCATTCCTTTGCATTAGTTCTACCTATTATTTTCTGGTTGGCAAGTAGTAGAATTTTAGTTAGTTTTTTTTCCTTTTCAATGCACTATTTTAGCTTGTTATGGCTTCCCTGCAGGCCAATGGTTCGGCAAGAGTAAAGATGGGTGCGACAGATGTTATTGCTAGTGTGAAGGTATTTCATGTTATTTACATAAGTTGCTTATATCTCCTATGCTTTCACTATTTATCTGAGGCCTTGCTTTTTTCTGATAATGTGAACTGCATAACAATTCATTAAAATGCAGGCTGAACTTGGAAAACCAAGCCCCTTTCAACCTGACAAAGGCAAGGTTTCTATATATGTGGACTGCAGTCCTACGGCGGCACCAATGTTTGAGGTTACTTTTTAACATTGAGATCAATCTGGTTTTCATGGTGTCATCGACTCATCAGTATTTGTAGGCTTGGTGTGATCCTGTGTTATTAAAATTGCACTGGGAATTGTCTTTTAACACTTGCCGTAAGTGTCCAGTTGAAAGCTTGTGCACCGGTGGGTTTTAGCATTTTTATCTCCAGGAACACTTAATCAATTAACTTTTGGGAGTCGATGTGGCTTGCTATAGTCAGATAGCATAATTTCCTAGATTCTGGACCAGCACATAGGCAGGGAGTGAGTAGACAAGTATGCATTTCATATATTTCTAATCGCCCTCTCAATATGCATGTTTGTTGGGTGATATTACTAGAAGGGTTCTAAGCCCTTAGACTTCATTCTTTATGCCTTTCTTTGATTCTTTGTTGCAAGCAAAAGCATCACGATAGTTTCCCTTTAGGCGAATATGAGCATCAAGATATTTGTCCTCTAGGCGAATATGAGACTTCTCTAGAATTTTTATATTGATTTTACTTTTTTTGTGGTAGTAACTAGTCTATGTGACTCATTCTGAGCAGGGCAGGGGAGGTGATGAGTTGTCAGCAGAACTCTCGGCAGCTCTTCAGCGATGTCTCTTGGGTGGAAAAAGTGGAGCAGGTAAAGCTATCAACAAAGCGAGAACAGTCACAGTTACTCCTTTCTGGCATGCTACTACATTAGGCAATTAAAAACTGCAATTTGTCAACAATTGATTATCATTGTTGGCTTGACTAAAGTTAATAGCAGCTGTCTCAATGAACAATGTTTCAGGAGGTGGAATTGATCTCTCATCTCTCTCAATTGTGGAAGGAAAGGTTTGTTGGGATCTCTATATTGATGGTCTCGTGGTTAGCTCAGATGGAAACCTTCTAGATGCCTTGGGTGCTGCCATCAAGGTACTTGCCTCACCCAGTCAGCCCTTATATCGAATTTTGTCTATTGGATTTAACATTGGGTTGAAGAGGTCTGTGTTGGTTAGTGATCTGAGCTTGATTGTTTTGTTAAGCTGGATTTTGTTAATTCTATGCATGGTATTCCTATTGTGCTTGGCTTAATAAGCTAATGAGCATCTCATAGCAGAGTGAAAAAACAATCTTTTGGAGCTTGGATCGAGATTAGCTTGACAGATATATGAGAGGAAGTTTGTGATTTTGCTATGAATGGCTCATTTAGAGCCATATCTTAAGGTCATGTAAGCTTGAGTACATGCTTTGTCTGGATGGGTTGAAATGAAGTCCAACCATCCCCAGTGCCATTTCCTCTGTGGCACATATTTCAGTGAAAGATCAATACACGTGCCACATCCCAAAATGGTTACTTTTCTTAATTTTCTTTGTATCGGTGTTGATGGATCGTCAAGATGTTATAGAAATAATCTTTTATCACCAGTACTTGCATTGGTTGTAAGGCGCTATGCTAGGCCATCTTCCTTGGGTGCTTTTTGTTTGTTAGTTCTTTCCCCGAGTAGTAAAAGTAGATTTTGAGATAATGCTATTGTACCCTCAAGGCTGCTTTGAGCAATACTGGAATCCCTAAAGTCAATGTTGCTGCCAGTGCCTCTTTTGATGGACAACCAGAGGTTGATGTTAGCGATGAGGAATTTTTACAATTCGACACATTTGGGGTCCCTGTCGTAGTTACATTAACCAAGGTAACACTTTCTATTCTTTCATAAATGGGTCATGGCAAATATTTATGGGGTCTTTACGTAGTGCACGTCGATTTTGTAGGTGGGAAGACATTATATTGTGGATGCGACATCAGAAGAGGAATCCCAGATGAGCTCTGCTATCTCTGTTTCTATAAACAGGCAAGGGCGCATATGCGGACTGACTAAACGAGGCGGTGCAGGCCTAGATCCAAGCATCATTCTTGACATGATATCTGTGGCTAAACATGTAAGTGAGCAGCTGATGAACAAATTGGATTCTGAGATATTTGCTGCTGAAGCTTGTGAAGAGGAATCATGACATTGCTGAGCTAAAAGTGTCATTCTGGTCGGTGAATTAGTTTGTCCAAACCTGATTGTGTAGTATGCAACTATAGTCTTACTCGAAGTCTTCTTACTCAATAGGCAGAATGCAAACTGGATAGAACCAATTGTTTTGTATTAGCAACTTTCCCTGTTGAACTAGATTTGAACGTGTTTTTTATACTTGGTTCACTTGGAGGCTATTGAGTTAACTACATTTTGAATGGCATTAGTACTTATTGAGAGGGGTTTATGGGAACTTTGAAGTCTAATCGTCCCAGATTTTTCAGAATTGCCACCAGAAGCAGTAAAGGGCATTACTACCTCTTTTACCCATACTAGTGTAATGCACGTGCTTTGCACGTTTTCGCGTGCTCATTTGTTGATTTGTTGTTTACAAGTTTTGTTTGGTTGTCTTAGTATACTAAGCACCAAAATATCACCAGCAATCATAAGATGTGCTTGCAGAAATTGAGTCCATCCATGACCAGTGGTACAGCCGTCTACATACTGAACAATCCATTGTCTGTCTTTACACACCAGTGTAAAGTCTTCACGGCCATGTACTTGAACGAATTCTTGAAGTGATCAGGCATTTTCTTGGTACAAAAAAATACATTAAGTATGGATTGACTATGTAAACATAAGAATGAATTAAATTTATCTTTCTTACCAATTTCTGTAGATCGTCAACTTTAAGCACCACGTAACACATTAGATCATGTCTACAGGCACGGAAACTACGTGGAGGACAAGCAGTACGCATAACAGCTTCATCAAATGTAAATCACATTGTTAATTTCTAAATAATGATATGCTATAAGCAAACAAATTTTAATCTAAATAATCTTACATCCATTGGCATCGCAAAGTTCTCTCTCACTATCCCAATTAACTGGAGCATTTGGTTGTTCAATCTGAAGAATAGTAGACCAGTCATAATTGAGTTCGCAGCCATGTTCATCAAACACAAAAAGATCAAACTAAAGGTGACCAACACATCCAAACAACAGTACATGGTCCTGATGCATGTCATGTTCTCGTACAATGTCATACCATCCTTCTCTTAACTTGCCATTTTTAAGCTTGACAAACCAACGTCTATTACAACTGTTGAAAACTATAATTATTACTCTTTAAAATATTTGACACAAATTAAACCTTTGAATCTATCAATAGGATTTGATGGAGAAGGAAGAATTTAATTAAAAAATGGAATTTTTTTTGGTTTGGTATGGAAATCTGAAAATGGAATTGGAGTTTGATGGATTAAAATTTTGGGCTTCGATTGATGATTTTTCGAATAGCATATACGAAATCTTTATTTTCTTTTTATGCAAATTTTTATAATTGCAAGCATGCATCAAAAAGGAAAAAGAGGGGGTGGTTTTGTTAATTCCTCGTCTTGGCAAAGCCATTTTACAACATGTGACTCCTGAAGTGTAATGAAAAGAGTAGATCATAAGTTTTATTAATTAGTCTTGTGTATTGGATTTCAGCATCTCTTTTAGTTTTATGATTATGATTTCATTCGTTCTTGTCATTGTTGTTGCAACCTCTCTTTTTTTTTTGTTTAATTTGTAGCATTCGCCTTACAATTGGTTTTATTTTGTGTTTGAAGTCTACAGTCAAGGGGCTAGCGCTTCAATTAAAACTACTGCTTCAATGCCAAAAACGTCATATAGGTGGAGGCTCTGGTAATATGTATCCCTGGATCCATAACAAGATAGGAATTTTAAAAGGCAGTCTCCTTTTCTCCATCTATGTTATGAGTATTTTATCACTTACTATGTTCAACCTTGCTATGCCAAAACAGTGAACAGATCACCGCATATCATTTTTTCCTATATGTTTTTCTATTTTATGACCACTGAATGTACATAGCCTAGGTCTCTTTGTTGTAAATGATTGGCTTGCCACACACTCGACAAGCACCTTTGGCATGTACTATAAAAACTATCCCAAAAGGAAAAAACAAGTTACAACGAACTTTTCTTGTTTATCTTGTCGAATGAGAGAGACATTCGTCTTTTCAGCAGAAATCTAGCCCACAATTCCAAGTGTTCCCTCAACAATTTAATTGAAGCACCTGCATTTCGGGAGCTAAACATCTAGCTTATGCTACTCAAGCAATAGGAATGTAAGTACAGCTTAAACACCAAACTCCACCAGTCAGATGCCTCATCTTTAATCATGAAATCCCAAAACAATAATTACCTCTTAGACTTTATATGCTTATACATAAGCATAACCAATGGCATCCTACTGCATAAAATACACGACATCACGTATGCAGTCACAAATCTTGGAGAAAACCTCCACAATGTCATAACTACACCGACAAATAATAAGAAAACGGTCATATACTGTGTCCTGTGAAATTTTGACCTACTTTCAATGAATGCTATCCATTCTCTATCCTTATTTTATAGTACATGATAAACCTTGGTCAACTATCCTGGATTCTACTTGAACTGATTTCTTTCTTGCATCTTTTGAAACTAAGGACACAATAACTTGGCTTTCTCACCCAAACGGAAAATTTACTGTTAACTCAAGTGTGGGAGGCTATTGGACACAAAAACCCTATTCAAAATTGCAGGTGATCTGTTTTGGGAAGAGTGTACAATGCACATATTCAGTGGCAGGGTGGCTAGCAGTGCAACAAAGGATGAATAATGCAGATAGATAAGTGAGTTAGGGGATAAGGGTAAATGAAGACAGCCATACCTGTGACAGACTAACAGGTAGAAAGAATGTCATCACCACTTGTTTTACGAATGTTCCAACCATACAGTGGTGTGGCAGGTGGTGAGGAGCAACAATAGGGTCCATAATGGGCCTTGGAAGCTCAATGAGGTTGTGTCTTGGTATGTGCTGAATGCGAAAGGTAAGTGGTCTAGAAAAGCTCATCTCTAGATTGAGATGAACCTGAGGGTCTTTTGCATTAAGTTTGATAGCAAAGAGCAAATAATAGACACGACAGTAGATATGGTGTAACTTTTTTTTTTTGATAAGTTGTCACGACAGTAGATAACACAAGGGCCTTCATTAGTTCTAAGAGATTGGTGGAACCTTCCCATGTAAATAAGGATCTTTGTGAGGAAAGGAGCTTAGCTGGTGCTGTTATGTGTCAAAGATGGTGCATCTGTTCAAAAATCTTGTCCATCTAAACACCTTAAAAAAAAAACTCCTCTTCCTGGACTAAAAGGTTCTGACTGCACATGTGATTGGAAACTTACATAGCTTTTGTCGGTTTACCTCATCCAGTAATTTTGAAATCCTTTCCATATTTTCTTCAGTTCCTTTACTTCTTCCTAAAGAGGCACTTAAGTTTCAGAATGTAAAGGCTGCACTCAAACGACACTAATGAGAAGAAATCCATCACTTCCGGAAAATGTACAGACAAGTACAAGAGAATGGAAAACTTCAAATGGTAATATGCTAGATCATTATACAAATACAAAAGCACATCTAACTTAATTAACACAAGGTAAACACAACAGGCTGCAACTTCATTAGCATTTATAAAGTCAGTGTGTTCTTGGCACACTTTACAATCACATATGTCAATACAAAAATGACTTTTTCAAAAAGATGTGAGCCATTGTCATTGCAAGAAACTCTACAAAATGAAGATAAACCAAAGTACAGGCTCATCTTTCCTACATTATTAATCCTAGAATTCCACTGAACTGGCCTGTTGAAATCTAAATACAAGTCACCAGTCAAAACAGGGGCAAATTAGCATTAGTACCACCAATAGATACGCTCGCAATCATTCACACTGAAAAACCATGGTATGCAATTGGAGGTTCATATCAGGACTTAGCACCAACATGTTAGAGCTCTCAAGCTTGTGTTCGTCAACAAATAATTTCCAACCATAGCCAACGAAGTGCCTAGCAACATACCGAACAAACCAACTTCTTCCTTTCGACACCAATCTAAAATATTCAGAGCAATGAGTTTGGCAAAATAGCTGGAATCGCATAGGCAGTTCCTAGAAGTAAAAGAAAAAGGTTATGTTAATGCAGGAATACATTCTAAAATATATATTCTTATAGAGTTTTCAGAGTTGATCACATAATTAAGTCTAACCAGCCTCTCTAGATCAGAAGACAATAGTAGTAGATTGCACCGCAATGCATGCCTAGAAGCCCTAAAACTGCTTGGTGGACAAGCAGTTAAAGCCGTAGCTGTAGGTAGGCACACAAAGTATTAGCAACTATTTTGAATTATTCGAAATAACAAATGCAATAGTAACTACATACTTACAGGCATTAGCTTTAGACATAGCCAACTCTGCATCCCATCCTATCGGAGCATTCGTTTGATGTATTGGTAGAGTAGTGGACCAATCATAGCTAATCTCACACCCTTCTTCATCAAACACAAATAGGTCGAATTGCAAGTGCCCAACTAACCCAAACATATGGATATAATTCCTTCCAAGATTGTGGGCAAGAGCAAGACGATCCCAACCTATAGTCAATGCATTGTTCTTCAGCTTCACGTAGAAGAATGGAGCGCCACTGTGGATTATCACTACAGCATCTGATGGTGCAAAGATATATGGAACGAACTCTTTCGGTATAGTCTGCATTTAAACAAACAATTCAGCTCAAGCTTAAGCGTGCATGCATAAATCATCAATAACTAACTCTTAAGCAACATTTAAAATCTTCTATTGAAATGGTATTTAAAATCTTACCACTGTCATATTCTCTCTGATTTGGACAACTTCCACAAACCAACAGCAGTGGCGATCTACAAAAGAATGAGGTTGAACCAATTTTAGTTGTTTATTATCAGTACTTACATTCAGAACTGTAATGTGGAACATGTTTTCCGGGTAAGTTTTTAGTTACCAATACCGTTGGGGGGAGTAGGAAGGATAGGTATAGCATTAACCGAACGGTAAAAAGGCTGAATGAACCTTGGCCTTGCATTGACAATCGAAGTCAACCATTCTTCAAAGTCTCCAGCTTTTTTCCACTCAAACTGCTCACCAAGCTCAAACAAAACTAAATATTTTTTTATGAAAGGCACATCAGCAGTGTATTGCAAGTTATGTGTGCTTTGTGACATTGACTCTCCAACCCTTACAACTGTGTCATTTGAACTCCTCAGATAGTACACTGCTCCAAATTCATTTCCAATCCTACTACGGCGCACCCGCAAAACTTCAACAAAGTGCGGGCAAATAGATGCCAAAGCATCATGGAAGCTTACAGCCATACCAAGCGCAGAAAGCTTTATGGGCAATTCCAAGAATTACATCAAAGATGCCTAATATATTGTTAGTATGATGGCAAAATACTTAACAGACCGACACAAGGGCTCTAAAGACCACTAAACGGTGTAAAATGCCACACGGAAACGAGATCACAAACCAGTTCAAACAAACATATACTGTATCGCTTTGTGCAATATGGAATAATTTTCAACGAGGGTAAACTTGCGTTAAAAAGGCGTGTGAATCTAATTCTTAGTTCAACTGCGACTGAATTAATTTCTTTGTTGAATACATAATTGAGAGTTATAGCATTCCTATTCCAGTGCCTTCCAAACATAAAATCTCTAAAAACGATGGTCTGCAAAACTACTTTCCCTAAATTATGGAATCGAAACGGAATCGAATCGAAACTGGAAATAAATCAATACTTTACCTGTCTCACACCTCCTCTTTGATTGTAGCACGACCAGAATCCGTTGAAGCACTAACTGATCTCGCATCTCCTTTAAAGACGTTGACCGCCGAACCAACAGTGCCGTCATGATGAGTTATGAAAAATAATTGGGCTAAACAGGTACAGAAATTCAGTGAATTACGGAACTGAAGTACTAAGAGCAAAGCCTGCCTCTCGTTCAAAGACGACTTCAAGCGTAACAAGTACAACAATTCGGCGCCGATCAAAAAAAGGGAAAAAAGTACAAGAATTCGGCGAAGAAACCTAATACAGTACCAATTTTATGCGTGAAAACTAGACAACCGACAATGTCTCTGTCGCTTCTCTCAGGATCAACCGTCTGCAAGAATAAGTAAGATACCTAACCTAACCATACACAAACACCTGCACAACCAAACGGAAAGGGAAAGCTCAGAGGGCATTAAGGTAAATTCACACAATGCCTTGGCTTACCCCACCTAGGATATTTTATTACAAGTGTATTGATTTGTGGTTGTGATGCTACAATTCTTGACTTTGACAGGCTTGCAAACTTCTTCTATAGAAATGTGAACCCTAAATTTAATACACTGTCAACCGCACAATTCAGAAACTTCGAAAATGAATTTCAAGAAAAAGGCACCCTGTTATGTCATCTCTGAAGATGCGAGGTAAAGAAGAAATGGACCTTTTTGTTTTTATGTAAACCGGTAGGAAAAACACTGTTCATGTGTACAATGAGAATCAAAACAGGACATAGCATCAATTGTGTGAGAGTTTGTAATAACTAAATTAAGCTAATAGACAACAATCCAACTAATAAAACCAAACTTTATAGCCCATTCGGGGAAAAAAATAAACTAACAAAGAAAAACGACTCTGATAAAAGAGGCAGAACAATCAATTCTTGTATGAGGCAAAAATCTATTTTTTTTTTACCTTTTAGCTGAGAGAGTACAAGAGTGACCTAAAAGCAAGTAAATTATTCCATTGCTTTGATGCAGCATAAGCCCATTAAACTAAATGCTAAAAATGGAGGAAATTAGACTCCATCAAGTCCTTGCTTCACAATGGTATAAAAATTGGTGGCCTGCTTTGAACTTGCAGCAACAATCAGGACGCAAAAATCACTCCCTCCAAAGTTGTCAAAAGAGTTGCTGCTATATCAGCACCCTTCTTTCAAAGAATTTCCAAAGAAAGGCATGGCTGTATCCAACATGATTTTACTTTTCCAAGAAAACAACAGAAATATTCAACTGCAAATCTTTCACTGGCATCTTTACTTTTCATGGCATCCTCCCCATCAATCGATCTCCACGCTTTATAGAAGTTCTAGAACCTCGCCAAATAGTCTCCACATCCCATTTATAACTTCATAAATAGGACTCTGCAAAAGAAAAAGAAATGAAAAGATCAAGCATCATCTTCCAAGTAATACTGAGCATTCAAATGCTTCTAAGGACATTAAAAGGCAGAAGAATTGAACTTTGTCCTCTTCAAAGGCCTCCGGTCAATGGTGATTTGGTCGGAGCAAGTGTGGCAAGGGTCGCTCAATTACAAAACAAAGCAATGGTTCCTAAACTGAGCCTCTTCTTCATGACAAAATAAAGGAGACTTGTGCAAAATGAGAGTATACTTGTACAGCGTGAGACAGAAATTTTATTTCTAGGAGGTCCTCGCAAGTGCAGGAACCACAGGTTTCGCTTGGTGGGCCGGAAATGGGGTTATCATAGTTTATCAGCATAATAAAATAGAAAGAATCAGCTAGTGGGTGGACACTCGTAAAGAATAAAGCGCATTGAATATGCTAGACAAGTGAAAGAAAACGAGGCAAGGCATTTATCAATTTGGAAGTGTATCTCATAAAGCAAAACCGTTGGTCTTTTCTCTACTGAGTAAAGGGTGAAAAGAAATTACAAACTGTAGCAAAATTAATAAAAAGAACCCTTACAAGTAGTCTCCATTAGGTTTGCCACAATTTCTGGTCAGGCTAGGATGCCTCTACTTTCCTCAAAACCTTCTGGCATAAGTCGTCTAGCTTCGATATCTTCGCATAACTCCATTACAAGTTTTTCTCTTCCACATTGTCGAAGTCGATGGCAAAGCTCAGATAAAATAGCGGAACCGGGAGACATTGATCTTTCCAACATCTCTCTCACAACTTGGACTGCTCCATCAAAATCCTCATTCATGCAAAAGGTGGATATCAACATCTTAAAAGTATCTTCATTTGGATGACAACCGCACCTTATCATGCTTTTGTACAATTGAAAAGCTCGCTCCGAGTTCTTCCTTGTGCACTGCCCACTAATGAGGGCAGAAAAAGTTGAGGAGTTAGGGATTAACTTCTTGCTATCAAGTTCTTTAACAAGATATGCAGCCTTCTTTGTCTTCCCTTCCTTGCATAGTCCCAATATCAATGCATTATAAGTCAAGATATCAGTCTTCACTGCATTCCTTGACATCTCCTCAAAAGGACGACTACCCATTTCAACATTACCTACTTGACTATAACCCTGTTTCAATGTATTGTAAGTTACAGTATTAGGAGAAACACCCATACCACACATTTCACTAAAAAGTTTGTTGGCTTCATGTAATTTCCCTTCCTTGCAGAAACCATGGATGAGTGTGTTAAAAGTAATGTTATTTAGGATTAACCCATTCTTCTCCATCGAATTTTTGAGCTTCATAGCTGCACTCAAAAGGCCTTGATTACAGTGTCCAGCAATCAATGTATTATAAGACGCAACCGTGGGGGCACATCCCATATTTTCCATCTCTCCAAACACCTCGACAGCCTTTTCAAGTTTCCCCAATTTACAAAGAGCATTGACGAACATATTCAAAGTATAAACATTTGGTGAAATCCGAGACCTCTGCATCTCCTTGTAAAATGCCAACACAATATCTGCTCGATTCAGATTCATCAACGCACTCAAATACACGTTGCAAGACTCTACAGTCGGGAGAAACCCATAGTCTTTCATCTGACAGAAGGTGTCGGTGGCATTCCTCAACTTCCTCACATGTGCGTATGTCTTAAAAAGCGAGTCAAACACACGAGGCGAGGAATCACATAATCTATACGAGTTAAGTATGGACTCAAAAAGCTTAGAGGGAAGATGTATCAAACCCGAGTCTAGGATTTTCTTCAAAATGGGTTCCGCGGATTTGAATTTACTGCTCTTGGTGAGGATATGAAGGATTATGGAATGGGTATCGAGGGTGTGCAAATTAGGGTTCTGGGTTTCCACCCAGTTGAAGAATTCAAGGGAAAGAACATAGTCCTTTTGAATCTTCAACAGAATGTGCTTCACTCTGAATGGTGTCAGATTGGGGGCTAATTTATCAAGCTTAGCCCAATCAGAGTGGACAAGGTGGCTGTGAGCTACATTCACATAATCAAGATCTTGGCCTCTGGGGTCAAGAATTGTTCTATGGGGTAAAGGAATTGGATTCAGATTCCTACCTCCTAATTTCCCTGGAATTTTGAATTTTACCAAGTTGGAGTCTTTCTTCTGCTGATCAATCAGACTTGAAAATGGACGACATAATCGGTGGGAGTTCAACATTTAGCAATCAACTGGGTTATTTGATGACCTATCAAGTCAGTTATAAGCTGATCTCAAATTCCAAAAATTACAAGTCTTTCGTTCTAATCAAACATATAGCTACACCCATATACATGCACCTATATATGTAGAGAGAGAGAGAGAGAGAGAGAGGGGCAAGAACTGACCTAGGCTGAAGAGTTCTTTGAAAGGCACGAGCTTTGTGACAGAATTGATATTTGATACTATGAAAATATATATGTACGTATAGGTTATATTGGACCGTATAGTTGGAACGTAATAGTACGGTCAGGGCCGGACCCGGGGTAAGCCCCACAAGCCCTCAGGCTTGGGCAACCCCCTGGGCTGGGGCATCCCAAAAAAAAATTTATGTTAGATATAAATATTAATAAGCTTCCATGCATGTTTACCGCAAGACATTCGCTTGGTGTTGTGGGCAACGCGTTTTGTGAAAGTTCCAGGTGTACCGGGTTCGAATCCTGGCGCCCCAAACATCCCCCCCTCCTTTCTTTTATTTTCCTATTTTTTGTTCTAGCTCTTTTTGTTTTCCTTCCAATCCATAATTTATTTTTCTATTTTTGTTCTACTTCTTTTTGTTGAGTGCAATTTTGTTCACTTTTCTTAAAAGATGGTGAACATTGCCATCCCTCTTATTGGTCATGAAATGATGTAGGTCCCACCCGTGCAATACTTTTTTTTATTGAGTGCAATTTTGTTCACCCTCATTAAAAGAGGGTGAACATTATTCCCTCTTATTGGTTGAAACAATGTAGGTCTCACCCGTGCAATACACTTTTTGGTAAGAATGACATCACTTTATGGTGAGATCCACATTATTTTAACCAATAAGAACGAGGATAATGTTCACGCTCTTAAGTAGAGGGTGAACAAAACTCAACATCTTTTTGTTTTCCTCCCAACCCACAATATTATGAAAAACAAAATCCTAAATTATTTTGTTGGAAATTTTCGATTTAACAAACACAATATTAGTGGAGTAATGTAGATATATTCTTACATTTGATTAAAAAAAAGTCATAGTTAAAATAAAATTAAGCGAGCTAACACAGCTTTTGCTTTTACCTTCGAACTACCATTTCGCAAGAGAGATTAAAAAGGTTGGCTATGATCACAATTGAAAATGAAGCGTCATTCCATTAAGAGCATTTTGAGACAGGCCATTCTTGCACATATTATCAACTAAAAAGCACAAAAGGCTAAATAACCAAAACTTAGTGGAACGGACCCCGAGTTCGTGGATAAGTAAAATACGATGACTCAATCGACAAATTTCTTTAAAAAATGCAAAGGGAAGTTTTTTTTTGGAATTGGATCGTGCTAATTATAAAGCACTATAATTGGGGTTATATTTTGATGTTGATTTTTTTGATATTATTCAAGCTAAAGGAACATGTAACTTTGATTTTTTTTGGTACTTGTATGTTTTTTTTTATTTAAATTTTGTATGACTTAATAGTAAGTGGGCAAGCATGAGGTTGGGCTTGGGCAACCCAAATGTCGGGGCCGGCACTGAGTACGGTTTGCCGATAAGGGTGGGTACGCCGCCGTGGCTGGCGGTGATAGGCGGGAGAGTGGGAGGATTTGCAGCAGCTTTGGGGGGCTAGACTAGAAGAAGGGTGGGACAGTGGTTCTATGGAATTATGGTCTTACCCTTTGTTAAAGCCCTGTTTGGTTGATGGGAAAGCTTTGGACTTGTATGTGCTTTTTGTTTTGTTTTTCTTTCAATATTGTATACATCAGCTGGAGTTAGTGGGGGTGTTTTAGAGTGAGTACAGAAGGGTCCAGAGGCTATTCATAACCCTGGCCCCCAAAGTCCCGCTCCCTATCGGACTTGAAGCCTGGTGACCACTGGGGGAGATAAGCAACCAACTTCAAGTGGTTCTCAACTTGTACGTGCTTGTGCTTGGGTTGAGGGAATGAATACATAAGTTTTAATGGAGAATTAATCGGCTTTGGAATTACTCGTAATTTCGATGCAAATATAGGAGTATTTTTAACACTTGAACAGTTCATTAACAAAATCAAATGCAACTTGCCAACTTATTTTTTGCAAATATGTTCTTTGTGTTGCAAATTTTATATAGAAAATTAGTCTTAAGTCCATTATGTGAACTTCATAAGCCCCACAAGTCCACTTATTAATTTTGTAAGGTCTCAAATTCATTTTAGGGTATCCTAGAATAGGGTAGAGTACTCTAGGGTTTAGGCACTTTCATAAGATTTTAGGGTGCACTTTTTTTATTATAGGATAGGGTAGATTACCCTAGCATAGGATACCTTAGGGTTTAGACACTTTTATAGGGTTTTAGGGTGCACTTTCCTATTATAGAGTTTTGGTAATTTAGGCACTTTCATAGGGTTTTGGATTTTGAGCACTTTCATAGGGTACCCTAGGGTTTAGGTTATGTGGACTTGTGACTTTACAAAACTATTAGGTGGACTTGTGGGCTTATAAAATTTCTATAGTTGACCTATCACTAAATCTCCCAAATTTTATAAGATGAACGATGGAGGTGAAACTTCCCGCTAGCCAAAAAAAGAGAGTTGTGACGATGGTGTAAACTGTAAATGCGTGTTGAATCACTATTGTACTGAGCATGGGATGGATTCAAAAAATGACAATTTGGGATAGTATGAAAGGATGGGGTACTGAGCATGGGATGGATTCACAAAATGACAATTTGGAATAGTATGGAAGGATGGGGTATGGAGATGAGCGAAACCCAGTTGTCACTATTCAACCCCACCCAGCTCAGCCGCTGGTTGGGTTGAGCGGGTTTTTTTTTGCGGGCTAGGTTGTGTTTCTTAAGTTGAAGCCCAAGCCTGCCCACGGGCTAGTGGGCCAAAATTTGGGCGGGTTCACGGGCCAGGCCGCAAAAATTTTGAAAAAAAAGTGGAAAAAAAGAAACTTAAAAAGTTTGCGTGAAAAAACTACACCCCTAATTTTTTTTGGTAAATACTACACCCCTAAATTGTCGTCCCTGAGCAGAAAAGGATAATGATTAAATAAAAAACATTCAAACATTCTTCTTCTTTTCTTTTCTTTTCTTTTTTTTGCCTTCAAACATTTGGATGGGAATGGCATGTAGTAAAATTGCATATGCTTAGTCTTGAACAACATAGGGAAGAAAGGGGTATGCTCCCAAGGCCACTGTGTAACGCCCCGATTTTTCGGAAGCAAAATAAAATAATTTCTTAAAAAAATTTTGCTAAATAAATATAATTTTCTAAAATAAAGGTCTATTACAATCTCAAAATAAATTTACCGATTCAAAATACATTAACTTCAGAGCTGACTCTAGGCTTGATACGAATCCCAAGTATACTCGATCTCTATTCCTGATACTCTTCTTGTGTTGAACTGCACCATCGTTGAATCCTCTCCATTGAATCCTGCGCCCTCTGGCAAATTGATCGCCGAAGCAATCGATTTACCAGGATACAGACGTATTCGTGAGTGATAAATCACCCAATAGAATAATCCAACCCAACTACCCCTCTTACTTTACAACTAGCAATCAGCAAGATAAACATGGTACGAATAAGTAAAACAGAGATATATCACATTAATCGATTATTTACTATCCATTAACTTATCGTGAAATTTAAGATCTCACCCACAAGATCTTTCCTCCCCAACCGCTAGCTTTGCTCAGTCCCATGAGATCACTTCCCTTTGCTGTCGTAGATAACCTAAGTTACAATAACTACAACAAGGGGATAGCTTATCATGCCGGAATCACAACTAGGATTCGTCTATCTTATATACCACATCACAAACATCACCGTCATTACTGGGCTCTCGCCAGTCTATCAATTTACCACTGGACTCTCGCCAGGACTCAATTTTCCACTGGACTCTCGCCAGGACTCAATTTTCCACTGGACTCTTGCCAGGACTCAATGTTCCACTGGACTCTCGCCAGGACTCAATTTCCACTGGACTCTCGCCAGGACTCAAGCCAGGTTTTACTGTCACCAAATATCACTGGACCTCCGCCAGGTTTTATCTTCACAAAATATCACTGGACCACCACCAGGTTTTATCATCAAAATATCGCTGGACTATCCGTCAGGTTTTAAATCATCACTGGACAACCCACCAGTTTCAATTCACTTCACAATCTCATTATGTCTCGTAATCATGCCTGCAGGCAATCTAATAACAAAAACTTTCTAATTCATCCATTAACTAACATCGTATAAGTGATTTCTATTTCGCATACCACCCCATGTCTCTAGGGTCCAATCTAATAGATCAATCAAAGGTTGGAATGATAAATAAGCAATCAGAATAATAATTGAAATAAACGATAAGCATAAAATCACGTAACCTTTTATGAATGGACCGTTGCCCTTAGTTTTGTATGGCCAAGATGTGATTAAATAAATAAGAAACTTTTATCAAATAAAAGTTTTAAAAAAAAAATAATGATAATAAGTCTAGGCTTGTATTAATTTTATTTAAGAAACTAGATTGATTAATGAACATAATAAATACAATAAGTAATTAATAACACTAGAATAGGTAGCATGGCTCTAAAAGGAGTCCTAGGGTCCTACGTAACATGTTCAAGTATCAAAAAGTGGGTCCGGAGGGTTACGGAATTATTTTTAAAATAAAAAATGATTTTTAAAGTTGTCAAGAGTAAGATAAATGGATAATAAAATATTTAATAAATAAAATATGTTGAGGCTAACAACATATCATCTTTGGAATGTAAAGAATCTAAAAAAAATATTTCGGGAATTAATCAAATGGTTTATAAGGTCGTAAAAATAATTTTGATTGGAAATAGCGTAAAAATATTAATTAATAGCAATTAAAATAAAAAAAATATGAGATTAACAAGATATCATCCTTGAGATGTGAGATGTCTAGGAAAAATAGTTTGGGTGTAAAAAATAATGTTAGGAAGGTCGCAAACATTTTTCGTTTACAAACTTTGATTGAAAACAAATAAAAATTTAATAAATAGATATTAAAATATAAAAAAAAATGATATTAACAAGTTATGATCCTTGAGGTATTAGAAGTCTAGGAAAAATAGATCGGGGGTTGAAAACGATGTTCGGAGGGTCGAAAAATCAATTCGGAACGAAACAGAACAAACCGCAAGGTTGGACCAGTCAACCTTGCGGTGGAGCACGCGGCCGCGAGGTCGGCGCTGGTTCTTGCGGTCCGCAGGTTGCGGCCGCAAGGTTTGGGCCAGGTTCGATTTTTTTCGTTTTTTTGATGGTTTTCGATGCATGGGACCTTGGGGGACTATGGGTTAGGCCTAAAAACATTAAATATACATAGAGAGGAGGTTGGAGTGGATTATAGTACCTCGATTCGGATCGAATTAATTAAAAATGGATCTTGGACTTTTGAAGAAGATGACTTCGGTTTGAGCGAACGGGGAACCTTGGGCTCGAATTGAATGATGTTTGGGGATGCTTGGAGTTGTAGAAGTCGTTTGGAATGATCAATTCGGGTTTCGGTTGGTCGTGGCTACGAGACCCACTGTTTTCTCTCTTTCTTTCTCTCTCTAGAACTCCATGGATTGGAGTCCGATTTCTCTGCGATTTTTCTCTCTCTATGGACTGGTGGGATGTAGGGAGTGGCGTGGTGTGCCCTAGGGTCGGAGTTATGGGGTATATATAGGAGAATTTTGATGAGGGTGAATAAATTGTATTCGAAAAGGTTTCAAACTCTAGGGCTTTGAGATGGACGGGATTATGGACGAAAAATAGGATCAAGGAGGAAGTAGAGATTGAGTAGAAGTAGGAGAGGGAGAGATGGAAGGAATTCTAATCATGTATGCAACTAAAAATAAAATAAAAGAGATACTGTAAATAAGATAATATAGTTATTTTTTTGTATTTATCTATTAAGGAAAAATAATAATAATTAAGATCTAATAATATTAACGCTATTATTTAAAAAAAAAATTGGGTCGAAAATCCTGGTTGTTAAAACCTACCCCCCTTAAAATAATTTCGTCCTCGAAATTAAGATGTAAGTTCTAGTGGAAATAGTCGAGGGTAGTTGGTGTGCATAATATCGTGTCGTCCCCAAGTTGATTCCTCGATGTCGCCTAAGAATTCAGACAGGTTGGATGGCTTTGCCCTTAGACACACTTCTTGCTATGATCCTTAATCTCCATTGGTTGTTCCTCGAAAGTGACGTTCCCAATTAATGTCGGAATACGTGGAATATGTTGTGGAGTCGCTCCAGTTGTGGCGGCAATGCTAGACTATATGCTACTTTCCCAATCTTCCCTTAAAATCAAAAAAAAAAAAAAAATTCCATTGTAGCGTGGTGATAGTTTGTCTTTCTTTCCCCAAGTCGAACAACTCCTTTTCGTGGTCTAATCTTTAAGAACACGTGTTCTCCAGCCTGAAAGGTCAATGACCTAGTCCTTTTATTAGCGTAGCTTCTTTTTTTTTTTTTTTTGTCGGCTCTTCGCAACCCGAAGTCATTGGCGAATGGTCTCGTCCTTTTATGTTGTCTTTCGAACTAATTATGATCCTAATAGGCTTGCTTTTCCCAATTTAGTAAAACAAATCGGCGATTGGCAGGGTCACCCATACAAAGCTTTGTATGGTGTCATCTTCATGCTGGTTTGATAGTCAAAGTTGACTAAAGGCAGATTCGCTCATAGCTTCCTTTGAAGTCCAGGACATAGGTAAGGAGTATGTCTTCTAAGATCTGGATCGTCCTTTCGGATTGTTCGTGTGTTTGCGGATGGAAGGCAACGTTGAGACGAAGATTGGTCCTTAATGCTTCTGTAGGCTATCCCAAAAGTTTAACGCGAATCGTGAATCTTGATCATATACAATAGATATAGGTATACTATGTAACTGCACAATTTCTTGAATGTAGAATCGGTTGGGGGTGTTCATTGAATCCGTCATCCGCATTGGTAAAAGTGAGCGGATTTAGTCAAACAGTTTGTCACCCAATGGCAGTGTTCGATTGTGGGGCCTATCACAAAATCCATGGTGATCTGTTCCTACTTCCATCCAGTATAGGTAGTGGTTGTAGGGTCCTACAGGGAAAGCATTTGGTGGTATCTAAATCTTAGATCAATCTTCGAGAATCAAGTCGACCCTCTCAGTTGGTCGAACAAGTCGTCTATTCTCGGTAGAAGATATCGGTTCTTGATAGTGACTTTGTTGAATTGGCGGTAGTCGATACAAAGTCGGAGCGTTCCTTCTTTCTTTTTGACAAATAGCGCAGGAGCTCCCCATGGCGAGATACTAGGTCGGATAAAACCCTTTTCTAAAAGTTCCTGTAGCTATGTCTTCAACTCTCGTAGTTCTGCTGGAGCCATTTGATACGGGGCCATCGAGATTGGGGCCGTGCCGGGTTATAGCTCGATGGTGAAATCCAATTCCCTTGGCGGCGGTAATCTTGGCAATTCTCAGGGAACTCGTCCTTGTATTCGTAGATGATGTGAGGAAGCTAAACCCTAACTCCATACGATTTGGTTTTCGAACTTGTTAACCATCCAGAGAGCTTATCATGTCACTTTGCTCTGTGTGCATTGGGTGTAGAAAGGTCCTGTCTACCCCCCTTAAATGGGTAAGACCTCACTGGTGGAAAATGACTTTTCGCTTTTCTTATCACTTTTGATAATAGTGCGATGGTTGGTCTTTGATCTCGAGGTTCAAGGAATCATTGTTATCGACGTCGGCAATGTTGTCGTTGGCATTAGGGCTACGCTTATTGTCCTTGCTGATGAGGTTGACAAAATGATCGTAGAAAGTGACGTCGTTGACCTTTGGTACTAATCTTGTAACGACTGCTCCATGAGGTTAGGTTTAGGGTCTTGAGGGTTTCTGAGTACCTAGTTCTCGAAATGGAATGCGTGCAACAACGATCTCCTAATGGTCCTACCCTATTTGACCTATTTTAGATCGTTATCTACTTAGAGAAGGGAAATTCATCCTCGACAGGTCTTCTATTTACTGAGTAGCCTCCTTAGACAACACCTTTTCCCTTTATTGTCAAGGTTTGTCTCTTTGTCTTCTTCGTACTGGGATTCTTCGTCTTGTTTGATCGACCAACTAAATTATGAAAGGAAACGGCTGCTCCATCGCTTTCTTCTGGTCAAAGTCAATGCTGATTTCGTAATTTCTCGGAGTCTGAGTCGCAGCAAGTAAATAAATATTTATATGATATACTTAGGTAGGATATATCGTAATTTAGAGAAGTAAAAGATATCGTAAACGTTTAGCTATTCGGATTTACGCTCTCAGAATGTGGTCTACCCAATCTACCCAAGGCCGAGTGTTGAACCTAGGCTCTGATACCATTTGTAACGCCCCGATTTTTCGGAAGCAAAATAAAATAATTTCTTAAAAAAATTTTGCTAAATAAATATAATTTTCCAAAATAAAGGTCTATTACAATCTCAAAATAAATTTACCGATTCAAAATACATTAACTTCAGAGCTGACTCTAGGCTTGATACGAATCCCAAGTATACTCGATCTCTATTCCTGATATTCTTCTTGTGTTGAACTGCACCATCGTTGAATCCTCTCCATTGAATCCTGCGCCCTCTGGCAAATTGATTGCCGAAGCAATCGATTTACCAGGATACAGACGTATCCGTGAGTGATAAATCACCCAATAGAATAATCCAACCCAACTACCCCTCTTACTTTACAACTAGCAATCAGCAAGATAAACATGGTACGAATAAGTAAAACAGAGATATATCACATTAATCGATTATTTACTATCCATTAACTTATCGTGAAATTTAAGATCTCACCCACAAGATCTTTCCTCCCCAACCGCTAGCTTTGCTCAGTCCCATGAGATCACTTCCCTTTGCTGTCGTAGATAACCTAAGTTACAATAACTACAACAAGGGGATAGCTTATCATGCCGGAATCACAACTAGGGTTCGCCTATCTTATATACCACATCACAAACATCACCGTCATTACTGGGCTCTCGCCAGTCTATCAATTTACCACTGGACTCTCGCCAGGACTCAATTTTCCACTGGACTCTCGCCAGGACTCAATGTTCCACTGGACTCTCGCCAGGACTCTCAATGTTCCACTGGACTCTCGCCAGGACTCAATGTTCCACTGGACTCTCGCCAGGACTCAAGCCAGGTTTTACTGTCACCAAATATCACTGGACCTCCGCCAGGTTTTATCTTCACAAAATATCACTGGACCACCACCAGGTTTTATCATCAAAATATCGCTGGACTATCCGTCAGGTTTTAAATCATCACTGGACAACCCGCCAGTTTCAATTCACTTCACAATCTCATTATGTCTCGTAATCACGCCTGCAGGCAATCTAATAACAAAAACTTTCTAATTCATCCATTAACTAACATCGTATAAGTGATTTCTATTTCGCATACCACCCCATGTCTCTAGGGTCCAATCTAACAGATCAATCAAAGGTTGGAATGATAAATAAGCAATCAGAATAATAATTGAAATAAACGATAAGCATAAAATCACGTAACCTTTTATGAATGGACCGTTGCCCTTAGTTTTGTATGGCCAAGATGTGATTAAATAAATAAGAAACTTTTATCAAATAAAAGTTTAAAAAAAAAAAATGATAATAAGTCTAGGCTTGTATTAATTTTATTTAAGAAACTAGATTGATTAATGAACATAATAAATACAATAAGTAATTAATAACACTAGAATAGGTAGCATGGCTCTAAAAGGAGTCCTAGGGTCCTACGTAACATGTTCGAGTATCAAAAAGTGGGTCCGGAGGGTTACGGAATTATTTTTAAAATAAAAAATGATTTTTAAAGTTGTCAAGAGTAAGATAAATGGATAATAAAATATTTAATAAATAAAATATGTTGAGGCTAACAACATATCATCTTTGGAATGTAAAGAATCTAAAAAAAATATTTCGGGAATTAATCAAATGGTTTATAAGGTCGTAAAAATAATTTTGATTGGAAATAGCGTAAAAATATTAATTAATAGCAATTAAAATAAAAAAAAATATGAGATTAACAAGATATCATCCTTGAGATGTGAGATGTCTAGGAAAAATAGTTTGGGTGTAAAAAATAATGTTAGGAAGGTCGCAAACATTTTTCGTTTACAAACTTTGATTGAAAACAAATAAAAATTTAATAAATAGATATTAAAATATAAAAAAAATGATATTAACAAGTTATGATCCTTGAGGTATTAGAAGTCTAGGAAAAATAGATCGGGGGTTGAAAACGATGTTCGGAGGGTCGAAAAATCAATTCGGAACGAAACAGAACAAACAGCAAGGTTGGACCAGTCAACCTTGCGGTGGAGCACGCGGCCGCGAGGTCGGTGTTGGTTCTTGCGGTCCGCAGGTTGCGGCCGCAAGGTTCGGGCCAGGTTCGGTTTTTTTCGTTTTTTTGATGGTTTTCGATGCATGAGACCTTGGGGGATTATGGGTTAGGCCTAAAAACATTAAATATACATAGAGAGGAGGTTGGAGTGGATTATAGTACCTCGATTCGGATCGAATTAATTAAAAACGGATCTTGGACTTTTGAAGAAGATGACTTCGGTTTGGGCGAACGGGGAACCTTGGGCTCGAATTGAATGATGTTTGGGGATGCTTGGAGTTGTAGAAGTCGTTTGGAATGATCAATTCGGGTTTCGGTTGGTCGTGGCTACGAGACCCACTGTTTTCTCTCTTTCTTTCTCTCTCTAGAACTCCATGGATTGGAGTCCGATTTCTCTGCGATTTTTCTCTCTCTATGGACTGGTGGGATGTAGGGAGTGGCGTGGTGTGCCCTAGGGTCGGAGTTATGGGGTATATATAGGAGAATTTTGATGAGGGTGAATAAGTTGTATTCGAAAAGGTTTCAAACTCTAGGGCTTTGAGATGGACGGGATTATGGACGAAAAATAGGATCAAGGAGGAAGTAGAGATTGAGTAGAAGTAGGAGAGGGAGAGATTGAAGGAATTCTAATCATGTATGCAACTAAAAATAAAATAAAAGAGATACTGTAAATAAGATAATATAGTTATTTTTTTGTATTTATCTATTAAGGAAAATAATAATAATTAAGATCTAATAATATTAACGCTATTATTTAAAAAAAAAATTGGGTCGAAAATCCGGGTTGTTACACACTGATTTTTGGGCAATCGGATAGGTCTTGCGGGCGGGTATCATGAGCGGGCTTGCGGGCAGGCAGGCTCACGGGCCGGACCGATAGGCGGGCTGAGTAAAAATTCATTGGCCCAAGCCCGGCCCATGAAAACTTTGGGCTGGGCTGGCCTGCTCGTGGACAGGCTCGGGCAGGGCAATAGGCCGATGTGCCGGGCGGGCTTCGGACGGGTCGCGGGTCTTCGGGCTAAATGATGACCCTTAGTTCCGGATACATTTTCGTCACTTCGTCTAGGGGTTAGCATCGTGTCAGGTTCTAATCGTGACATTTTAAATTTTTGCGTTATTCTGGATTCACGTTAAAACACATTTTCAACTTATACATCCTGTATATACGGAAACTAACCCGACCTACTTAAAATCATATCGTGTTCAAGCTTTCTCCGTTAAACCTTAATGCATTTATAAATAGACCCTGCCTGTCATGTTTTTCATCAATGACAACCCACATGAAATCCAAAATATGGTTCTGTAGCGTTGCTCAGTGGATACATTTTCAATACTATTATAATCACATAAATTTCAAAAGTAACCAACAATAGCCAAATCATGACATTACAAAATGTCTTAAAACCACAGCTAGACATAAGTCTCAAAAACCAATTACTTTTTTTTTTTTTGGCGTTTTTATCTACTCCCTTCGTCCTTTTATTACAGTCCAGTATTCCATTTTGGACTGTCCCTTAATAAGTGTCCATTTTATAAAGTTAGTGGGTAAAAGTTGGTGAATTGTCTATTTTGTCCCTAAAAGTAGATTATATTTTGAAAAGTTAGTGAGTAAAAGTGTAATGATGATGGGTAAGTAGGAAAAATGGAGGAAAAAATTGATGTAAAATGTATAATGATGATGTCTTTTTAATAAGTTGGAGTTACGAAGCAGGACATTTAAAAAGGGACGGAGGGAGTACAATAAATAAAGGTACCAATGACTGACATATATTTCTCAACATAAATGACAAAGTAAAAGACTAGGCATGCAATAAGAGACCTAGTGTCGCCTCGTGTTAGTTCGGGTTGGCATGCAGGTCGATATAAAAAATTAGGGCAAAGTACGGATTACATTCCTATGATTTGGCCGTTTGACGGATGACCTCCCTGAAATTTATTAATGACCAATTCGCCTCCCTGTGGTTTTGGAGTAAAGTACATCACTAACACCATTAATAGAAAAATGCTAAATGACTCTGGTACCCTTTGTTCATCTTCTCCAATAAAATATGGCACAACAGACAAATACGCAATACTGTATCATCTTCTTCACGCCTTCCATATCGGCGTTTCTTCAACTTTAATAAATCCAACTAACATCCCGACAATGTTTACCATTTCCGGTGAACTCCTACGAACATAACCACCCATTAACATTCCCTCCCCCTCCCCTCCTCTCTCTCCCCGACAAAGAAATCCCAAAAACTGAATCCTGGTAAGAAATGTGGATTTGGTCATATATCCCTAGAGGATGTGTTTACTGAAACACACCCTTTGTATATCCAATTTCAAAAAAAAGACGGGTTTATGTGTGTAAAAATTCTGATTACATAGGTGATCGAAAACGGATAAAAAAAAAACTGCTAATTGAAAAAAAAATATCTTATTACACATGGAATTCCTGTGATTGAGGCTTCCGGTGTCGATTTAGGGGCTGCCGGAGTTGAATTATTCCATGGGGGTGGGACGGTGGTGGACATGGTGGTGTGCACTGGTGCAATTTTGGGGATTCGGCTCATCATATGAGGAGTGGGGCATTGGATTTGCTTGGAAGATTTGCAAGCACAGATGATGGTGATATTTGATTTAAAAATGAATTAAAAAAAAAGCTTAACGAAAAAATCCTGCCTTGGTGGGAGAATGAGGGGGAGCTGGACAGACGGTTGTGTGGTTTGGGAGGATGGTGTTGGAAAAGATGATTGAGAAGGGTAGTCCTGTCCTTTTACACCGAAATCTACATTTATTTAGTTTTTTTTTCTCAATCACAGTCTCATAATGGGCATGTGTTTTACACCTTCCGTTAGTTTGGATGGAAAATGTGACGGTAGCACTTTACTCCAAAACCATAGAGCGGTGAATTGGTTATTAGGAAAACTTAGGGAGGTCATCTGCTAAACGACCAAATCATAGAGAGCTAATTCGTATTTTGCCCAAAAAATTAAACAGGTATCAATTTTTATCTCGAATTAAGGAAAAGTCAAACCCTAATTCGTTCCGTTTAATTTTTTGTTGTCGGTTCGTGTCCTATTTGTGTTCGTATTAAAAAAGAATAGACCCAATCCCTCTAATTTCGGGGTAGTTTTCCGAAAGTGCTAAAGGAGCTAAAAGTGTTAAAGGTTCTAAAGAGAAATGAATTGGGTAAAAGTGCTAAAAAGTCAAGTTATTTCTCAAATGTTAGGTTTTTTTTTAGAGAAACACTACAAGAAAAAAGACAATTCCCGGAACTTGTTTCCGGCGTTTGTTTTAAACTCCATTTATAATCCCTTTTATTCGCGTGATATGAAAAAAGAAGCGTGGGTATCTTTTAGGAAAAACAAGGCGGTGGGAAGGGCATTTTCCAGCGTTTTTGGCACTTTTGCCGGCGTTAATTGCCTTTTTTCTTGTAGTGAAACGAATTGGATTTTTCCCAAAAATTAATGTAGCATGTGTTACTTTTGGGAAACTTAGCCTTCAAGTTAAATTTGAGGGTGCGTTTCCGCTAAGCATTAAGTTATGGACTACATGAAGTAGTCCATAAACGTCACATTGTTTCCACTAAACTATAAGTTGTAGAAAATGTGTTAGATTTTTTATTTTAGTAGAAACTACGTAATTAACTTTTGACAACAAATTTTAGTTTAGTATGAACAACTTCACAAAAGCAAATATACTGTAGTGTAAAATTTTTAGTGGAAACAGGACCTGAATCATACTAAAAAGTCGTGTCCAAAATTCTCGCCCCTAACTGCGTCTGTGTCAACAACATTTTTGCTATCACCGGACTCTGAAACGGAATAGGAATCATTCACTGTCTCTTTCCCAAGATTTTATTAGCCATTGAAACTGGGATTAACCCATCTCGATACCCAATCTTTCATACTATCCAGATGAGAGCATCGAATGGTTACGGACAGATTTGTGTCTCTCCATATCCCTTGAATGATAAAAGTGGCAAAGCAGTAAATTTTGGGAAAATCTTTATTTACGGAGGTTCCGTAAATAAAGTTTAAGGAGGCCAATCTCGGCCATCCAAAAGCGGTTTGGACGATCCAGATTATAGTCAAACTATTAACAATAATAGATATTTATTACCGGTCAAAGATTAAAAACATATCTCAACCATTGATTGCCGAAACGGACGGGTAAGATTGCATGTTTTCCATGAACAGCTTATCCACGGCCCCTCCGTGAATAAGTTTCTCTCATGTGAAAATATTCACATTCTGTAAGTAATTAGGAAATTTCTTCTCCAATCAAACTAAAAGTGCCCCCCATACGAAAGGGAAATACCCAAACCAAAAAATAATTTTAATTTTGGGCATCGACAATGTCACTCCCCAAATTTATAATGTCACTCCCCAAATTTCTATATGGATTTCCCAAATTGATAACCGCACTCCCTTTTAGTGACATTATAAATTTGGGGAGTGACATGCATTATAATTAAATTCCCTTTATTTTGTAGGTTAAATTATTTTAGGGTTAGAATGTGGAGGTTTTTTTTCGTAATTACTCATCATCATTTATATTATTTCACTTTGGTCTATTAAATTTAGTTTTGGAATACTTTTTTGGATCTCCTTTCTTAAAAAAAATAAAAGATTTATGACTAGTATATAATAAAAAAATAAGGAAAAAAACCTAGCAGTGGCGAGACTATATAAGTTGGGGATAAAAAAAAATTCACATATCATAATTGTATTTTCTAAAATTCTTGTCGTGGCAGTCGCCGCCACTAGACCCCCTGGTTCCATCCTTGAAAGCGGATGCAGAGTGGGCAATTCGCCTGGAATTGCTGGGGGAAAGTTTTCTTTACATGAGAAAGAGCACAGACACAGAGTTCACACACAAAAAAAAAACCACGGAAACTGCAACTAATAAATCACAGTTCATCTTAGCTATCCGTTCTGCTTTCTTTTCAAACATTCTTTTTAAAAAAGAAGCTAATTTCAAACTCAAATATAATGAAAATGAAAAATAATTTTTTAATTTTTTTTGCACCGTTTAAAAGATCTCAATGAGAGATCAAACAAGATCCATATTAGTAGAAAAATTATTTGCGTAAACACATGATTTTTGAGCTTAAAATTACTTCTTTTTTTAAAAGTTCTTTTTTAGAGAAAGCGGAACAACACGGGTATATATCAAATAACTCTAATAAGACATGATCAGTCTGTTTTGGGCTTCAATTTTGATCCCTTCCCTCACCTTCCTTATGAACTCTTCAAATTTCTTGTTTAGTTCCTCAACTTCCTCTGCACTCATCAATCCCATTCCCTCTTCTTCTTCCTCTTCTTCACTGAAAATAAACTCTTCCTCTTCTGTTTCTTCACTAGTAATTTCATCTTGTGAAGTAAGTACAAGATCATTTTCCTTGGCTTTGTCTTCTTTAAATTCCATAGCTTCTTCTCCAACCAATTCTCTCTTCTCAGCAACTTCAGTTCCCGATATCTGATAGTCGAAAATCTTCGCGACGAGGTCCTGGTCGCTGTGATCAGCAGAGGAGTTTTTGATCAAGAAAGCTAGAATTCCATTGCAAAATAGGAATACGTAGTTCCTGTCAGTGGTGTAGCCCGAGATTTTAGAGGAAAAGGTAGCGATACAATTAGTGAATAGGGGGAAAAAAAAGGGAAAGAGAAAACAGAAAGGAAAATGCAAAGAGGGAGAGGAGAATTTGGATGGGTTTCTTTGGGAGTTGGAATTGGGTGAGTTGGCCCATATTATTTGAATGCTTTTTTGGGTTGTTTTTGCTATAGGGGACCAGAGGATTTATAGTCCTCGTACTGCAAGGGAGTGTTGTTTTGTGGATGAGCAAGTTTTGCTCATCTTTTTTTCCCACTCGATGTAATCCCTTTCGAGATTTATAAAAATGTTTTGTTTGCCGAAAAAAGAAAAAAACAGTCTGTCTGAACAGAGGGTAGTTTTAGGGGGACCGGAAAAATTATTCCATGCCACACTACCCCTTCACTATCTCTCAGTATAAAAAAAGGACAAGTATCAGCAAGGGACAGCAACCACCCATGTGGTTGAGTTCTGTTAGGACCACGGGTCACGGTCTCTCTGTGTTGGCAAATTCCTAGACAAAAACACATATTTATTTGTATCCCCTTTTATCGAGTTGTATTTTATTTATTTTTATTTCTAGGGTGTTTGTTTATGAAGTGGAAGGAAATCAATATTGTAACAACCCGTAAATTCTACTATTAATAATAACATTAAAAAGTATTATTAGTTCTAATAAAATTATTTTCCTTATTAGATAAATACAAAAAAGATAATTATCCTATCTTAATTATCACTTTTATTTATTTTTAATTGCTTGCATGTTTAGAACTCCTTCCATCTCTCCCTCTTCTACTCCTACTCGATCTCTACCTCTTTCCTGATCAGATTTTCGTCCATATCACGTTCATATCAAAACCCAAGAAATAGAATCCTATTCGAACACAAACTTATCATCCTCTTCCAAATTTTCCTATATATATCCCATTAATCCAACCCTAGGGTACACCACAAAATTCTCCATGCCTCACCAGTCCAGAAAGGAGAGAAAAACCGGAGAAAACCAAGCTCCAATCCATGGAGTCTTAGAGAGAGAAAGAAAGAGAGAGAAAAGTGGGTTTCCTAGTTCCACCCAATCGAAACCCGAATTGATCGATCCAATCATCTCCTACAACTCCTAGCATCACCAAACAAGCCTCAATTCAATCCCAAGGTACCCTCTCGGCCGAAACCGAAGTCATCTTCCCCAACGTTCAAAGTTTCGATTTTTGATCAATTCGATCAAACCAAGGTATTATAATCCTATCCAACCTCTCCTCTAAGTATATTAAGATTTCTAAGCATAACCCTATGCCCCACATGGTCCCATGCATCGAAACCAAGCCAAAACAACAACAAAATCGAAAACAGCATGAAACCTTGAGGCCGCAAGGTTCGGGCCGCAAGGACCAAGTTCGAGTTCGCGGCCGGAGGCTTAGCCGCAAGGTTTGACTGGCAGAAACTGTTTCGTTCCGAATCGACTTTTCGACATCCCGAACACCGTTTTCAAACCCCGATCTATTTTTCCTATACTTCTAACACCTCAAAGATCATAACTTGTTAATGTCATATTTTTTATTTATTTATCTATTTATTAGTTATTTATTTGATTTCTTGTAAAAGTTTACAAACGAAAAATCTTTGCGACCTTATAAACCATTTTATTAATTCCCGAAATATTTTTTTTAGATTCTTTACATTCCAAAGATGATATGTTGTTAGCCTCAACATATTGTATTTATTAAATAATTTATTACCCATTTATTTTACTTTTGACGACTTTAAAAATCATATTTGTTTTAAAAATAATTCCGCGACCCTCTGGACCCACTCTTTGGTACTTGAACTCAATATGTTGGACCTTTAGGATTCTTATTAAGGTTATGATAGTTATCCTAATGTTTTCACCTATCTAATGTATTTAATTAACTTATAATTAATCTAATTATTAGTTTTAAATAGTTAATAAGAATCTAAAAATATTTCTCAAATTATTTTTAAGTTCTTACTTTAATTTTGACATCGTAGCCATATAAGATTAAGGGCAACGGCCCATCCATAACAAGTTGAGGGATTGCATTGCTTGGTATTTGTTTAATTATTTTTCGCTTGTTGTTTATTTATTTATTTATTACCATGATTGTTATTTCTGTGTTAATTGACTTTAATGTTAGATTGGACCCTAGAGACATGGGGTGGTATGCAAATAGAATTCACCTAGACGATGCTAAGTAATGGATAAATTGGAATGTTTTTGTTTTAGATTGCCTGCAGGCGTGAGTTTGAGATGTGATGATTTGAAACTGGCAGAGTAAGCCCAGTGTTCAGTGATGATTTGAAACTGGCAGAGTAAGCCCAATGTTGAGTGATGTGATTTGAAACTGGCAAAGTAAGCCCAGTGTTGAGTGATGATTTGAACACTACAAGAAATTACACAATTGCCGACTAAAATTCCCGACTAAATAAAGTTTAGTCGCCAATTGTAGAACCATTACCAACTAAATTTTTTTAGTCGGTAAATGTAAACTCTAACACCGACTAAATGAATTTTAGTCGGTAAATGTAGATAAATGCCGACTAAAACTATATTTAGTCGGGGATTATCTATTTTTCCTGAAATTAAAAAACCAATAAACGAAATAAATATGCCGACTAATTATTTTAGTCGGTAAATGTTAATAAATGCCGACTAAAACTATATTTAGTCGGGGATTATCTATTTTTTCCTGAAATTAAAAAACCAATAAACGAAATAAATATGCCGACTAATTATTTTAGTCGGTAAATATTCATAAATGCCGACTAAAACTATATTTAGTCGGGGATTATCTATTTTTTCCTAAAATTTAAAAACCAATAAACGAAATAAATATGCCGACTAAATATTATAGTCGGTAAATGTTAATAAATGCCGACTAAAATTATATTTAGTCGGAGAATATCTATTTTTTCATTTATTAAAAAATCAATAAATGAAATGTAATTTTTTGCCGACTAAAATTATAATTTAGTCGGGGAATATATATTTTTTCCCTTTTTAAAAAATTTCAAGAAAGACGGTATTTGTTTGATCACAACAATAATTTTTTCCTCCTTCACAAAAAATTCAAGAAGGGAAATAATTGTTCCGATACATTGATCACACCTTCCCAATCCGTTCATTTTTTGGTCTTTTAATCATACAATTCTCGTAAAATTTTAGCTCGATCGGGTTAAGGAAGCCCCTTTATCGGCATACAAATTCTTAAATAAAAAGAATTTTAATGATGTCGATCAAGTGTCTATCCATATGCGGTTAACTTCATTTTTGGTACGATTGATCTTAATTCGTATTACCTCAAAGACAGATGATTTCGATTGCCAAAATAGACATTAGACGGGGCTCTATTAATACACTATAACACTTAAATGTCTTCGAACGCATTAAATGTCTTTTCGATCATGTGATCGCCAATATCTAATTATCTCCGATTTTTTGTGACAATGCTATAATCGGTAAAGGCGTAAAATCCTAACGGTTCAGATTAAAGCATTTAGAAAAATGAGCCAACAACTACCTTTAAAATCTATACATTGATTTTACTTGTTTATGAATCAAGGTCTTGTGCTATAATCTAATGTATAGTAGCCAGACGATCGCAACACAATTACGGCGATCAATACAGTTCATTTTTTTGTACTTCGTGTTTTAATCATTCTCATAAAATTTTGGATTTATCGGGTTTTGAAAGCCCCTTGATCGGGACGCAAATTCATTATTAGAATGATATTTTACGTCCGATCAAAGTGCGTAAAGATAAGAGATTTACTTCTTTTTTGACAGGAATGATGTAATTCCTCTTACGTAAAAAGATAGATGGTTCCGATTTTAAAAAAAATAGCTTAGGCCGCCCTCGAGCTGTGCACTATAGGGGACTTTAACCATTTTTTTTATCGGCAGGACTTTAAAACCATATTGGAGCACTTATTCGACTGTTTATATATTAAAAAATGGAGATCAAAAATTAATTACGATCTTTTAGAATTATATTAATCAGAAAAATAAAATTTTCGAGCTAAGTTCAAAAGATTAAAAAAATGAAGCACTTAATTTTTTTTTACAAAGTACAATCAGAAATCATGCTGTCACTTAAGGAGAATAGAATATATAAATTAATTTCTCAAGTTTCACACAAGTGGGTGGCTAGCCGAATGGTAAAGTTGCTGTGCACGGGACTGGAGTTCGGGGTTTCGAATCCTGGGAATAGCATTCTGTCGATTAAAGGAACCAAATTAGAATTCTAAGAGGTGGTTCAGGGGGCCACAAGGTGCCAACGTGGAACATTCTTTTTTGGTGATGACGTCACATGAAAATAGTCATTGGCGACTAAAGTATTTGGTCGCTAATAATGAATATTCACCGACTAACAGAATTGGCGACTAACTTTTTTTAGTCGACAAAAAGGACATTCGGCGACCAAACCTTTAGTCGCTAAAACATTACATTTGCCGACTAAACCATATTTAGTCGGTAATTACATTTGCCGACCCTCATTCCCCGACTAAATTGCCGACCAAATTATTTAGTCGGGAAAACCCTTTGGCGACTAAAAAGTCAACATTAGGCGACTAAAACGTTAGTCGGGAATGGTGTAATTTGTTGTAGTGGAAACTGGCAAAGTAAGCCCAGTGATGATTGTGAAGTGATACATAAGATAGGCGAACCCTAGTTATGATTCATGCATGGTAAGCTTTCTTTTGTTGTAATGAGAGGGATACACGCTGGGTACATAACTTAGGTGCAATCCGCGACAACAAAAGAAAGTGATCCCATGGGACCGAGCATGGCTAGCGGTTGGGGAGGAAAGATCTCGTGGATGAGATCTTAGATTTCATATTAGGTTAATGGATAGCAATAAACTGTTTATGTGATATATCTCTGTTTACTTCTTCGCACCATATATATCCTGTTGCTTGCTAGCTGTAAAGTAAGAGGGGTAGTTGGGTTGGATTATACTACGGGGTGAACTCTATCACTCAGGTACGGATTGCCTGGCTTCCGTGCCAGATTTTGCAGAAAATCAGGAAGAGACACAGAATCCCGAAGGCGAGCAGTTTTATGTAGAAGAGAATCCAGAGGTGGGAGCCGAACCCGAGTACGCTTGGGATCCGTATCAAACTTAGAAGTCGGCTCTGTTATTTCGTCTAAATGAATCTCTATGTTGAGAATTCTGTTTTTGGATTTTTAAACTTTATTTAGGTGAATATTTCAGAAATTACTATTTAATGTTTTCGATTTTAACTCTGAAAATCGGGGCTTTACAAATATTGTGTATAGAGAGATTGAGTTTTTAGGTGGAAGAAAATCAAAGAAGATCAAGGCAATCAAGGGTCTTGACAATTAGCGTTTTTGAAAGGAAAGAAAAATCAAGGAAGTTGATTTCTCGGTATATGGCATCTTCAGCAACTACACTTGCATCCTATATTTATCCAAGTATGTGAGGATTACTTTTTGGGGGTTGGACGGCATATACACATATATACTCAGAAACTTCACATCATTTTTGAGGACGTAAAAAATATCAAAAGAGGCGTGCTTTACGTGCAATACATATCTTTGAATCTTGAAGTAAAAAGAAGATCGATGGATCTTTGAGCGTTCAATACAACTTCAAGCGAAGAGGTTCACAACATCAACTCAGTTAATCTCTGAACAAAGTCCTTCGGTGGTTTCCGGAAGGCAAACGGAAGGCTTGTGGATTCAAGGCAGCGGCGGTCAAGCACTGGGTGTGGTGAACGTGGATTCGACAAGTAAGTCTTAGGGCGATTTGTGAGGATTCAGAATCGTAGGGTAAGGTTACTTGTAACTGCATAATGTTTTATAGTGTTTGATTCATTCCCGTGGTTTTTTTCCCGTTTAGGGTTTTCCACTTATATCTTGGTGTTCTTGTGTTTATTGCTCTCTGGTGATTGATTGGGTTGGTATATCGATTGTAGGTTGATATTGAAAAAGTTTAAAACATAGCAAATATTTTCAAACCTAGGCGAGCTAGGAATTTTTCAATTGGTGTCAGAGCTAGTCGCTCGTAATATTAGGGTTTATTCCTAGAGCGGATCCTAATTTTTTTTCTTATTTGCTATTATGGAAGCCCCTAATAACTTTGTTGCGAAACCTCCTCTTTTAGATGGGTCTAATTATGCATATTGGAAAGCTAGGATGAAGGCTTATTTGAAATCTCAGAACAATCGTGTCTGGCTCTCGGTTGTTAATGGCTATACCGAGCCTACCACAACTGTGGAAGGTAAAATTGTCCGAAAGCCTGATGAGTCTTGGGATAACACTGATCACTTGAAAGCGACTCATAATTCATGTGCCCTTAATGCTATTTTTGGTTGTGTATCTATATCTGAGTTTCAATGTGTTTCAACTTGTGAAATAGCTAAGGATGCTTGGGATATTTTATCCATCACTCATGAGGGGAATAGTCAAGTGAGACAACAAAAACTTCAAAGTATTATCACTGATTTTGTGATGATACGGATGAGTGACAATGAGACCTTTGGTGATTTTTATGCGAGGTTGAGTGAAATTGTGAACTCAAGCTTTAACTTAGGTGAGCCTATTTCTCAGGAGAAGATAGTTAAGAAAATCATGCGTTCTTCACCTAAGAGGTTTATTACTAAAGTTGAAGTCCTTGAATGTTTGCCTAATTTTGATTCCATGAAAGTTGAGGAAATTGTAGGCCATTTCTTAACTTTTGAAACCAAATTGTCGCAATACGGATCTCAAAAAGAGAAGAACAAAAATGAGGAAAAATCTTTGGCTTTTTCTAGTTTTAAGGTCTCGGATAGTGATAACGATGAATTGGACCACGAGGAAATGGCTTTATTTGTTAAAAAAATTGGAATTTTTTTAAAAAAGAATAAAACCTTTGGTCTTAGTTCGAAAGATAAGAATGATGGTGACAAAGGGTCTTCCAAGGGTAAAGAGAGGAAAGAGAGCAAATCATTGGGTCCCCAATGTTACGAGTGCATGGGGTTTGGTCATATTGCTCAAGAGTGTGCTAACAAACAGAAAAATAAATCTTATAATGTCAGGAATTGGGATGATAGTGACTCTGATGAAGAAGAATATTATGGGGGGGAATAGTAAAGTCATGGCTTTAGGAGCTTCTGTGCATCCCCATGTGAGTGAGTCTGAGTTAGGAGATGAGAGAGTGAATGGTGAGTATTTGAGCAATAGCGAGAGTGAGGAGGAAGGGAGTTTGCAGAAAGCCTACAATGAACTTTACAAAGAAAGCCTATGGTTGACTAAGACTAACATTAAGCTATCTAGTGAAGTGAAGAATAGTGATGAGTCCTATGTAAAACTCAAGCAAGAGCTTTTGGAAGCTCAAGCTCGAGTGAGTCAAGTTGAGAATAATAGGGATTCTTTGGTTAATGAACTTGTGGAGATTAAAAGCATGAATGTTAAACTTGGTATTGATTTGCATGCTTCTTTTGAATCTAACAAATTACTTGAATTAAAGGTAGCTAATTTGCAAGTTGAGCTTGATAAGGCCAATGCTACTTTTAAGAGAATGAATGCAGGTTCAAAGAAATTAGAAGTAATTCTTGATGTTCAAAGGCCAACGAGTGATAAAACAGGGATTGGTTTTAATGGAGCTTCATCCTCAAAACAATTTGAAGGTACACTGAATGCGGTGCAACCTAAAGAGGTAACAAAAAAATCTCAAACTATAAATATTGCTAAGCATAGTGCTGAAAAACCTCATGACATGAAGAAACCTAACACCCCTAAATTTATTCCGACATGTCATTTTTGTGGTGTAAACGGTCACATTCGACCTAATTGCTTTCAACTTCATGGGTACCCCGATACTCTTCTCCAATATCAACATGTTAGTAAAAATGGGGGTAAGTATCATCGTTTTGGTTATGGTTTTGATAGAACGTTGCCTAGACATAGGATGACTTCACATGAAAAGAATTTGTTTGTGAATCCTAATCATTTGTGTAAAACTGTTGAAAAAGCTGAGAAGGTTAAAACTAGATATATATGGATGAGGAAGTCGGACTTGAGACCTTCTACGAATTTTATCAACGCTCTAGATGACTTTGGTTCATCCGGAGATGTTGACTTTGCCTTTTAATGGTTTGCTCTTAATTAATTGCATCCAAAGTCAAGGTTGATTTTCTTATCCATCTTGTACCTAGAGCTATGGTTTGTTTTTGTTTTTTTTTGCTGCTTAGTTTTTCATCGCACTTTGATTATATTGGTGTATTTTTTGGTTCTTAGTCTGCTATTATTTATTCAAAACTCAAAAAGATTTCATTTTTGCTCATTATTAAAAATACAAAAACATTCACATATACAAAAAAATTAAAAAACAATCTATGTTTCTTTTTGCATTGAGCACGAGGGTGAGTAGTCAGCCATGGGACTCACATTCATATGTATATCTTTGGGAATACATGCACAATTTTTGTTAGTTTCACTCATGAGCTGCATTTGGATATTTGCTGTGACATGCTTCTTGATTCTATGATCGTCACCTTTACACGTCAGAGTTAGAGAGATTACTTGAAGAGGCTAGTTGACTCTCATGTACTTGGGTATGTCTTATATTTTTTCCTTGGTGATTGACCGTTTTGGCATCTTCTTGTGGATATGGTGTTCCATGGGTTCAGTTAAAAAAAAGAAAGAAAGAAAGGAGTTATATGTGTTATTCGTATCATGAGACTCTAATGCTTATCCGGGCGTTCATTGAGTACCGGGCAATTGGGGTGAGGTACTCTCCCTCTGAGCGTTCGTGTCACAAAATGGATAAACCTTGTGAAGGCATCCATGTTGGACCACTTGCTAGTAACTGGGGGTTGGGTATGAGGTACTCTTACTCTCAATATTCACGTTAAACGGTCGTGGGGTAAAAGAGAATACATTTTTGTGATCGTTTAAAAAATATATAAATAAGATGAGGAGGAGTGTTCCTTAGTTGAGGGGAGTTGTGCTTAATTCTTGGCACATAATTTGTATCGACGAGTGCTTGGTTTGACTTCGTCAGGGGGAGAGTGTTTGACAGTCCATTCGTACATGAGAATTCTCAAATCCTTGAATGGTGATCTTAATATCTTATGACGTGTCACACGCTCACTTTGTCATAGACTCAAATCGCATTTTACAACTTATTTCCAGATTCATTCATGGTTGGTTCATACAAATTTGCTCATGCATCTTTAAATATAGTCATATCTATTGAGTCTCATAGTTGACAACTTGTATCTCGGTTTGCAGTGCAGTCGTGACATTTTTTTTCTTTTCAAAAAGGTATCTTTAGTAATTGTTTTTTAAGCTTTGGGTACCTGATTTTTTTTCCTTCAGATTTTGCTCGACCCTTGTTCAGCAGTTGCTTGATCAACTTAAGTTTTTGTGGTACCTGGCTTATGTTGTTTTCTTAGTGGTTTACAGATTTTTTTTTAACTTGGCATCAATCTGGTTATCTTCATTTAGCTGTAGCTTGTTTGTGGCTATTTTTTAACCTGTTGGGCTTCTCATTTCTTCTTAATATTTATTGGTTTGGTTCTTATTATTGGGTACTCCACCTTGGTCATTCCATGACAAAAAGGGGGAGAGAAAATCTTGACTATCACAGTTTGTGCATTTTTTAGTGCATGTTTTTTTGCAGCTTCACCAGTTGTGGCCACAATCTGTTAGGGGATAGGTTTTTCTTGTTAAATGTGTTTTGTCATGAAAGTGCCAAAGGGGGAGATTGTAGAACCATGGGTCACGATCTCTCTGTGTTGGCAAATTCCTAGACAAAAACACATATTTATTTGTATCTCCTTTTATCGAGTTGTATTTTATTTATTTTTATTTCTAGAGTGTCTGTTTAGGAAGTGGAAGGAAATCAATATTGTGTAATTGAGAGATTGAGTTTTTAGGTGGAAAAAAATCAAAGAAGATCAAGGCAATCAAGGGTCTTGACAATTAGCGTTTTTGAAAGGAAAGAAAAATCAAGGAAGTTGATTTCTCGGTATATGGCATCTTCAGCAACTACACTTGCATCCTATATTTATCCAAGTCTGTGAGGATTACTTTTTGGGGGTTGGACGGCATATACACATATATACTCAGAAACTTCACATCATTTTTGAGGACGTAAAAAATATCAAAAGAGGTGTGCTTTACGTGCAATACATATCTTTGAATCTTGAAGTAAAAAGAAGATCGATAGATCTTTGAGCGTTCAATACAACTTCAAGCTAAGAGGTTCACAACATCAACTCAGTTAATCTCTGAACAAAGTCCTTTGGTGGTTTTCGAAAGGCAAACGGAAGGCTTGTGGATTCAAGGCAGCGGCGGTCAAGTACTGGGTGTGGTGAACGTGGATTTGGCAAGTAAGTCTTAGGGCGATTTGTGAGATTCAGAATCGTAGGGTAAGATTACTTGTAACTGCACAATGTTTTATAGTATTTGATTCATTCCCGTGGTTTTTTTCCCGTTTAGGGTTTTCCACGTATATCTTGGTGTTCTTCTGTTTATTGCTCTCTGGTGTTTGATTGGGTTGATATATCGATTGTGGGTTGATATTGAAAAAGTTTAAAACATAGCAAATATTTTTAAACCTAGGCGAGCTAGGAATTTTTCAAGTTCGTTATTACCTAGTCAGTAATCACCGGCCCCTCCGCTTGACATGGAGATTTATAAACATATCAAAAACATTGTCTCGTCCGCAAGACGAGAACTTTCTAAGCAAGTGTTGTATGAAAAAAACCATCGCGCGCTCTCCAAAGGATATCGATTGATTTTCACATCTCTCGATATTTTGCATAAAAAATCTCTTGCGTCGTTGACTCTAAAAGGATATCGATTGATTTTCACATCTCTCGATATTTTGCATAAAAAATCTCTTGCGTCGTTGACTCTAAAAGGTTAGTCAAGTACAAGCATATAAGAACAATTAAAAGGTTTACGTTCTTGAACTCATAGATTCAACCCAAACCGTCAGCGATTTTGGGCCTTAAATGTTTATCTGGTCGTTAAATTTAAAATTTCAAGATTAGTCAAAATACGTGTAAGCTTACCGGCCCAGACATCCCTAAAAACTTTCTTGAATCGTTCTATTAGGCTTCATGATTGATTTTCATAGAGTGGATTTGTAAAAAGTGGGGATTGCTTGGGGGAGGGGCCGCTCTACGGTCAACACTTGTTAAAAATCCAAAAATTGTATTATACATCTGTACAAAGACGCTATTATTCGAGTAATTTGGTTCATTCCAAAGTACAGTACTATATAGACAAACAATATGGGCCGAGGAAAAAATTATTTGATGCCCCATAGGACAACGCCACATAGTGCCTCAGGGGCATGGAGTAATTACTCGGGTCGATGGGCGTGCTAGATTTGAACAAGTCAAAAAAATAACTTACTAAATTCTTTGCTGTGACATCACTTTTATTTTTTGAACGGCTTTGTTGTGACATCACTAATGTGATGTAAGTAGATGACCTAAGATACCTTGTTTCCACTTTACAGTGGGCGAAGGAATTTGATTAAGCGGATAACCATTTCCTTTATTACATTTTAATCCCTCTAATATGTGTATATTATAATTCAAGTCCTTAGAACTTCCTCTCAATATACGCAGGGTCCTCAGTTTGTAGTCTTATTCATTCCGAAATCCACAAAAATACTACTACTATAACATAAAGAGTGAAATTAAAAGAGGTTGTGAAAAATATTTCAATGATATTTTGTTGGTCTTGATTATCGACTCCTTTCTTGATAGTGTCTGGAGAAATTATCTTTACCATATGTGTTCTTCTTTATTTTCTTTAATTTTATGACACTTTTATCATTTATCTCTTTTAGAATCTTTTTTTTTTCTTCTAATCTTCTCTCTTTTCACATTTCCAAATAAATTCAAAATGAGAAAAAATGTTACACTCCCTTGTTAAGATTAGAAAGGTCATCAGAAACCAACATCACCTTAAACTAAAATTATTGATAAATACATAAAAATATCACGTCGATAACCATTATAATTCTTACAATGTCAAGCATTATAAAGTTATAAAAAAAAAGCAGTTATCAAGCTAAAAACAAATTTTTGAAAAGTGATAAATTTTGTAGAATAGAGTTTTTTTTTTTTAGGAAGTAGAATAGAGTTGATTGGTTAGTATTATTCTCTGTTTATGGCATAAACTAGTTTAGGCCACTTTCTTATTGAATAAAAGAATATGATAAATAAGTTCCCCAAACAAGATGGCTATGTAATTTGTTCAATCTTTTTAACTAGCACATTATTCGTCAGTATTTTAGTATTTTTTTCACCCGATAACAATATCTGGGGCAATCTGCTAGATAAATTGGGCTTCTCTATCGAAGAATTCTAGGCCCACAGTGTCTGGGGCCTAGAAAAAAACAGAAAATCCATAGAAAATAGACCAAAATGGATAAAATTCCCAGAGAAAACAAAAGGGGAATTTAGAGGCATTTGAAAAGTAGAAACAAACCTCGACCTCACATAGAAGATTAGTTAAGATGGGCATTTGAAAAGTAGTTTCCATTTGCTCCATTACTGGCCTTTAAAATAGAGCTTCAAAGGGACCCATCGAATTTTCATTTTAGATAACAACGAACAATCTTCGTCTGTATAGAGACGCTAGCTGTGGCGATAAATTAATCTCACTAATTATCATAGTATTATTAATTACTCCAAATTTACAATTACCACGTTGTAGATCCAAGAGATAAGTATCGATCCATATATAGATCCATGTCCATTACCACGTCTTATGTGTGATAATCAGCGTAGTTCCTTAATCTAATCCAATAGGCTAGATTCTCTGACGGACAAGGTTTCATTTGGGCAAAAACCAACGGGAAAATTCGATTATGAAGCTCCAAAATTGAAGATCGACAAAAGTATGTGAGAATGGGAGAGAGAGATAGAGAGAGAGAGAGAGAACCAAGAATACCTTCACGTATTGCAGATCAGTGATGGAAGAGAGAGCTGAGGAGAGAGAACCACCTCTGATTTTTGGCGCCAGTACAATCTAGGGTGAAAGCCGGATATGGGAAGGAAAAGAGATTGGGAAATAGTAAAAAAAATTGGAAACGAGTGAACAGTTGCTCGTCTGGCTTGACGAGTTACTGTAGCACAGATACTTGTCGAAAATTTGGAAGAGAGTGAACAGTTGCTCGTCTAGTTTGATGAGTTACTGTAGCACCGATACTTCTCTCCGGCGATGAATCGAGGCTGATTTTGATGAGGTTTTGAGTGAATGACTCCATACTTTAACACTCAGGGGGCTTCCACGAGCCTGATGAGGATGCTCTTATAGGTGGTGGGATTAACTTTCATCTCGACGAGAAAAATCAGAAAGTATAAAAATGTATTATTACAATTTACAAAAACTAGAGGTGTCAAACGGGTCGTGCCGTGCTGGCACGGCCCGTTTAACTCCGTGCTAACCATGCTTCGTGCCGTGCCGTGCCGGCCCGTTTACAATATTTACTCAAATCGTGTCGTGCCGTGCCGTGCCGTTTGTCAATCGTGCCGTGCCGTGCCAGCCCGTTTACTTAAATCGTGTCGTGCCGTGCCGGCCCGTTCCCTCAAATCGTGTCGTGTCGTGTCGTGCCGGCCCGTTTGCCAATCGTGTCGTGTCGTGTCGGCCCATTTGCCAATTGTGTCGTGTCGTGCCGGCCCATTTTCTTAAATCGTGTCGTGTCGTGCCGACCCGTTTTCTTAAATCGTGTCATGTCGTGTCGTGCCGTTTTCAATCGTGTCAAGACGTGCCTGCCCGTTTACTGAATCAGGTCGGGTCAGACCGTGCCGTTTTAAGCCGTGCCTGGCACATCGCCAACCAATTTTCATCCGAACATGCCAAAGTAGTTGAAAACTGCCCTTTTTTTTTTTTGGTTTTACAAGAAAGGCAAGAACTTCCTACAATGTTTGTTAGTTTGTTAATGGGGATCGGGAGAGTTTAGACGAACTAGGAACAAGGCAACAAGCACTCATCAACTTGAGTTAGCTTGCAAGTTGAAGCCTTATATACCGCTTGGCCATCTATTTGTCGTCGAGCAATTAAATGGTTGCTTCTTTATATTTACAGACTTTTAATTTCATTTCTTAATCAAATGGTTTAATTTGAGTAGAGAGTCCAATTAGACTCTTCAATTTTGTTCTTTCTATGTGCACATGCAACATTAAGGGTGCATTTGGTAACCTTTTCAGTTTTCAATTTTCAGTTTTTAAAAAACTAGAAATAGAAACAGGTTTTTGTTTTCATAAAAATAAAAACAAGAAACATGCTTGGTAATAATCTTTTTGACTCTTCAAGGCAATGGTTCAAAGTCAGACCACCAGTGACTTGCCGCACGCTTCCTACTACACAAGCATAGTTTGTAACGCCCCCATTTTTTGGGTACGTTAAATAAACCTTTTATTGAACTAAATCATGAAGAGTTAAGCTCATTATTACAACAGGATCTCCTTCTAGAGTTCATATATTACATAAAGGGATGGAAAAGCTAAGGTTATCTACTTCTCTGCCTTTTCCTCCATCCTAGCAAGCTCTCCAGCTCCAAATGCCTCCAAGGTGTACTGTTCATCCTGCTCATCTATGGATTCTGACACATTATACCGGCGTCGCCACCAATATAATATGTCAGGGTCACCAAAAGGTAACACCATGAGCTTTGAGGGCTCAATAGAATAATCCAAACCCACTAACCCTTAACTTACACACGGCAAGTCACGTATAACAGCAGTGAATCATACAGATAATGATATCTACGCAGTACGTGTTTATTCAACAGCTATTAACAATAACACATCAGCATTTTCTTTCTAACGTTCGTTGGTTTTTGAAATATTAGAGTTTCTCATATGCAGCGTTTCATTTCTCAAATTAATCTTTTGAAAATCGTTAAATAACCAGAATTTCACATAGACAATTACACTAGCTCATTCAACAATGCTATATAACAATCACACATCCACATTCGAAATCTTATTAGCGTTGGTGTCATGCATTTCCGTGTTTCTCCAACGCGACTCATCGTAGACCGTGTCATCCTTTTCACTCTTACAAAAATTTTCAATTTCCAACGTTTCTTTCGCAAATTGCTACTAATGAGGCTACCAAGTCCGGCTTCATTAGTAACACACACGATGGCTACCAAGTCCGGCCATATCATGGTTTTCAAAACATACTCTTTCAAATCTTGCATTGGCTACCAAGTCCGGCCAAGCCATATTTCCACATGAGACTATACCACGTCCGGCCCCATTGGAAATCTTCGCAATGAGCTACCAAGTCCGGCTACATTACGATTTTCACAAACACTTACATAATGACTACCAAGTCCGGTCATTATGTAAATTTCAAAATATTTTCTGCATGTTAATCCCATCTTTTCTTTAACCACACCCTAGGTGTCAAGTTTCTACTTTCTCGATTTTCGTGTCTCGTTTGCATGCAATGACTCCGCGGTAGTTCTTTTCACACTTTAAGAAATCTTGAATCTAACTCACAAGATCATCCAACTCTATAGTCACTGTCATGCTCATATTATCACATAATCATACTCAATCACATTCAAGCATAACGCCACATGTACGGACGCCTTTGGAGTGATAAATCACTTATGCTTTAATCAACAACCACAAGTAATGTAAGTAAACATGTAATCGTGCTCATATCATCTTAAGATCAAAATACAATCCCTTCAGCTTAACCCCAAAATCATGCTCGATCATAACACGAGTACTTAAGGCTAAGCTACGAACATTATCCTTTAATATTCATTCATAAACTAACAAGATCATCCAACTCTATACTACATAGCATGCTCATTTATCACATTATCATGCTCAACAATTAATCATACAAGGTTAAGCATAGTGCCACATGGACGGACACCTTTGGAGTGGTAAACCACTTATGCTTTATCAACAACAAGTAGTCAGATAATCACATAATCAAGCTCATAATCATAATACAAGTACTTAAAGCTAAGCTACGAACATTATCCTTTGATATTCATTCTTTCTTTCATAAGTTCAAAAGAGCATATGTTTATTGAATTGCAATGCATATATCAGAATAGTGTCAATAAGGATTCTATGTTTTCACAAGAGGTGTCGATTAGATAATCTATGTGATCATGCCATTACCTTTATTCTAATCGATTCGAATCATGCATACGATATGCCATACTTGGTGAAAAATCTATCTCATGTTCCTAGCCTACCTTAAAGTAAACTTTATTTTTCGAAAAATAGTAAGGTTTATCCATCTTTCAAAAGTATACACATTTCAATTTATATTTAAGGAAAATAGATATGGAAATCTACGTGATCATACTATTGTTTATACTTAGGAAAATGAGTCGAGACTAATCTATCTATAAACACGATTATCTATATTTCAAAGCAAACACATTTCTAATTATATTTAGAGTTCGAAGGTATAGGAAAATTCTACCTTGATCCGAAACTAGTCGGGGCCGAATAAGCTAGTTGGAAAATTTCTACGGGCGATGAAATGCACAAATCTGGACCGAACTTCGGGTGGCAGTAACTCGATCAATATTTGGCCGAATATGATCGTTCTTGAGTTGATATGGAAGCTCTAGAAGTGCTCTACCATTTTTGTGAAGGAAGTTGGTCCTAGAAAGCACTTTAGGTAGGAGAAATATGGTGATAATGGGATGGACAGTTTGCTGTCTGGAATCTGGAAATCCGAATTTTGACTGAACTTCGGATGCCAATATCTTTGTCGTTTCTTGATGGATTGGGGTGGTTCTTGGGTCTAACTTGAAGCTCTCGAAGTGTTCTACAACATTCCCGGAGGAAGTTGGTTCTAAAAACTACTCTAAGCAGGAGAATAATGAGGATTTACAAAGGGCAGTAGGCTGCCTGGAAAACAGAAAAGTTGGAGCAATGTTTAGAATTTCTAGAGAGAAGTGAGAGCAAGAGTGGAGGTGTGAGTTGAATGAGAACATGGGGTCCTATTTATAGGCAAATGGTTGGCTCTCTTTCCTCCCTCTATGGCCGGCCCCTCTCTCTCTCAATCTTCATTGGATTTTGTTCCAAGATCAAGCCATGTCAAGCTATGACATCACCTAGATCTTCTTCTTTCAACTAGTACAAGGTCAATGTTATTCTATGGGGATGATTTAGGTCTAATCTAGTACTTGGAAAGAGTAGAAAATAGGTTAGGTTGTCTTTGGTCAAGAAAGAGCAAGAACCCTAGATTTAGTGGTACAATGGTGATGTAAGAAGTCTAGATTTGGTTTGTACTTGGATTGGCCAATAAGGATGGGCTAGATTTGGTTGTACTTTGCACACACATCACTCTCCCTCTCTCCCTCTCATCCGGCCCTTTCCTCTCTCTCTCTCCTATCTTTGATTTGTTTCATCTTTTAATGGATTGGAAGCTTGATGGATTGGATTTTGGTACTTGGATTTGATCTTGGAAGGTTTTGAGTGAAAGATGAAGGTTTGTACAAGATTTTGGTAAGGAAATCTAGTCCTTTTAGTCCACCTCATGTCCTTGGTTGATCAAAGTGTAAGAAAGACTAGATTTTTGTACTAGGATTGTGTGAGGTGTTGGCCAAAGGACTATGACTAGGCCTAAGAGTACACTTGCACACACATCACACTCTCTCTCCCTCCCTCAAATCCGGCCATCTCTCTCTCTCCTTCTCTCTCTCTCTCTCCCTCTCTCTTTGGTCCAATGTACTAAGGTACAAGAGTTGGAAAGACTACAAGATTTTCCCTTATTCTTTCTTCTAACCTAGGACAAGGTTTAAGTTTCTTTAATGGGGTTTGTGTCTAGTCTAAAATAAGAAATAAGATGTGGTCGTCCTTTAGGGTTGAAAGAATAGGAAACCCTAGATATGGTGGTACATGATGAGGTGTGAGGATTGGTCAAGGGTTGTGACTAGACTTGAAAGAGTACAACATCTCACTCTTTCTCTTCTCTCTCCCATCCGGCCTATCCCTCTCTCTCTCCCTACATCTCTCTCTCGGCCTCTCTCTCTCTTTTCTCTCCCTCTCTCCCTCTCTCTCTTTCTTTGGTATAATGGACACTTGGCATGAAAGGACAAAGGTCTAAGGAAGAGTAAGGATTTGGTGGAAGTAAATCTTGTACTTCATATCTTCCTATCTTCTTCTTTCACTAGTACATGTACTCTTAGGTATATAATACTTGGATTTTGGAGGAATACAATCTCATGGAAGTACAACATATCTTGCTCTCCCTCTCTCTCTCTCTCTCTCTCACTCGGCCTCCTCTCTCTCTCTCTCACCCGAATTCTTTCTCTCTCTCTCTCTTTCTTTCTCTCTTTGACACCTAATGGGGAAAGGACAAGGGTTGAAAGAGTAAGAGTAAACTAATAGTTTGTAAGAAGATTTTGTAAGAAATCTAGTACTAATAATCTAGCCTATGTTATTCTATTTTCTTCTTCCATAAGTACAAGTACTTATATATATAGAATTAGGGTTTTTGGTAGGAGAAGATCAAGAAGGTACATGCATATCTCTCTCTCTCTCTTTTCTCCTATCTCTCTCTCCCTTACCTTTCTCTCTCGGCCTTTCTCTCTCTCTCCCTCTCCCGAATTCTCTCTTTCTCTCTCTCGGATTTCTCTCTCTCTCTCTCTCTCTCTCTCCTCTTAGTACAAAGTACAACCAATGTATATATAAATGCATGGAAGGACTAAGGGTGGTTGGTTGACTAAGGAAGAGTAAGGATTTGGTTGTAAGCCTTGTAAGAGATCTAGTAAGAAATCTAGTACCTCATGTCATCCTATATCACATTTTTACACAAGTACAAGTACTTAGGATGGATAAACAATTGGATTTTGGTGGAGAAAGATCAAGAAGGGTACAACCATATCTTTCTCTCTCTCTCTCTCTATCTCTCTCTCTCTCTCGGCAATCTCTCTCTCTCTCCCTCTCCTGAATTCTCTCTTTCTCTCTCTCCCTCTCTCTCCCTTGTACTACTATGATATATAAGTATACAAGTATATGACATCATTTAGATTTTGGAAGTACAAGGTTAATAATAAACTAAAGGGATTTTTGAAAGGCTAAGGATTTTCTTAATAAACTAATGAATTAAACACATGTTTTCTATCTCTATATTATATTGGAGTAGGTTACTAGTATCCTATTATAATAATAGGGTAGGTACTAGCATATAATACTCCAAATTGCCACATGTCATATTATAATATTGAAATTGGTACATCATGGAATCCTAGAGAAAGATATTCTTCTTATTCTTTATTCCTTTGTACACATGGCATATCCCATTAAAGATTTATTTAATAGATCCTTGTACTTGGTTGAAAGACTAACCTATTATCCAATGGATGATAATCCTACTAACAACTATGGACCAATGGACAAAGTCAAAGGTTGACTTTTGGTCAAAAAGGTCCCATTAGGGTTTAAGGGTTCAAAAGGTTCAAACGACTCATGGATGGTCGAGGGTTCAATTAGGCTTTATAAGGTTCCAAAGGTTCAACTAGGGTTGGATTTGCGATTGGTAGTTAGATTATCCTATTGATTCGGTTAGAAGCTGACTAGGCTTGCTAAGTAGGGTTTCCAGCCAAGAAAGGATTCCTAAGACTTGCATCTGAAAATTAGGAAAAGATACTAACACACTTGTCTTTAGAAAATGACCTTATTGCTCGGAGTGGAGAAATCTAATTTTTATAAATTCTAGATTTTAGTAACGACGGATTTTTGGGATGTTAAAAGGGATTTTAAAAGGAATCTAAGTAATTAAAATAAAATTCAAATTTTTAGTGAAATTTTTATTTACCAAAAATCCAGGTTGTTACATAGTTTCAAGGCAATGGTTTAAAGTTAGACCACCAATGGCTTGCCCCGTGCATTTGTAAACAAGAATTTCGGAAAATCCAAACGACAATTTGATCAAACTGAAATTGATTACCCCTATAGCTTGCCCTAATGGCGTCACATTATTCAAATCTTAGCTCGCAATCAAACTGGACTCTTGATTGCTGCTAGAAGGAGGATAATGAGCTACAAATACATATGGCCACAAAAAGTGCAAGAAAAGTTTGCTCTCCTATTATCCTATCCTTACTTGTCGCCACAAGCTTAGTCTATTGAGTCTAATCAGGTGTCCATTGTGTTTATGCACATCTCAATTAGTTTGTATACTTATCCTAATCCACTTTATTCTAAACCCATAGCAACACTCATGCACAAACTTGACATCTTGTTAATTGTCCGAAAAAAAATCAAACTCAAGAACATAAGCTAATCCAAGGATGGGGGAATAAATATAGGACAAGTTAGAAAGGAGTGGCAAAGTCAGAATATCAATAAGCCTCGAAAGTTTAGTTCATGGATATCTCCATTCACTCATCTAATTGTTTCATCATTCTTGCCACAATTTGCCTTTCCTTTCTATCCCTAAAAATAGGAATTGAAGAACCAAGTATAGCATGGAAATTTCTAGGAACAGAAACGATGAGTTTCCAAAACAATATCTTGAAGTTACCATCTTTTCACCACCTACACCTGTTTCTAATCAACATTTACAACTACCCATTATAATTCCTCTAGAACATAAAAGATCAAACGAGAAAAATTGGCAAGTATTGCGTTTCGAGTAACAGAAACTGCATACCATTAGTTCTACGCAAATCTGCCAAATCTAATTTCCCTATCAAAAATTTCATCAACAAAAGTTTCAACAGTAATCAATTGACTGATGAACAAGCAAGGAATACTCCACAATTTCACAATTACACTCTTATACATAGTTCCACAATTTCAAGGAAATCAATAGCCGAAACCTAATTGTAGGCACAAAATACATACCTTCTTCTCGACGGAAAATACTACTAACTAACTACCAACAAACTAACAGACTGGAGGGGCTAGGCCGCCACCTCAACTCAGCAAACAGAATATGCGAGGGGTTATGCCACCACCTCGGCTAAGCAATGCAATCAAATAAAACTAACTATACTAACTAAAAACAAACTCAATATTTAGCCTGGCTTCGTTACACCTCAGGTTTGGCATAAAACCAGGTTAGAGGTATCCACCAAGCTAAATATGAGCTACTAACACATAAACTACTAAACTACTACTACAAGAAAGAAGCGGGATACTTACAGCGGTTGTGCTATCTACAACAAACGATTTTTGAGCATGAGGCTTGGCAAAATTGATTAGGTATTCACATTCATCCTTAGACTGCACAACAGAAACAGAATGAAGATTCACAAGGCATGTAATGAAACTTCAATCAGGCACGGAATAGAGCTAAACATAACAATATCGGGCAGCAAAATACTACTAACAACTCGCAATATGGAAGTTGCTTTGCATGTTGATCAACAATGCCATCCTCATAAGTAACGTTTTTTTTTTTCAAATATCTATGGTATCCTACCACAATGTCACAATAAGTTACGTTTTTTTTTTTCAAATATCTATAGTTTGTGAAGACTATTTTATGCCTATTAAGAATAAGATATAATGGGGAGACAGCTGCCTTAACATTTTCTCGGCGGCTGTACGAAAATCGTACTCAGCGGCTGTACGAATTTGAATTTTTACGTACTACGGGAGAATTTTTCATAACCAAGAATCTTTACTGTTTTTTTTTTTTGGTAAATTCGAATATTTACTGTTCTTAGATTCAGAACCATTTGAGTATCAAATGGTTTCAACCAGTTTTTTTGAGAAACTGAAACAGATCAAACTATCACTCTATCAGGCACGGAAACAGATCAAACTGAAACAGAATGAAGATTCACAAGTCATGTAATGAAACTTCAATCAGGCACGGAATAGACCTAAACATAACAATATCAAAATCAAAACCCCAGCCCGTAGGAAGACAGAAAAAAAGAACAAAATCAGGGGTTTCGTGACTTTCGTCACAAACTGATGAGAGAGAGGGAGAGAAGGATTACCTTGGAGAAATGGAGGGTCTTGAACCGATCTGAATCAACTGATCTGGGTTTCTTGAATGAGACACGAGATTTCTCCTTCTCGTACACAGCTTCATTCGGCAATGACGCCTACACAACAAAACAAAACCAAAACCAAAACCAAAGCTACATAAACACAAATCGTTCACAAATAAAAAGTAAAAACAGGTAGAAACTGAAATTTCAAAATACGAGTCAGAGAGAGAGAGAGTGAGAGAGAGGTGAATCAATCGGTGAGAGAGGTAATTCAGGTGAAGAATCGATATATAGTTCGATAACTTCGATCAGAATCCGAACGTTGGCTCGTCAGAGGAGAGGACCAGAGAGAGGACAGAGAGACGTTGATAGAGTCTGAGATTGAGAGTTCGACTGTTCGACTGTTCGAGAGAGATCTGAGAATGAGGTGTCTGCTAGGATAGCATCTCATTCCTTTTATATGATCTGTGTGATCATGTGCATGCGAGACACCATAATCCATATGCACCAGCTTATCAAAAATTCTCGTAGAGTCCTAAAATGCATCACTCGAGGGCCGCTCGAGCTGTTTTTTTAAAATCGAAACCATCTATCTTTTATGTGGGAGAGATTATATCATTCCTGCCAAAAATGAAGTAAATTGGTTATCGTTATATACTTGATTGTTTATAACGTTCATTTTCCTATTAATGAATCTACGTGCCGATGAAGGAGCTTTAAAAACCCGATAGACCCAAAAATTGGTGAGAGTCATTAAAACACAGAGAATAACAAAATGAACGGTATGGATCGTCATATTTGTTTTGTGATCGTGTGGCTAACGTACGTTATACTATAGCAGAATACCTTGGTTCATAACTAATCAAGTTCGATGTATAGATTTGAAAGGTAGCTACAATTTTTTTTTCCTGAATGTTCGATCTAAACCGTTACGATTTAACGTCTTATCAAATTTATCATTCTCACCTGAATAGGTGATAATCGAATGTCGGAAACCACATCATCGAAACACATTCGGTGCTTCCAGAGGCATTAAAGTCCTATAATGCATTACTTGAGGGTCGCCCAAGCTATTTTTTAAAAATCGAAACCATCTAACTTTTATGTGGGAGGGATTAGATCATTCATGCCAATAATCAAGTACAATGCTTATCGCTACATACTTGATCGGACGTAAACAAAATTCAATCAAACAATGAATTAACATGCCGATGAAAGAGCTTTCAAAATCCGACGCACCAAAACATAGGATCCCATGATTAAAACACTAAGCATAACAAAATGAACGCATTGAATGGTATTGATCGTCGTGATTGCGTTGCGATTGTGTGGTTATTGCTTAATGGCCTCGTTTTTATATAATAGAGCTACATATTATATACTAATTTTTCAAATCTATGACACAAGTTAATTGGTGGTATAGTGGTTTGTTTGTATATGAAAGAACTTAAGGATCTGGGTTCAAGTCTTATTCTAGCCAACCCCTTTTTATTTATTTATTTTCCTTATTTACTATGTATTTTTTTTCTTTTTTGTTTGACACATTTTTTCTTATTTCTCGTTAGATTTGGCCCATTTGGGGTATAAAATATATGACTCTTGCACATTTCATTTCGTATTAAATTACTCTTGCACCATAAATATTTTGATAAGTTTTTTTTAATTTTACTTTTTATCTTGTAATGTTAAATTTACAAACCAAATGTCCAAAGCCTATTTTACTAACAAAAACAAAACAAATATTTTTTACCGAATAAAAATTGATAATTTTTTAAAAGTAAAAAAATGATTTTTTTAAAAACATGATTTTTTAAAGAATTTTTTTTAAATTAAATATCTTAGTTGTTTACCTTTAAAAAAAGGTAAACAAATATTTTTTACCGAATAGAAATTGTTTAATTTTTTTTAAAATTTAAAAAGAAAAACCATTTGGCTTATTTAATTTTGTTTTTGTTTTTCCATGCCTCGTGCTGTGCCCTTTCGTGCCCATGTCGTGCCGGGTCGTGCCCGTGCCCGTGCCCGTGCCTTGCTAGAACCGTGTCGTGCCGTGCCGTTCCTGTCTACTTTCCGTGCCCATCTACGATCGTGTCGTGTCATGCCGTGCCAGGCCAATTATCGTGCCGTGCCCGTGCTGTGCCGCCCACTTCCGTGCCCGTGCCGTGCCCCGGGCCCACTTAAACCGTGTCGTGTCGTGCCGTGCCAGGCCAAGACCGTGCCTGTGACGTGCCGTGCCGCCTCGTGCCCGTGCCGGCACGGCCCATTTGACACCTCTAACAAAAACTCATATAAAATGACACTAAAGACAGTGAAAAATTGTCATTTTCGCATTTTTCTGCCTTGTAGGAGCTTTCGATCATAGTTTTTACTTTTTGAATCCTATTTGTCAAGATGAATGATTAATTGTAAAATTTAGCACAAACATAAAAGATTTAGAGAAAACAACCAAATTGATAGTGACAAAAAAGACCCTGAAAATTTAGTTCAAAGGGAAGTCTTTTCATAAGCTTATTTTTTGAACAGTTATAATATGATCTTATGGTACAACCCAACCAATTGAACCCCAATAATGATATTTTTAGTGCCACATGTATTTTAAGGCATGTTTTCGTAAAAATACTTAAAATAGATTTTGAACACTATCCCTTGTGTTTTACATCTCAAATTGTTTTAAAATATTTTTGAGGATTAGTTTGCGGAAAGTTACACACATTTTCTTTTTGACTTACTACATAACAAAGACGGCAAGTAATTTGGTACATTCCAAAGTAGAGTATTAGACAAACAATATGAGACGGAAGAAAAATTATTCATATGCCCCATGGGGCAACGCGACATAGTGCCTCAGGGCATGGAGTTATTACTCGGGATGACGGGCGTACTAGATTTGAACAAGTCAATTTTTTTTTTTGCTGTGACATCACTTTTTTTTTTGAACGGTTTTGTTGTGACATTACTAATGTGATGTAAGTGAGTGCAATTTTGTTCATCCTTCTAAAAAAGTGGGTGAACATTACCCTCCTTTTTATTAGTTGAAATGGTGTGGATCTCATCACAAAGTGATGTCATGTTTCCACTTTACAAGTTTACAGTGGATGAACTGATGAAGGAATTTGTTTAATAAGTGGATAGCCATTTACTTTATTTCATTTTAATCCCTCTAATATGTGTATATTGCAATTCAAGTCCTTAGAACTTCCTCTCAATATATACAGGGTCCTCAGTTTGTAGTCTTATTCATTCCGAAATCCACAAAAATACTAGTGTAACATAAAGAGTGAAATTAAAAGAGGTTGTGAAAAATATTTCAATGCTATTTTGTTGGTCTTGATTATATATCGACTCCTTTCTTGATAGTTCCTGAAGAAACTATCTTTACCATATATGTTGTTCTTTTTCTTTAATTTTATGACACTTTTATCATTTATCTCTTTTTCTTTTTTCCTCCTAATCTTCTCTCTTTTAACATTTCCGAATAAATTTAAATGAGAAAAAATGTTACACTCCCTTATTAAGATTAGAAAGTTCACTAGAAACCAACATCACCTTAAACTAAAATTATTGACAAATACATAAGAATATCAAGTCGATAACCATTATAGAAATTACAGTGTCAAGCATTATAAAGTTATCAAAAAAGTACTAGCTAAAGTGAATTTTTGAAAAGTGATAAATCTTGTAGAATAGATTTTTTTTTGAAAAAATAGAATAGAGTTGATTGGTCAGTATTATTCTCTGTTTATGGCATAAACTAGTTTAGGCCACTTTTGTATTGAATAAACGGGACGGTTCAAGGGACAACAAAAAAAAAAAAAGAGGAAATTAATTAGCCATCCTATTTGCCCTACTTATTTAGGTGCCCATCCTACTACGTTTGAATACTTAAGTTGACATCCTGAAATTTAAATAATACCTAAAACACCCTTAATCATAACAAATATAGAAATTATGACAAAATCATGAAAAATACAGGAATTATGACAAAATCATGAAAAATTAATACAGGAATTATGACAAAATCATCCGGAATAATGACAACCTTAAACTAACTTTTTAAATTAGTTATACATCCCGAATTTCTTCACCTATATAGAAAAGAATTTTAGGACCTTAAACTAACTTTTTTTAAGTTAGTTCTACATCCTGAATTTCTTCACATATATAGTCAAGAATTTTAGGACCTTAATCTAACTTTTTAAGTTAATTTTACATCCCGAATTTCTTCACCTATATAGTGAAGAATTTTAGGACCTTAAATTAACTTTTTAAGTTAGTTTTACATTCCGAATTTCTTCACCTATATAGTGAAGAATTTTAGGACCTTAAACTAACATTTTAAGTTAGTTCTACATCCCGAATTTCTTCACCTGTATACTAAGAAATTTCAGAATCTTAAACTAACTTTTTAAGTTATTTCTACATCCCGAATTTCTTCACCTATATAGAAAAGAATTTTAGGACCTTAAACTAACTTTTTAAGTTAGTTCTACATCCCGAATTTCTTCACATATATAGTCAGGAATTTTTAGGACCTTAATCTAACTTTTTAAGTTAGTTTTACATCCCGAATTTCTTCACCTATATAGTGAAGAATTTTAGGACCTTAAACTAACATTTTAAGTTAATTCTACATCCCGAATTTCTTCACCTATATAGAAAAGAATTTTAGGACCTTAAACTAACTTTTTTTAAGTTAGTTCTACATCCTGAATTTCTTCACATATATAGTCAGGAATTTTAAGACCTTAATCTAACTTTTTAAGTTAGTTTTACATCCCGAATTTCTTCACCTATATAGTGAAGAATTTTAGGACCTTAAATTAACTTTTTAAGTTAGTTTTACATTCCGAATTTCTTCACCTATATAGTGAAGAATTTTAGGACCTTAAACTAACTTTTTAAGTTAGTTCTACATCCCGAATTTCTTCACCTATACAGTGAAGAATTTTAGGACCTTAATCTAACTTTTTAAGTTTGTTCTACATCCCGAAATTCTTCACCTATATAGTGAAGAATTTTAGGATCTTAAACAAACTTTTTAAGTTAGTTCTACATCCCGAATTTCTTCACATATATAGTAAGGAATTTTAGGACCTTAAACTAACTTTTTAAGTTAGTTCTACATCCCGAATTTCTTCACCTATATAGTGAAGAATTTTAGGACCTTAAACTAACTTTTTAAGTTAGTTCTCCATCCCGAATTTCTTCACCTATATAGTAAAGAATTTTAGGACCTTAAGCTAACTTTTTAAGTTAGTTTTACATCCCGGATGATTTTGTCATGATTCCGGATGACTTTGTCATGATTGCCACTGCGCCGACCAAATTAACAAAGTAAATATTTCTTAGAGAAAATTAAATAGCCATCCTATTTGAAGAACTTATTTATGCCACCATCCTAGTGGGTTTGAATCATTAAGTTGGCATCCTCAAATTCAAATAAACCCCATACTGCCCTTTCTCTCTCCTAATTTTTATAACCTCCTCACCTAAAGTTCCCTCATTTTCAGCATGACAGTTATCAATATACCCACAATTTTTGGCTTTCTCATTTACCCTTTCCAAGCCATGAACTTCCACACCAACAAAAACACCATTTTGGTTCAAAGCTCAAACCCATTTCCATATAAGACCCATCTCCATCCAGCAGAGTAGAATCTCCTACCGCCGCATCTCCTGTGTCTTTAGCATCTCCAATTACGGCATCGTCGGCTCCACCACGGCCAGTTTGTAAAGCTATTAATATTTGACGGTGGCGACGGACGCTTGGCTTCCACGGTGGGTTGCGGAGAGAGAATTGGGTTTCTATTGCACGACTTCGATCTTCATTGGAACGACGTCCATCTCGAATGACAGCGGTGCAAGCTGCTGTTCTCCACTCAAGCCCCGGTCTCGTTCCCCTCCGTTGCTGACGTCGAATATTCAAGAGAGACAAAATGTCGAAAACAATGTATGGTTTTAATTTTCCAAATAGATTAGTTTAATGTATGTATGAGTTTCACAAATTTTTATTTACGAATCAATTTAATGGGTGTATTGCATGTGTGTCTATGGTTTGATTGAGACTGAATCATGGTGCCGTCAACCCACCATCAAATCAGATTTTACAAGTTGATTTATTTTGTATGTGTTTGGTTGAAATGATGGGTTGTAATGGGTATCATTGTGAGTATCATGTTTTTTCGAATTTTGTCATGTTCGTGAATTGATCTTGTTAGTAATTTATCTGTATCAAACTTACTAAAAGTATCATGTTTTTCGAAAAGAATCATGTTAGTTATTTATCTGCATCAAACTTATTGAAAGTATCATGTTAGTAACTTAAATGCATCGAACTTACTAAAAGTATCATTATCATGTTTTTCAAAATTTGACATGTTCGTAAATTGATCATGTTAATAATTTATCTACATCGAACTTACTAAAAGTATCACATTTTCTGAAAAGTGTCATGTTAGTTATTTATCTGCTTTGAACTTACTAAAAGTGTCATGCTAGTAATTTAAATCCATCGAACTTACTAAAACTATCATTGTAGGTATCATGTTTTTCAAATTTTGTCATGTTCTCAAATTGATCATGTAAGCAAAAACCCGTGAAACTTTGAAGACATCATTAGTTCATATACCTATTACGGATTATTGATATCTATGTATTGAATAATAATAATTCGTTAGAATTAGTTTCTTAAAGAAAATCAATATAAAGTGCTATGGATGTATGAACAAATTAAAAGTATCATTTTTTATCTGCATCAAACTTACTTGCATGTTGTTACTAATCTATATACACTCTTGTTCATGAATATTCATTTTCAAATTTTAAATCTTGTTTTTAGATTTAGGTGAGAGAAAATTAGAGAGAGAAGATTAGGAGAAAAAGATAGGAGATAAATTAGGAAAGATAAGGAGAGTGAAAGATTTCAAAGATTAGGAGAGAGAAAGGGTAATTTAGGATTTATTTGAATTTGAGGATGGAAAGATAAGTTTTCAAACCCATTGGGATGAAGACTTAAGTATTTACTAGAAAAGGACTTCTATTTAAGTTCCCCTATTTCTTATTTAATTTTGTCCGCGCAGCGGCTTTATTAAAATGTAAAAAATTACTAAGGGAAAAATGGGTATTATTTTAAATTTCAGGATGAAAACATAAGTTTTCAAACTTACAAGGATTAGGACTTAAGTATTATGTAGAATAGGACCCCTATTTAAGTTACCCAAAAAAAAACGCCCCATCTCATAGTTTCCGATCGAATTTTTATAATTCAAACCGTTCAATGTGTGTAGAACGTGTTTTTAAGGGTACCCGAGAGAAATCGGCAAAAAAAATTACCGGGAAGTGCTTTGTGGGCAGCATGCCCTTCGGAGAGAAAGGATTCTGTTCCTTTCCGCCGTTGCGGCCCTTTTTCGAAAAATCGAGGGAGCGCGAGCGCCGGTGGCAAGCGCTCAAAAATACAGAGTCGCCACTTGAGTTTTGAAGGTCCGACACTCAAGGAACCGTATTTCGAAGCACCTGCCGCGCTTTATTTGAAAAAAGTGAAGGAAACCAGTCCGTCATAACCATATCTGGGTTCGGGAGCCAGGTTACGAGAGGGGAAGGGTTTTATGGCACCCCTCTCGCCCAATCCGAAGATCGGTCTCTACTTAGGCATTTTTATGAAAACTTTTGTGATTCTTCCTCTTTTAATTAATTTTCGCCAATTAGGGCGGGGGAACAGTTAATCGGGGATTAAAAACTGTAACAATTTGCAGGATGTGATCAAATAATAGCATGGATGGATAGCATGATGAGTAATAAATGGGATGAAACCTAGAACAGCGATCAGATGCCAAAACTAGGCTCGGGACAGATTTGTCCTGCACGATGGCCAACTTGCATGCATGAACAGATCTGCATGCAAGCCAACCATCGCGCGAGACACACCGACCCTCGCGCGAGCGTTATCATTTCACCACAGTCCTAAGATCATCCCCTTCTGGGCTGTGGAAGGACCAGTGCACACCCAAGAAGTAAGCCAAGCAGTTTATTGAAAGACTGTAAAATACTGATTATTACAGAACACTCCAAGCAGGAGCCAAATGAATTGAAACACAACCCCTAAACAGTGGGGGTATCAAAACAGAGGCCAAGGGCCTAGTTACCCATGCAAGGGCTATTCATGGAAATCACAGAACTGTCGCGCGACAGAAAGTGAGTCTCGCGCGACATTCTTGACTGGACTCCCAGGAATTGCTTTGCATGCTTGGGGTCCTGAGACAGATTCAGGGGATCCCAAGGGCATTCCAAACTATTTAGAGCAAATAAACTAGCTACTGTATTTTGTTTTTGCATGCATAACAGTGATCTAAAATTCAAAATGAAGTACAACAGGCAATAATATATTGTAAAACAGAAAAGGGCTAGTCTCCCTTCCCCACGAGGTCCATTCTCTTGCAGACACAAGTGTCGCGCGAGTATAGGGGACCATCGCACGAGGGTGTAACTGCCACGAATTCTTGTAACTTTGCTGGCTTTAGGACCAGGACATGGTATTGATTACCAGCCTTGGCCCTGTCAGCCCCCCTCAGGGATCAAAACAGAAACAGGTTAAATGTTATACCTTTGCTTGGAAAGGGTTTGGAAATGGATTGGATTGATTGGTGAGCCTTGCAACTAAGTGTATATGAACACACTAAGTATGGAAGATTAGGAGATGGCTTGGGGGTTAGTAACTTTGTGCTAGCTAGTGTAAGACTTGTAACTTAACCAATGAATTCCTTAGTTAATTTTTTGAACCCTTAATATGGAGGATGAAGGGGGGTATTTATAGGGGAAGTGTAAGGGCTAGTTAGTGACCGAACAAGGCCTTGGGACCAGCCAACAAGGCTGGTCACAACTTGGTTGTGGAGCTAGCCAACAAGGTGGGTGGTTGGTTGAGGGATTGTATGGGCTACAACCTGCCAGAACTCTGTTCAACTGAGGAAAACGGGGTTCCAACCCATGTGACACCCAATGATCACCTGTCCAGCTGGATTCTGTGATAGGGACAGGAGGGAACTGTCGCGCGAGGGTTAGAAACAATCACACGACGGTCAACAGTCAACAGTTTGACTTTGACCACACGTGGCGAGCAGAGTACCGCGCAAGAGACCCAAAGGGTCACGCGAGGGTCAACTCTGACTCTAAGGTTTGACTGAAGGTTCAGAGGGGGTTCAAAAGGTTTTAAGCAGGGTTCAAAGCACTCCAAGCTTAATCCATTCCCAATCCAAGCTCGCTTGATCCGATTTCATCATCGGGGAAACAAGAAAATCGTAAAACGAAGTAAAACAATTGGGAGATCCAGATTGGGGTGTCTACAGTAGTCCCTCTTTGATGGCACGCGGAGCACCATTGACTGGTACGGGTAACGTCAAAGATTTCTAGACACCCACCAAATCCGCCCAAAAGCTGATTAAATGGAAAATGCAGACGAGTATATAAAAATACCGTGCACCGAGGGGGAATTGAAGATCGTACGGATAGATCGCCGCTGGTTGAATGATCGGACGGATAGATCGTCGCTGATTGATTGATCGGACGGATAGATCGTCGCTGTTTTGAAATTGGACGGATAGGTCGTCGCTGATTGATTGATCGGACGGATAGATCGTCGCTGATTGATTGATCGGATGGATAGATCGTCGCTGTTTTGAAATTGGATGGATAGATCGTCGCTGATTGATTGATCGGACGAATAGATCGTCGCTGATTGCGGGCGGACCACTGCTGGGGATGTAAAAAGTCTTCGGGCTTGAAGGCGAGACTTTCCAAAATGACCCTCAAATTCATTGTACAACATGTCCAGAAGCCATGGACCCCAAAAAGGGAGTGATTGAGATTGGGCCGGACTCAGAACCTGAATTGGGCCTGAGGCCCAAAGTGGAGTGTCGCGCGACACTTTGGAACCATCGCGCGAGGGTCTAAAGTTAGGGCTTGGGTCTGAACAGGCCCAGACCCGGCCCGTACCCGTTTCAAACGTTTAAAACCCCGCGAGACGTTACAGAAACAGTAACAGAACAGTTTCGATTTTTTGAAACTCCTCCAAACCTTCATCTCTCCTCTCAAATCTCCCTCGAACCTCTTCCAAGCTTTGATTTCGTACACAAAACCCATAAACCCAACCTTGACGAACCACCCATGGTAGACCACGGCAGTGGGGAAGACGGGGGAGGTGTTATCGATCAACCAGAGGATCGAGGAGGGTCCACGACCGTCGAAACAAGGGATCAAGCACCGGTGGAGGCCACTGCAGGGGCCGGTGCAGCGGTTGCAGGCGGCGGAGATGGCGAAGAGGGTCGGGAGCAGGCGACTGTTGGCGGCGATAAGTGTCGCGCGACAGAGCCTGGGGCTCGCGCGACTGTTGAGCCTGGGGTTGTGAGCCACAGCGTTGAGCGGCTAGATCCGGTCACGGCCGTAGAAGGGTCAGTGGTGGCCGGAGTGAGTCCAGTGGACACAGGAGGGACTGGTGCTAGAGAGCACCCTCGGGCGACAGAGGAGGAGTCTCGCGCGAGGGTTGATGCTGGAGGAGGCAGTAGCAGTGGGGGAGGAGATGACACTGTTGAGCCGTCCGGGTCCCCGCCGAGGGATTTGGCGAAGCGCAAAGGCCTTGTAGATGCAGAGGCGGAGGTCGCGGAGACTCCAGTTGAGGTCCGAGAGGAGGACATTTTGTTTCGGCCCGCGGTGACGTCGTCGAGCCATAGGCCAATTACAAGACACGACGTCGCCGAGTTCTTGTCAGATGAGGCACTGGCGAGGCTTCTTGAGGACAACCCCCTGGTTGGGGAGTTGGTCCTAAAGGCTAGAAAGGATCATGCCCGGGCCATTGAGGCGTCGGAGGCTGCTGAGAGGGCCGAGAGAGAGAGACAGGAGAGAGAGGAGCTCTTGAGAGACGCAGAGGCCGATGAAAGGGCCAGAGTCGAGGCACAAGGGCCTAGGGTTACGGCCGTGACAGAGGCGAAGAACACGAGTCGGCCAGGCTTTTCAGCGGAGGCATACGTGCTTCCTACGCCGCACCTTTTTGTGCCGTCGGACGTTGCAGCCCGCATACCGTTGCAGAGAGACTATGACGACGAGTTGGTGTTGAGAGATCCCCGGGCCCACATTGTAGCGACGTGGATGGAGGTATATTCCCATAAAACACCCTTTGCAATTTGATTTCAATATTTTGCTTTCCATAGTTCAATTTCGACACTTGCTAGAACATGCTTGAACTTAGGATTGTATAGATAACTTGCGAGCCAAAGCATGCTAAAACCACATACTTCCTGTAACGTACGCCCAGCATGACATAACTTGAACCAACCATCCGTTGCAAACTCCATTGATTACCTAGAACTTGAAAATGAAAACTCCGCATGCACGGGAATCCAGAACAGCATACCAAACTCCCAAGTTGAGCCATGGCATAGAACTGAGGCCGAATATATGTCCTAGGCTTCATTGATTACCTAGAACTTGAGGACGAACTTCCCGTATACTGACGAATCCTTTCGCTGCTTGTCTTTGTATCTGAAACAGGCTGGAGCAGAACAGAGGGATATCCGCGGCTTCGGGGGCGCGTGCATGTCCTTGCAGCTGTACGAGGGGCTGCCGGAGAGAGTGAGGCGGCTGGTGGACGAGGCAGGCTTCGGGGAGTTTGTGCGGACTTTGACCCCGGCAAGGATTGACCATGCCGTCCTTGTTGCACTTGCTGAGAGGTGGAGGGATACCACCAATACCTTCCACCTACCTCCTGGGGAGATGATGGTGACGCCTGCAGACTTCGCAGCGATCACGGGGCTGAGGGTTGGAGGTGAGCCCATCCCGTTTGACTCGGGGATCCAGGAGGATCGGGCTGCTCTGGAGTGGTTTCTGGGCAAAGTGCCCAGGATAGAAGGGGGAATGGCGAGGTATGATCAATTCAAGGATTACCTGAAGAAGGAGGTGACAAGTGACCGGGAGGTGGAGCAGATGGCCCGGGCGTTTCTGCTATACCTGTTTGGTGCCACTCTGTACCCAAACAGGCGAAGTAACGTCCACCTCTCCTACTTGCCAGCGTTGAGGGACTTGAGGACGGCCTCACGCTTCGACTGGGGTGGAGCTGCTCTCGGGACGGCCTACCACTTCTTTGGCCACTCGTCGAGGACGGGTAAGAGCACGGCTGGCTATTGGAGGGTCTGGGAGGTATGATTCTAACCCTTTATTAAGCACGATTCGATTATGCTCGTCCATTGTTTAGTCTGCTTGACTGTTTCGATTTTAAATACTGTATGCCTTGACTAATGCTTGAACTCGTCTAAACATTGTAGCTTTGGGCCTACGAGGTTTTGCGGATGTATCCGCCGGAGTGCAAGCATCCAGACCTGAGCACTCTCCCTTGCGCGCTGAAGTGGAGCAAGGCGAGCACGGGGAAGAAGGAAGGGAGAGGTGAGCTCAACGCCTTCAGACTGTACTTGGACGAGCTTAGGGCCTCACAGGTATGAACACGTAATCACGGGCATCAGACATGTGTCCATTTCCTTGCTTTAATGATGTCGCTGATCAATTGTTTGCATTGCTCGTTTGTCTCGAATTGCAGGTCAATTGGGATCCTTGGAGGAGAGCGGGACCAGAGCCAGAGTACTTGGCCCGGAGCAGAGTTGTTGCAGCCAGCAGGGTGTTACTGGAGTCGGCCTTCGGTTGGCAGTGGTACTTGGGGGATCGAGTGACGCACCAGTCGCTTGGTTACCCTGAGTTCTGGGTGCCAGGGCCGCTCCCACCTCGAGCTTCACACATGGGAGAGTACACACGGGCTGAGCTGGAGAGGCACACGAGGCCAGATACTGAGCTTGAACGCTACCTGCGTCCTGGTAGGGACTATGCTGTCTACCAGAGAGACTTCCTGGCGGGTCCACTGGGGATCCGTAGTCTGAGAGAGGTGCGAGGCCAGGTTGCAGGGGCTGCTGAGGAGAGGAGAGCAGCCGGAGAGGGACGGAGAGGAGGTGAGAGCCGAGCAAGGCGAGCCCCGAGCGGACCGGCAGTTGGTGGACTTCCTGCGCTGCTTTGGAGGATTCTTGTGGTTGACAGCCAGGGGAACCCTGTAGAGTTACAGTTAGTGCCCGCGAGAGCGGAGCCTGCTCCTGTGACTGTTTCGGTAAGGATCAACTTCCAATATTGCTTTTGAATTCCAAATACTTGAATTATCTGCTGAATAGCCTGATGAACTTGAATTGCATGCAGGTGCCAACTGAGTGGGTGAACGAGGCCGTTCGACGCATGCTGGCGTTAGAGAACGTGGTGAGAAGGGCGGCGAGCGGCATGCCACTGGAGTTGCAGTACCAGGTGCCGACACCACAGCCGACTCAGCCAGCCGTTGTTCAGAGGACCCAGGTATGAAAAACAATACATTCCTGCTTTGATAGCTTGATAGACTGTACCTGTTTTCAATACAGAAATACAATATGCGCAATAGATACTCATGCTTTGAAATGCAATGACAATACAGGTGCAGGGGAAGATGAACCCTAGGAGGAAGAGCGCGCGAGATCCGCCGCCAAAGAAGGCGGCGGCGAAGAAACCCACACCTCCGGTCACTACTATGCGGCGACAGACGAGGGGCTTACAGACGGCGCGTGCACGCGAGGAGGAAGACAGACGAGCCGCGAGGCAAGCTGAGCTTCGATACCAACTCAAGAAGCGCGAGAAGCCAACACTGGAGGAGCCGAGCCGCCGGAAGCAGCTGGTCTTGGGTCCAAACTTCGAGGACGAGGAAGAAGAGGACGCAGAGGAGGTAGAGGATGAGGAGGAAGGAGAGGAAGGAGAGGACGAGGAGCACTCGTCCACTAGCAGTGGTTCCGACGACTCCATCGACGATCCGGGGTACAGAGACGATCCCCAGGAGCTACGGGACAATGCGGGTAGTGGTGAGGAGCTTTGAGTGCACAGAGGGTGATGATAAAGGCTCCGCCACCCTTTTGCATGCTGTTTTTGCTTTTGATTCCGGGCCTGCGTGCCCAAGTAGATAGCTTTTGATAGATACTTTGAGGGCCTGCGTGCCTTGACCAGTGGGCGCATGTGCCCTGACCTGACCTGGCATTTTTTGATTGGCCGAAGTGCCGTTGACATAGCAGTTGACATGGATAGACCACAGTTTATTATAGAAAAGTTTGCCATTTTCCAGTTTATTGTTTCTCGTTACGAATAAGAGAAAGGAAAACCTGCCACTAATACCAAACTTGCATTGACAACACATCGAGACCACTCATAGACACATATGAGTACAAACTCTGATCTAATTCTGAACGAAACGAGAAAAGTACCACAGGATACGACCAGGATACGAGGATACGAGAAATAACGAAATTTTGAGCATTGACGCGCCAAAACTCACAATATTCTGTTGAAGACAAAACCGACACTCCAGAAAGACCGATGATGGTCAACATGACCTGTACGAATCGACAGAACTGAACAAAACGTCCCCAGAAAAGACTTATACCGAAAAACGTACAAAACGACGCAAAAATGGTATAAAACGTTCAAGGATAACTCAAATACGTCTCGGATTGAAACCGACACCTCCACACAATCACTCAAGGTCCAGGCGACCTGTATGGCATGACCAAAAATGGGCTAGAGCCCCCATGGCGAGGTTTGACCTCCCGAAACCTTGATTTGAATTCGAAACGAGCCTCCGAGGGTCCAAAATCATCGTTGAGCACGGCATTCGGAATCCGATGCTTGGATACAGTCACATATGCTCATAATGACTTGCTGGAACCATCAAAAGTACCAAATGACCTTTGGAATGAAAAACGACCAAAATGGACAGTGGCTGTTGGAATCTGTCAAAACTGCAGATCAACCATCGCGCGATGGTTTGGAACTGTCGCGCGAGTAACTTCTGTCGCGCGATGCTTTGAGAGTGTCGCGCGAGGGTCAATCCCTGCTAAGCTGCCTTTGTCTGACCAAATTATTGCCATGGACCTGTTCATTGTTCCACGTCTCGAAAGTTATTCTGGGTTTGCAGAAAGAAGGCTGTTCTTCCATGCAAGGTGGAAGGACACCTAAGCCTTGATCTCACCAACTCCTTGGCTATTTGAAGAAGGGTTTTAAGACTTAATGAAGTGTACACCCCTCCAACTTATCTAAAATGGGAGATTCACTAATGGAAGCCCTTGATCCTTGGCTAATGAGAGACGAAACCATAAATTGGGGGAGCCCCCGGTCTCGTTGTTTATCCTCGATTCGGGATCTCCGATTTGCTCGACCGTGCGTCGAAATCCTCCAAGCCGCATTGCCTTTCTGGGACCCCATTGTGCACGTCTTCCAGTTCCGTCAAGACGAGATGTGCCCCACAATAGAAGAATTCCAGGCATACGCGCCAGGGTTCGCCAATCTAGATGTTCTTGCTGTGCCGCCCATCCATGAAGACATGGAACAAATTCTTCGGGCAAAACTCAACATTCCAGAGGCACTGACGGCCAACATCATTCAAAACAGCGAGCTCAACATTCTTCGCCTAATCGAACTGTATGGCCCCGAGGGTGGCCCGGGAGACTATGTTGGGGAAGCTCACAGACGCTTCGTTTTGTCCATATGCGTACTGGCCGCGTACATGCTGGTTCCTATCGATGGAGGGGTAAATCCCAAATTGGTGAGCATTGCCTCGCAAATGGATAACAGGAAAAACATCATGCCCGTGGTTTTAGCGGAAACGCTCCTGGGTTTAGACATGCTGAAACTTGAGCAAGCCGACTCTTTCAGCGGATGCCCTATCTTGCTCCAGGTAAATTCCTATTCAGCGCAGATTCCTGCGTCTTCATTTTTACCCCAAACATTTAGACTGTGTTTGATTTCTGATCTGTCCTCTGTTCCCATGCAGCTCTGGCTGGCGGACAAAGTGGGGGTTTTAGAAGAGCCACAGGCTGGCTTTGAAGAGTTCCCCAGATTTTTGGTCGAAAGACCGATGTTATTCCCCGACCTGACAGTGGACATATGGTTCGCCTTTCTAAATGATCTGCAATCTGAGGACATAGTCTGGAGGTGTCTCTGGTTAAACCTTCCGGCGATGACGCTCCATTCAGCCGGGTTCAAGAGAGTGATAATCGCCGGCCTGTTAAGCTTCACATTTTACGTCCCTGGGCGTACACTCCGACAACTCGGGAGAAACCAAGGATACAAGCAATATGGAGTGGAAGACTTCGACCTCCCCGTATTCACCTCATGGGACTTGCGCTGCTATAGAGACAACTGGGGCGATAGGACGTTGAAGGAATCAATTCCAGAGTTCAGGACATAGCTGGAAAGTCGTTACATAAGGTGGCTCCGCGTCGAAGTCGAAGCAAGACTGAGGGGATATTTCTGAATCCCATGGGAAAACGAGTTGTAATTAGTAAGGCCATTAGGCTAAGCTTCTGGCTCCGCTTTTCAATACTCGCTTTGTAAACTGTATGCCACTTTGCCCGGCTTGACCGGCTAAATAACAACTTTGAATTATCAGGCCGTTATTCCTTCGAGGGACCGAACTCGTCACTGAACGTGTAACTTGAACAAACAACACTTCGACGTAGTCATAATCACTCATAATGATCTACTGGAAGCATCGAAATTTCAAAATCTGGCCCGAGTCAAAATCCGGAAAATAACCCCAAAAAGGCAGTAGCCTGCCTTACTGTGCCGAATTAAAACTTAACTCTCGCGCGAGCTAACGAAACCATCGCGCGAGCATAAACAGTCGCGCGACACTTCATGACCATCGCGCGATGGAGAATTCCTGTTACAGTGGCCAGCCTTGACCCATTCGGACAAAAAGGGGTGGCAGGCTTTGTCAGCAGGTCTGGGCGTGCAGGGGCTCCTGGTTTCCTCCAGAGATGTTCCCTTGATCTTTAGCAAGTGGATGGACACCTTGCATGGACACATCATTCAAAGGAAAGGCATTACCTCCTTTCTTGGCCTATAAAGAGGAGTAACCCCCTGAATGAAGGGTGCGCCTTCCGTGGAAAATTTCAGGCACTGTTCCCCAAATGGCAAATCATCTCCCCACCTTAATCAGCCTGTGGCTCGAAGAATTTGTCGCGAGCGATTGGCTATGCTTCCGTTCTCACGGGTTGGCAGCCTTTCGCTTCTTAAAAAGTGTAAGGCTCCGCCCCGAAATTCTGAGAGCAGCCCTACAGTTTTGGGACCGGGACGTCCATGTGTTCCGATTCGGTGACAACGAGCTGTGCCCGACCGTAGAAGAATTTCAGGCATATCTCCAAGGCTTTGCTTCGAGCGTAATTGTCGTGCCACCTTACAGGCAAAGCATGTCAAAGCTGTTGAAAACATGTCTGAACATTTCCAGGGGTGCGGCGGAAGGCCTGTTGATCGGCGGACAGATAAACGTCGTGCGCCTAATGGAATGGTACGGGCCTAACGGCGACCCAGCGGATATGGTTCTGCAGGCTCGACGTCGATTCGCCATGTCAATTGGCATACTGGCCGCATACCTGCTGGTGTCTCCGTATGGTTTACGTCCCGACCCCTCGTTGGTTAACGTGGCTACAGAGATGGGTGTTCGGAAGAACGTAGTTCCCCTGGTACTTGCCGAAACGCTCATTGGTTTGGATTTGGTGGCCACAGGTCAGACGAACACATTTGGTGGCAGTCCACTCCTGTTGCAGGTAAAATCTCACTCAGCTCACCTTTTTCCGGTTTTCACACAGTCTGCTTTTACCTCAACTCTCGGCTAGGGCCATATAAAAGCTTCTTACTTGTCTTTTTCGCTCAGGCTTATGTGTCTTCTTACTTGTCTTTTCGCTCATACAGTTGTGGCTGTGCGACAAACTCGGACTAATTTCGGCTCCTGGAGCGAACTGGCCCCGTCTGTCCGGGCGGATGCACCAAAGGGGAATGCTATACTCGGAGATGTCTGAGGAGGAGTGGTACACCTTCATGAGAGAGATGTCTCCGCGCGAGATCGTCTGGCGGCATGGAGCTCTGAACATCCCAGATATGGCTCTGCACTCTGCAGGTTTCGAGAGAATGGTAATTGCTGGGTTGTCAAGTTTCACGTTCTACATTCCAGGTCGTATCCTGCGGCAGTTAGGCATGAGCCAAGGCTTTCATCAAGCTGGGACAGAAGATTTCCAGATTCCAGCATTCACGGCCCAACATCTAGTAGGGTATGAGCACAACTGGGGTTTGAGAGAACTCGGAGGAGTGGAAGACGACTTCAGCACAAGACTCAAACGCCGCTATGTAGCATGGTTAAGAGAAGAGGTTGCAAGGAGGCAAAACGCAGACTGACTCCTGACTCAACTCCAATGATCTAGAATAAACTATGAGCCCGAGAGGGCCTCTCAGCATTTCATTCTGTTTTTGATGCTTTATTGTTTTTCTTAGGGCTCTGCTCAGCCTATGTAATAGAAATAATAATTTTGAATAAAGGTGAAAGATTGAGAATTTTTCCCTTTTTGGTCCAAGTGTTGAACACCACGTCGTTTGAATGTTGAGGTACACTTTGGAATAAAAACCCTGGATCGAGTTGATTGATTGTGACCGAATCTCACAGAGAGACTGCCTACGTATCCCAAGCTAGGGAATCAGGTCAAAACGTAGTTCAGGCTAAGGTTCGCTCGTGTATTTTGGCTCTCCTTTTGCGCTCTAAATTTTTGCCTAGGACTGCCCTTGCAGGTTTCCAGCCTAGCGAGCTTTGATTGAATGCCTATTTATTTTTGCCTAAACTGCCCCCTTGGGTTTTCAGTCTAGCAGGCTTGCTCTAATTTTTGCTTGGGACCGCCCACCCTTGTGGTTTTCGGCCCAACGAGCTTCTCTCAAGGATAATAACGCTTAAGTTGATCTAGGTTGACCAGAGTGTTGAACTCGTTGCCGTCCAGATCGATAAGCTGAGCTGCTCCACCCGAGAGGATGGTCTTGATAATGTAAGGTCCCGCGCGCTTCGGGCGGAACTTGCCACGTAGATCGAAGATGGGAGCCCGGATTTCCTTTGTAACCATGTCCCCTTCAGCCAAGTCACGAGACTTCACCTTCTTGTTGAATGCTCGAGCAATTCTGCGCTAATACCCCTGAACGTGATACAAGGCACGGAGCCTTCTCTCATCAAAAAGCATGAGTTCGACAAACCTCCCGCTAAGCCATTCGGACTCCGCGAGTTCACATTCCGCCATGATCCTCAAAGTTGGTACTTCAAGCTCGATGGGAAGGACAGCTTCCATCCCATAGACTAGGGAAAAAGGGGTTGCCCCTGTTGATGTTCGAATTGACGTGCAGTACCCCCAAAGGGCTAGAGGCAGCTGCTCGTGCCAGTCCCTGGCGGACTCTGCGGACTTTTTGATGATAGTCTCGATGTTTTTGTTGGCCGCCTCAACCGCCCCGTTCGTTTGAGGGCGATAGACCGTTGAGTGATGAACCTGGATCTGGAATTCCTCGAAAAGTTCTAACACCCTGCCTTTGAAATGGACCCCATTATCAGAAATGAACGCTTGTGGAACCCCATACCGATAGATGATGTTCTTTCGGATGAACTGAGCAACCTGAACCGCCGTCAGGGTCTTGTAAGATTCGACTTCGACCCACTTGGTGAAGTAATCTATCACCACCAAAATGAACCGATGCCCGTTCGAAGCAGAAGGCCTGATCATGCCGATAACGTCGATACCCCAAACAGAAAAGGGCCAAGGCGACGTCATGCCAAACAGTTTAGAAGGAGGGACATGCATGAGATTGGCATGGATTTGACACCTATGGCAGCGGCGCACATAATCCACACACTGGGATTCCATGGTAGACCAAAAGTATCCTTGTCGCAGGATTTTCCTTGCGAGCATGACTCCGCTCATGTGAGGGCCACAAACTCCCTCGTGAATTTCCTCCATGATTTTGATGGCTTCAGCGCCGTTGACACAGAGCTTATGCATTCCGCAGTGAGATCTCCGATACAGTCTCCCGCCACAGATAATGTATTGAGCGGCTATTCTTCGTAGTGCCGCTCGATCCTTCTTAGTGGCGTCGGTCGGAAACTGACCACTTTCGACGAAGTGCCAGATATCATGATACCAGGGTAGGCCGTCATCGACATCATCGACGGCGTTGACATACTGATAAGCAGGCAAATCCTGCTGTTCAATTAGAATAGGACGAAGCTTGATACCAATCGGAAGCTCGATCATGGAAGCCAGAGTTGCTAGAGCGTCAGCGAACTGGTTCTTCATCCGAGGGATGTGCGTGAACGTGACTTTGTTGAAACGAGGAATAAGATCCTCCAGATCTTGGTGATAAGGCTTTAATCTGTTCTCCCAAACTTTCCAGTCTCCGTTAGCCTGAGAAACGACAAGGTTGGAATCACCGATGACTTCGAGTTTTTCCACACCAAGCGTAAGAGCGGCTTCCATGCCAACAATGCAGGCCTCATATTCAGCTTGGTTGTTCGTGACATCGAAATTGAGTTTGAACGCGAGCGGAATATGAGCACCATCAGGAGTTATCAGCAAAACTCCAATCCCGTTTCCCTTCTGATTTGCTGCCCCATCAAAATAAAGAGTCTAAGTGTCTTCGACAACCGCCATCACTCCTTCATCCGGAAATGTAAAATCCGAGTCCTCCGGCCCATCAACAGGATGATCAGCCAGAAATTCGACGACCGCGCGCCCTTTGACAGATTTCCTAGGGACATATTCGAGGTCAAACTCTGCGAGCAAAAGCAACCAACGTGCTAGCTTACCAGTAAGCGCAGGCTTCTCAAACAGATACTTAAGAGGATCCATCCGAGAAATCAACTTCACTGGGTAAGCCAGCATGTAGTGTCTTAACTTCTTGGATACCCAAACAAGAGCCCAACACGTCTTCTCGAGAGCGGTGTAGCGTTCTTCAGCGCCAACCATCTTCTTACTCAGGTAGTAAATGGCTTTTTCGACTCTCTTTTCTCCCTCTTGAGCCAGCAAACACCCCATAGACGAAGGATTCACAGACAAGTAAAGTATCAAGGGTTTCCCTGGCATTGGTGGCATCAATACCGGAGGATTCTGCAGGTAGGTTTGAATGGAGGTGAAAGCCGCCGGGCACTTGTCCGTCCAAACGAATGGAGTATTCTTCTTCAATAGACGAAACATCGGCTCGCAAGTTAGTGTCAACTTGGCGATGAATCTGCTGATGAACTGTACCTTTCCCAAAAAGCTTCGCACCCCCTTTTCAGAATCTGGTGGCTTCATCTCAAGGACTGCTTTGATTTTAGACGGGTCGACCTCAATTCCACGAGAAGTGATCATGAAACCGAGTATCTTGCCAGCTATAACCCCAAAGGTGCATTTCTGAGGATTTAGACGCATACGAAACTTTCGTAATCTCTCGAAGAATTTCCTAAGCACAGGAACGTGACCTTCTCGAGAGAGCACTCACTTACAGGATCCCCTCATCAATACTCCAGTTCTTCCACCGGTACTTCCTAATATTGCTAGACCCCCGGTTACCCAGGTCTATGTTCGTCGCCCTTCGGCTACTGCTCCAGTGGATTCTCCTCATTCTCCCCCACTGCCTCCTCCACCGTCTACAGATCCACCTTCAGTTTCTTCTCTTGACCTACCCATTGCAGTGTGAAAGGGTACGCGTACTTCTACCTCTCATCCTATTTCTAACTTTGTTTCGTATAATCGTTTATCCTCCTCGTTTCAAGCTTTTTCTGTATCACTCTCTTCTGTTAGTATTCCCAAGTCGTACCAAGAAGCTCTTTCTCATCCTTGTTGGCATTTGGCAATGCAAGAAGAGATGCGTGCTCTGGATTTGAATCATACTTGGGATTTGGTTTCCCCGCCTTCTGGGGCTCATATTGTTGGTTGCCGATGAGTTTTTACCGTCAAACATAATCTTGATGGCACCGTTGATCGTCTTAAAGCTCGCCTCGTGGCCAAAGGTTTTACTCAAACCTATGGCATTGATTATACCGAGACATTCTCTCCAGTGGCCAAACTCAACTCTATTCGTGTTATTATATCTCTCGCGGCTAATCGTGATTGGCCACTTCATCAACTGGATGTCAAGAATGCGTTTTTACATGGGGATTTGTCTGAGACTGTTTATATGGCTCAACCGCCCGGGTTTGAGTCCAAGGGGGAGAGTGTCTATCAACTTCGTAAATCTATATATGGCCTCAAACAGTCTCCCCGTGCTTGGTTTGATAAGTTCAGCAATTCTGTTGTTGCTCATGGCATGATTCGAAGTAAGGCTGATCACTCTGTGTTCTTTAAAAGGACCGATCGTGGGATTGTGATTCTGGTTGTTTATGTGGATGATATTGTCATCACTGGCAGTGATAGTATTGGAATTCAAAGCTTGATTCATCACCTCTGCTCTAGTTTTCTTACTAAAGATCTGGGCAAGCTTCGGTACTTTCTTGGTATTGAGGTGGCTCGATCCAAAGCAGGCATCAGTTTGTCTCAAAGGAAGTACACTCTTGATCTTTTGAGAGATACAGGTTATCTTGGTTCCAAACCTGTCGCCACTCCTATGGATACTAATTTAAAGTTACTTCCTGACGATGGTGAGTTGATTGATGATCCTAAAGCTTATCGGAGACTTATAGGTAGACTTATCTACCTTACTATTACTCGACCTGATATTTCTTATGCAGTCAGTGTGATTAGTCAATTCATGACTCATCCTCGGGTTCCTCATATGGAGGCAGCCATTCGTATCCTAAAGTATCTTAAAAATGCTCCAGGACATGGACTTCTTTATCGATCATTTGGTCATCTTCGCATCGAGGGATATACCGATGCTGATTGGGCAGGATCTCCTGCAGACCGTCGATCCACCACCGGCTTTTGCACTTTTATTGGTGGTAACCTCGTTACTTGGAAAAGTAAAAAGCAGTTAGTTGTTGCTCGTTCTAGTGCTGAGGCTGAGTATCGAGCTATGGCGCAAACAACATGTGAACTCACTTGGCTACGCACTCTTATACGTGAATTCGGGATTCCAGTACATGATCCTACTCCTCTCTATTGTGATAATCAGGCTGCTATTCATATAGCTAACAACCCAGTATTTCATGAGCGAACTAAACACATCGAGGTTGACTGTCACTTCATTCGATCAAAAGTGGAGTCTAAGGAGATTACTACTCCTTTCGTTCCTTCGGGGTCTCAACTTGCAGATATTTTCACCAAAGCTCTTCCCAAAGCTACCATTGATTCTATATGTTGCAAGCTGGGTGTACATGATATATACTCTCCAGCTTGAGGGGGAGTGTTGGCTGTATATATTTAAATTAGGAAGGAAAATAATTTAGGTAGCTGGTTTAGGAATCTGTATATTTGATTATATGTATTTCCTTATTTCATGATTTTGTTTCCTTAGTTGATAGGTAGCTTGTATTATAAATTGACCTCCAATGGGAGAAGAATAAACATTGAGAAATTCGTTCAACAACAAGGATGACTTTTGGTAAATCCTTTAATCAATTTCAAACTTTCCTTAAAAAATGAAGGTAGAAATGATTCAACACAAGAAGGGTTTATGCCCTGAATTACCTAAATCGAAAAGTTAGATGACAGTAGCAAATCTAATCACAAACAAGAATCTCCATGAATTGCCCAAGAAATTCAGTAAGTTATGAAAGACCTTTTGTCATAACTGTTCTTCCACAATCTTATTTCAACCAAATCTGATAAATAAATAAATAAACAGAATTAAGAAAGGGGAAAAGCGATCACAAGCTAAAGGCAGAACCTTAAAAAATGGTGGCGAATTGCGATTGTGTGAAACCAAGCACAAGCATCCAACGAGGTCCGGTTCGTCCCCTTCACTTCTTGAAATCGTTTCACTCTTTCCAGAAAGCCCCAATTTCCTAATTAAGGAATACGTAAAAAAACACAATATGGCTCCCTTTAGCATCCTAATTAAGGAGTTCAAATATTAAGCCCATAAAAAGTTCAAACCCAGAGCATATCAACAAAGTTCAAAGTAGAGCAGCCCCAAGGAAAACCTGGAATCGAAACCCTCAAAATTGAAATCCCAAAACAAAAACCCAAAATCGAGAACCCATATTGAAAACCCTAAAATAGATCCTTGAATCAAAACTCCAAAGTAAATCAAGAATAAACGTTGAGAGAGCAATTATTCAACTTACCGAGAAGTGGTCGAGGTCAGACAAGCGATAGGGCTTGGAGATGACAGGATCGAGGCCGGACGGTGGTACTGTCGGTACTCGATTGGTGAAGGCAATGACTTTGAATCACGCTATTCCTTTGCTCTCAGCTTCGTGTGTGTTTCTGTGTGTGTGTGTGAGAGAGAGAGAGAGAGAGAAAGAGAGGGAGAGAGAGAGACGATGGAGAGATCGGCGGAGAGTAGGTACGAAATTGGAGAGAGAGAAGGGATTTCCCACCAAGTGAATTTTTTGGCGTCTTAAAATTTCCCCCGAAATTGAGACCGGCGCCTTTCTTATTGGTGAACGCTGTAATTGAGTTAGTGGAACGCTGTCAAAAGGATTCCACTCCCCCTACAGTGCCGTGCACGCTATCTTAAGCTCAAAATGCAACTCTACTATAGCATTTTTCAAAGAACGCTGTAAGATTATGCTATTACAACTCAAGTTTGTTGTAGTGGCTTAATTACAAAACAAAGCAATGGTTCCTAAACTGAGCCTCTTCTTCATGACAAAATAAAGGAGAATTGTGCAAAATGAAGGTATATTTGTACAACTTGAGACAGAAATTCTATTTCTAGGAGGTCCTCACGAGTGTAGGAACCACAGGTTTCGCTTGGTGGGCCGGAAATGGGGTTATCATAGTTTACAGCATAATAAAATAGAAAGAATCAGCTAGTGGGTGGACACTCGTAAAGAATAAAGCGCACTGAATGTGCTAGAGAAGTGAAAGAAAACGAGGCAAGGCATTTATCAATTTGGAAGTGTATCTCATAAAGCAAAACCGTTGGTCTTTTCTCTACCAAGTAAAGGGTGAAAAGAAAATACAAACTGTAGCAAAATTAATAAAAAGAACCCTTACAAGTAGTCTCCATTTTGCTTGCCACAATTTCTGGTCAGGCTGGGATGCCTCTACTTTCCTCAAAACCTTCTGGCATAAGTCGTCTAGCTTCGATATCTTTGCATAACTCCATTAAAAGTTTTTCTCTTCCATATTGTCGAAGTCTATGGCAAAGCTCAGATAAAATAGCAGAATCGGGAGACATTGATCTTTCCAGCATCTCTCGCACGACTTGGACTGCTCCATCAAAATCCTCATTCATGCAAAAGGTGGATATCAACATCTTAAAAGTATCTTCATTTGGATGACAACCGCACCTTATCATGCTTTTGTACAATTGAAAAGCTCACTCCGAGTTCTTCCTTGTGCACTCCCACTAATGAGGGCAGAAAAAGTTAAGGAGTTAGGGATTAACTTCTTGCTATCAAGTTCTTTAACAAAATATACAGCCTTCTTTGTCTTCCCTTCCTTGCATAGTCCCAATATCAATGCATTATAAGTCAAGATATCAGTCTTCACTGCATTCCTTGACATCTCCTCAAAAAGACGACTACCCATTTCAACATTACCTACTTGACTATAACCCTGTATCAATGTGTTGTAAGTTACAGTATTAGGAGAAACACCCATACCACACATTTCACTAAAAAGTTTGTTCGCTTCATGTAATTTCCCTACCTTGCAGAAACCATGGATGAGTGTGTTAAAAGTAATGTTATTTGGGATTAACCCATTCTTCTCCATCGAATTTTTGAGCTTCATAGCTGCACTCAAAAGGCCTTGATTACAGTGTCCAGCAATCAATGTATTATAAGACGCAACCATGGGGGCACATCCCATATTTTCCATCTCTCCAAATACCTCGACAGCCTTTTCAAGTTTCCCCAATTTACAAAGAGCATTGACAAACATATTCAAAGTATAAACATTTGGTGAAATCCGAGACCTCTGCATCTCCTTGTTAAATGCCAACACAATATCTGCTCGATTCAGATTCATCAACGCACTCAAATACGCGTTGCAAGACTCTACAGTCGGGAGAAACCCATAGTCCTTCATCTGACAGAAGGTGTCAAGGGCATTCCTCAACTTCCTCATATGTGCATACGTCTTAAAAAGCGAGTCAAACACACGAGGCGAGGAATCACATAATCTATACGAGTTAAGTATGGACTCAAAAAGCTTAGAGGGAAGATGTATCGAACCCGAGTCCAGGATTTTCTTCAAAATGGATTCCGCGGATTTGAATTTACTGCTCTTGGTGAGGATATGAAGGATTATGGAACGGGTATCAAGGGTGTGCAAATTAGGGTTCTGGGTGTCCACCCAGTTGAAGAATTCAAGGGAAAGAACATAGTCCTTTTGAATCTTCAACAGAATGTGCTTCACTCTGAATGGTGTCAGATTGGGGGCTAATTTATCAAGCTTAGCCCAATCAGAGTGGACAAGGTGGCTGTGAGCTACATTCACATAATCAAGATCTTGGCCTCTGGGGTCAAGAATTGTTCTATGGGGTAAAGGAATTGGATTCAGATTCCTACCTCCTAATTTCCCAGGAATTTTGAATTTTACCAAGTTGGAGTCTTTCTTCTGCTGATCAATCAGACTTGAAAATGGACGACATAATCGGTGGGAGTTCAACATTTAGCAATCAACTGGGTTATTTGATGACCTATCAAGTCAGTTATAAGCTGATCTCAAATTCCAAAAATTACAAGTCTTTCATTCTAATCAAACATATAGCTACACCCATATACATGCACCTATATATGTAGAGAGAGAGAGAGAGGGGGGGGGGGGGGGGGCAAGAACTGACCTAGGCTGAAGAGTTCTTTGAAAGGCACGAGCTTTGTGACAGAATTGATATTTGATACTATGAAAATATATATGTACGTATAGGTTATATTGGACCGTATAGTTGGAACGTAATAGTATGGTTTGCCGATAAGGGTGGGTACGCCGCCGTGGCTGGCGGTGATAGGCGGGAGAGTGGGAGGATTTGCAGCAGCTTTGGGGGGCTAGACTAGAAGAAGGGTGGGACAGTGGTTCTATGGAATTATGGTCTTTACCCTTAAAGCCCTGTTTGGTTGATGGGAAAGCTTTGGACTTGTATGTGCTTTTTCTTTTCTTTTTTCAATATTGTATACATCAACGGGAGTTAGTGGAGGTGTTTTAGAGTTAGTACAGGAAAGTCCAGGGACTATTCATAGCTCTGGCCCCCAAAATCCCACTCCCCGTAGGACTTGAAGCCTGGTCATCACTGGGGGAGATAAGCAACCAACTTCACTAGAAGTGGTTCTCGACTTGCATGTGCTTGGGTTGAGGGAATGAATACATAAGTTTTAATGGAGAATTTAATCGGCTTTGGAATTAATTTCGATGCAAATATAGGAGTATTTTTAACACTTGAACAGTTCATTAACAAAATCAAATGCAACTTGCCAACTATTTTTTGCAAATATGTCTTTTGTGTTGTAAATTTTACATAGAAAATTAGTTTTAGGTCCATTATGTGAACTTCATAAGTTTACAAGTTCATTTATTAATTTTGTAAGGTCTCAAATCCATTTTAGGGTATCCTAGAGTAGGGTAGGGTACTATAGGGTTTAAGCACTTTCATAAGATTTTAGGGTGCACTTTTTTATTATAGGGTAGGGTAGATTACTCTAGTGTAAGGTACCCTAGGGTTTAGGTACTTTTATAGGGTTTTAGGGTGCACTTTCCTATTATAGGGTTTTAATGGTTTAGGCACTTTCATAGGGTGTGTGGACTTGTGACTTTACAAAACTATTAGGTGAATTTGTGGGCTTATAAAATGTCTATAGTGAACCTATTACTAAATCTCGCAAATTTTATAAGATGAACGATGGAGGTGAAACTTCCCGCTAGCCAAAAAAAGAGAGTTGTGACGATGGTGTAAAGGCGTGTTGAATCACTACTGTACTGAGCATGGGATGGATTCACAAAATGACAATTTGGGATAGTATGAAAGGATGGGGTACTGAGCATGGGATGGATTCACAAAATGACAATTTGGGATAGTATGAAAGGATGGGGTATGGAGATGAGCGAAACCCAGTTTAACACAGTGTACCGGATAAGGGTCATCATCGGGTCGGCCCAGTCCGCCAAGTCACTACTAGGGCTGCAAATGAGTTGAGTCAAGTTTTATCGTGTTCGAGCTTGTTTATTAAGTTTTTAACGAACCCGAGCTCGAGCTCAGTGAAAACTTAACGAGTTGAGCTCGAGCCGAGCGGGCCTTGGCTTAACTAGAGCTCGAGCTTGTTCACGAGTCTCAACGGACCAACGAAAAATGTATATATATATATCCTTGCATAGGCATAATACAACCAAAAATATTTTGATTGCGAAGATATATATCTTTCATTTTCCTATAGAGCGGGGGTGTACTGGTGTGTGTGTGCTCTTACCTACCTTGGTTGACTGGAAAGTGAAAACGGAAAGAACAAAATATGAAATAACAATAAAAACCCTAAACTTAAGTATATATACCCCGGTTTGTGAGCCGAGCTCGAGCTCGGCTTGTTTACAAAACGAGCTGAAAAAATCGGCTCGAGCTTGTTCATTTAACTTCCGAGGCGAGCTTGAACGAGCCACTAATGAGCCGCGATCGACTCGGTTCGTTTGCAGCCCTAGTCACTACTCAACCCTACCCAGCCCAGTTGCGGGCTGGGTTGATGGGGCTTTTTTTTGTGGGCCGGGCTGTGTTTCTTAAGTTGAAGCCCAAGCCCGTCCACAGGCTAGCGGGCCAAAGTTTGGGCGGGCTCACGGGCCGGGCCGCACAAATTTTGAAAAGAAAGGTGAAAAAAAGGAAACTTAAAAAGTTTGCGTGAAAAAACTACACCCCTAATTTTTTAAGGGCATTGCTATTTGCAGCCACTTATTTTCTGAATGTAGCCTGTATATAATATGATACACACCTGTTTATAATATGGTACACAGACTACGTTCAGAAAATTTGTAGCTGCAAATAGCAAGCCCCTTTTTTTTTTGGTAAATACTACCCCTAAATTGTTGTCTCTAAGTAGAAAAGGATAATGAGTAAATAATAATTAAAAAACATTCAAACATTCTTCTTCTTTTCTTTTTCTTTTTTTGCCTTGGAACATTTGGATGGGAATGGCATGCAGTAAAATTGCAAATGCTTAGTCTTCAACAGCACAAGGAAGAAAGGGGTATGCTCCCAAGGCCACTGATTTTTGGTCTATCAAACGGGTCTTGCGGGCGGGTATCACTGGAGGGCTTGCGGGTAGGCGGGCTCACGGGACGGGCCGACGGATGGGCTGAGTAAAAATTCATTGGTCCAAGCCCGACCCATGAAAACTTCTGGTTGGGCTAGCCAGCCCGTTGGACGGGCTTGGGCCGGGCAATAGTCCGATGGGCCGGGCGGGCTTCGAATGGGTCGCGGGCCTTCAGACTAAATGATGACCCTTAGTTCTGGATACATTTTCATCACTTCGTCTAGGGGTTAGCATTGTGTCAGGTTCTAATCGTGACATTTTTAATTTTTGTGTTATTCTGGATTCACGTTAAAACACATTTTCAACTTATACATCCTATATATACTTAACACTAACCCGACCTACTTAAAATCATATCATGTTCAAGCTTTCTCTGTTAAACCCTTTAGCTAAAAATCTTTCACACTACTATTATGGTCACCATATTTTGAGTATCATATTAATGCATTTATAAATAGACCCTGCCTGTCATGTTTTTCATCAATGACAACCCACATGAAATCCAAAATATGGTTCCGTAGCGTTGCTCGGTGGATACATTTTCAATACTATTATAATCACATAAATTTCAAAAGTAACCAACAATAGCCAAATCATGACATTACAAAATGTCTTAAAACCACAGCTAGACATAAGTCTCAAAAACCAATTACTTTTTTTTGGTGTTTTTATCTACAATAATAAAGGTACCAATTACTGACATATATTTCTCAACATAAATGACAAAGTAAAAGACTAGGCATGCCACAAGAGACCTAGTGTCGCCTCGTGTTAGTTTGGGTTGACATGCAGGTCGATATAAAAAATTAGTGCAAAGTACTACATCCCTATGATTTAGTCGTTTGGCGGATGACCTCTCTAAAATTTATTAATGACCAATTCGCCTCCCTATAGTTTTGGAGTAAAGCGCATCGTTAACACCGTTAATAGAAAAATGCTAAATGACTCTGGTACCCTTTGTTCATCTTCTCCAATAAAATATGGCACAACAGACAAATACGCAATACTGTATCATCTTCTTCACGCCTTCCATATCGGCGTTTCTTCAACTTTAATAAATCCAACTAACATCCCGACAATGTTTACCATTTCCGGTGAACTCCTACGAACATAACCACCCATTAACATTCCCTTCCCCTCCCCTTCTCTCTCTTCCCGACAAAGAAATCCCAACAACTGAATCCTGGTAAGAAATGTGGATCTGGTCATATATCCCTAGAGGATGTGTTTACTGAAACACACCCTTTGTATATCCTATTTCAAAAAAAAGAAGGGTTTATGTGTGTAAAATTTTTGATTACACAGGTGATCGAAAACGGATTAAAAAAAAAACCAGCTGATTGAAAAAAAAAAAATCTTATTACACATGGAATTCCTGTGATTTAGGCTTCCGGTGTCGATTTAGGGGCTGCCGGATTTGAAATATTCCATGGTGGTGGGACGGTGGTGGACATTGTGGTGTGCACTGGTGCAATTTTGGGGATTCGGCTGGTGATGATATGAGGAGTGGGGCATTGGATTTACTTGGAAGATTTGCAAGTACAGATGATGGTGATATTTGATTAAAAAATGAATTAAAAAAAAAACTTAACGAAAAAATCCTGCCTTGGTGGGAGAATGAGGGGGAGCTGGACAGACGGTTGTGTGGTTTGGGAGGATGGTGTTGGAAAAGATGATGGAGAAGGGTAGTCCTGTCCTTTTACACCGAAATCTACATTTATTTAGTTTTTTTTTCTCAATCACAGTCTCATAATGGGCATGTGTTTTACACCTTCCGTTAATTTGGATGGAAAATATGACGGTAGCACTTTACTCCAAAACCATAGAGGGGTGAATTGGTTATTAGGAAAACTTAGGGAGGTCATCTGCCAAACGACCAAATCATAGAGAGCTAATTCGTATTTCGCCCAAAAAATTAAACAGGTATCAGTTTTTATCTCGAATTAAGGAAAAGTCAAACCCTAATTTGTTCCGTTTAATTTTTTGTTGTCGGTTCGTGTCCTATTTGTGTTCGTATTAAAAAAGAATAGACCCAATCCCTCTAATTTCGGGGTAGTTTTCCGAAAGTGCTAAAGGAGCTAAAAGTGTTAAAGGTTCTAAAGAGAAATGAATTGGGTAAAAGTGCTAAAAAGTCAAGTTATTTCTCAAATGTTAGGTTTGTTTTTTAGAGAAACACTACAAGAAAAAAGACAATTCCCGGGACTTGTTTCCGGCGTTTGTTTTAAACTCCGTTTATAATCCCTTTTATTCGCGTGATACGAAAAAAGAAGCATGGGTATCTTTTAGGAAAAACGAAGCGGTGGGAGGGCATTTTTCAGCGTTTTTGGCACTTTTGCCGGCGTTAATTGCCTTTTTTCTTGTAGTGAAACGAATTGGATTTTTCCCAAAAATTAATGTAGCATGTGTTACTTTTGGGAAACTTAGCCTTCATGTTAAATTTGAGGGTGCGTTTCCGCTAAGCATTAAGTTATGGACTACATGAAGTAGTCCATAAACGTCACATTGTTTCCACTAAACTATAAGTTGTAGAAAATGTGTTAGATTTTTTATTTTAGTAGAAACTACGTAATTAACTTTTGACAACAAATTTTAATTTAGTATGAACAACTTCACAAAAGCAAATATACTGTAGTGTAAAATTTTTAGTGGAAACAGGGCCTGAATCATACTAAAAAGTCGTGTCCAAAATTCTTGCCCCTAACTGCGTCTGTGTCAACAACATTTTTGCTATCACCGGACTCTGAAACGGAATAGGAATCATTCACTGTCTCTTTCCCAAGATTTTAATAGCCATTGAAACTGGGATTAACCCATCTCCATACCCAATCTTTCATACTATCCAGATGAGAGCATCGGATGGTTACGGACAGATTTGTGTCTCTCCATATCCCTTGAATGATAAAAGTGGCAAAGCAGTAAATTTTGGGAAAATCTTTATTTACGGAGGCCAATCTCAGCCATCCAAAAATGCTTTGGATGATCCAGATTAAAGTCAAACTATTAACGGTAATAGATATTTATTACCGGTCAAAGATTAAAAACATATCTCAACCGTTGATTGCCGAAACGGAAGGGTAAGATTGCACGTTTTCCATGAACAGCTTATCCACGGCCCCTCCGTGAATAAGTTTCTCTCATGTGAAAATATTCACATTATGTAAGTAATTAGGAAATTTCTTCTCCAATCAAACTAAAAGTGCCCCCCATACGAAAGGGAAATACCCAAACCAAAAAATAATTTTAATTTTGGGCATCGACAATGCCACTCCCCAAATTTATAATGTCACTCTCCAAATTTCTATATGGATTTCCCAAATTGATAACCGCACTCCCTTTCAGTGACATTATAAATTTGGGGAGTGACATGCATTATAATTAAATTCCCTTTATTTTTTAGGTTAAATTATTTTAGGGTTAGAATGTGGAGGGTTTTTTTCGTAATTACTCATCATCATTTATATTATTTCACTTTGGCCTATTGAATTTAGTTTTAGAATACTTTTTTGGATCTCCTTTCTTAAAAAAAATAAAAGATTTATGACTAGTACATAATAAAAAAATAAGGAAAAAAACCTAGCAGTGGCGAGACTATATAAGTTGAGGATAAAAAAAAATTCACATATCATAATTGTATTTTCTAAAATTCTTGTCGTGGCAGTCGCCGCCACTAGACCCCCTGGTTCCATCCTTGAAAGCGGATGCAGAGTGGGCAATTCGCCTGGAATTGCTGGGGGAAAGTTTTCTTTACATGAGAAAGAGCACAGACACAGAGTTCACAAAAAAAAAAAAAAAAACCACGGAAACTGTAACTAATAAATCACAATTCATCTTAGCTATCCGTTTCGCTTTCTTTTCAAACATTCTTTTTAAAAAAGAAGCTAATTTCAAACTCAAATATAATGAAAATGAAAAATAATTTTTTATTTTTTTTTGCACCGTTTAAAAGATCTCAATGAGCAATCAAACAAGATCCATATTGGTAGGAAAATTATTTGCGTAAATACATGATTTTTGAGTTTAAAATTACCTTCTTTTTTTAAAAGTTCTCTCAGCACGAGCAATCTGCTAGGTAGATTGGGCTTCTCTATCGAAGAACAGAAATGCTAGAGGCACATTGGTGTGGCACAATTGTGCCACACCCCTCTCACATACAGATGGGTCCCAATTTCACCGGGTCTCACCTGTATGTGAGAGGTTTGGCACAAATGTGCCACACCGATGTGCCTGTCGCACTTTCCGAATTCTTGGCCGACAGTGTGAGGGCTAAGAAAAAATAGATATGCACAGAAAATCCAGAGAAAATAGAGCAAAATGGATAAAATTCCCAGAGTCAAAACAAAGAGGAGAAACCAACTTCGACCTCACATAGAAGATTAGTTAAGATTGGCATGTGAAAAGTGTTGGGAAACGATTCCTAGAACCTAGTAATGACGCGTACAGATTAGACAATAAGAAAATCGCAAAACCCTACAAGGCGGAATTAGGGTTTTACCTCAACTCCCTGCGAACACAAACGCTGGTTGAACTTGTTATAGCACGTCTTGCTATAAGCCACGTATACTGCTCGACTGCACCTTACGATCTTCTATCTTATTCCTTGCACGTCTAGAACACGAACCGTGTGTGGACTCTTTCGTGGTCTGTTTGCTCTTTCTACTACCGCCTCTATTTCTGTGAATAATAGAAACGTGTAAATTGACCTAGAGAGCATAACGCCTATATATAGAGCTACGATAGAGACCTAAGGAGTAATAAGTGCTCCCAGTGTAAATAAGAAACCCTGATCCCACCAAGATTCTATTTCTAATTTCACTAATTATAATTCACCCCACTACAGAATTATAATTGCACTCCCGTCTTTATTACTACAGAATTATAATTATACTCCCATCTTTATTTCAATTATATTACGAGCTCCATGATATTAAATATTTATTTATCTTAAATCTCCCCACGTTAAGATTACAGATACCGTTGATTAAAATAAATTACTAACAAAAAGTAGTTTCCATTTGCTCCCGTCCTGGCCTTTCAAAGAGAGCTTCAAAGTGACCCATCGAATTTTCATTTAGATAACAACGAACAATCTTCGAATTCCCACATGAATGCTTGTTAATTTCAGTCTAGGAATGAGGATCCAATAAGTTTCTTTCTTCCTCTTCTTTCTGATCATCAGTAAATTGCATGGCTACACAGTTCAGTCCTTGTTCTTCCTCCTCAGCAGCCAACTTCTCAACCTCTCCATCATTCAAGAATGAGACACAATCCTACTTGACAAAATCCGTCATTTACCCAACAAGAATCTGTTACTCCAAATGGGTGCCTCAGATTTGTTCAAGATTCCACGCAAGAAAGCATTTTGAGCTCAATTCCGTAAATGGTTTCCTTTAAATGCTGTTTCTTTTCAAGATGGTTAGTTCTCTCTCAAACTCCCGCTATTTGTTCCTACTATTGTTTGCATAATTATACACTAGACGTAGGGCACACGCGATGCGTCTACAAGTCCATTTTTGTTAGAATATGCACGGTGGCAATCTGAACTGTGAAAGTGGGAAAGAGGGGAGTGAGAGGGGCAGTTTTTTTTTTTGTTCTTCATTTGGTGGTAGTGCCTTTCAGCTTTGATTTGGGGGCATAGTTCCACAGTCACTTTAGCTCCTCAGTTTCTGGAGGTACAGGAGGCCACTGAAACAGTGGTATTCTGACAGTAGTCACTTTGTGCATATATTGCCAAATGTTAGGTCTGTCTCCAATCCTCCCCGTCCATACCCCCAATGATTGCCCCAATGATTGGAGACTAGATGGATTCTGTTGTTGTTACACTGTATTCGGTGGCAGTGCCCTCTATGCAGTTAAAAATGCCGTTAAAAAGGTAATTCTGGAAAACTAAAACGTGAGTCACTCTTGAGACTTGTGTGTTCGCGCGCGCGCGTCTTCTTGACTGAAATTTGAAAAGACTTGCATTTTCTGATTCTTGGTTCTTGCTAGCAATACGTTTGGAAGGACATAGTCCATTTGTGTAATTATCTTGTATGTCGATTAATGGGGTTGGGTATCTTTTCTATACCTGTGTGTCCGCGCGTGTGTGTGTGTCTTCTTTGATTGTAATTTGGAAAGACATACATTGTCTGATTCTTGGTTCTTGCCGGAATTTAATAAGTTTTGGAGGACATTGTCCGGTTGTCTAATTATCTTGAATGTTGCCTATTCTTTCTTTATTGGTTATGAACTTATGAAAACTTTCTGAATCCAACAGAAGAGCAAGGTTTTTTTTGAAAACCCTAGAAGAGACAGATTGAATAAACAAGTACAGTGAAAGAAAAGATAACTACTAGTACAATCCTGTGGAGTCTCCTGGGACAGTTAGCCATACACAAGGAGACATTGCTTCTGAAAGAACGCCTTCAATGAACTTAAAGCAACTAGTCTGCCGCTAAAATAATACCGGGTTGGAAAAATATCTAGGAGTGTATGTCAGTCAGATCTTCCCTTAATGCTGCAACTTTAGTCTCAACATCTATTTTCCCCATTAAGAGCCATTATTTCTCGTGATGCACATAATAAAAGTTCAGACCAAGTTCTACCATCTCTCCTTAAACCGACTGGTGTTAGGGAGGTTTTACTTGCGTCATCTATGGTACTTCTTGACATTGCACCCACTGGTCTTTTCTGGTGCTGCAAATACATGAACAAGAGGTGATCTTAAGGAGACTTGAGAAGCACATTAATTCCTTAGGTAATTACGGCGCTAGTCTAAACCTGGGCTCTCTCCTCCTCTCTTTTTCCCCCCTTCTTTCATCACTCTCCCGTGTAATCCATGATCATGGGTATGTTTTATGGATCCTTCCTTTCTTTTCGCTCATTTCTGATTGTATGTCTGGTGCATTTTTGGACTAGGTTTAGCTGAAGAGCCAATATCTAGAGCAAATAGTAAGCCGGTCGCTATGGAGGGGTCTAGTCCCTTCTCAGGATCAAGAAAAGAAGAATCCAGTCTTAGCATAATTATTGTTGGAGCTTCAGGGGACCTTGCCAGTCAGAAGATTTTCCCTGCACTTTTTGCTCTTTTTTACGAAGATTGTCTACCTGAGGTTCTACTCAATTCTCTCTAAAAAACATGTTTCACTTAGTAACTGTATGAAATGAATTGAGGATAACGCATTTGGTGCCATTATTGTTAAAGAACTGTCCATAAAATGTCTCCCCCCGTTGTTACTTTAATGCAGAATGCCACAGGTTTTGGCTATGCGCGAAGTAAAATGACTGACGAGGAACTGAGAAACATGATTAGCCAAACCTTGACTTGCAGAATCGATAAGAGGTATACAATAATGCTGAGTCTTGGTCTTGTGCATCATTTAGCCCTTGTACTTATAAACAACAATTATTAAAATGGATGACCACTTCCAGAGAAAATTGTGGGGACAAGATGGACGAGTTTCTAAAAAGATGCTTTTACCACTTTGGTGAATATAACTCCGAGGAGCATTTCGCTCAATTGGACTGCAAGCTGAAAGAAAAAGAGGTATTCCATGATTTACTTTTGTGGATAAATTATGATGTTTGTTAATTACAAGTTCAATTTGCTTAACAAGTGAGTGATATCAGAGCAACAAGTGAGTAATATCAGAGCATCAAAGGTCTTATTAGTAATTGATTGTTACCATCGTCTGTGTCCTATCTGTCCATGTCCAAATCCAGCACCTCCGTAGACCAGTCTCTATTGGTTTGAGCTTTTATTCCCAATAAGATGAATAGAAGCAAGAGAGAATACATGTTCTTGTTACCCAGGGGATTCTACGTCATATATGTCCAGATAGGGTCATAATCTTTGCAATCCTACAAATTTTGAATTTTAGCAAGTTGATACTGCTGTTTTCAGGGAGGCAGATCATCATTTAGGTTGTTTTACTTGTCAATACCTCCAAACATATTTGTGGATGTGGTGAGATGTGCTAGCACCAGTGCTTCTTCAAAGAATGGGTGGACAAGGGTCATTGTTGAAAAGCCATTTGGTCGTGACTCAGAGTCATCTAGAGAGCTCACTAGGTGTCTAATGCAGTATCTAGCTGCGGACCAAATATTCAGGTATATTCTGCTTGGATTCTTTTTGGTGAGACCAAGTTATGGACTAACGACGAAAACTGAGTTTGTTAATCTGTGAATCCAGGATTGACCACTACTTGGGGAAAGAGCTTGTTGAGAACCTATCAATTCTTTGTTTCTCAAATCTAGTCTTTGAGCCTCTATGATCGAGGAACTACATTCGCAACGTGCAGTTTATATTTTCTGAAGATTTCGGTACAGAAGGACGAGGGGGGTGAGTTCTTATGTCTTTTGATGTTCAAATTATAAAACTCATGATTCCTTCTTGATATATAGATAACCTTCATCTGTTTCTTATTGCAAGCTACTTTGACAACTACGGAATCATTCATGATATAATGCAAAACCATCTCTTGCAAATATGAGCACTATTTGCGATGGAGACGCCTGTCAGCTTGGATGCGGAAGACATTAGGAATGAGAAGGTAGACATTCTCTATCATGATTCTAGTAATCATTGCATAGGCTATTTTTTCTCCAAAAGCTTGCTACAAATATGGAAAATCATTTTTTGATACATCGAGCCCTCCCTTATGGATGGAACGGTACAAAAGATTTATAATATGTCTGTGGCCTCATGAAGAAGGTGTCGTTTTTCTGTGGCCTCATGAAGAACGGTGTCGTTATCATAGCCTATAAATTACTATCAATGAGCACGTTTTGATTCAGGTCAAGGTTTTGAGGTCAATGAGACTGCTGCAACTTGAAGATGTCATGGTAGGGCAATATAAGGGCCACAGCAAGGGTGGAAGGACCTATCCTGGATATACTGATGATCCATCTGTGCCAAACGACAGTCTCACTCCAACAATTGCAGCAGCATCACTCTTCATCGACAATGCTCGATGCGATGGTGTTCCTTTCTTGATGAGGGCAGGAAAAGCTCTCCACACTAAGCGGTTGGTAGATCTTTTTCATCTTTCTCCTCCACAAGGATTTTAAAAACAGACAAATTGCCGACAGAAAAAAGGATTTTAAAAACAGTGTGCAATTGTTTATGGTTTATATCTAACTATAAGAAAGCTTTATATCTTCCAGAGCAGAGATCGGAGTTCAGTTCAGACATGTCCCAGGCAATTTGTTCAAGCGGAACTTTGGAACTGATTTGGACAAGGCTACAAATGAGCTAGCTAGTGCTTCGCGTACAACCGGATGAAGCAATATATCTGAAGATTAACAACAAGGTTCCTGGTCTTGGAATGAGACTAGACCGCAGTGACCTCAATTTGCTTTACAAAGCAAGGTAAGAAACATATGGTTAACTCAAAATGCTTCTACGACTCATATTCCCTTGAGGATGCTAATAGACAAGCATAATCTTTTTGCCTTGCTCTGCATCTGTATGTCTATGTTTTTGTCCTTCGTGCTTTGAGTAGGTCAGATCAAAGTAGGTAATCTTTCTCATTTGTTTCCCCCCCAAAAAATTAGGTGTCTTACTTCTGGGTGATAGGAGCCTTAGTTCCTCGTGGTTAATCTTAGAGGCCCCTTAACTCGGTACTTGAAGTAGGTTCATTAGTAGATTGTAGATGGAAGAGTCGTGATAAATGAAGTAATTACTTTCCCTTATAGAGTTTCTTAGTGGACAAGTAAGAAACTAAAGGTGAACACACCTCGTGTTACACTGGCTCCTCTATATGCATAAGGTATCCATGTAGGATACTCGATAATAGGGTAATGGTATGAAATTCATGTCGTCCATTTTAGTTAAACATTCACCTAGGAATCATATTTAGTAATTATATTTTATAATTGAGCTATGAGTAAACTATCGTGGTATGCATAGAATGCTCCATGGCACCTTTTAAATACCATTTATAGTAGACAATGAAGGTGTATTGAGGAATATTGATACTTGTAGATGTGCTTGTGTCCTTGACATGTAAATTAGAGACACATATCCCCCGGCCCATGCAACAAAAGAGCAAACAAATATGTCACTCGCCTTGAGTTCCTGTAACCTGAACAAGGTTTTGCTCTGAGACTTTGGTTTGTAAATGAAGGTATCCAAAAGAAATACCGGATGCATATGAAAGGCTGCTCCTTGATGCAATAGAAGGAGAACGAAGGCTATTCATAAGAAGTGACGAGCTTGATGCTGCTTGGTCTCTATTCACACCATTGTTGAAAGAATTAGAAGAGAAGAAGATTGCGCCGGAGCTATATCCTTATGGTAGCAGAGGACCCGTTGGAGTACATTATCTTGCGGCTAAGCACAACGTTCGGTGGGGAGATCTTAGTGGTGAGGATTCATGAAGAATGAAGCTCTCCAAAGGCTTTGCATGCTCATGACAGGTTTTTCATCAAAATTTTAAACGGTTAAACTTTGATTCTTTTAATGCATGAAGTATTATGGTACTGTCCAAAGGTCCAGCAGACGGGTAGTTTTCCGGTTTCATGCATAGAAGGTCGGACTGTAAAAGAATGGTGAGTTCAATTTTGAGGTTAGTCTTTGTTGCATAAATAATGTCCAAATGTGGAAATCAATCGAGTGAAGGATTATTAGGCCTTGTTGGAACTTTTGTGAACTACTTGATTGCTGATTTCACTTGATTGATTTGATCGGAAATGAGAACCATTTGATGGATATTTTCAGATGGCTAATTCTGCTTGCAAGCTCATTTTATTCTTATATATTGCCAATTTTTCAGGCAAAGGGCTTGGCACAAAACAACATAGCACGATTGGAATTTAAACAAAAAGCAAGTCAAGGTGTCTTTTAATTATAAGAACGCCACTGTTGCATTAAATAATAAAGTAGCATTTTGTTTTTAGACCTCGGTTGCATAGAGTTTATCAGTGTCCCCCAACCACTTTGAAGAAATGATTGTAATAGGAACAAATTACATTTCAGTTTGACATAAATGTGCGAACACACATAGAATTACATGAGCAAGTTTACTTAAACAGACTGTTTTGGCTTACCGCACTCTGAATCTGTAGTGTCAAACGCTAGTCTAGTCCAAGAAGTGACCAAAAGGGTGGCAGCTAAAGAAGGCCTTGCTCTAGTCACCTCGAAATAGTTGATGGCTGATCGAATGAAGTCACTATCCTAATCACATTTCGCACGAGTTCAACTGCAAAGGACAATGGGTTTTCCGCTAATTCCCCTTCTGTGCATAGACAACCGGTTATAACAAATTGCCATTTCCAATATACCCTTTCGCCCGTGATGGGTTGGATTTTGATCTTCCATCGACTGCAAAAGGAAGCTTGGTTTTTGGGTTTGGTTTCATTTTTAAGGCTTTGGTTCAAGCACGCCAGACCAAAGGGGTGAGCACCGTTTAGGTTGTGCAACTTCCTACGTCCCATTGTTTATCACCATTTCTTTGAATTCTAGCAACTTTTCTGGATCAAACTGGAGTGAGTTGTACAAAGGTGTGCTCTGTCAGATAGAGGGTACGTACCGATGTTTGATGTCTCGGTTATGCCCATGAATTCATGTGGGTAATTGATGGCAGTGTTTTGCCTTTGATCTGAGAATGGATCTATCAAGAAATGGTGGTCTGGCTAGCTAGAGAAATGCAGCCTCTGGCTGTTTCTGCCCGCGAGTCACAAATTGCGTAGCCCATATTCGATCGGCCATGCAATGTTTTAGTGTAATTCAAAGCACAAAACCTCCACAGTTGAAACTTTCACCTGTAAAATTTTGGCAGACAAAATATAAACACTACTTACACAACTAGAAAGTGAGACAGGAAAAAGAAAGAAAGAATATACTGTACGTGCATAAAGAGTAGAATATGCGATTTTCTTATTGTATATGTTTCTGAAGGTACGATTAGTTTCCACAAATTGAAAGCAGGAATTTTTTATTTGTTGTTGTTTTCAAAATTGATTCTTTTAAAGTACCTCAACCAAAATGATTTTTCAGCTCTGTTTGGAACCTATGGAAAGGAAAAGAAAGAAAAGGAAAATATGGAAAGGAAAAGAAAGAAAAGGAAAATAAAAGAGAAAGAAAATGAGAGGAAAATTTACTATTCATTATGCTTAAAATCTTTATTTTCTTTCATCTTTCTCTTCTAACCAAACAATAGGAGGAAAAATTCTTTTATTTTCCTTTCTTTTCCCTGTCAGAGCCAATTAACTCTCAATTCTTTTCCCCTTCCTAGACTTCAAACAAAAGGTAGCAACACAAATCCGGACACAGTTGTCCGATGTATATGGGTTTACATGCATCGAACGGCTCTGGATGCAGTTGTGTTCTTAGCATTGCTCGACAACTAAGGCGGTGGATGAGTATAGCGGAGGCAATTGTCTGCCCTAAACCTTAACCATTTATGAATTAGTACTTGAAGGAAACTACAATTAGAAGAGAACGAAATAAGAGAGAGAGAGAGAGAGAGAGAGAGAGAGAGAGAGAGAGAGAGAGAGAGAGAGAAACGAAAAATTGGGATTTCAGGAAGTTATCGTAGGGAAGGAATCAAATAGAAAAAAAACATGGTGGCCGCAAATTTAACATGGCCTGAAAATTGTAGCAGCAAACTTTGTCATACTGGATGCAAACTTGAATAGGATGGCCGCAATTTATTGCATTATCGCAGTTAACTTCCACATCATGGCCACAAATTTTTACATCACAGATGCAAGTTTTGAAATTCTGGCCGCTAATTTTTACGTCATGACCTCAAGCCTTGGCATGGCCGCTAACTTTTTCATCATTGCCGCAAGCTTTTGCATGTGGCCGCGAATACCTAGCCGCACCAAATGCTCCCCTTTTTTGAGAACCAAACATAGCCTAAACCGTAAGGCTTAATACCCTCGTATCAAAACACCTCAGTTCCTCCGACCGATCCAACGGCCAGAAAGCCGTTGAATTTTCTCAAATTCGGCCTCCTTGGTGTTCTAACCGGAGCCTCGGTCACCGCTGGTTACGCCACTTACGGTACTTTCAAGTTTTCTTCTCTTTTGTGGTCATCTTGATGAATGTTGTTACTTATCAGAAAAAAAAAAAAAAAAATCCTGATTTATGTTAATTGCTTTTTGAAAGAACCCGTTTTGGGAATTGTAAATATTTCCAAGATCAAATATCGTAATTTAGCTCAATTGTAATTCTTGCACCATCTCCGGTCCTTCAATCAATTTGAGAGAATTGAATGAACATTTGAGTTGAAGCTTCATTGGATACATGGAGCACTCCAATGGACAAACACCGATTATAAAGGCGTCGTGCTAAATTTTTCATTCCTGTAGTATCTCGAAAATTTCGAGTAAAGAAGAGTGTGTCCCTTGGTTTTGGGCGAAAAGATGAGTAAATTAAAACTCATTTTGGTGTGTGTTTGAGTAAAGGGAGGGTTTTGATGAGTTTTTTCCCCAAAAAATAAAGATTGTGTAAAGATTTTGGTAAGTCTGGAGATGCCCTTATATCTCTAGGGGGTAAAAATTGGAAGATTATTATGGAAAATTGGGGTGATGTGTTTTGCTGACTGATGAGCTTATGGTTGATGCAGAAAGTTTATGCTTGTGCCTATTATCATCTCAATTTTATTATGGCACGTAGTGGAAATGGTTGAGTGAATTAATAAGATGGCAATGGGTGTGCAGCTCCCATATGTGACACAATGTAATAGATATATTTGATGAATTGGTCTTTCTTGATCTTGAAATACGAGCAGTTGTTAGAAATAATAACAATCATGGTCATTGAGATTGTCAAGGTGATAGAGGCAGCGAATATGGAGATAAATATCTAGCCGAAGTGCATGGCGCGCGCGGTGTAGTACCACGTGCATAGAGACAAAAGGGGTAGGTTATGTTTTGTTTGGCAATGAAGAAACCTATAAAGAAAGAAAAGAAAGCGGAGGAAAGCAACTCGAAGACAAACTCTGAAATTATGTTGCAATTTCGTAGGAGAAAATCTTTTTCAATAGTTGTTTACGGCGCTAATCGCACAGTCCGGATGTTAATGAAATTTTTTCAGGAAAAAGTTAAATTTTTCCCTAAAAAAGTTTCATTAATTAAAATCCGAACCGTCAAGAACACTTTTGGACAGTTGCTATTGATTGCCACTGTAAAGAAGTTGTTCGCGGCTAAGCCGTGAATAAGTTTCTCTCATTTCATAGAGGTTCGGTTTCGGCGGCCAAGGTACATATGAGAAATAGGAAGAGATGAAAAAATGTTAATATCAAAATTGTACATGGTGGCTCCACTGAATAAAGAATGGCGGCCAAAAAATATTTTCTGCTATGAATATTGTCAAAATCGCACCAAAATGGAGGTTGAATTTTCCACATATGCTTTAGTTATATTAGTTGAGAAAAAAATTGCTGCAAAAATTAGTTCCAACGCAATCATATATGATTTTCGAGATCTCAAGGACCGTTGCATTCCATTTCGACACATGCTTGACATATAACACATTACAGAACTTTTATTTTTCTGGCTTTTTATTTGTTTCTTTTATATCTATTAAGAGCACCTAAATATTGTGTTTTGTATCGAGTATTATTTAGTTATCTAAATATTTTGTATACCTGAACCCTTAAATTTCATAATCATGTCCGATCCCCTCGTTTATAAAATATTGGTTCCGCATTTGTTTGGAGCAACACGTGGCCGTGCTTCAGGAGCAACTAAAAAGTTTCCTTTAGAAATGGTTACAACTAAGAAAGACAATGATCGTGAGCGAGAACAAGAGCGTAAAAGCACAATGTCATGTGCTATATATGTTCAAACTTCAAACATATTGGAAAAAAGAAAAATTGGCCGAGAGAATAGAATAAAAAGGTGATGGTCCGATAGGGCCAACCAATCGGAGCTTTCATTGGGCCGTAGTTGCACCGGCCCGTAACCCTTCCACTGCCAAGAGCGAGAGGTATTCGCTGCTCTGTGAAGCCAGCCTGACGCGTTGCCCTCTACACTAAGGCCCACGAAACCCGGGCCTTCGCCTGGGCCCCGTGGACCAACTCCCTGCTTGGAGAGGGCGGGCCAGTAAATAGCACCATTGGGCCCTGCTCTTCGGGCTAGCCCACGTCCCATCACGGTAATGCCCCCACTTGGGTCACAGGCTTGCGTTGCTAAGCCCGGCGATTAGTTGTTAATTGCTTGGAGTTAGGGGTGTTTGGGAGCCTACTTTTTGGCTTCTTATTTCAGGTTTTTGCCTTTTTAACTTTTTGGATTATGGTCAGAATGTGTTTTGAGTATGATAAGAGTGTTTGGGAGATATGTGCAGAATGTATTTTGAAACAGTAGTAGTGTTTGGGAGATATTGGATGTAAATGAATTATGAGTTGGTGTTTTACTATGTTGCCCCAACCCATGTCATAAAATTCCTGTTAATTAAAAACCACCTCTCTCTTTCTCTCTCTACAAATCGAAGAACCCATCTATTTTGTCGTCAAATGTCAAACCCATTTCTATACTGATCGATTTCTATACTGAAATCAAATCTTAAACCCATCTTCTATACTGAAATCTCAAACCTCAAACCCATATTCTATTTTGACGAACTGAAATCAAATCTCAAACCCATCTCAAACTGACGAATTGAAATCAAATATTCCCAAACCCATCTTCTATTTTGCCATAGTCGTCGCCGTGGAGTTTGACGAGGATCGACGACGGCACCTCCGAGAATTGGGGCTTCGTGATTTGCTCAGAACCGTCGACGATCGACGACGGCTCCACCGCTACCAGATTCCCACCCTTCGTACCATCCCCGCCGCCGTTTTCTACTTGTCCTGATCTTCGTTGTCGGCGTCTTCGTCGGGGACGGCAAACTCTAAATCGAAGAATGGTCTGTTCTCCTCGTCGCCGTCCATTTCAGATGTCTGCTTTGTGGAAATTATCCCAAAAGGGAGAGGGTAGAGAAGTCTTTTTGGCATGGCAGGAGAAGAGAATGGGAAAATGAAAATTGGAAAAGCTCCTCCGAGCTCTTTCTGCGTTTTGCTCTAGAAACACGAAAATGGAAAACCCATTTTCCGGAAAACCCATTTTCCCTCTTCCTGCCAAACAGCCAAAACTCAAAAAGGAGAAGTGGAAAATGGGAAAAGGGGGGATCCAAACACCCCCTTAATGTAGTGATTAGCAGCTTTCCTCTTTGGCGATGTGGGACTTATCTCAATGCTTAAGCTCTAATCCAGATTTCCTGTTTTTTTTTTTGACTTTTTGTGAGTACTAATTAATTGCCAATCTCCAGTGTTTTTGGTCAATTCAATTGCCAAAAAAGCTGGTTTTGTCAAATCTTTGGCAAAATAAATTATGCTAATTAAGAAACGAGATTGGTACCTACTCCGACAAACGTCCTCCCAGAAAAAAGAAGCACAAGCATACATCAATTGGGAAAATATTTACTAATTTGAACAAAAAAACTACTCCATTGGAGATGCTCCAAGAAAGAATGAAGTTAGGGTTGTTAGGATAGGAGATAGCGAAGAAATTTCAACTTTTTCCAAAAGTTATTCCTCTTTATTTTGATATTCTTCAAGAAACCCAATCCCGAAGACATATCATAGAGACTTAATAACATATTGTACAATGTATCTTTGATACAAAATGCTAATTGGTACATAACTCATAGGACCAAGCCAGAAATTTTATGCCCTCATAAGTTTTTTCATCAGGCTTGGAAATTTCTCATTGTGGAGATCAGATTTGTGATGATCGATTCGTATTTTTTAAGCATGTCTTTAATGGCGGTTTTTCAAGTCTAGAAACTCTATTTCGAACAAGGGACACTTTCTATTTTTTGAACAAAGTATACCTCTCATACAAGATGAGATGATGACCAAATAAGAGAATATTACAAATCTACGTTGTGATATGCAAAATGCCATTAGTGATTTCTAACTCTTAATTTGTTTTTGTTTTTTTAATTACAAAGTCATCTGAACGACCGGAACTCAAAAAGATATGAAAAGAATGTAAACCAAATTTAAAAAAACGGCGTTATATAAATAGCTCAAAATAAGCGTAAATATTTTCACTTGTTTATTTGTAAACCAAACCTAATAATGAAAACATTTTATGAAAACGTCAATTTTATACACCCTTAAGTCCTATAAACTAATTTATATTCCTTTGCAGAATTCAATGTCCAAAATTTAATAAATTTTCCATTCTGCCCTCGTTTTATTTTAGGACCCAAAACTCACAACTTAGTGATAAAACAATGCTTCCAGCAATTGTAGGAAATAAAAGTTTTTACAATGAATTAATTATTGTGCCCCAAGCGAAAGTTGAATTTTCAAATAGGGACCTAACTTTTTAGCAACGGAGTGAGTATTTTTTAAGGTTTGCCAAACTCAAAACAGCATATGAAATGGATCATAACAAATTGAAAAAATAATTAGAAAGTCATGGCTCTAACGATGGGTCCTGGTCTGTAGTGGTTCGATATCCCTCAAATCGCCTTGAGCGGGGAGGCGCGTCTCAAGGCTCTGAGCCATCTGCTGCAGCCCAATTCACCCTCTAGGGCAACAAAGCCGGGCGCCTTTCGTGTGGGCTGGCACGCAATGCACTGAGCGGGCAATCATTTCGCGACCACAAGCCCTATTCTCGGGTCAGAACCCACATATAGATATGTTCCAACACTTTAATGCCCCCACATGGGTCACAGGCTTGCGTGGCTAAGCCCGGCAAACAGTAATCCACTTCAGGAGGTAAATGAAGGAATAAAAGTTGTCTCACTCTACCGATGTGGGTTTTCTTCCCTGGGCCTGTTTGGAGTTAATATAGTGATTAGTGTTTTTCCTCCTTGGCGATGTGGGAGTTATCCCCATGCTTAAGTTGTAATCCCGGGTTTCGCAACGTGTTTTTTTTTTCTGAGTAATTGCGAATCTTGCTCCAATGTTTTTGTTCAAATCAATGACCAAAGCTATAGATGTTCTCAGATGGTTTGGTAATTAGTAGCCAAAAACATGGTTTCGTCTATTCTTTGGCAAAATAAGTTGTGCAAAAACTAGATTGACAAGTTGGGCTTCTATGCAAGTGGAGTAGAGTGCAATTGGTGCCTCCGTAATACTCTCAAGCACATGGGTAGAGTTCGATTCCCGTAAACACCCATCCCCCTTCCCAAATTCCTTGATAGAGTATATTAGGATTAACGAATGACCAAAAAAAAAAAAGGATTCTACCTTTGAATTGGGTGGCTATGCGCCCATCTTTTCTTGTACTCATTTATTTTTCAAGCTGATGTTTCTGTGTAGCCCTATGGGTAGTTTTTGAAGATTAAAAAAAAAAAATTCAAGCTGAACTCGTTAGGAATTAGGATAGGACTCATAGGAGTGTGAAGAAAATTCAACTTTTTTCCAGTTTATGTTTCCCTTATTTGGTTGTTCTTTGAGAAATCTACTACTCCACAAAATAGCATAAGATACTTGAAAACAAATTGGTAGTACTTCATTTCATCTCTTTGCTTACAGAATGCTAATTACTCCTATTTTCTACGCAAGGTCTTTTTTGGTAAAAATCCAAGTCTAATAAACCTATTCGAGACAAGTGACATTTTTTATTTTTTTTTATTTTCTGTATTTGGAGAATTATATATTTCAAAAGAAGGAACTTCTTCCAAACAAGAGCGCATGAAAAAAAAAGAAGAAGAAGAAGAAGCTAGTCTACCGGATTTATTACAAAGTTGTTTTACTCGACGAAATGTGAGACCCCACCAAGCAAATCGCACATCGGGAAATAGTAGAAAAGTGAAATGATATATAAGTGAATCCGACCAGTTACTGTATAACCCGAGGTTAACCCTTTGAGCCACGTGTTTAGACTAAGAGCATCCACAATGAATGTGCTAACTAGTGTTTTAATTGTGTGTGTTAAGACTTAACAAACAAAAATGTATTTTTTGTGCCACAATATTACTTGTGTTAGTTTGTATGCTGGAGTGTGTTAGATCTTAGGGAATGACTTCGGTGTTCCTAGTCATTTTGGAGACACCGTAACTTTTGACATAATAAAACCATTATGAATATAACCAAAATCTATTACAAGCATAACAGAACCATAACAAGGCATGTTGGATTTGATTATGCCTTAGTTGATTTTTTGGATATTCCTTAATTATGCATTGTTTGGGTTTTGTTATGCATGTAATAGTGAGTTTTAGTTATGCGGGTGAAGTTATGCCAAAAATTACGGTGTCCCCAAAATGACCGGGAATACCATAACATCATCCCTAGATCTTATAGTGTATTAGCATGTGTGCCAAGTTTGGCAACAATGCTAGCAAACAATAAGTGTGTTCCACATCTATAATTCAAACTCCAACCATAAAATATAAATATCCACACTACTAATATACACTTGTGACACCCATTTTTATCATAACAAACATTTTAATACACAAATTTACCAAACTCATTGTGTATATTCTAATACACTTCTATTTTATCAATGTGTAACACACTTGTGAGACCTATTTTTATCCTAATACACTTTTTAACAAACATTTTAACACACAAATATACCAAATCCCATTACGAATGCTCTAAGGTTAAGCAGATCAACTGACGCGGGTCGTTACACGAAATAAAGCTAATTTTTGCAAAGTTACTCTACTTGGGGGTTGTTTTGACAAAAAAGCCAATAAGCCAAATAAGCAAATGGCTTTCCCGGCAAAAATAAGCCAATAAGTCAGGCTTTCCCGCAAAAAATAAGCCAATAAGCCAGGCTTAATTTTTTGTTCAAACAACCCCTTGATGATCTTTACGAAATGAACGTTTTCGATTATTGGAACGAGACTGGAGCGGACTCCGCTTTGTCAGGACTGCAGGTGCAGTCCCACAAGAGGAACAGCAGAGCCCCCCCGTCAAACGAGGGCCCCTTAGGAGCCACGAAGCTGTCCTTCGCGTGGGCTGCACGGCTTGCGTTGAGCGGGGCAATCGAACCGGCAAGCGGCAACCACTTGCCCTCTTCCCCGGGCAACCCGCGTTCCATCACCTAATGCCCCCAAAGGGTCACAGGCTTGCGTGGCTAAGGGGCCCACAGTGTTTTATTTCAAGCGGTCATTTCTAATGTGGGTCTTCCTCCTCCTCCTCCTCTCTCTCTCTCTCTCTCTCTCTCTCTTTTTATTTACTCGTATTTATTATCATAGGTCTTCTTCTGTAGTTGGATAATGGATCCGATCAAATTTCTCCTGATCAATTTTGTCCGGTTCTAATTAAAAAACTGGACGAAATTAATCAGGTGAGACTTTGACCGAATCTTACCCCATTCCTTCTCTCTATTATCTCAAATTTTACACAGCCAAGATTTTGTTGCTAATCTCAGACCTTAGGAAAAATCGAGCACTATTGTCACCCCTTCGACCACTTTTCTCACACATATATGTCGGTTTCACACATTTAATTGTGAAATGAACCCCTCACATATGTAAGAGAAAAGTGGCTTGTGGATGTGTACCTAGACTTGTTGGGAAAAATCTCTCACAAAATCCTGAAATAAAATAGTACCAGCAGCGGTCAACGAATGCTTTTGAAATTATTACAACAAAAACAATACTTACTTAGTAGGGAGAATTGCAAGACAGTGGATAAAAGGGCAAATAATGCCCAGGACATGGATTAGTTTTTAGGAATTCAAAAGTCATGGGAAGGAGAAAAATATTTCTCAATACATGGAATTCAAAACAGAGATGGACAAAAATACCCCTTCTCCTACTGCACGATGTTGTTCCCCTTCTGTCTATTCCCTCCCCAAAACGTGAAACCCTCCCACCCAAATCACTCTGAAACCCCTCTCTCTCTCTGTTGCTCTCTCCCTCCATCCCGTTGCTCCCTCTCTCCTCCTCTCTTTCTTGCCAACCGACAACCAGAGAGTAGCCATCTTCCTTGATCAGGTTTCGTCGGAATTCAGTGGGTTTGAAGTTGGGGGAATTTCCAGCGCTGATTGAAAACCCTCCCAGCCAAATCACTCTGAAACCCTAGCGCTGATTAACTTCTGTACAATCCAATCGATTAACTTCTGTTTCTTACGAATCTCCCGATTTTCATCGTTCTTCTTCCTCCTCATCCCGTAGTCGGAGAAGAATCAAAGCACTATTTGGACATATTGCACCAGCAGAAGCAAGCAACCAGTTCGGAGAGTCCTCTCGAGGTTTGATTTGATTTTTTTTCCTTATTTCTTACCCAAATACAAAGCTAGGGTTTTGTGGTTATTCATTTCAAATTATCCCTATTTGGGCTTTTGTGCTGATCCATTCCAATGATATTGAGGCTTTTGTGCTGATCCATTCCATACTGTTCTTTATTTGCCTCAAAATTCTATATTTGGATCTGCTAGTTAAGCATGCCATGTGGTGCTGTGGAGGCAGATATCAGAGTAGCAACAGATTTAGACAACTCCTTAACAGCAGCAGTTGTAGTAGCATATTTGGATCATACCCCAAACAGATTTGTAGTAGTATCAGATTTAGACCATACTCCTTAAAAGTTTTGCTGCAACATCACAGAAGTAGAGTATTTTATTTGGTGGGTACGCTTCAACAAATAGATATTCTTCTTTTGATTTACATGTGTCCAATTTTTCCTTGTGGTGCCATTGAAATTATGGTTAATATTCCGTGAAGAATGATGTGTATATTTAGATACCATACAGTACCACCATTTTTCCCCTGTTCACTTTTGGTCCCTCAATAGCAGTATTTGAAATCTTAATGATCATTATATTTTCCTTGGACCCTAGACTCTTCATAGCAGAATAATAAAGTGAACTTTGGTGGTGCAAGATTCAGTGAACATGAGACTACTAATGATTTGTGATGCAAGTTCAGTTCGACTTGAGCCGAACTTAAAGAAGTTTGCTATCTTAGATGGTAATTCAGATTGTTATAAGTATTGCTCTATTATTCGTCGAACACATGGATGTCAATATAGTTAAGTTCAAAAGCATTTTTTTTGCCTTGGGAAAAGAAGTTTTACCTCCGATGTGAGGACGGTACTTCTGTGAAACAAAAAAGGAAAAAGGAAACACTAATCTACATTCTATAATATATCTGTAAGTAGAAGGACATGGATACACACCAATAGTTTTGCCCTCTTTCTAAGTTTGTCTAGGACTTGTCCCATTGTTTTTACTGGATCGTCTTCTACTTATAGTCAACTCAGCCCATGCAACTAAAATCTTCTAACCGTTGGCCCAAAGTGGCAACATAGCGTCTATCTTTGTCTCTCGCTCAATTTCTCTCTGACTTTGCCTCTCTCTCAATCTTTGTATCTCTCTCTTTATCTCCCTCTCTCTCACTGTGTGTATGTATGTGCGTATTATTCCTATTCGTGTGTGGGTATTACATACATATTGTTGCTAAGAAGGTGAACTGAGCTGCCATTTGAGCTTTGGCTCGGCCGTCTTGTGCTGTCACTACTATTTGCCCCCATACCTAATTACGTGCATTATGTTTTTGTAGATGCATGGTTCAAATTTGGTAAAACCCATTGGTGACAGTTAAGGCCTTGATCAGGCAGGTTTTTGTTAAGCATTCGAAACTGATTAAATTTGTGATATTTCCTCTTGCAGCATTTCCCAAATGACATGTGGTTTGGTATTTATCTTTCCATTTAAGGGAGCATACCATAAACCCCACGGATATCAAAGCTAGATAGTAGAATCTTGGAGCTTCCATCTCTTATGATTCGGATATATGGAGACTGCCAAGAAGGGTATAAGTCAATATGCTTGATAAGGTACGCGTCTTGCTTGGGAAGCTAGCTTGAGCATTCTCCAGATATAACCTTTTAAGGGAAGCATAAATTTACTATGGTGTGGCAGTGGATTTTGCTAATGTGGTGCTGGAGATATTTAGAGAAAATGATAAACTTTCGATGAGTTTAGTATTCATAATATTGTCCCAATAGGGATTGGTTAGAATGTTGCAGAGCTTTCAATTTAGGAATGAACTTTAACATCTTGTCTGCTTGTCCTTTTCAAATTTGATGATACATAAACGTTTGGAATCTTTGGAATTGGATTTTGGTGTATGGAAATAAGAAGCACTATCTCTTTATTGCCAAGAAAATTAAAGGTCTGACACTTTTCCCTGAATTCTAAACATGTAAAAATGCATGTCTGCAGTCTATATTTAATATCACCCACGTAGAGGAGCATGCTCTATTCTGGATTTAAGCATTAAAATCTGCAAACATAGGCTTGAGCCTGGGTGGAGGTAAACAGGGTATTGAGCCGAACAGATATTCTATAGGAATTGGACAACTGTGTAAAATGTGAATTTTCTTGTAGTGCAATGCCATTATTCCCCCAAACTAAATGAATACGATTGGTTATTAGTATCATAATTTTTTGGTTGGATGACAGGTGGGCATACACCCTTCTGCAGCAGAGGAATTTGTGACTATGCGCTCAATGATGAGGCGCCTCACTAAACCGAAGACTAATCTTTGAATACACATACAGCTTTGAGAATGGTAATTAGGCTGATATAAGAGGCTCTCTTATGTAATTTGTTTCATATTATTGATACACCCAGGAAAGTAGAGACAAGGATCAAAGAAGGTTATTTCGTTGAGATTTTGTTGAAGTATATATTGTCTCATAAATGGAAGTATTTGTTTACACTTGAAATGCTTATAATGGATCAGGATCCACTCATATGAAGATCCTTATTGTGATTTTTATGTATGTTGCCAACTTCAATTCCATTTTTGTGATGTGCGGGCGGTATATTTTTTAGGTCCCGATGCATGTACCATTGAACGATGGGTGATGTTCGAAAAGTATGTGAATTTTATCGAAGTGTATACATATATGTTGCTCTTTCTGTGGTGTACAAATAGTTTACTACTAAAATTTATTCTTGAGTTGATAGCACTTCAATTTGGCATTGAGTAAACAAGAGGGATGAAAGGTTTTTTTACCGAGAAAGCAGAAACTTCATTACCAAAATATAGCAAGAGTACAACCACCAGCCCTCCCTTTTCAAGGTGGCTTTCACCAACCTATGAGCAACTTACACCGAGACCCTACTGACTTTTACAATCGAAATAAAGTCAAACTTGTTACATAAGCATCAAATATCTGAAATAATAGGGCTTAACCAAACATCCGGTTTGACAAGAGCAACTATTATATTTTCAGGAAAAAAACATGTTACATGATTTTAACAAGAACCACATTTCATACAGACAAACACACTTTTGTAAAGAGACAACCATTCAGTGAGTTAAAATATAGGTCACTGCCCTTAACAGTCTGGGGCATACATTCTTACAGAAAGAGCAACAAAAATTCTTACAAAGAGTAACATTAGGTAACTTAAAGAGCAACTATTTTATTTTCAGGAAAAAAACATGTTATATGATTTGAACAAGAACCACATTTCATACAAACCAACACACCTTTGTAAATGGACAACCATTAAGTGAGTTAAAATATAGGTCACTGTCCTTAACAGTCTGGGGCATACAATCTTACATAGAGAGCAACAAAAGTTCTTCCGAGGAGTAACATTAGATAACTTAAAAAGCAACTATTATATTTTTAGGAAAAAAATATGTTACATGATTTGAACAGAACCACATTTCATACAGACTAACACACCTTTGTAAAGGAACAACCATTAAGTGAGTTCAAATATAGGTCACTACCCTTAACAGTCTGGGGCATATATTTTTACAGAGAAAGCAACAAAAATTCTTACAAGGAATAACATTAGGTGACTTAAAGAGCAACTTTTGTATTTTCGAAAAAAAAAACAACCCTTAACAGTCTAGGGCATACTTTCTTACCAAGAGAACAACAAAAGTTCATACAAGGAGTAACATTAGATTGCCCATCTTCATTCAAGTAGTCAAGAAGGATGTCATCATCCTTGGGGATCAAGAATCTCATAAAAAAAGATGTGGAGTGTATACATACGTACCACTTGTAATCGAAGGTATTGACTGCTGAAGATCTGCCATTGAAAACAGTATAAGCTCCTTGTAGACAAAGTCACTGTACTTGATGAGTTTCTCCTTCTGATTAAGGTAAGTACCAGGCTGCAACGACAAAAACAAAGAAAGTGTTGTCCCCATTAGAAAAGACAATATTTGCAAAACAAAAGAGAACTTACAAATTTGAGGAATACATTATATAACTTCAAACCTCAAAGTGTCGGAGCCAATTCTTTCTTGCTTCAAATTTCTTCTTGCTGAAGGCAAGCTCAATTGCTTCCCCATCTTGTTCATCTTCCCAAATGATGTCTTTGTTGTGGCTTTCAAGATCATTGAAGTATTCTTGTGGCTTTCAAGATGATTGGTAGTTATGGCCTATGCGGCCAACAAACCGTTAGCTTTACCTTCACTGGCCCCCCTTGGCGTGTATATAGCGTAACTTATTTTCATAGAGAGAGCAATTTAATTTCCACAAAGGGCAACTTTATTTCATAGAAGGAGCAACATATGTGGATTCACAGAGCAACTATCTTGGGCAAAAAATATAAAGTTGTTGCATAGATCCAACAACAATACTACCACAATTTATAATTACTAAAATGAAATAAAATACAATTACTCATATTCGTCATCGGAATGTCGACGACCATCCCCTTCATCCATCTCACTTGGTAGTCGAAAACGACGAAAATGGGAGTTGTTCGGTAGATCAACAGGTGGGGGTGTACTGGTGGCACTTGGATCGGTAATCCACCATATTGTTCTATCGATCGTTCCATAACTTTCCCGTTTGTGAGAACTCTCATACTTCTTGTTTGAAGGGACAACCATTCATTCTTACATAAAGGGACAACCATTCAGTGAGTTAAAATACAAGTCACTATCTTTAACAGTCTGGGGCATACATTCTTACATAAAGAGTAACAAAAGTTCTGACGAGGAGTAACATTAGGTAACTTAAAGAGCAACTATTTTATTTTCAGGAAAAACACACTACAACAAATAAGTCCTTTCATAGCGTTCCGAAGAACGCCTTATTAGCCGATGCAATTAAAAGTCGTTTCTTTCAATAGCGTTCATTGTCTGCTATTGTTAACACATTCCACACGAGCAAAGCACACTATAAAAAGTTAAACGTACATAGCGTTTAGATGGGCGCTGTACTAGCCCCTGCTATTATAGATATTGGACCGTAATTTCATAGCATTTAAAGACTGCTATAAATAAGAGACCTTCCATAACATTCAAAAACTGCTATGAATAAGTAACTACATCAATAAAATTTGAAAATTCCATAGCGTTTATGTCCGCTATAACTTGTCAACTTCTTCATATATACAATTGTAAGCATTCATCGCATCTTATGCAAAGCTCTGAAAAGAACAACCAAAACCAATCGTCAAGTTCAATTAATTGCCATAAAGAAGCTCTCATATATTCACATATTGTTCCATACAAAACCATGCAGCAGGAGACTTCATCTTACATCACTTAAGTCTAAATATAAGTAGCTAGCTAGCTATAGTCTTCATCTTGCTAACAACATTTGCAAGGAGGAAAGTTGCCCAGCTATATGTATTCATACAAAAAAGGAGCATTGAGCCTCTACAAAAAAAAGAGAGATATCAATAAACTTCAATTGAGATCCAACGTCCAACACTAGCAAGATCATAATCTCCATCTCGAGCAAAAAGTGATGAATTATCGATCTTCCCTTTCAACCAATCGACCTACATACAATACAAGAAAGAGACTTAGAAGGTAACACTTAAAATTACTTCCCGGGTTCTAATTCAATCAAAAAACTAGAGACACTAAATGAACTGAAGACCTGTACTTCACAGTTTCAACAAATTGAAGAAACAAAATCTCTCTATTTCCAGCAATAGGATACCATATTCTAGCAATTTATCTATAAACAAAACATATTTGTCTGCCCTCCAACAAATCACCAACATGGTTTGCAACTAGACTAGAAAAAATTAAAGCTTTTACATCAATCTAGTTGTTAAATAGCCCCAAGTTGCTACCAGCTGAAGAACGACACCAAATGGGACTGAAAGTAACATCGAGCAAAGACCAAAAAATGAACTTCATGAACACATTTTTTTAGGAGTAAACCATGCACAAAATTAGAGGTGTCAAACATGTCGTGTCGTGCTGGCCCGGCCCGTTTAACTCCATGCTTCATGTCGTGCTGGCCCGTTTACAATATTTACTCAAATTGTGTCGTGCCGTGCCAGCCCGTTTACTTAAATCGTGCCGTGCCATGCCTTTTGCCAATCGTGTCGTGCCGTGCCGTTTTCAATCGTGCCAACCTTGCTTTGTGTCGTGCCGTACCGTACCCGTTCACATTATGGGTTGTGGTGTGTTCATAGACAAGTACGTATATCGAACTTCAATTTGCATGTGGTCAAAGAACAAAGATACCTTCAGGACCACGAGACATTAATGTGAAGAATATATTGTTGAGCTTCTACATCTTCTTAGCATCCTGTGCCTGGTCCATCTTAAACTTGAGACACTAGTAAGAAAAGGAAAAAGACCAATCTGGTTAAAGAAGACAAGACTTCTAACGGAAAGTAAGGAATTAAAGAAAAGACATAGCAGGAACTCGGGCTTTCACAAGTATAGTAGTATCTGGTATACTTGTAGGTATCTAAATTTTAGCATTTTTTTTTGTAAGTCACTGTTTGTATATAATTAGCTAGCTGCAAGATAAATTAGAGTGCTCCGGGCACTCTCACTCCAGAGAATCTCCTGGACAAATCTTGGACAAAGAGCAGTGTCAACCTCCGCACAAAAATTCTTCACATCATAAGAAAGTTGCAAATTTTCACTAGAAGATTTCGGCTTTCTTTCGTGTCAGAACTGTAACCAAAAGATATAGAGAAGTTCGTACGTCAATAAAGAGAAAGCATGTAATAGAGCAACTCTCAGAACTCGATCTAGGCACGGCAAACATCAAGAGCGAAAACATTTGTTACCTTATCTACAGTTGGGGACAGAGACATAAAATGGAAGCCGTACTAGACTTGAGCCACAGTTGGAAAGCATTTATGTACAAAACTCAGCTAATAGATTAACAGAGAACCAAAGACAATAGGCGATATAGAGAAGGCTTCCTTCTACTTTGTCTTACATGGACATATGCAGAGAAGTCCATGTTCCTCTCTGTTATTCCATCCCCTTGTTTCTTAGTCACATTCAAATAATCCAACAATGTCAGTAAAATCAAACGTAATTGACACCTCTACACAAAATGGAGCAAAGTAGACTGAAAAAGTAACTCCTAGTCTCCTACACATATCAGATAGAGACACACTTGGAACCAGAAACTTGGGTTTAAATAATAATCATCTAGTTTATTTCATGTTAAATTGTTAGGGGTTATTTTGTTATGTATATCAATAGTCAACTCAATGTCTCAAGCAAGAGGCATATCAACATCATCTTATGGATCTGCTTGCTAAAGATTTAGTAAAAACCATGTTAAAAACCATATTAAAAAAATAGGCTTTTGAGGATTGACTATGTACCAGGGCCCAAGCATAACATGTGTAATCATCTTAATCAAGCATAGAAAAAAGCAAAGCCAGAAAATGCTATCGAAAGTCATAGTTTTAGGACATTTCAGTAACAACTTTTTATTGTCTAGAGAATTCACCATGTAGTTTCTACTTCGGCATTTATATTCTACAACTTAAGAGAATAGAACACATAATTAGAAACCTAAAAGCAAGATTCACTCAGATGCAAGGATATACTATCAGTTGGTTAGATGGCCCTGACGGAATCCTCCTTGAAGCAGCATATCGATCCTTCCGCATCCGCTAGATAGAATGTGTTTATTCTGTTAAGCATCTTCCAACAGCTCCAAACCATTCAACCATGGTTGATGCTGACAATCTATGATAGAGAGGACCTCGGTAATACCCTCCTTTTTTCTCTCTAAAGTAGAATGTTGCTCTGCCAAAGCAGCTAATACATACAGGTCTTGAATGAGAGAATCTTCAACTGAGAAAATGCTATGAGAAGCGCAGAACTGCTGGAAATTGGAGTCTGACTATGGGATACTCGCGCTCCAGAGATTTCAACGGCACCATCTCCCTCGGTGGAAGATGCATTCGAGTTGTTAGGGATGTCGAAAGGAATGGCTTGAATGCAAGAGAGGCAATCAAAGCTATATTAAGGAGGATTCAGAATTTGCTTCTGACGATGATGTCTTCGACTATTCCGATTCAGGTGAGCATCGTTTCTTCTGTTGAGGAGCTTAATTATGGGGGTCGTGTCTTCCTTCTGTGTTTCACAATTCATAGTGTTCCTATAGGATATGTTGCCCAATATCTGTTCAGCTTTGTTATGTATTCTTTATGGCTTTATTACGTAATGCTCCTGTCAAGTTGTCATGTAATAATTAAGCCCTTGTAGCGGTTCTAAGGGAGTCCAGGGCAATGATGATGGCTGCCTAGAAGATGACTAAGGCAGCCACGTTGTTTTCTGTAACGGTGGTTTTACGTATAAGTGCTTAATCATTAGTGTTGACTGTTGTGCTTAAACAAAGAATTAAGTACTTCTACAACTTTCATTAAAAATAAGGGTTTGTCTACAAATAGAAAGAACTCTCACACACCACAAACGCATTAGGTGACTTAAGGGGCAACTTTCATGATTTTCAGAAAAAAAACAACTCTTAACAGTCTAGGGCATGCTTTTTGACATAGGGAGCAACAAAAGTTCATACAAGGAGTAACATTAGGTGACTTAAAGAGCAATTTTTATATTTTCAGAAAAAAACAACCCTTAACAGTCTAGGGCATGCTTTTTCACATAGGGAGCAACAAAAGTTCATACAAGGAGTAACATTAGGTGACTTACAGAGCAACTTTTATATTTTCAGAAAAAAAACAACCCTTTACAGTGTAGGGCATACTTTCTTACATAGAGGGCAACAAAAGTTCATACAAGGAGTAATGTTAGGTGACTTAAAGAGCAATTTTTATGTTTTAAGAAAAAAGACAACCCTTAACAGTCTATGGCATACTTTTTCACATAGGGAGCAACAAAAGTTTATACAAGGAGTAACATTAGGTGACTTAAAGGGCAACTTTCATTTTTTCAGAAAAAAACAACCCTTAACAATCTAGAACATACTTTTTCACATAGGGAGCAACAAAAGTTCATGCAAGGAGTAACATTAGGTGACTTAAAGAACAACTTCTATGTTTTCAGAAAAAAAAAAACAACCCTTAACAGTCTAGGGCATACTTTTTCACATAGGGAGTAACAAAAGTTCATACAAGGAGTAACTTTAGGTGACTTACATTGCAACTTTTATATTTTCAGAAAAAAAGAAGTTACATGACTAAAAGGATAACCACATTTAATACAGAGCAACACAAAGGTTAAGGGGACAGCTATTGAATGAGTTAAAACATGGGTAATTGCCCTTTAACAGTGTAGAGCATACTTTCTTATATAGAGAGTAATAAAAGTTCATACAAGAAGTAACATTAGGTGAATTAAAGAGCAACTTTTATATTTTCTTGAAAAAACAACCCTGAACAGTGTAGGGCATACTTTCTTACATAGAGAGCAACAGAAGTTCATACAAGGAGTAACATTAGGTGACTTACAGAACAACTTTTATATTTTCAGAAAAAAAGAAGTTACATGACTTGAAGGAGAACCACATTTTATACAGAGCAAGACACAAGGGTAAAGGGACAAACATTGAGTGAGTGAAAACATGGGTGAGTGCCCTTAACAGTGTAGGACATACTTTCTTACATAGAGAGCAACAAAAATTCATAAAAGGAGTAACTTTAGGTGACTTAAAGAGCAACTTTTATAATTTCAGAAAAAAACAACCCTTAACAGTGTAGGGCATACTTTCTTACATAGAGAGCAACAAAAGTTTATACAAGGAGTAACATTAGGTGACTTACAGAGCAACTTTTATATAGGGCATACTTTCTTACATAGAGGGCAACAAAAGTTCATACAAGGAGTAACATTATGTAACTTAAAGAGCAACTATTTTACTTTCAGGAAAAACAAACTTCCATTGCAATGAGGGTTCACAATGGTGGATCAGATGTTGGTATGAACAGAGTACCTTCTTCTCCTAGGGGAACTAATGGGAAAGTCTCATATATAGTTTTTGTATTCCTCATCTTCACTACCTCTGGTGGGTCAACAACTCTCAATTGAGCTGTTAGCACTTAGCTGAGTAAGGAAATAAAGTTGCGCCTTCACTAATACCCACGTATTTTGGTGAGATGGTAAGCGCTTGATCAACAAATCTTGTACCCCCTCCTTGTCGAGTTACATCATTAGGGTTAGAGAATATCGCAACAAGAAACCAGAAATAGAAGCTGCAAAACTACAGTCAAGCTTTCTTGGGTCTATTTATGTTCAGAATCTTGGTGGATATACTCCAAGCTAGATTAACAAGTAGTTTTAATTTCTTGGGTGTTGACCACCATTTCAAAAGATCAAATCATGTCCCTAATATCAGCTGCAATGCTCCTGAACAAGCTACTAGTAGAGTTTATATACTAATGGTTAAATAGTCTAGCATTTCTCACCATCCACAAGTGGTAAATAGCAGATGAAAAGATACCAAACGACTTCCTGCTAAAATGGAAAAATAGGCCACTCCACCTCACTATTCCTCCGTCTAACATGGAGAATAGCTCACTCCATCTTATTAATTCACTTGTAAGGATGCATAGGATTTTCATCTTTGGAAAGGCAAGACATGTAGATTGAAGGAACTGTTTTCAGAGGTAGCAGTAAATAACCTTGCACTGATAAAGGACATGTGCATGCTCAAGATGTTGCATATCATGCTTCGGTTTAAATTGTGTATGCAATTAGCAATTGTTGCATGGTCTGGCATAAGCCATGGGTAAGATATAGGTTCCCATGTTACATCAAGTTTTTCTAGTGTCTAATCAAGTATTAGAAAGAACATGAAGTGTATTTTGTATTGGTTTCATCTTTCTCAGAATAATCAGGAAAAAAATATGTTACATAACTTGAAGAAGAACCTCATTTTATACAGACCAACACACAAGGGTAAGGGACAGTCATTCAGTGAGTTAAAACATAGGTGACTGCCCTTAACAGTTTAGGGCATATTTTCTTACATAGAGAGCAACAAAAGTTCATACAAGGAGTAACATTAGGTAACTTAAAGAGCAACTATTTTATTTTCAGGAAAAACAAACTTCCATTGCAATAAGGGTTCACAATGGTGGATCACATGTTAGTATTAACAGAGTACCTTCTTCTCCTAGGGGAACTAATGGAAAAGTCTCAATATTGCCCCTTGTATTCCTCATTCTCCACAGTAGAGGAATTTCGAGTTCCACCCAGGGCTTTGCAAGTTTTGAGACCTCGATCCCCAAACCACAAGGAAATCCAAAAATTTATCTTCTCCCTCACCATATTTCCAATTCCTCTAATTTCCCCTACCCTTTTTCATACACTAATCATTCAAAACCATTTCCCCCTGTACCTATACCCCAAGTTCGAAAATTAATTTGAACCCTTGCCTAAATTTCTGATCCTTCGAAATCGCCTCCCTACAAAGTTGTATTGCTGAATTATGGTTATTATTATCACAATTTTAATGTTGGGTTTAACCATTGTAGGATGGGCTGTTGTTCTGTTGGTTGAGGGTTCCCTCATACAATGCTATCCTCACTCATACAATGAAAAAAACCAAATTTCTTACAAACGCAGACACATGGACGAAATGAGAGAAGAGAGAAAACTGCAAAAAAAATTGAAACACCCAAAACATATACGTACCAGATGCATACGATGTCCATTGGTCAAGGAGAAGAGACTGCTTCTTCTTCGGTAGAATGGAGAGAGTATTGTTGCTACAGAGAGATGAAGTGAGAGAGGAAGAAGGGGTGAGGGAGAAAGCTCCAAGGGGAAGCAGAAGAAGAACCCTCCCCTACTGTTCTATTCCTCTTCAGCAGCAGCGTACGAAGGAAGGAGAAAGGAACGGTGGCTGGGTTATGATTTAGGGTTTATTTCATTAGGGGTGTAATAGTAATTTGTGGTGCTCTCTCCATGTATTGGGAATTAATTTTTTCCTTGTCATGTTTAGATGAATTATGGAAAAACTGGTCCATGACTTGGGTATTTTTTGCCCCTCTTCCCACTGATATGCAATTCTCCCTACTTAGTAGCAAAGTGAGCGGATTACAGTTAAAGTTAACCCATGCAATTAAGGACTAACAAGTACTTAACAACTTAATCCCTTAAGTTGCAAAAAATAAAGGGAAATGATATTGGCACTCCAAAAATTGATGCAGGCACTCCAAAAAACAAAGAAAAGTAGCTTTGGAGTTACACTGATTTTGGAGTGCCTGCACCAATTTTTGGAGTGCCAATATCATTTCCCAAAATAAAAACAAATAAACATGTTACATATAAACCAACCTATAATAATCACCTTGTTTGGTTGAACTTTAGAAAGTTATTTTTGAGAGTTGAGTGGTAATGAGTGGAGAGAGATAGAGAGAGAAATTTATTAAAAACTGTGCCGAGAGTAAAAATTACTCTCAAAATGCTCAACCAAACAAGGTGAATGTTTATTTGGCTTATATATGTATATCTACGTTAATATGTTATCGTGGTCAAGCTTCCATCGGTGGGGGAAAATTAAGATCAAGATCTAAAACACATCCCCCGCGATTGCCCTCAAGCGGGTTACAGTCGACAACGGAGGACGAGTCCGACTCACTCTGCGCTCCCCCTCCGACTCCGCCCTCCAACTCGGCGGTGACCCGGTGGTGATGGTACGGTATTCCCCTGCCCACCATCCCCGACCGCATCAGCGCGCCAAAGTACAACGCGTGATGCGCGTGGGGCATGACCGCTATCCCAACCCCTGCCGCCGCCGGGTTGTAAAAAACCGGATACCCGGCGACAGATACGCCACCGCTTAAACCCCCTCCGCCGCCGCCGCCGCCGCAACCGAGGCTGCGCGTGAGATCGAGCTCGACCGGCGGGTGGTGTGCCCCGCCGTGGCTGGACGACTCCACGGTGCTGCTCTGGCTGGGGCTGTGGTTGTCGGGGACGAGGGGTTCCGAGGGGTACGGGAAGTTGGTCTTGGCCTTGGGGCCGCGGAACTCGACGGCGGCGGCGTCGTAAGCCTTGGCGGCCGCCTCCGCGGTGTCGAAGGTGCCCAGCCACACGCGGCTCTTCTTCGTGGGGTCCCGGATCTCCGCCGCGTACCGGCCCCACGGCCTCCTCCTCACCCCCCCTATAATGCGCAATGTCCTCCTTGTTGACGCCGTTGGGCTTCCCATTGCCTCCCTTAACGCCGCCGGTCTTCCCCTTCGCAGCCATTTTTAAAAACACGAGAGAGTAGTTTTATCGAGATACAGATATGCGTGTGAGGGCAACCCCAATGGGGATGTATTTTAGAAGGGGATGGATAGTTATTTTAGATGTAAAAAGTGGTTAAAAGTTAGTTGGATGTAAAATAGAACTCACCTCTATCCAATGGTGAGATGTAAAAGAGGGATGGATAATTAACTAACTTTCCCTCCTTCTTAATTTTCCCTAACTTTCTTAACCCTAATTCAAGTACTACTTCCGTTGAAAAATAATTTGCCGTATCCGGTAATCGAGGACTTTAAAAAAAAAATTATTCCGAAAAAAAAAAAATTTCCGTTCGAATTTTTATTTTTTTTACTTCTCATCCACTTCAATTACACCATTTACTTCATCCATTTACTCTTATCAACTCTCAACCACATCATTTACCTGATCCATTTACTCTCCTCTCAACTACACCATTTATTTCAGTCATCTACTCCCAACTACACCATTTAATTTAGTTATTTACTCCTATCTACTCTCAACTTCATCATTTACTTTCACCCACTCTCAACTACAGCATTTACTTACCATCTATATATAGACCTATCCTCCCCATTATTCATTCTCACACTCAAATATACATACAGTCTCCTCTTTCAAAAAAAAATAATCATCATGAGCAGTTTAACCCAAAGAATATTATTGGGAGAATTTGACGGATCTTCCTCCGATGATGATGAGATTGCAATGGCGCAACTGATCATGATGAGGCAGTACCGAAAATTTTAAAGAAGACGCCAACAAGGAGGTCATGTTGGTTCCACAAGCGGTCGAGCCTGGATCCCCCGTGACAGAGTTGCTGCCGACCAACGACTCAATGCTGATTACTTTTGTGAGTATCCACTCTATGACGAAAAGTTGTTTCAGCAACGTTTTCGAATGAGTCGACCCTTATTTCACAAGATCTTGGGTAAACTCCAAGAACATGATGTGACGTTTGTCCAAAGGAATGATGCGACGGGAGCTGCAGGTCTTTCTGGTATCCAAAAGATGACAGCAGCTCTGAGGATGATGGCATACGGGACCCCTACTGATAGTCTTGATGAGTATCTCAAGATTTGGAAAAGTACAGCAGTTGACTCTCTTCAAAGTTTCTGTAGAAGCGTTATCTCCATTTTTGAAGTAGAATACTTGAGAAAACCAAATGAAGCAGATACTTCAAGGCTCCTACATGTGGGCAATCAACGTGGTTTTCCTGGAATGCTAGGCAGCTTGGATTGTATTGGCAGTGGGACAAATGTCCAACTGCTTACCATGGCTTCTTCAGCGGCCACTGCGGAAAACCAACTATCGTACTTGAAGCAGTTGCATCGTATGATTTGTGGATTTGGCATGTTTTCTTTGGCATGCCTGGGTCATTCAATGACATCAACGTACTTGATCAATCTCATCTCTTTGATGATCTCAGTGCCGGTCGTGCCCCTCCAGCCCATTTTGTTGTTAACGGTAGTCAGTACGACATGGGGTACTACCTTGCTGATGGTATCTATCCAAAATGGGCAACTCTCGTTCAAACCATTTCTCAACCACAAGGAAGAAAGAAGCAACACTTTGCGAGGATGCATGAGGCATGTCGCAAGGATGTCGAAAGGGCATTTGGCGTATTCCAAGCACGCTGGGCAATTGTGAGAGGACCAGCGTGATTCTGGAATGAGGAGGATCTAGGCTACATCATGAAAACATGTGTCATTTTGCATAACATGATAATTGAAGACCAACGTGATCACAATGTTAGTGATGAAATTACTGAACTTCTTTCTTCTAGCCCAATTCAAGTCTCGAGAGATGTCACACCTGCATTGGTTAATTGATTTCTTTAAAAATAACCGCAGGATTCGATCAAATGAGGCACATCATTCGCTCCGCAACGATCTTATTGAACACCTATGGGCCCGTAATGGAGATGAAGACCGAGGTTCCCGTGTCGTGGAAATTACCTAAATGAAATGCATTTTATTATCGAGTCTTGTACTTCATTTTTGAGTCTTGTATTTCATTATCGAGTCTTGTACTTCATTTTCGAGTCTTGTATTTCATTTTCGAGTCTTGTACTTCATTTTCGAGTCTTGTACTTCATTATCTAAATAAAATGCATTTTATCGAATAGTACCCAATGATTACATCAAGTCATAATTACTAAAGACTATTACATTCGATAATAAAAATTTATTACAATCAATAATCGGGAAAAACAGGAAAATAACCGTTCGAACTTGAGCTAGCCGTCCATTTAGCCAAGATTTCACCCTTGCGATACTGGTAATAAGCCTTCATTTGGGGGTCTTGAACCAAATCCAAGTCCATTTGCATAATCCTATCTTCCATCTCTTTTTCCTTTATTGCTGCCTTCCTCTCCTCAAGCGCCACCCTCCTCTCATCATTTGCCGTAGTCCTTTCCAAAGCCGCGGCTCTTCTTGCTTCCATTTCAGCTCTCCTACCTTCCTTGTCAGATGTAGTTTGGTTGAATTTTTCCATCAAGTTGATCCATTCACGTTCCTCATTTCCTGTTTTTTTGGTCTTTAATAATTTTGCCTTTGATGCTTTACATCAAGGAGGCCTCTTTCTTGGAGACTGAACACTACCTCCACTCGTAGGATTGCTATCTTCCAATGTAGTCGCTGTGTTTGGAACTTGAGAGAAATCAGGAGACTCGTTTGGATTTTGAGAGAAATCAGGAGATAGAGGGACCGAACTCGTATCCATTTGTGAAGATCTTGGGTCGGACCGGGGTGGGGTTAAATCTGCCCACTTCATATATACTATGTTCTAAGATTGCCCAGTAACAATCCAAATTGGCGAAAGGTTTTTTCTCAGTGTCTTTGTACTGTCTCTTCGCTAGATCAATCTATACACATGATAACAAATTTCTTTAATTAATTATCAAAATAATAATATTAATAAATTCTTATAAAAACAGAAACTTGATACAAGCAAAATAATACCTCATTTTGTTATGAAAAAAAATTCTTATGAAAATGAAATAATAATATTAACAAAATAATAATACCACGTTTTGTTCTGCCATTCCACTTTGATGTTGCCTTTGAATTTGCCTTAAATATCCATGATATTTGTTGCAAGCTTGTTGGATGACTTGCCATCGAGATTTGATAGAAGCATCCGATCGTACATCGCCTCCTGTGAATTCGGTATATTTTTTTGCAACCCGATCCCATAATTTAGATCGTGGTTGGTTGGTACCGATAATCGGGTCTTGACTAACGCACAAGTAAGCATTACAAATTACTTCATCTTGATCGGAGTTGAACGATTTTCCTCTCGCATTACGACTTCCTTCTGCCATAGTTGATACACTATTTTTTTTGGAGGGTATTTGTGGAGATTGAAGAAAATTTTTGTTGTCTCAAATCCTATTAACACACATTTATAGGCAGGGAAAAAAAATGGACCGTTGCAATTATTTTTCCATCACCAAAACAGCCGTTGGGTGTGACCCAACGGTCGGATCCTAAAACAAAAAAAAAACAAACCAACGGTTGGATTGGCTCCCAACCCAACCCAACCCAACTTTACTCTTTCTCATCTATTCATTTTCTCTCTCTCTCTCTACGAACAGACCACCGGCTCTCCCTCTCAAACCAGACCTCCTCTCTCTCTCTCTCTCTCTCTCTCTCTCTCATTCTCTTTCTGAAGCAGACCCTCTCTCCCTCTCTGGTTCGTAGAACCCAGCCCTCCTCTTCCTCTCTCTGAACCGAAGCCAGAAGGCCACAGCCGGCGAGAGTTCCAGAAGGGCACAGCCGGCAGCATGCATCTGCGCCGTCCATGGATCGTCAAGAATCGAGGTAGAAGACAGTCATCTCCGGATTCCGGCGTGTTGTACCAGATTCCGGCGTGTTCTTCCAATTTCCGACGACTTTCCGACGAAATCAGGTAACTCCGGCTGTCCAAAATTCTGGTATTTTCAGTTGAGGTGATGAGCTGTCCATTATAGCTGTAGTCAAATGGGGATGGAAATATCCATCTCCTTTTCCATCTTTGCCATTTTACCACATGATTTTTTCTATTTTACATCCCCATTGGAGGGATTTTTTTTGGCATTCGGTGCTATTATAAGTATAGAGCCAGGTTTTACATCCCCATTGGGGATGCTCTGAGGTGGTGGTGTCGATTTGGTGTGGGGGGGGAGGAGGCAAGTCTATTTATAAAGGGGAGAGGTGGGGGATTTTAGAAACAAGCAACGTAATGAACACAATTTCAGACATAATTGTCTTAGGAATAAATGTAACGAACACAACTTTAAAACATAATTCCAGAAATAATTGTGTTCCGAATCATATGTGCATTGCTTTACATACATCAAACGGCTCCGAACACAACTGTATCCAAAGTTTCGTTTTAAAGTCGTGTTCCTACACAAGTAGTATTTTTTTTTTCTTTAAAAGGGGGAGAGAGAGAGGAGTGGGGGCCAGGAGGGGTGTGGGGACGCAGTCAACGAGGGGATTGATTGTGGAGAGGGGAAGCGCCGCCCGGGGCCACGGGGGTAGAGAGAGAGAGGAGAGAGGGAGACAGGAGCAGGTGACACTTGTTTTTGTTTAATAATGGAGGGGGTACGTGGCACAGGGGAGGTTTAAGACAAGCGGCCCAATATAGTTGTGCCGGCTTTCCTTCAAGACGGCCGTTGTTCAAGCTAATTTTCCCACGCTCTACTTCGGAGCGTATTCATCACTCTCTTATGGAGCACTAGATAAACATGTAGGGGCTGTTTGATAAAACTGAAAACTGAAATTGAAAGCTGAAAAATTAAGTACTGAAAGCTGAATGCTGAATTTTTTAAACTGAAAAGCTGTTTGATAAATATATTAAGCACTGATAAAAAAATTATGAATTAATTTTGTTCCAATTCTCTCTTAATTCACTAATAGTCACAATATACTTATGGTAATGGTGGAGTGGTGGTGGTGGTGATGTGGTGATGTAGTGATGGTAGTGGTGTAGTGATGGTACTGGTGGTGGGTAGAGTGGTGGTGGTGGTGGTGGTGGTGGAGTGGTGGAGGTGGTGGAGTGGTGGAGTGGTGGAAGTTGTGGTGGTGGTGGTGGTGGTGATGTGGTGGTGGTGGTGTGGTGGTGGTGGAGTGGTGGAGCTGGTGGTGGTGATGTGGTGGTGGAGGAATGGTGGTGGTAGTGGAAGTGGTGGTGGTGGTGGTGGAGGAGTAGTAGTGATGGTGGAGTGGTGGAGGTGGAGGGTGGTGGTGGTGGTGGTGATGTGGTGGTGGTGGAGGGTGGTGGTGGTGTAGTGGTGGTGGTGATGTGGTGGTGGTGGAGTGGTGGTGGTGGTGGAGTGGTAGTAGTAGAGTGGTGGTGGAGCTGGTGGTGGTGGTGGAGTGGTGGTGATGGTGGAAGTGGCGGTGGTGGTGTTGTAGTGGTGGTGGTGTTGTAGTGGTGGTGGAGGTGGTAGTGGTGATGGAGTGGTGGAGTGGTGGTGGTGATGTGGTGGTGGAGGAGTGGTGGTGGTGGTGGTGGAGTGGTGGAAGTGTTGGTGGGAGTGGTTGTGGTGGTGGTATAATGGTTGAATGCAAATACACAAAATTCAGCCAGAATTAAGTAGCTCAAATCTACTTAATTTTTTTCAACTTTTTACCTTACATTTTAAGTGACACTTAATTTGTTAAGCAATATCAAATTTGGTTATCAAACCTACTGAATCAATTAAGTAATAAGTGATTCAGTTTTAAGTATGGAGTAGACTAGTACCATTTCCCCCCCTCTATTTTGTCTAATTACTATTTAATTATTCAAATTAATTGTTTATTTTGAGAAGCTTGAGAATGGAGTCTGAAGAAATTTCTTCTTTTATTCTATTACTTCGCAAAGTAAAGAATATGTAAGCAAAGTAAAGAATATGTAAAGAATATGTAAGCAAAGTAAAGAATATGTAACTCTTCAAAAATGCATTTTCAATTCAAATTGCAAAATTGATATTGGAGTAGTATTAACTTGTTTTCTAATTAAACTAAAATGGTTAAGGCTATGAACCTATGGTTGGATTGTCTTACATTTTTGCTTATGAACAATCATAAAATGATTATCATAGGGTAAAAATTTCTTAAAGGTGTAAGTAAGTTATAATTAATTTTTTTCTAAGAAAAAATAATATAAACTGCATTTTGATGATGTGTCCAGTATCAATATATAAGTTTAGGGGAGTGATTATCGCACTCTTTTTCTTTTTTTTTTTTATAACCGCACTCCTCTTTTTGTCTTTTAACTATGTAAAATTATAGTAATATTGTCCTTAAACGTGCCAAAAAGTGAGATCTTTAAAGGGCAATGTTTGTGACTTCACATGAATAAAAAATAAAAAATAGAGTTCACTTATCCAAAAAGAGGAGTGCGAAAATCACTCCAGTAAATTTAATGTTAATATGCTAAACACTCATGTTGAGTTTTTTTTTTTTTAAAAAAAACCTTTGGAGTTGAACTTGCTAGAGTATATTTTAAAACTCGAGTCCAATCCAACGAAAACTTATTTTAGAAAAAAGAAAGAAAGAAAAAATTTCAAAAAGAAAGGAGAATTTATATGATAGGATTAGAGTAAGGGTGAGCATGGTCCGGATTGGTTCGGTTTTATAGTAAATCAAGAACCAAACCAATACCTACGGATTATAAATTTACAAAACCAAACCAACCCACAATAGGCATAGAACCTGTAACGCCCCGATTTTCGGACACGTTAATTAAATCATTTTTAATTGATTTAATAATTCATATAACTAATTTAAGAAATAAGATTTTATCAAACAGAGTTTAACAGCGGAAATCTCAAATACTAAAATTTAAAACTACCTATTTGTCTTACAACTCAACAAAATAAAACAGAGTTTGACAAATGTGATAACATTTTTGGAAATTCAAATGATAATACTTTAACTTAACAGAGCTTCTAAAGGTATGGCTTCAAAGACTCAACAAACTCCCCTTCCTCAGCTGGGAGGTCCTCATTCTAGTATGCATCGTCTTGAAAATGATTCTGTTCTTCGGTCTCCGGATTACCTGGCATGAAACGCCAGCCCAACGGCACTATGATGAGTTTTGAAACTCAGTAGATAATCTCAACCCTACTAACCCCTTACTCTACAGTTAGCAGTTCAACAATATAGCAATTGATAATATACAGAAGGTACAGAATAATAGCACATCATCTTTTTCTTTACTATCCATCAACTTACATGAAATCTAAGGAATCTCTCCACGAGATCCTTTCCTCCCACATCCACCAACTTTGACCGTCTCATGGAATAACTCTCCCTTTATTTGTCCTGCACCAGGGTTCTAAGCGAATACTACTAAATTATGTACTCAGTTGGGATTCGCCTACAACCATAATAAAGGAACAGCTCACCATGACAACTCAGCATTAGGGGTCGCACTATCTTATTGTCAGAATCCTTTACCGTCTCCCAACTCTACACACTGGATACTTTACCGTACCCCTAATTTACACACTGGTACTATACCGTATTCAGAGATCCTTTACCGTTTCCCAAAATACTGTACCCGAAGTCCTTTACCGTCCTTCACATACACACTGGGTACTGTACCGCATTTAGGATCCTTTACTGTATCCCAAATACTGTACCCGGAGTCCTTTACCGTCCTCCACACACACTGGGTACTGTACCGCATTTAGGATCCTTTACCGTATCCCAAATACTATACCCGGAGTCCTTTACCGTCCTCCACACACTCTGAGTACTTTACCGTACTCGAGGTCCTTTACCGTTCCCCAACTCAACTAAAGGTACTTTACGTACCAGGGTCCTTTATCGGCACCCAACATCCTCAATCAACTTTACCATTTTATCATTTACTTAATCACATCTACGTGAGTCACTACTCGTAACCACCCAATGAACCTAAGTCCACTCTAGCACGTACAATGTAATACAATCAACAACAGCTCAAATACGATACATTTCAATGAGACAACAATATAACAATTGATAGGTGCAAATAATTAAACACAAAAGGGATTTGGGTTGGTTCGAGTCCTTTCGAGTTATTTAAATTTTATTGAACAAGTATATAATTTTATTAACTTTGAGGATTTCCATTAGCGTTTTCAAAATCCGTAGGATATCTATAATATGGTGAATTTAATAATCCTAGTGTTACTGTATTCATAAAATTTAGGATAATACAAGTAGTTGTTTAATCTTTTGTCCAATTGTACTTAACATATTTCTTTTCTCTTAGCATTATTTGTTGGCTTGCTAGTAGAAATTTGAACTTTCATTTAGTTGTTTCATTAAGTCTAGTGTTAGACATGCATACTAATTTTCTTTCCTCAAGTGCTCCCAGGGTTGACCATTATTTTATCAAAATGAAAGATAATTTTTCATGATATAATGTATACTGTTTTACTAAAAAATATTATTATTATTTTCTTTCTACCCTTGTCATGCTTATTATACTTATCATTTATTCACTACAAAAACTACCCATTGATTATTAACAAAGGTTGAAGTCTATAATTGTTCTATCTATCTATTTACTGTTTCTATTTTTTTTTTCATTTACCAATATTATCATTTGATTCTTAAAAGATCAACTTTTCTTACTAAGAATAAGGTTAGTTACTGTACAGTTAATACATTTTAATATCAATCACAGTTAATAATCAAGGCAAGTTGGTCATATCATGCATTTATTATCCTAACATTTAACGTAACAACAATTGGTAAAATATGTTAAACACATAGTTTAGGGTCAACTTTAGAACTAATGAAAACACAAGGGGGCAATTGTAATTTCAGTACATCTTTTGAAAACACAAAACGTGCAAGCACAGTGGGTTCCGTTTTCCATTTTCTAAAACAGAGCATACTTTGTTTCTTTTTTTTTTAATCTCTACGAATGGGTACGATTTCCTCCATTATAATTTGTGAAATCAATATATAGGGATTTAATATACTTAGGAGAAAGTAGAGGAGCGATTGTTCTACCTCTGTCGGACAAAAAACTCGACTGTAGAGTTCGGTGGGTTTTCGTTTGGCGGCGAACGATCGGTATTCTAGCAGCAACTTTGGATTGAAATAACTTGACCAAAACTCTGCTGTTTTGGACGATTCTTGTATCTAATGTGAAGATCTTGAAACACTCTACAACTTTCGTGAAGAAGTCTAAGCCTAAAAACCACTCTAAGTAGGAGAAAAATGGAAGTTTAGAAGAGTCGCTGAATCTGTCTGGAAATCAAAATCTGAGAATTTTACCAAACTTTGAACGGTGATAACTCTATCAATACTTGATCATTTCGGGTGATTCTTGGGTTGAAATCGAAGCCCTTGACGCCCTCTATAACATTCGTGAAGAAACTCAGGCCTAAAAACGACATTAACTAGGAAGAAATAGGCCGTGAACAGAGGTACGTGATATGGACGAGAATGGAGTTGGTTTGGTTTTATAATGGACGTGGAGTAATATAGTAATATAGGGGGAGCAGTGGAGAAAGGTGGGAGAGTGGGATGATAAGAGTATCCATAATGCTATAATCAAAAATGGATAACCAAAAGTTGTCACATCAGCTTTTGATTATCCATTTAAGAGATTGCTAAGGTTAGCAATGTAGAGGTCCACAATGGCATAATCAAAATTGAATAACCAAAAGTTGCCACATCACCATTTTAAATTACAAAAAAACTAATAACTGTGAACATAGAAATAGTTTTTTCTAAAATTAATTTTGAGACTAATGAAAACTATTTATTAGAAATAGACAATAATTTTTGAATTTTTTAAAAAAAGAAAAACAGTTTTAAGAAAAATAGCTTTTGTGTAATTACAATTTTTCAAAAAAAGAACAATTTTTTTGTATAAAAATGTTTTTTAAAAATAGTTCAAAAATAATTTTTGGGGGAAAACAATTTTTAAAAAAAGTTTTTAAGTAAAATATTTTTTTTGAAATCATTGTTGAAAAAGAAAAAAAGAGGGGAAAAGGGAAGAAATAGAACTTTTTTTTTTGTAATGATGTATGTATTTGATTGAGAATGTAAGATTCATTAAATTTGGTTATTGACAAAAGGTTGTTAGTTTTGATTATCCAAAGTCCAAAATTTGATTATTTCTAAGGAGATTGCTAAGTTTGATTATAGCATTGTGAGACATATTTTGCACCAACATTGTTAACTTTAAAAACCTAACACTTTTGGTTATGCCATTGTGGATACTCTAAGGGTGAAGGTGATGGAATGTGGGAGGGAAGTAAGAGAGATAGAATCGGGAGAGATAAGGGAGAGGGGTTGCCGAGAGGATGAATGAGGAAGGGAACTGTAACCATATTCTGTAGCAACTGTTGGTGGCTTTTAAAATAGGATGTATATGGACATGTATGTGTGTAGAGGGGGAAGATAAGCATGTATACATATCTATACACATATATAGTTACAAGTTGAATTAAAATTTTGCTAAACTAATTTTATTCACGAAAAATTAATCTAGGTTCTAGTTTAATCTAATTATACTTTTAAATAATTAATCGATTACGATAGACTATTTGATTAAAAATAATTCTTTATTCGAAAAAAATAGGGCAAAAATCCGGGTCTTTACAGAACCAAACCAATCCAATCCAATAAACTACGGTTCGATTTCGATTTTAACCACGGTTTGCTTTGAGCTAAGCTATCATCTTCAAAAAGTATTTGAAGTACTTAAAATTACAAAAATAAATTTAAAAAATTTATATTAAAATCAATTTCATTTAAATTACCATAACAAACTAACATCTACCAACTAATTTAAGGGTAGAGTACCAATATTTGCCTCAAACTAATAAAATGAAATACTGATAAGTCATTAAAATAAACCAATTAAGAATACCATCTACTGAACATCTTAAGATAGTTTAACCAAATAAAAGGTCAAAGATAATTCCTAAAACTATAGAATTGAAATGAGGCAACAAAATTGCAGTAGCAGCAGCATGGTAGCAACCAACTTATTTTATATTACATATATATATTCTATGATTCGGATCGGTTTGGAACCATAACCGTGAACATGAATCCACAAACCATATAATGCGGTTTCTAATTTTTTTAAATCATGACCAAACCACACTACTAAAAAATCGAACTAAATCTTTCGATTTGGATTGATTTGAACTGGATTCACGATTTGACTGATTTTTTACTCACCCCTAAATTAGATTGTGAAGAAGACGCGTAGGTTTGGAGGAAGGGGCATTTTTAGGGAAAGTGAGGATGGAAGACCAATTTTTTTTTTTTTTTTTTGCCCAAAAGGATGGAAGACCAATTCAAAACCACCAAAAAGGTTCACCGACTAATTTTGATTCTTCCTAATTTCCTATCCTTCCTCCTCCTACTAGGCTACTACCTATTGCTGTAAATTGCTAATCCACCCCCCCCCCCCCCCCCATTTTTTCCACATTACCCCCTCTCTCTCTCTCTCTCTCTCTCTCTCTCATTTTATTTTTTTGTTATAAAATTTGAAATGGTAATAACTTTTTCTTGACGTATTTAATTAAAATAAATTTATATTTTTAAAATCTACTCAACGAAACCTATCAAACGAGCCTAATATTGATGGTGAAATAATGAAAAATGGAAAAACTATATATTTTTTGGTAGTTTAAACCGTATAAAGAAGTTGAAAAATTAAGTGTTCCAAAATTCAATCCGTTTGAACTGGTGGAAAGATTTTAGTTTTCTGATCATTTTATTCTAAATGATCATAATCAAATTTTGACTGTAGAGCTCTCGTTGATTAACCCTAAGAAAGTCGTAGAATCAAATATCTCTTAGGGTTAATCAACGAGAGCCCTACAGTCAAAATTTAATGGGGTTCTTCCAAGCCGGCCCACTTTTGTAAGTGTCTACCCATCTAGGCCCACTCCGTGTCAAATCTATTCCACATAAACCATATTTTAAGTGAGGTACCCAGAATACCCCCACCTTTTTTAAATGCTAGAATGTTCCACCGAAAATTGTCTGAGAAAACCATACTCTCTCTCCACCTCCGAATATCCCATGGACAGACCGTCCAAAAGTTCGACGATGCCACCTCCTCCTCGCCGTCTCCGCCTCCTCCGTCGTTACCACCGCCACGTCTCACCGTCAACTTTTCTGCCCCCGATCCCCGTCGCTCCTCGAGACGACGAGATTGACCATTCCGCACATGCTGAGCTTATTGTGGTAGAGGGATTTCCTTTGCAGGTCGGATAAAACCGCCCAGGAATCGGCGACGAGGCAGATCGCTGCGTCGGCAAAGGGGAATTTGTTCTTGTCGGGGTGGAGGAGCAGAGCGAGGCGGCGGTATTGCTTCTTTATGAGATCGGTGTCATCGGAGCGCCGATCAAGCTGCAGGACAGCATACCCAATCGCGGTGGTTGTTGATCCACTGAAGGAGCTAGAGAGCATCTGTAACCCGATCATCGCCAAGATGGACCAGGTGTAGGCAGTGCCGACATGAGAGGTGCTGGTATAGATGATGATATTCCTTCTGCTGGTGGAAGCAGCGGTGATTTTTTATTTGCTGTTGATAGGCTTTCAAGGATATTGGTTGTTGTTCAAAGCCAGTTTGGAATTAATGGTTTATGTTTTCTAATTTTAGCTTTCATTCTCGTAAATTCCTTTTGTTTCTTTTTCTTTTGATGTTTTTGCCTGAATTATAAATTTTGTCAGGTGCTAAAATATGTGTGAATTCTTCATTTAGGGATGCGAATTCTGTCTTTTTCAAGGTGTGAATTTTTCATTTGAATGTGAATTCTTGTGAATTATGTCTTTTTCAAATGTGAATTCTGAATTTAGGGTGTGAATTGTGTAAGTTAGGGGGTGTGAATTTCTAGTTTGGAATTAATGGTTTATGTTTTCTAATATTAGTTAGTTTTCATTCTCGTAAATTCCTTTTGTTTCTTTTTCTATTGATGTTTTTGCTTGAATTATAAATTTTGTCAGGTGCTAAAATATGTGTGAATTCTTCATTTAGGGATGTGAATTCTGTCTTTTTCAAGGTGTGAATTTTTCATTTGAATGTGAATTCTTGTGAATTATGGCTTTTTCGAATGGGAATTCTGAATTTAGGGTGTGAATTGTATAAGTTAGGGGGTGTGAATTTCTGCAAATTAGTGTGAATTCTTGAGGTGTGAATTCTAAAAAATGTGTGCATTCTGAGTGTGTGAATTCTACAAAGGGCTGTGAATTCTTGCAAAGGGGTGTGAATTTTGCAAGAATTGATAATGAAAACAGCATGGAAATTTGAAATGGAGGACTTTTGAATTCTGGGGGTGATTTTGTTTTTTGGTTTTTATTCAGATTAAGTGTTTGTTTGTTTGTGAATTATTTTAGAGAGTGTGAATTGTGTAATTTAGATGAGTGTGAATGGTGTGAATTCTAGACGTTGAAAAGGGGTGTGAATTTTGAAAAGGGATGTGAATTGTGCAAACAAATGTGGATTTTGGAAAGAGGTGTACTGAGAAAAAGTGTGAATTTTGGGGTTGTGAATTCTTGTAAAGAGGTGTGAATTCTACAACAGATGTAGATTTGTTCAGTAAAGACCACGAGTCTCTCAATTGATTTCTCATTTTTCGAGGGTGTGAATTCTTTTTATAGGTGTGAATTGTATATTTTTTTGAATGTGTGAATTTTAAATTTGAGTGTGAATTCTATTTTTTTTTTTTGAACGTGTGAATTTTTCACTTATGTGTGAATTCTTCATTTGGTTACTCATTAACTTTTGAAAATCTTATTTTTCACGTCTTTAGAGGTGTGAATTGTGTAATTTGACAAGTGTGAATTTTGCATTTAGAGGTGTGAATTGTGTAATCAACCAAGATTGGGTGTGAATTCCCAAGATGGGGTGAATTCTTGAGTGTGAATTTTTTGGGGTGTGAATTCCCAAGATGGGGTGAATTCTTGAGTGTGAATATTTTGAAGTGTGAAATTTTTGGAGTGTGAATTCTTGAGGGTGTAAAGTGCCTAAATCCTATAGGTACCCCTATAAAAGTGCCTAAACTCTATGTGTGAATTGTTAAATTGTGAGTGTGAATTCCTTTTTTTTCCGAAGGTGTGAAGTCTTTAAATTTGTTAAATTGTGAGTGTGAATACTGTCTTTTTACATATAACTGCTCAATCCCCAAAATACAAAGTTCATATCCCGAAATGAGAGAATTCACACTCCTTAGATGCAGAATTCACACCCTCCAAAATAAAAGAATTCACACTCCTAAATGCAAAATTCATACACAATCTACACAATCCATTCCCCAAAATACAAAATTCACACCCCAAAATGAAAGAATTCACACCCTTCAAAAGCATAATTCACACCCTCCAAAATAAAACAATTCACATCCATTAAAATGCAAAATTCACACCTCTCAAACGAATAATTCACACCCTCAAAAATTAATTTTTTTTTCTGCACATAACCCATCTCCAATTCTAAATCTCAGGTTCAGTTTCTGGATTATCCGAGTAAAAACCCACCTTGATTGAATTATATGTCATTTTCTTCTTTAATGCATTTGCTTTAATCTAGATTCATCTCGATTGAGTATATCCTGGTTTCGTACCTGTGCTTGGTTCGAATTCTCCATTTAGGAATTACAGTAATTCATTTCAGATTTTGTAAGTAGCAAGCTCATTAGAGGTGTGAATAGTGTAGATGAGATGTAAATTGTGTAATTTAAAAGATATGAAAAAATATAAGAAAAAAACTCACACCTCAAAAATTCACACTCCAATATTTCACACCCCAAGATCCCAAGAATTCACACACCCAAGAATTCACACCTCAAAGAATTCATCTCAAGAATTCACACCTCCAATACTTTTGATATAAGAAAATGTGAAGCGGTAAAACTTTTAAAATTGCACGGGCAAAATTCACACCCCCCTAAACTCATGTTGTACACAATTCACATTTCTATAAAAAAAAATCACACAACATACTTGTTAATCTAGTGTGGCCGCACACACTCAAATACACCCAATAGTGTTTTTAACAGCAGAAAGACTTGCCAAAATAAAAAAATCTCACATACTCTTCAGCTCCGACTTACGATTTTCAGACCCCTCCATTTCTCCCTCCCTATTCTCATCAGCCTTCACCTATCTACTCTCTCTATCTAAGCTATACCTGTTGTAAGATCTATACAATTATGGAGTTAAAGCAAAAACTAGGGGACCCGAGCCAGCTCATCGCTCAGCAACAGAAAATTGCAACAGTGTCGAAGAAATCACCGGTGGTGGCGCAGCCCTCCGCCGCCGCTCAGTCCAAGCCTCTCCCTCCGTCCCGGGCTGGTAATCTCTCTGATTGACATGTATTTTTATTCCTGTAGACGATTTCAATTTTATAGGAGAATAAAATTGTCCGTACAGTAACTATATGTATTTATTCTGGGGCACAGAACGTGGATCGACGATGTCCGGCGAGATACAAAGACGACCAGAAAAGATCCACCAGTGGCGACGACGCTCAGATTGACGGTGATCGGCGACGGGAGAGAAGGGCGATGGTGGTGGGAGGTTGAGGTTTAGGAAATGACCTGAACATAGAGAGAGAGTGAGGGCAAAATGGTAAAAGTATCTTTTAAAAGGGTCTGGACGGGAGGTCTTGACAAAAGAGGGTTGGCACGGAACCCCAATAAAAAAATGGGACCGGCCTGTAATTTCCTGAAATTTAATTATGACCATTTAGAATAAAATGATCAGAAAACTAAAATCTTTCCACCCGTTCAAATGGATTGAATTTTGGAACACTTAATCTTTTAACCATATTTTTTTATACAGTTTATATATTAAAAAATATGGTTAAAACATTAAGTGTTCCAAAATTCAATCCGTTTGAACGGGTGGAAAGATTTTAGTTTTCTGATTATTTTATTCTAAATGGTCATAATTAATTTTGACTGTATGGCTCTCGTTGATTAACCCTAAGAGATATTTGATTTTACGACTTTCTTAGAGTTAATCAACGAGAGCCCTACAGTCAAAATTTAATTATGATCATTTAGAATAAAATGATCAGAAATTAAAAATCTTTCCACCCGTTCAAACGGATTGAATTTTGGATCACTTAATTTTTTAACCATATTTTTTTATACAGTTTATATATTAAAGAAAGCGGGACTTTGTGGTTCCTCACAATTTCGGGCCGACAGCTACTTGATGACCCCACCACTCAGAATGGGACACACGTCCTTGTTTTGCGCAGTTACGCGTCTTTTAGGACGAGAAACTTTTTTGTATACCCGGGATACCAATACCATTGGTATCCCCTCCGGTCCGTTTTCTAATTTTTCGGTCATTTTCCGATCACATTTGGATGATCGGCTCCGTTCATTTTGTAGAGTTTGGCGAGAACCTTAAACATATCAAAAATCGTGTTCATCAAATTTTTTTAGATACATGATCGGCACACATGAAAATTGAACAAAATTAAAACTGGATCCAAAACCACACTGAATCGGAACTCAGTTTTGTTTTTTTTACAATTTTCACGTGTGGCAATCATATATCAATTAAAATCCGATGAACACAATTTTTGATATGATTATGGTTCTCGTTGAACTCTACAAAATGAACGGAGTTGATCATCCAAGTGTGATCGAAAAATGGCCGAAAAATTAAAAACGGACCGAAGGGGATACCAATGGTATTGGTATACCCGGTATACAAAAAAGTTTCTCCTTTTAGGACACCCCCGTAGCAGTAGTCCTTGTTTCCTCCGGTTCCGTTCGAGAACACCTTTTTAAAAAATAAATATTTATTTTACATTTTTAAACTCAAAAATAGTGTAAATGAAAAATAATTTTTTGATTTTTTTTGCACCGTATAAAAAGATCTCATCGAGATCCTTCAAGCAAGATCCATATTGCATATTTTTAGATTTCAATAAACCCATTATTTTTGCAAAAATGATATTCACACAACAATCCAAACACAACATTTCACATCCATGTGGGCTCCACACACATTACTATGTGTGGGCCCCACATGTATGTGAGAGGTTGTGTAAGTTGTTGTGTTTGAATCATTATGTAAGTAACATTGTTGTTACGGAGTATTTTTGAGCTTGAAATTATCTTCTTAAAAAAATAAGGATTTTTTTTACGTTCCGAAACGGGGCCTCAATCTCCCGTTCCCTTCCTTTCCAATTTTTCTATGATGCCCCAATGTGGTATTGGGGCATGATATCTCCATTTAATATGGACATTTAAATCAAATTTTAGGTGAATTTAAGTCATTGGATCAAAACCACCCCCAAAAAGTGAAGTGATTTTGCGTTTTTTCAGTTAAAAAACACAATTATGCTTACCATGAAAACAAGCTATTCTTACCATATTTATGCTGATACTTACCACACAAATACTATATATTTACCATAACTAAAGGCTACACTTCAACGTTTTTTTGCCCTTTCTCTCTCTAACCGGTTCTCCAGGTGGTCGGTTTGGCAGGAAATAATTTTTTTTGGCTGAAAAATAAACTTTTTTGCATAAATTTTTTTAATTACTAAAAATTTATAAATTGACACCACTTTCTATCCTATTCCCCCTACTTTTTGACATTTCTCTAATCATTTGTGTAATATACTACCAAATATTTGGTGAAAATATAAATATAATTTAATAATATATAATTTGTAAACCAATCTTTTTGTAACAATTTTTAGAAACTAATTATTTAAGCCAAAAAATTGTCTTTATTTTATATTCATTTTTTAAATATATTCTATAAAATTATTTATAATTACATATTTAGCAAATATTATTGTGAAAATAATTATTTATTTATTGTTTTAAATAACTTATAATTAATGTTGTTAATATATTCCATTAAATTTTTACTTTGTGTATATATGTTTCTTATAACAAATTTTTAAAAATTAAAAATATAAACCATATAATTTATATCACTCCGGATCCCCTAAGGGATCCCGAACGGAGGCTTTGGTGCGGGATTCGGCTCTCAGCCGTTGGATTAAATCCAACGGCCAGGGAAATAAAAATGCAACACGCGGATCCTAGAGAGTTGGGTCGGGTAAAATTGCGCGGATTCGGGTTATAACAAAACCCTCTACTTTCCCATTCGGCTTCCATTTCACGCGTACGTTCGTTAGAGAGAGAGAGAGAGAGAGAGAGAGAGAGAGAGAGAGAGAGAGAGAGAGAGAACGATCGAAGAAGAAGATCTGGAGAACAAGAAGAACGAAGAGAAGATCGAAGAATAAGGTATATCTCTCTCTCTCTCGTTCCGTACGAATAGCAGAAACCTTAACTCTTGATTTCGAACTGTAATAGCAGAAACACGAAGGATAGGAAGTTCTGGAGAAGAAGAACCACGACCGCGATTAAGGTATCTCTCTCTGGTTCGAGCATTAAACTTCGAATTGGTATTTTTTCTGGAATTTGGAACCAGAAGTTAGGGTTAGGGAGTGCGGATCTATTTCTCTCTCTCATTCGATTTAGCAGAAATTTGGGGCAGAAATTAGGGTTTGTGACTGCAGAATTTTTGAACCAGAAATTAAGGTTTATATTAAAAATGGTTTAGTTGCCTTGTTTCTTGCTGTAATCTCTCTCAAGGCTTTGTTTTCTGCTATACAATTGTTGAAAACAAAGCCTTGAGAGAGATTACAGCAAGAAACAAGGCAACTAAACCATTTTTAATATAAACCTTAATTTCTGGTTCAAAAATTCTGCAGTCACAAACCCTAATTTCTGCCCCAAATTTCTGCTAAATCGAATGAGAGAGAGAAACAGATCCGCACTCCCTAACCCTAACTTCTGGTTCCAAATTCCAGAAAAAATACCAATTCGAAGTTTAATGCTCAAACCAGAGAGAGATACCTTAATCACGGTCGTGGTTCTTCTTCTCCAGAACTTCCTATCCTTCGTGTTTCTGCTATTACAGTTCGAAATCAAGAGTTAGGGTTTCTGCTATTCGTACGGAACGAGAGAGAGAGAGATATACCTTGTTCTTCGATCTTCTCTTCGTTCTTCTTGTTCTCCAGATCTTCTTCTTCGATCGTTCTCTCTCTCTCTCTCTCTAACGAACGTACGCGTGAAATGGAAGCCGAATGGGAAAGTAGAGGGTTTTGTTATAACCCGGATCCGTGCAATTTTACCCGACCCAACTCTCTAGGATCCGTGTGTTGCATTTTTATTTCCCTGGCCATTGGATTAAATCCAACGGCTGAGAGCCGAATCCCGCACCAAAGCCTCCGTCCGGGATCCCTTAGGGGATCCGGAGTGTAATTGTAATAATCTCCAAATTATATTTAAATAATTTATTTGAAATAATTTATGCAATCGATTGACGTGATATTATAACGATGAATAGTTATAATATGATATTAGACTATTCAATTAGTGGCAGGGTAACGATTAATCGCTATAATCAACTATAGTAGTCAGAGGTCATTTGACTAAGAGTTTAATTAATTGATCATATTCTATGAGTGATGATTGACTATAGTAGCCAAGTCATTAATTGATCATATTCTAAGAAACGACGTTTTTACCACATCTTAAGATCCAATAAACTCATTAGAGTTAATAAAATTGGTTTGTTCAATTCAAAAAAAACAAAACAAAAAAACTAATCAGTCTGATAACTCAACATCTTGAATTGAATAACAAGTTCACTAAACTTGAAAATGATAGCTTCCCATGTCCCATAACCAATTCCATCTCCTATATGAAAGTCATCAATCATCGTGTCTCACGCTCCATACATCAGAGAGCTTGATCATTGTTAATACAATACTTACCATAGAATAAGGCTACGCATACCACAAAACTTGATCATTATTACCACCATAACATTTAACCATTACTTCTTCATGCAAACATAGAATAAGGCTACATATACCACAATATCTGATCATTATTACCACCATGATATTCAGCTATTACTTAATGATGTGAATATACCATGATTTATGTTAGTACTTACCTTTTGAAAACGATAAACCTACTATATATTCAGACTTTTTTTTTTGGGCCAACTTCTTAGGTACAACAAGTCTGAGATTTTGAAAAATGGTAAACTAACAAGGTTTGGTCAAAGACATATCTCATGTTCTTATTCTTTAACTTTATTGCAATTTATCCCCCACCTCCTCCTAGACTCTATAGTGCATTAGATAATTTCAACACATTTAGACTATTTTTACCAACTTCTTAGGTTCAAAACGTCTGGAGTGTTGCTTACCTAACATATATTGTGCCATTAATTACTTATCTTCGTAGCGCAACAGATGCAACGATTCTAAGTTTTGAACACAATGGATTTTTTTTAGCAAAAAATCATCCAAGCTATCTCGTTGATACGATAGCTATCTATATATTCACATCATTAATTTTTAATCATACTTAATTTTTTTGGAGCACTTAATATGATTAAAAAATTAAGTACTCTAATTTTCAATCATTTTGAACCTGTACGAAAATCTTATTTTTGTGATCTTTTTATCCTAAATGGTCGTAATTAATTTTTATGTCTAGGGCTCTCATAATTAAGTATCTACACTTTATTTGAGACCCTATAGAGCAGAAACTTAATTATGATAGTTTTAAAGATAAAAATTAATTATGACCTTTTAGGATAAAGTGATCAGAAAAATATGATCTTCGTACTGGATCAAAAGGATTGAAAATTAGAGCACTTAATTTTTTTAGACTGTTTATGTATTAAAAATATGATTAAAATTTAAGTGCTCCCATTTTCAATCTGTTTAAACCCGTGTGGAGATCTTAATTTTTTAAATCATTTTATCCTAAAGAGTTACTCCCTCTGTTCCTTATTTACAGTCCAGTATTTCATTTTGGGTTGTCCCTTAATAAGTGTCTATTTTGTAAAGTTAGTGGGTAAAAGAAGTTGTATTGTCTATTTTGTCCCTAAAAGTAGATTCCATTTTGAAAAGTTAGTGAGTAAAAGTGTAATGATAATGGGTAAGTAGGAAAAGTGGAGGAAAAAATTGATGTGAAAAGTATAATGATGATGTCTTTTTAATAAGTTGGAATTACAAAGCAGGGCACTTAAAAAGGGACGGAGGGAGTATAATTTTTGTCTTCAAGACTCTCATAATCAAAAATAAAATCTTCACACCGATTCAAACAGATCAAAAATTAGAGCACCTAATTTTTTCACCATAAACAGCCTAAAGGAACTTAGGCTCCGTTCCAGAACACAATAAGTAGATTATTTTTTGTTGAATAAGAAGGCTTGTTCCGGAAAATAAGAAGGCTAGTAGTTATGTTGGAAGAATTTAATAGGCTCCATGAGGGCCGGGGGAGGGAAATTGTATCGGCGGCCGCGCCGGGTCTTCTCCGCATATATACACGAAAAATGGGTGCTCGGATCAAGCACCCTACACACCTCGGATGCCGTTGATTTCCGCGTTAGCCCCCTTGGTTTTTTTTTTTTTGAATTTTTGGACGGCTCGGATCGGCCGTCTGGTGGCCGGAGACGGCCCGGCGCGGCCGCTGGTACGATTTCCCTCCCCCGGCGCCCAACACAATAGCAACAGTCTTATTTTTTGTATACGTCAATTTCAAGCTCAAAAATCATGTGTTTACACAAATAATTTTCATATCACTATGGATCTTATTTGATAGATCTCATTGAGATCTTTAATACGGTGCGAATTTTTTTTTTTTTATTTACATTATTTTTGAGTTTGAAAATGTGAAGTAAATTTTGTATTTGAATTTTGTGGAAGACCCTTATTATTTTTGAAAAAAAAGTATGATAAATAAATACTTATTTTTTAAGAAGGTATCCGGAACGGGACTTTAGTTTTTTCACCATAATTTTTGGGCCTTTCGCTGTAAGAGAGAGCACAGGGGCGTAATATGGAGGAGATGATTTTGTAAAAAGGAGTTAGAGTTTTCAAGAACACTTTTGAGTCAAGATGAAAAAAAAAAAAAAAACAGAGAGTACACTTTTGAGTTTTCACCGGCTGGGCAAGTTTTTCTTACTTTTCCTTGAACGGTTGTGATGTTTTTACTTTAATCTAATGGGTGGTAACACTTGGGGGCATGATGCCAGTCGGGCGCCTTCCTTTCCCAACACACTTCTTTTACTGACCAAGGTCATTTGAGTCATCATCTTTTTACGCCGTAGGTGTGTCCATTACGCAGGCCCAATCTTGTATGCCTTCTGTGGATCCGATTCAAGATTGGAAAAATCTAGGATCACATTTTCCGAACCAACGCTGTTGCCCACACATATAAATAGGTACATATTAGCGTCGTTTCCGTTCGATATACGGGATAAATAACAAATTTTGTGTGATCTCGATATTTTGTAGCGGAGCCACACAAATATTTTGTCCTATACATCGAACAGGGATGACGCTAGTTGATAGATAGAAAAAGAACTCGAGGTGCGTGCTGTCCCTCAGGAACAACATGAGTGTTGGGCCAATCCGGGCCGTCTATACTCGGCAATAGACGACTCAAATTGCAACGAATATTAAATCAAATTAAATTACTTCAAAAATAAAATAAAACAAATTAATTTTTAACCCAAAAAAAAAAACAAATATTGTACCCATTCAATGCATGGGATAAAAAAATAACATGGATTTTTTTCGACCCCGTGTATCGAACAGGCACAACGCTAGTGATAAAAAATATAATATAATATTTTTTTGTCCCATATTTGATGCACGCTAGCATTAATCTCATTCTGTGGATTGAAAGACATATGTGTGATGTAAAATGAATTTGGAGTACTACGTGATGGTATCCCTGCTGGGACATAGAATAATTTTTCCTAAGTCTCTCTCCCCCCTCTCCCTCTCCCAGGTTTTTATCTCTTTCATTTGTTTTTAAAAAAAAAACTCTAAATTCTAGGAATTTAGGATTGAGGGTTTAGAACCTTTTGGCTTCAACTACATTTCTATAGTATATTGATAGATAGATAGATTCCACATAGGTTTTTTGTAGGGCCCACCTCGGGTCTCACACAAATAATCCGAGCTGTTTATTTGCGTCCGTAAAAAAATCAGGTCAATCTGATACTTATAGATACTCGATCCAATCACCTAACTTTTCATTTTGATTTCTGGATAGTGAACAGTTAGATGATTGGATTGAGTATCTATAGATATCGGATTGAGCTAATTTTTCGCGAGGGCCCTTCAAAAAATATTTTATATTTAATGAACGACTCGGATTATTTGTGTGGGACCCGAGGTGAGCCCCACAAAAAAATGTGTAGAATATGTACCTTATTTATCTGTGTGCTTAGACTTTCTATGTTTTTTTTTATTTTTTATTTTTAAGATAGACATTCTCATGTTCATATAGAACAAAAAATTGTTCGAAGGCTACAAATGCCCAAATCGTGAAGCCATCCGTTGAATAAAAAGACCTTAACTTTCGGGTTATTCATATGGGTTGGTAGACACTCACCTAGTACATTAGAAAAAGTTCCACACATGGAGAAGGGTACGGAGTTGTACTTTTTTGGGCTTTTTAAGATTAGAACGCGTAGATGCAAGAGTTAACTGCATCTGGCCCCCCCTCTCTCTAACCCTAAAGAAGCCGCCGTTTCGCATCTCCTCCTTTCCCTCCCCCCAGGGTTTTATGCCCTAATAGGTGACGGGAGGGGAGGGATTTCTTCCCCTCGTGGGATTTTTTTATCTCCCCATCTTAGATCTCGGAAGTTTTTTTTCCTTCCCCATTCACCCTCATCCTTCTCCCCAAATCACCATCCGCCGCCCCTCATCCATCTCTTCCGCCATGCAGTCCGATAGCTTTTGGAGGTAATGCCTTGTAGATCGTGGTCGCCAGAAGCGTCCTCCCTGCCGGAGTGGGAGATCTAGGTTGGTGGATGAAGTTTGCTCCGGTATGGCAGATTCCGTCTGGTTCCGTTACTGTTTTTCTCTTTTTTGTTCTTTCTTTGGTGTCCACTGTATGAGATTTCTCCCTATTTGTACGGCTTCTATCACTCATGTGTGGGTGTTTTTGGTTATTTTCTGCAGTGCTCCGACTGTTTGGAGCGATGGTTAATTTAGTTGGAGTTGGGTATTGTAACGCCCCCAATTTTTGGGTACGTTAAAAGGACAATTTTATTGAATTTCTAAATAAAGTCTGGCTCGTCATTACATCATAAATCCCATCAGAGTGCTTTTGTTACATGAAGGGAAGGAAAATCTAGGGTTCCTATTTACAGTTCCGCCTGCTCCTCCATCTTAGCCAACTCTTCGGCTCCAAAAGCCTCCAAAGTATACAGCTCTCCTTGTTCATCTATTAGGTCTGACACATTATACCAGCGTCGCCACCGATATAATATGTCAGGGTCACCAAAGGTAACACCGTGAGCTATAAAAGCTCAGCAGGATAATCCCATACCCGCTAACCCATAACTTACAACAATAGATCATATAGGTAACGATTCTCAATTAGGACATGTCCCTTACTTGTTAACCCATAATTTAAAGTAACAGGACATAGAAGTAGCATACTATCTCATGTAAAATAACACATGCATAAACAATAAGAAATTTGTAATGACACATTCACTATTCATCTATCGTTGGTGTCTGTGACTTTTCTGAGTTTCTCCTACGCGACTCGTCGTAGACTGTGTCACCATTTCACTTTTCATTTCCAAATCAACATTTCGAAAATCGATTCTTTTACCCCACACAATGGGCAAGTCCGGCCACATTGTGGTTTTCAAATACCACACACGATGGACTACCATGTCCGGCCACATCGTGATTTTCAAAATCCACACAAGAGCTTTCACGCCAGGTCCCTAATGAGTGTATAGATAAATCAGGTTACCAATGAAGCTACCACGTCCGGCTTCATTGGTGACACACACACAATGGCGACCAGACACCACACAATGGGCAAGTCTGGTCACTTTGCTGCTTTCAAAATCTATCCACACAATGAGCTGCCACGTTTGGCCACATGAGGGTTTCAAACACACCCAACCTCGGTTCCCCCGCGCCGGGTTCCCGAGTATCCTCACAATGGTTCCGCCGCGCCGGGTTTCCATTGGCACACAACACTTGCATTGGCTCCTCTCCACGGATAACCAAGCCATACATCACCATGGTTCCGCCGGTCCGGTTTCCCATGGGAACACACCCAACCTCGATTCCGCTGCGCCGGGTTCTCGAGTATCCTCACAATGGTTCCGCCGCGCCGGGTTTCCATTGGCACACAAAATCACATTTCAAAACTTTTTCTCCTTTTTAAAACACACACAACTCACATAATGACTCCCACATTGGTCATTATGTAGTTTCAAAAATATTTTACCAAGCCATTGCCTTTAATCACACCCTAGGTGTCATGTTTCTAATTTTCTCAATTTTCGTGTCTCGTATTCATGCTTAGACTCCGCGGTGGGACTGTAGACACCCCAATCCGGACCTCGAATGGTCTTTGACCTCCCCGATGATGAAATAAAGGAAACAAAGCCTTTTGTGAGCTTGAATGAAGTGTTCCTCCAGCATCCACAGCCCAAACCAACCATCAGCCCAGAAAAACTCAGAAAAAGCCCAAAAACTCAAAAAGCCCAAAAACCCAAAAAGCCCTGGACCGAACTTGAAGTACCGCGCGTGACACTTCTAAACCGTACGGCGTATCGAAATTTAATATGCCGCACGCAGTCATGAGGTTAACCGCACGGCGTTTTGGATAAAGTTCTGATTGGCTCAGAAAGCTGTCGGCCACGTCCATTTGAGCCACAGCTGCAATACGGCTCAGCCGAAAGCACACTTCCGGCCCGCCCAGAAAATACCTCCAACTTTTGAAATTCAAAATCCAAGGCTCTTGCCTATAAATACACCCCTCCACTCAAGGGAAAAGGGCCCTTGATCACCATTATACCCTTTCTCTCTCTTCTTACTTTCACACCCACTTTCCCATTTCCAAGCTGTAGACACCCCAATCTGGGTCTCCCAATCGTTTTACTTATTTTTTACGATTTTCTTGTTTCCCCGATGATGAAATCGGATCAAACAGAGCTTGGATTGGAATTGGATTAGGCTTGGAACGCTCAGAAACCTTGCTTGAACCTTTCAAACCTTTCTGAACCTTCAGTCAAAGCCTGAGCCAGAGTTGACCCTCGCGCGAGCCTTTGTGTCGCTCGCGCGACACTCAGCCTGCCACGTGTAGTCAAAGTCAAACTGTTGACTGTTGACCCTCGCGCGACACTCATGGACCCTCGCGCGATGGTTCCTTCCTGTCCCTATCACAGAATCCAGCTGGACTTGTGATGATTGCTTGGCACATGGGTTCCCATGGGCTGGAACCCCGTTCTCCTCAGCTGAACGACGTGCTGGCAGGTCCTAGCCCCATGCAAACTCCCACCCACTCTCTCACCTTGTTGGCTAGCCTCACAACCAAGTTGTGACCAGCCTTAGTGGCTGGTCCTAAGGGCTTGTTTGGCCCCTAACTAAGCCTTACTCTCTCCCTATAAATACCCCCATTGGTCTTCCATGTTAAGGGTTCCAAAAAATCAACTAAGAAATTCTTTGGTTGATTCACAAGTCTTATACTAGCTAGCACAAAGTCACTAACCCCAAAACCACTTCCTAATCTTCTGAGCCTAGTGTGTTCATACATACTTGGTAGCAAGGCCACATCAATCAATTTCATCTATTCCCAAACCCTTTCCAAGCAAAGGTATAACATTTAACATGTTTCTGTTTTGATCCCTGAGGGGGGCTGACAGGGCCAAGGCTGGTAATCAATACCATGCCCTGGTCCTAAAGCCAGCAGAGTTACAAGAATTCGTGGCTATTAAACCCTCGCGCGATGGTCCCCTATGCTCGCGCGACACTTGTGTCAGCAAGAGAATGGACCTTGTGGGGAAGGGAAGCTAGCCCTTTTCTGTTTTGCAGTGTATTTATGTTTGTTGTATCTTAATTTGATTTTTAGATCACTGTTATGCATGCAAAACAAAATACAGTAGCTTGTTTATTTATTTTAAACAGTTTGGAATGCCTTTGGGATCCCCTGAACCTATCTCAGGACCCCAAACATGCAAAGCAATTCCTGGAAGTCCAGTCAGGAGTGTCGCGCGAGAGTCACTCTCTATCGCACGACAGTTCTCTGATTTCCATGAGTGGCCCTTGCATGGGCAACTAGGCCCTTGGCCTCTGTTTTGATACCCCCACTGTTTAGGGGTTGCATTCTATCCCATTTGGCTCCTGTTTGGAGTTTGGTGTAATAATTAGTATTTTCAGCCTTTCCATAAACTGCTTGGTTTGCTTCCTGGGTGTGCACTGGTCCTTCCAGAGCCCTGAAGGGAATGATTCAGGGGCTGTGGTGAGATGACATACTCGCGCGAGAGTCAGTGTGTCTCGCGCGATGGTTGACTTGCATGCAGATCTGCCCAGGCATGCAAGTTGGTCATCGTGCAAGACAAATCTGCCCCGAGCTTGGTTTTGGCATCTGATCGCTGTCCCGAGGTCATTCCACTTATTTATCGTCAATACTATCCATCCATGCCATTATTTGATCACATCTTGCAAAGTGTTACAGTTTTAATCCCCGATTAACTGTTCCCCGCCCTAATTGGCTAAAATCAATTAAAAGAGGAAGAATCACAAATGTTTTCATGAAAACGCCTAAGTAGAGACCGATCTCCGGATTGGGCGAGAGGGGTGCCATAAAACCCTTCCCTTCTCGTAACCTGGCTCCCGAACCCAGATATGGTTATGACGGACTGGTTTCCTTCACTTTTTCAAATCAAACAGCGCGGCAGGTGCTTCGAAATACGGTTCCTTGAGTGTCGGACCTTCAAAACTCAAGTGGCGACTCTGTATTTTTGAGCGCTCGCCACCGCGCTCGCGCTCCCTCGATTATCAAAAAAAAGGGCCGCAATGGCGAAAGGAACGAAATCCTTTCTCCGAGGGCATGCTGCCCACAGTGGCGACTCTGCTGGGGATAAATCGAACCAATATTAATTCACACTTAGGATTTAATACGCTTGGGAACAATCCCTTAAAAGCTTGGCAAAACGGTGAGCTTCGCGCTGCCGAAGGTTGGAACGGTGATTTAACAGGACCTCGTGTCCGGCCGTTCTAATCTGGGGCTTTTTCGATTGTTCACTTGCGTAGTTTCTCCTAAAGATGGACTAAATAAAGTGAGCCAAATTTGAAAAAGCGCTTTTACGACTCTGTGATTCTTCCACTTTTAACAAGATTTTAGCATCTCATTTGCATCGATGTGGGATAAGCCTCGTTGGATCGTTTTGGCAATCCGGCACGGTTTACCGGAGCCCGGGGACCCCGAATGACCGACAACCTTCGACGATGATGGGTCATGCTACCGTTCGACTGTTATTCTGCGAAAAACGCGGGTAACGGGAGGTATATCTGTGGCCCTAGTCCGAGGAACCTGTTACAAACCAAAACCGGCCTTTTGCATATACAAAGCATTAGAACTCTCCCAATTAGGACAGGTACCCACAGGTTAAGATCTACTTGCATCTAACCCTCTGAATGCCTACGTGTTAATGCTTTTCTTATCGCATGAACTGTACATACATCCTCGTTCAGCGTAGAAGCATGTCTAGGATGGCTCCTAGGTTCTCAATCTGTTCCGAGTCCGTCTTCAGGCTTAGTAGGACATTGTTATGGCCCGATGAGGAGTCGTGCACCTTAATGGTGCGCGTTATCATCTTTTAAGTCCTTTACAACGGGACTTTAGGAAATCAGGAGCTTTTCTACACCTTTGCCCGTCTACCTGTTTAGGGTTTCAAACAAAACGAAGAACCACGGAGTAAAAATACCGTGATGCTTACACCAAAAGGTAACAAGTGCCTCGTCACTTACACCGCCCGGCTAATAGCACAGTGCTGCTCACGCCAACCTGGTTATGGCATCATGATATTCATACCGAGTCGTTCTGGCTTCAAAAAATTGAAACCCCGAACATCAAAACAGACAAAGGTTTAGACTCCTCTTGACATCCTTTAGGACCGCTCGTTCCAAACAAGGATACATCTTCAAGAAGAATTCTGAGGGCCTAGAAGCAGTGTCCAAAACGTCGTGAGACAGACTTGTCTTCCGGTTCTAGAGTCTAGGGTGACGCTCTCGACGTTGGCTGCATCCACTTTAGTCTTTTATTTAGATTAAAGTTACTGCAGGACCCTTATTAAAACCTCCTTTTCCCTTGCAAGCAAAGATCTGAATCATTGCACCACCGAGGAAAGTATCGAGGCCAGTTGCCAAACCCGCTTGGGAACGTCTGCATCTGAGTCCGGTTCAAAGGCTTGTCAGGTTACGGTCCCAGTCAGTCATCACGGAAGACTCTCCGCGCTCACCTCCAGCAGTACAGCGCTCAGAATCTCAGTCAAGTTCACCACAGGCTTCACAGGAAGGACGTCCGACTACCCCGATATCCGCCTCAAGCAGCTCTGAAACACTTATCACAATGGAACAGCCACAACCAGAACCCCTTACCCTGGAAACCATGCTCATGAACCTCCAGGACAGCATCACCGCTATGTAGCAGAGGGCAGCTCAGACCGACACTAACATTGCTCGCCTGAATGACCTCATCCACACTCGCCTTCCACCCCATCTCGAGGAAGAAGGTGGGGACGATGGGTCTGACCAGGAGCAACCCATCTTGGTTCCGGACCCGCTTCACGCAGGATGTCTCATAGTGATGAACCCGAGGGAAGCTCGCAGGCCCGCTGCAAACCCCGCAGGCGGTAGATTACCTCCAAACCCAGAAGGACCAGTTCCGAATCCGGAAATGGTCGCACTCATGGCCAAGATGGCCAAACTGAAGGAATCCATTGCTAAGACAGAAAAAATCAGTGCCGGAGGGATCGACCTGGATCGCCTTTGCCTGTATCCCAACGCCCGGCTTCTTGAAAAGTTCAAAATGCCAGACTTGGCTAAGTTCGACGGGAGCGGTGACCCCAGGACTCATCTCTACAGCTACCACGCCGCCATGAAACTCCTTTCTGTTGAGCCGGAGGCCATGTCACAGCTCTTTCCTCAGACCCTCTCGGGCCCTGCTTTCCATTGGTTCTTGTCACTCGACATTGCCAAGAGGAGGACTTGGGAAGACATTGGGACTGCGTTTATTTCGCAATACAATTACAACTCCCAGCTAAAAATGACTACTCGGGAACTTGAATCCACCAAGATGGAGGCTAAGGAGACCTTCGCAGACTTTGTCAAAAGGTGGAGAGCTAAGGCTGCGCAGATGACTGATCGCCCAAGCGAGAAGGACCAGCTCCGCATCATTTCCCGCAACCTTCAACCAGACTATGCCAGGCACTTGGTTCTAGCTCAGGCCTCCGCTAACTTTGAAACCTTCTTCGACTCTGGCCTGGCCATCGAAGATGCTTTGCAGAGTGGAATTTTATCAAAAGGCGAATCTTCGCATGCCCCAAAACCAAAACCACGGGCTTATTCTGGAAACACCAATGCACTGTTCGGAATAGGGACTTACTCCAGCACGGCCACCGCCGGTACTAATGCCGCTTCCTCCAGCGCTGCTAGCCATGCCGTGGATGTCAACCAAGTTCAAAATCCACAGAACAACCGACCCCGGAACCAACCTCGCAGCTTCTCCGCCATCGAGGCACCTCTGTCCTCGGTCTTGGAGAAGTTGGTCAAGTTAGGGCATCTCAAGCCCCTAGATCCAACCCCTTTACCCAAGAACCCTTCACCTGGCTTCAAGGCCAACCTTTACTGTGCTTACCATCAAGGAGCGGGTCATCTCACTGACTCCTGCTTCCGCCTCCGTCATGCAATCCAGGATCTTATCGACGATGGCACGCTGGAGACTCCTCCGCCACCTCAGAAACCCAATGTCATTGCCAACTTCCTCCCTAAACACAACGCTGTACCTCATATCAGCCAGATATCTCTCAGCTCCACCCATATCAACCCTAGCTCCACTATATTTAACCCCACTGACTATATAGCCTCAACCGATCGACCCAGGCCCGTCGTGCCTTTCCCGCTCGAACCATCCACCGAGGTTTCTTATATACGATTGGTTGAAGGCCAAGTCGTCGACATAGATGCGCCTTCAGAACTTTCACAAGCTGCTTCACCTGTCTCCCAAGAATCCGTCAGCTCCCTCTTCCATCAGTCAATCCCTGCTGTGCGGATCAATTCTGCCTCGTCACTTGACAGCCCGTACGCAACCATCGTTGGCCCATTTCCTGATCCCTATCAGCCTTGGGTGCCTCCCTCAGATAATGACATGCAAGCCACTGGTTGGGCTATAGCAGACCATTGGGACCATGCCGCTCCTCTCCTCAACGAGTGGTCCACCCTCGAAATGGACGGGATTCCTCCGCAGCCCGGAAATGTCCCCTTCGATCAAACTTGGTGTGATGGTTGGTTGGCCGGTTACGAAGCGGCTTTGCTTGACCCGTTGGACGGTTTTTCCTTGAACATGCTATTCAACCCGATCGAACCTCCAGCGCCCGAAGCAGAATATTATTGGGATCCTGAGCCGACCTGGTTTGCTCCCATGGATGTCGACCCTAATCCTCTGCAAGGCTATGCCACACCGGACTACATGCTTCACTATGCAGAGGATGAACTTGTCCAGGATGACCCACGGGCTTTGGGAGACCACGTTTCCCTCTTTGGTTTGGTCTTTGATTCGGTTTGTGATACTAACCCCGACACTGACCATGACCCTTGTTCCTACATCGTCGATGAAGAAAATCCGCGCCCTCAGGTGCCTTACCCCAACAACAGGGATTGCAGTATCATGGTCACGGACCGCACTCCGCCCGCTAATCTGTGGGAAGTTAACGACATAGTGGATGTCCAAGTCGGGAATGAAGTCTGGGCTGTCAATCGTACCCTGGCTGACACTGGTCTCTGGGATGTCCCCTTCATTGCAAATCCGGAGCCTGTTGCTGAAGTCGCTGCTGTGAAAGACTTGGGCTTCTGGGATTCCTTACTGATGAAGGATCTGGCTGAAGATTTGGGTTTGGACATGAAAGTGCCCGTCTCCACACTGACTACTGACAAGGGGAAGCGCAAACTGGGAGATGTCCCTGCTGATCTCTCGGATGTAAAGGAAAGTCCTCAACTCGTGCCCTCTTTGGGAAACGTTCACAATGTTACAAGGAGTGGACGGATTTTTCAGCCTGCTAATCTGCAGGCCGGGAATTCCTTCAATCCCGCTAATCAAAGGAACGAGCCTGTTTATTTCCCAAAATCTGCACCTCTTGAGGTATCAACCGGCAATCCAGTTCCTGATCTAGTTCAGCGGCAGCTTGAGCGGATTCCTGCCGCTATTTCCATCTGGGGACTGATCTGTTCGTCCAAGGAGCATCGTCAAAGGCTGTGTCATGCCCTGTCCCGCCTTGAAGTCCAGGCCGACATTACGCCGGAGGCAATGATATCTCTCATCCTCCCTCCAACCTCCAAGCATACGGTGATCTTCACGGACAAGGATCTGCCAGTTGAAGGAGTCGACCACAATCGCCCTCTGCACATCACCGTCAAGTGTCGAGGACTCTGGGTCCCGACCGTTCTCATTGATAACGGCTCCGCCATCAATGTTTGCCCTCTGAGGGTCGCTTATCGTTTGGGGCTCACCAAGAAGGATCTGGCGCCTTCCAATCTGGCTGTCAAGGCATATGACGGCACCCGTCGTGTGGTCGAAGGTATTTTGAAGCTCAAACTCGATGCTGAAGGTTTTGAGATGGACGTGGAGTTCCATGTCGTAGATATTCCTGCAACTTTCAATCTTCTGTTGGGCAGGCCATGGCTCCATCGGTCTGACATCATGGCTGTGCCATCTACCCTCCACCAAAAGGTCATTCTGGGACTACCCACTGGCACTCTAACCATCTGCGGGGATTCAGGCATCCGCCCGCTCAAGGAAGACGGGACTCCTGTTTTGGGGATTCAACACGGCGAAGAAGACGTCGATCTCGGGGGTTTCTCTTTCGATACTTCAGGCATAGTAATGGCCATCAATGTGGACGGAAATTTCCTCATAAGCTCTGTCGCGCTGGACATTATGAGAAGGATGTCTCACTTTCCGGGCATTGGATTGGGCTCTCGCCGTCAAGGGGTCCCGGAGTTCCCTACTTTTCCTTTCAACGAGGGCCGTTTTGGTTTGGGGTATATCGCCTCTGCCAAAGATGCCAAACGGAGGAAATATATGGGAAAGCCTCGAACTCTCTGCAGCGGTCCCAAATTCGTACGTGAAGTCGGGAATGCTGCTTATGCTGGGCAGGCTGAGCCCTTCGTTCATTCCGAAACCGGGGAGCTGTTGCCTGGTTTTGAGGTCTTCGCTGATGACACCTGGTCAAGCAGTGATGATGAACCAGCAAAGGAAGAATTCAAGAGGAAGCTTAATCAGTTGAAGACCAAGACTGACTGGCTGGGATTTATCGATCAGGGAGATCTAGAGCTGCTATTTCAGGAATTCTCTCAAGTGGGTTTGGCTGGGGAAGCTGAAGAAGCCGAAGTGCTCATGCTCGGGCCCGACGCCCTCGAGGATCCCGCCTCTCTCATTGTGAAAGCCGAGGGCTCTTTGAATAATTGCATTTTTAGGCCACGCCTGACTTGCATTGACGACACGTCCGAGTCTGAGTCTGAGTCTGAGTCAGAGTCAGTCCCGTCCTCTAAATCTAGTTTTGAGTCGGAGTTTGTGCCTCTAGGCCCTCCACGTCATAGCTTTTATTTCGGGTTCGACTCTCTTGTACTTGGTGACCCTTCAGGGGCTTGTGAAATGAACGAAGCATCTTCTGACTATTTCAATGATCTTTATATAAACTGTGTCGACCCTGACGATGAGGGGATAGATTTCGATGGGGACATTCCCAAGGAAATCCGCGCCTTCATCGAAAGGGAAGACGAAAGGCATGCTCAGCCATTAAAAGAAGAAATAGTTTCTATAAATTTGAAAGATGAAAATGATCCCCGAATGGTTCAAGTGGGCTCCACACTTTCCCCGGAGGAACATCATGACTTCAAAGAGCTGCTCACCGAGTTCAGTGACGTTTTTGCATGGTCTCATCGAGATATGCCCGGCATCGATCCCGAAATCGTGGAGCATCACATTCCTTTGTTCCCGGATGCCAAGCCTGTGAAACAGAAACTCCGGCGGATGAGGCCAGATTGGGTTCAGAAGATTAAGGAGGAAGTTACCAAGCAGATTGACGCTGGTTTTCTCATGGTCTCTCAGTATCCCACGTGGGTTGCCAACATCGTCCCCGTTCCTAAGAAGAATGGCCAAATTCGAGTTTGCGTTGACTTTCGGGACTTGAACAAAGCGAGCCCCAAAGACGATTTTCCCTTGCCACACATCGATGTGCTTGTAGACAACACTGCGGGGCATGCTTTGCTTTCATTCATGGACGGTTTCTCTGGCTACAACCAAATTCTCATGGCGCCCGAGGACCGCGAGAAAACCACGTTCATTACTGAATGGGGGACTTATTGCTACTTGGTCATGCCTTTTGGATTGAAGAATGCTGGGCCCACTTATCAGCAAGCTGCTACCACTATCCTGCACGATATGATGCACAGAAGTCGAGGTCTACGTCGATGACATGATCGCCAAATCCAAAACTCGAGAAGGTCATCTTCCTGTACTTAGGAAATTCTTCGGGAGATTACGAAAGTTCCGTATGCGTCTGAATCCTCAGAAATGCACCTTCGGGGTTACGGCTGGCAAGATGCTCGGTTTCATGATCACTTATCGTGGGATTGAGGTTGACCCCTCCAAAATCAAAGCGGTCCTCGAGATGAAGCCGCCGGATTCTGAAAAGGGAGTGCGAAGCTTTTTGGGAAAGGTACAATTCATCAGCAGATTCATCGCCAAGTTGACGCTAACTTGCGAGCCGATGTTTCGTTTATTGAAGAAGAACACTCCATTCGTTTGGACGGACAAGTGCCAGGCAGCCTTCACCTCCATTCAGACCTATCTGCAGAACCCTCCGGTTTTGATGCCACCAGTGCCGGGGAAACCCTTGATACTTTACTTGTCCGTGAATCCTTCGTCTATGGGGTGTTTGCTGGCTCAAGAAGGAGGAAAAGGAGTCGAGAAAGCCATTTACTACCTGAGCAAGAAGATGGTTGGCGCTGAAGAACGCTATACTGCTCTCGAAAAGACATGTTGGGCTCTTGTTTGGGCGTCCAAGAAATTAAGACACTACATGCTGGCTTACCCAGTGAAGTTGATTTCTCGAATGGATCCTCTCAAGTATCTGTTTGAGAAACCTGCGCTTACTGGTAAGTTAGCACGTTGGTTGCTATTGCTCGCAGAGTTCGACCTCGAATATATTACTAGGAAATCCGTCAAAGGACGCGCAGTCGCCGAATTTTTGGCTGATCATCCCGTCGAGGGGCCAGAGGACTCAGATTTTACGTTTCCGGATGAAGGAGTAATGGCAGTGGTCGAAGACACCTGGACCCTTTACTTTGATGGGGCAGCCAATCGGAAGGGATACAGGATTGGGGTTTTGCTCATAACCCCTGATGGTGCTCATATTCCGCTTGCATTCAAACTCAATTTCGATGTCACGAACAACCAAGCTGAATATGAGGCCTGCATTGTTGGCATGGAAGCTGCTCTTACGCTCGGTGTTGAAAGGCTAGAGGTTATTGGTGATTCCAACCTTGTCGTTTCTCAGGCTAACGGGGACTGGAAAGTTCGGGAAGACAGATTGAAGCCTTATCACCAAGACTTGGAGGACCTTATTCCTCGTTTCAACAAGGTCACATTCACGCACATCCCTCGGATGAAGAACCAATTCGCCGATGCTCTAGCAACTCTGGCTTCCATGATCGAGCTTCCGATTGGCATCAAGCTTCGTCCTATTCTAATTGAACAGCGAGACTTGCCTGCTTATCAATATGTCAACGCCGTCGATGATGTTGATGACGGCCTACCCTGGTATCACGATATCTGGAACTTCGTCGAAAGTGGTCAGTTTCCGGCCGATGCCACCAAAAAGGACCGAGCAGCGCTCCGAAGAATGGCCGCTCAGTACATTATCTGTGGCGGGAGACTGTATCGGAGATCTCACTGCGGAATGCATAAGCTCTGTGTCAACGGCACTGAGGCCATCAAAATCATGGAGGAAATTCACGAAGGAATTTGTGGCCCCCACATGAGCGGGGTCATGCTTGCCAGGAAAATCTTACGACAGGGATACTTTTGGTCTACCATGGAGTCCCAGTGTGTGGATTATGTGCGCCGCTGCCATAGGTGTCAGATCCATGCCAATCTCATGCACGTCCCTCCTTCTAAACTGTTTGGCATGACATCGCCTTGGCCGTTCTCTGTTTGGGGCATCGATGTTATCGGCATGATCAAGCCTTCTGCTTCGAACGGGCATCGGTTCATTTTGATGGCAATAGATTACTTCACCAAGTGGGTCGAGGCTGAATCTTACAAGACCCTGACGGCGGTTCAGGTTGCTCAGTTTATCCGAAAGAATATCATCTATCGATATGGGGTTCCGCAGGCGTTTGTTTCTGACAACGGGGTCCATTTCAAAGGCAGGGTTTTGGAGCTTTTCGAGGAATTCCAAATCCAGGTTCATCACTCAACCGTCTATCGCCCTCAGACGAATGGGGCAGTTGAAGCGGCCAACAAGAACATCGAGACTATCATCAAGAAGTCCGCAGAGTCCGCCAGGGACTGGCACGAACAGCTGCCTCTAGCTCTTTGGGGGTATCGCACGTCAATTCGAACATCGACAGGGGCAACCCCTTTCTCTCTGGTTTACGGGATGGAAGCTGTCCTTCCCATCGAGCTGGAAGTGCCGACTTTAAGGATCATGGCTGAATGTGAACTCGCGGAGTCCGAATGGCTTAGCGGGAGGTTTGTCGAACTCATGCTCTTCGACGAGAGAAGGCTCCGTGCCTTGTATCACGTTCAGGGATATCAACGCAGGATCGCTCGGGCATTCAACAAGAAAGTGAAGTCTCGTGACTTGGCTGAAGGGGACATGGTTACAAAGGAAATCCGGGCTCCCATCTTCGATCTGCGTGGCAAGTTCCGCCCGAAGCGCGCGGGACCTTACATTATCAAGACCATCCTCTCGGGTGGAGCAGCGCAGCTCATCGATCTAGACGGCAACGAGTTCAACACTCTGGTCAACCTGGATCAGCTTAAACGTTACTACCCTTGAGAGAAGCTCGTTGGGCCGAAAACCACAAGGGTGGGCGGTCCCAAGCAAAAATTAGAGCAAGCCTGCTAGACTGAAAACCCAAGGGGGCAGTTTAGGCAAAAATAAATAGGCATTCAATCAAAAGCTTGCTAGGCTGGAAATCTGCAAGGGCAGTCCTAGGCAAAATTTAGAGCGCAAAAGGAGAGCCAAAACACACGAGCGAACCTAAGCCTGAACTACGTTTTGACCTGATTCCCTAGCTTGGGATACGTAGGCAGTCTCTCTTTGGGACTCGGTCATACCCTGTCGAACCGTAGCCTGAACTACGTTTTGACCTGATTCCCTAGCTTGGGATACGTAGGCAGTCTCTCTTTGGGACTCGGTCATACCCTGTCGAACCGTAGCCTGAACTACGTTTTGACCTGATTCCCTAGCTTGGGATACGTAGGCAATCTCTCTGTGAGATTCGGTCACGATCAATCAACTCGATCCAGGTTTTCCATTCCGGAACGTGCCTCAATATTCAAACGACGTGGCGTTCAACACTTGGACTAAAAGGGGAAAATTCTTAATCTTTCACCTTTATTCAAAACTATTATTTCTATTACATAGGCTGAGCAGAGCCCCGATAAAAATAGTAAAGCATCAAAAACAGAATGAAATGCTAGAGGCCCTCACAGGCTCACAGTTTATTCTAGATCATTGGATTTGAGTCAGGAGTCAGTCTGCGTTTTGCCTGCTTTCGACCTCTTCTCTTAACCATACTACATAGCGATGTTTGAGTCTTGTGCTGAAGTCGTCTTCCGCTCCTCCGAGTTCTCTCAAACCCCAGTTGTGTTCATACCCTGCTAGATGTTGGGCTGTAAAAGCTGGAATGTGGAAGTCTTCTACCCCAGCTCGATGAAAGCCTTGGCTCATGCCCAGTTGCCGCAGGATGCGACCTGGAATGTAGAACGTGAAACTGGACAGCCCAGCAATCACCATTCTCTCAAAACCTGCAGAGTGTAGAGCCATATCCGGGATGTTCAAGGCCCTGTGCCGCCAGACGATCTCGCGCGGAGACATCTCTCTCATAAAGGTGTGCCACTCCTCCTCAGACATTTCTGGATACAGCATTCCCCTTTGGTGCATCCGCCCGGGCAGACGGGGCCAGTCCGCTTCAGGAGCCGAGATTAGTCCGAGCTTGTCACATAGCCATAACTACATGAGTGAAAAGACAAGTAAGGAGCCACATAAGCCTGAGCGAAAGAAAACAAGTAAGAAGCTACCATACAGCCTTAGCTGAGAGTCGAGGTAAAAAACAGACTGTGCGAAAACCGGAAAAAGGTGAGCTGAGTGAGAATTTACCTGTAACAGGATTGGACTGCCACCGAATGTGTTTGTCCGACCTGTAACTACCAAATCCAAGCCAATGAGTGTCTCAGCGAGCACCAAAGGCGCCACGTTCTTCCGAGCGCCCATCTCCGCAGCCACGTGTACCAACGAGGAGTCAGGCCGTCCATACGGGGACACCAGCAGGTATGCGGCCAGTATGCCAACTGACATGGCGAATCGATGTCGAGACTGCAGAACCATATCCGCTGGGTCGCCGTCAGGCCCGTACCATTCCATTAGGGGCGCAATGTTTATTTGTCCGCCGATCAACAGGCCTTCCGCTGCACCCTGGGAAATGTTTAGACACGTCTTCAACAGCTTTGACATGCTTTGCCTATAAGGTGGCACGACGATCACGCTCGAAGCGAAGCCTTGGAGATACGCTTGGAATTCTTCAACAGTCGGGCACAACTCGTTGTCCCCAAATCGGAACACGTGGACGTCCCGGTCCCAAAACTGCAGGGCTGCTCTCAGAATTTCGGGGCGGAGCCTTACGCTTTTTAAGAAGCGAAACGCCGCCAACCCGTGGGAACGGAAGCATAGCCAATCGCTCGCGACAAATTCTTCGAGCCACGAGCTGATTAAGGTGGGGAGATGATTTGCCATTTGGGGAATAGTACTGGAGATTTCCCACGGAGGTACACCCTTCATTCAGGGGCTCATCCCTCTTTATAAGCCAAGGAAGGAAGCATACCTTTCCTATTTGATGAGGTGGCCTTGCAAGGTGTCCCCCCCATTTGCTAAAAATCAAGGGAACATCTCTGGGGAAAGCCAGGAACCCCTGCAACGCCCAGGACTGCTGACAAAGTCTGCCACCCTTCTTTTATCCGAATGAGTCAAAGCTGGCTACTGCAACAGGGATTCTCTATCGCGCGAGGGTCATGGAGTCTTGCGCGACTGTTCTTATTCGCGCGATGGTTTTGAGGGCTCGCGCGAGTGTTCAGTTTAAATCGACACAGCAGGACAGGCTACTGCCTTTTTGGGTTATTTTTCAGATTTTGACTCATGCCAGATTTTGAAATTCCGATGCTCCCAGTAGGTCATTATGAGTATTTATGACTACGTCGAAGCATTGTTTCGTCAAATTACGTGTTCAATGACAAGTTCGGTCCCTCGAAGAAATAATGGCCGGATAAATTCAAAGGTTTTATTTTAACCGATCAAACCGGGCAAAGTGGCATACAATTCACAGAGCAAGTGCTGAAAAGCGGAGCCTAATGGCCTTACTAATTACAATTTGTTCTCCCACGGGATTCAGAAATATCCCCTCAGTCTCGCCTCAACTTCAACACGGAGCCATCTTACGTAACGCTTTTCCAGCCACGTCCTGGAATCTGGGACTGATTCCTTCAGCGTCCTATCGCCCCAGTTGTCTCTGTGGCAGCGCAGATCCCAGGAAGTGAACGCGGGAATGTCGAAGTCTTCCGCTCCGTATCGCTTGTATCCTTGGCTTCTTCCGAGCTGGCGGAGCGTGCGCCCAGGAATGTAAAATGTGAAACTGGACAGGCCGGCGAGTATTACTCTCTTGTATCCCGCCGATTTGAGCGTCATTGCCGGGAGGTTTAACCAGAGGCATCTCCAGACTATATCTTCAGAATGCAGATCGTTCAGAAAGGCAAACCATATCTCCACCGGCAAGTCGGGGAATATCATTGGCCTCGCGACCAACAATCTGGGAAACTCTTCAAAGCCGGCCTGTGGCTCTTCCAAAACCCCGATTTTGTCTGCCAGCCAGAGCTGCATGAGAACGGAGGATGAGTCAGAAATCAAATACAACCTAAGCGTTTGGATTAAAACCGAAAATGCGAGAAATTATGTCAAACGGGGATTTACCTGGAGCAAGATAGGACATCCGCTGAAAGAGTCGGCCTGCCCAAGTTTCAGCATGTCCAAACCTAAGAGCGTCTCCGCTAGGACCACGGGCATAATGTTTTTCCCGTTATCCATTTGCAAAGCAATGCTCACCAGCTTGGGATTTACCCCTCCATCAACGGGAACCAGCATATACGCGGCCAGTGCGCATATGGACAGAACGAAACGTCGTTGAGATTCCCCGACATAGTCTCCTAGACCGGCCTCCGGGCCGTACAGCTCGATTAGGCGAAGAATGTTGAGCTCGCCGTTTCGAATGATGCTGTTTGTCACTGCCACCGGAATGTTGAGTTTTTCCCGCAGAATTTGCCCCATGTCTTCATGGACGGGCGGCACGGCGAGGACGTCTAGATTAGCAAACCCCGGGGCGTATGCCTGGAACTCTTCTATCGTGGGGCACATTTCGTCTTCACGGAACCGGAAGACATGCACAACGGGATCCCAGAAGGGCAACGCGGCTTGGATGAGTTCGACGCATGGTCGAGCAAACCGGAGATCCCGGATTGAGAATAAACAGCGAGACCTGGGACTTGCCCAATTTATGGTTTCCTCTCTCATTAGCCAAGGATCGAGGGCTTCCATTAATGAATCTCCCATCTTAGATAAGTTGAGAAAGGGTGTGCACTTCATTATGTCTAAAAATCTTGCTTCAAATAGCCAAGAAGTTGGTGAGACCAAGGCATAGGTGTCCTACCACCTTGCATGGCAGAACAGCCTTCTTTCTGCAAGCCCAGAACAACTTTCAGGACGTGGAAATTATGAACAGCTCCATACCAATAATTTGGTCAAACAAAGGCTGCTTAGCAGGACTTGACTCTCGCGCGACACTCTCAATGCATCGCGCGACATAAGATCCTCGCGCGACAGATCAATACCATCGCGCGATGGTTTACCTGCAGTTTTGGCAGACTTCAGCAGCTACTGATCTGTTTTGGTCACTTTCTATTCCTGGGGTCTTTTTGGACTTTTAGCGTTTTCAGCAAGTCATTATGAGCTTATGTGGCTGTACCCAAGCATCGGATCCCGAATGCCATGCTCGACGAAGTTTTTGGACACTCGGGGGCCCATTCCAAGTTCAAACCAAGGTTTCGGAAGTCCGAAACTCGTTCCGGCGTTTCTAGCCTATTTTGGTCATGCCATACGGGTCATTTGGACCTTAAGTGACTGCATGGAGGTGTCGTTTTGTAGAGACCCGAATAATTTTAATGCTTGAAATATCGATTAAAAGTTTAATTGAGAAAATATGGTCTTATTTGTGAATATTTGAATTGGGGGCTTAAGTGAGAGAATGGAAGGTTGAGGGGTTAAGGTGTGATTTGTTGATTTAAGAGTATAAATAGGAGTGGTGTGTGAGTATGGGATCATTTTCCCAAAACCAAACTCTCGGCCCTCTCTCCCTCCCTCCGCCGGTTCTCTCTCTCTCCTCTCTTCTCACTCAAAAACCCACCAAAACACCTCCAAGCTCTCAAGAACCCACCCTCATTTCACCTCCTCTACGCAACCCCGGGCTCGTATCGCTTTGGGTGAGGTTCGAGAAAGAGATCGCGGCAAATTTTGAAAGTTGGGAGCTCGAGCTCGTTCGAAGTGTTGGGTTCCGTTCCTTGGACCGAGGTAGGGATTTCTTTGCTACATTTATGTGTTGGTAGCTTGATAATGTGTGAAATCCGTGCTTGGTGATGTTGTTGTTGTTGTTGAGCTTGAAATTCTGATATCGGAAAATCTGCTCGAAACCTCTCCGTATCGATACGGGATTCTTGCCGTATCGATACCCGATTAACACAGAGTGGGCTTTGCTGATAAGCATCCTGTATCGATACAGCCATTTTGGCCGTATCGATACCAGTTCATTATGGGCAGTTTTGCCTTCGTTGCTTCTACTTCGATTGCTTTGAACCCCGGACACTTCTAACACCCTTGTAACACCTCATACACTATCACAAGCTTTTCAATTGACTTCCAATGATTGATTTGTGAATCCTTATTCAATTGACCTCTCGTTAGTAGGATTTCTCTCTAAGTTCATTCGAGTAAACCTTGTTATAATGAGACTTATCGACTGATTGATTGTTTGCGAGTATTTGTGGTATCTCGGTGGTGTAGTCGACACGATGTGAGATGTTGCATGCATGAGTGTGATTATGAGAGAGTCTTAGTTTACGTGTTGGTTAGATAGGAAGTTGTTGAGTCGGGTTTGGTGTAGGGAGTCTCGTAACGCAAGGGGTGGAAATACGGAGACTCTAGTGGACCTCGTAACGCAAGGGGTGGTACCACGATGGTCCGAAGTGTTGGGATTCGCCGTAACTCAAGGGGTGGTAACACGGTGACTCACGGGATGTCATACTGGACCGCGAGGGGTGGAAATACAGTTAGTGGAGGTTGATGTTGTCGAGTCTTGTCGGGATGGTTAGAGGGAATACATTGATCATTGTCATGCTTGATTGGACCATGTCTTCTCATTCGTTTCCTTTTGCACTTAGCATGTTACTTGCACATAAGTTTAGTAAAGATTTTCCTACTGGGCTAGCATAGCTCAACCTATTCTTTCTTTTTATGATTAACTGGACAGTGACTTGCATGACTTGCGTGCTTGGAAGTGTAAAGAATTTTTGGAAGCTAACTCTGATCTAGTTACATAGTCATCTTTGTAATAGACTTTCTTTTGATAAAGATGAGGTTGTAACTTAATGATTTGTCTTTACGAGCAAATGTAATATATTTGGGGCCGGAGTGCCAAAGTGTTTACTCTTTTGAAACCGGGAATTTATTTTGTAAGGTTTAACAGGTGGGACATTATTTTGGGAATACGATGGCAAGTAAGGTTCTTTATTCCAATAAGTTATTTATTTCTATGTTAAAAATCCAGGTCGTGACAATTGGTATCAGAGCGTCTAGGTTTAGAATACCTAGAGACCGTGGGGAGACTTCTAGTCTCATGGGTTTAAAATGTCACGCAAAAATTTTCATAACTCGCATGTGCTTGTGTGCATTGATATTGCTTGACTTACGTGGCATAGCTTTTCAATCCTGCAGAGTGGTGTAGCGTTGTTTTGACCCGTGTTGGGATAGTTGGAGGTTTTGACCTCACTAAATGATGTTGTTGTTGATAAACTCTCTCTTTCTTATAATTGTAGTAAGATGCCTCCGAGAGCGCGTGTGCGACGAGGTGGGGTTGGTAACCGGGGTGGCCGTGGTCGTGGCCGTGGGGTACCTCCCGAGGACGAGGTTAGTCAGCATGGGGAGACTCCGGGGGCTGGGGCCGGTCGAGGTGCAGGTGTGCCTCCGAATCAAACGCAGTTTGCTAGGGATCTTGTCGCGGCACTCACAGCTGCAAACCTGTTGAACCAAGCTCCAAGGGAGAATGCCGAGGATAGAGCTATGATAGCAATGCGGGAATTTAGCCGTAGGAATCCTCCAACCTTTGATGGAACCATTAGTGAACCTTTGGTAGCCGACCATTGGTTAACCCAAATTCGGAAGATCTTTAGGGCTCTTAACATCATCGAAGACGGTATTAGAGTGGGAATTGTGGCCGTTCAACTGGTTGGGGAAGCCGGCGAGTGGTGGGAGTCGGTCTTGGAATCGAGGAAAGACGCAAGGAGAGCGGCGAGGACCGCGGCTCAAGTAGATGAGCCAGACGTTGAGAACTTGACTTGGGCGGAGTTTGAGATGCTCTTTGAGGAGCAATATTTTCCGGAAACGAGTCGGGATCAATTGAGGAATGAATTCGAGAAGCTTGAGCAAGGGGACATGACTGTTTCGGAATATGCGGTAAAATTTCAATCTTTGTCCCGTTTTGCGCCGGAGATGGTGGCAATTGAGGAGAGAAAGTGTAGGAGATTTGAGAGGGGTTTGAGTGACGCCGTGAAGAAGTATGTTGTGGCGCAACGAAAAGGAAAGTTCTCCGAAGTTGTGGAGTGTGCTAGGAGTATTGAGACACCGAGAGAGGCGCTGAAAAATCCTAAGACATGGGAACCGAGACAATCAGTGGGAGGTGTGAGTTCATCGTCGGGAAGTTTTGGTACTCAAGGGAGGAAGAGACAACGGGATCAAATGTCTATTTCTCAAGGTCCGTCAAACTTTAGACCTCCGCCTTCTTCTTCATTTGGAACGAGAGGAGTTACCACTAGGTCTTCGATCACCTGCCACGAATGTGGTCAAGTGGGGCACATCCGTGCTCAGTGTCCGCGGCTCTTGGGGACTTGTTTCACTTGCGGGAAGTCCGGTCACTTCGCTAGGAATTGTCCACGCGGGGATGGAGCTCGTAGTGAGTCAGGATCAGTGCAGCAATCGAGGGGTGGACAGGGTTCTAATCGACAATTGTTTCGGGGCACTCAGAGACAGCAGCAGTCTCATTTCCGTCAAACCGCTTCGCCACAGGGATCTCAGGCTGAAAGAGGAGCTAGTTCGTCTACACCTACTCAGGGCTCCGGTCATCGGGGTGGACACGTTCAGGGTCAGACAACTCAGGGAAGAGCTTTTGCCATCACTTCTGCCATTCCACCTCTGTTACTTCTCAGGCTCCAGAGACTTCGGTAGTGAGGGGTACATTTCTTTTGTTTAACTCCTTTGCTAGAGTATTATTTGATTCGGGAGCATCGCATTCTTTTATTGCCGCATCTTTTGCTCATGCTTTGGAATTGGAAATTGAGAGCATCAATCCTCCGTTGTTTGTTGACACACCTATAGGGGGTAGATCGCCGTTAGATCGTATTTGCCGGGATTGTGAACTTATTATCCGAGATCGTCGTTTTACTTCCGATTTTATCGTGTTGAATATGTCGGGGTTCGACCTTATTTTGGGAATGGATTGGCTATCTACGTTTCACGCCACCATAGATTGTTTTAAGCGTCGAGTCCGTATTTGTCCGTCTGGGGGTGCTTGTTTTGAGTTCTTCGGGGAGCGTCGGGAACCGATGGAACCGTATTTGTGTGGGTCTCGGGAACCGGAATCGATGTACGCCTTGCTAGCGAGCTTAACCTTAGATGAGGACGTGTCGCGCGTGGGGAGTTGCCCTAGTTGTTTGTGACTTTCCGGATGTGTTTCCGACTGAGTTACCTGGTTTACCACCTGAGAGAGAAGTCGAGTTCACCTTTGACTTACTTCCTGGTACCGCACCTATTTCCGTACCTCCTTACCGTTTCGCGCCCGCCGAGTTGAGAGAATTGAAGATTCAATTGCAAGAATTGGAGAACTTGGGGTTTATTCGTCCGAGTACTTCGCCGTGGGGAGCACCAGCCTTGTTTGCTCAAAAGAAGGATGGGACGCTTCGCTTATGTATTGATTACCGTAAGTTGAACCGCGTAACCATAAAGAATAAGTACCCAATGCCTAGAATCGACGACCTATTCGACCAACTTCGAGGTGCCACTTGTTTTTCTAAGATTGACTTGAGGTCCGGTTATCACCAGTTGAGAGTTCGGAGAGAAGATATTCCTAAAACCGCTTTTCGTACCCGGTATGGCCACTATGAGTTCGTCGTTATGCCTTTTGGATTAACTAATGCACCGGCAGCTTTCATGGACTTGATGAACCGTATCTTTCGTGCCTATCTCGATCGTTTCGTAGTAGTCTTCGTGGACGACATCCTGATCTATTCGCCTTCAGAGGAGGAACATCAATCTCACCTTTCAATCGTTCTTGAACTTCTGAGAGAAAACCGTTTGTATGCCAAGCTTAGTAAATGTGAGTTTTGGTTGTCCGAAGTTAAGTTCTTGGGTCACGTAGTGTCGAAAGATGGAGTATCCGTTGATTCGGGGAAGGTAGAGTCCGTGATGAATTGGCAGCGACCGAAGAATGTATTTGAGATTCGTAGCTTTTTGGGGTTGGCCGGGTACTATCGCCGGTTTGTACTAGATTTCTCTCGCCTAGCAACTCCGTTGACCAAATTGACCCGTAAGGGGACTCGTTTCGTGTGGAGTGACGCATGTGAGACGGCCTTTCAAGAATTGAAGAAGAGATTGACTACCGCGCCGGTTTTGGTTGTACCCGAACGAGGAATTGGTTATTCCGTATATTGTGATGCTTCGAAGGAGGGATTGGGGTGCGTGTTAATGCAATTGGGACGTGTTGTAGCATATGGCTCGCGGCAGTTGAAGACTCATGAGCGAAATTACCCTACCCATGACCTAGAACTCGCGGCCGTCGTCTTTGCTTTGAAGAGTTGGCGCCATTATCTTTACGGTGAGAAATTCGAAGTCTTTTCCGATCATAAGAGTTTAAAATACTTGTTCACTCAAAAGGAACTCAATTTGCGACAACGTAGATGGATGGAACATTTAGAGGACTACGACTTTGATTTACAATATCATCCGGGAAGGCGAATGTGGTAGCAGACGCGCTAAGTAGGAAATCGACCCAACTTGCGAGTTTGGCCGTCCATGAGTGGAAAACGATGAATGACTTAGGCTTGTATGCGTTGCATTTCGAGGAAGTTCGGGAAGGAGTTACATTGTGTAACTTAACCGTCCAATCGACCTTATCGACCCGAGTTATTGAGGCCCAACAACACAACGAGGAGGCCGGAGAGTTTCGTGCCAAGTTTCTTAGTGGCAATGTTCGAGAGGGTGGATGATTCACGCCGATCAAGGTTTGCGATACAAGGGAAAGTTGTTCGTACCCGTTTCGTGTCGGGAGGAAATTTTGAGAGAATTCCATCACTCACCGTTAGCCGTGCATCTGGGTGGAACGAAAATGTATCACGACTTGCGTAGACAGTTTTGGTGGCCGGGAATGAAGAGAGATGTTGTTATTTTCGTGTCCAAATGCCTTACATGTCAACAAGTCAAAACCGAGCACCAACGACCCGCGGGAGAGTTGCAACCATTACCTGTGGCCGAATGGAAGTGGGAAAACGTGACAATGGATTTCGTTACCGGATTACCGAGATCGCCGAGGGGGCACGATGCCATTTGGGTGATAGTTGATCGATTGACCAAGTCCGCACATTACTTACCGATTCAAGTTACGGATTCGATTGAGTCGCTTAGTCGTCTTTACATTCGTGAGATTATACGTCTTCATGGAATTCCCGTTTCTATTGTGTCGGACCGAGATCCACGATTTACCGCGCGTTTTTGGCAGAGTCTACAGGCCGCTCTTGGTACAAATCTCTTGTTTAGCACCGCGTATCATCCTCAAACGGATGGGCAATCCGAGAGGACGATTCAAATTCTAGAAGATATGCTTCGGGCTTGTGTTATGGACTTTCGGGGTAGTTGGGAGGATCATTTACCGTTAGTCGAATTCGCGTACAACAATAGTTACCAATCTAGTATCGAGATGGCACCGTATGAAGCTTTGTATGGGAGACCGTGTCGATCACCCGTTTGTTGGACCGAGTTGGGCGAGGCTACTTTGGTTGGGCCGAATTAGTTCAAGAAACTTCCGAGAGCATGAGAGCGATCCGACTACGTCTTCTTGAAGCACAAAGGAGAACCACCGAACAAGTCAAGACAATTCGCCAACGATTAATAACCGCTCAAAGTAGACAAAAGAGTTATGCAGACCGCCGTCGCCGACCTCTCTCGTTTGAAGTGGGGGATCACGTGTTCCTTAAGGTATCACCGCGTCGGGGACTATCTCGCTTTGGACAAAGGGGCAAACTATCGCCACGTTTCATCGGACCATTTGATATTATCGAGAGGATCGGAGAAGTCGCGTATCGATTGGCGTTACCGCCGAGGTTATCGGGTGTCCACGATGTGTTTCACGTATCTATGTTACGGAAGTATGAGCCGGATCCGTCACACGTTCTAGAATGGTCCGAACTTGAGTTAGAAGCCGATGCATCGTATGAGGAAGAGCCGATACGCATTCTAGATTCACGCGAGCAAGTTTTGAGGGGTAAAACCATTCCGTTAGTGCGAGTCTTATGGAGTCATCTCGGAAGGGAAGAGTCGACGTGGGAAAGGGAAGACGAAGTGAGGGAGAAGTATCCGCATTTATTTCTGAGTTAATCGATGTAAGTCTCGAACTTTTTAACCTTATGATTGTTAACTTGTTAGTGGAAATATGTGTTGTTACATGAGCGTGATTAATTGATGCATAAATTTTAGTTGACTTGCGTTGTAAATTTCGGGACGAAATTTCTTTAAGGAGGGTAGATTGTAGAGACCCGAATAATTTTAATGCTTGAAATATCGATTAAAAGTTTAATTGAGAAAATATGGTCTTATTTGTGAATATTTGAATTGGGGGCTTAAGTGAGAGAATGGAAGGTTGAGGGGTTAAGGTGTGATTTGTTGATTTAAGAGTATAAATAGGAGTGGTGTGTGAGTATGGGATCATTTTCCCAAAACCAAACTCTCGGCCCTCTCTCCCTCCCTCCGCCGGTTCTCTCTCTCTCCTCTCTTCTCACTCAAAAACCCACCAAAACACCTCCAAGCTCTCAAGAACCCACCCTCATTTCACCTCCTCTACGCAACCCCGGGCTCGTATCGCTTTGGGTGAGGTTCGAGAAAGAGATCGCGGCAAATTTTGAAAGTTGGGAGCTCGAGCTCGTTCGAAGTGTTGGGTTCCGTTCCTTGGACCGAGGTAGGGATTTCTTTGCTACATTTATGTGTTGGTAGCTTGATAATGTGTGAAATCCGTGCTTGGTGATGTTGTTGTTGTTGTTGAGCTTGAAATTCTGATATCTGCAGAAAAATCTGCTCGAAACCTCTCCGTATCGATACGGGATTCTTGCCGTATCGATACATCATTAAAACAGAATGAACTTTGCTGATAAGCATCCTGTATCGATACAGCCATTTTGGCCGTATCGATACCAGTTCCTTATGGGCAGTTTTGCCTTCGTTGCTTCTACTTCGATTGCTTTGAACCCCGGACACTTCTAACACCCTTGTAACACCTCATACACTATCACAAGCTTTTCAATTGACTTCCAATGATTGATTTGTGAATCCTTATTCAATTGACCTCTCGTTAGTAGGATTTCTCTCTAAGTTCATTCGAGTAAACCTTGTTATAATGAGACTTATCGACTGATTGATTGTTTGCGAGTATTTGTGGTATCTCGGTGGTGTAGTCGACACGATGTGAGATGTTGCATGCATGAGTGTGATTATGAGAGAGTCTTAGTTTACGTGTTGGTTAGATAGGAAGTTGTTGAGTCGGGTTTGGTGTAGGGAGTCTCGTAACGCAAGGGGTGGAAATACGGAGACTCTAGTGGACCTCGTAACGCAAGGGGTGGTACCACGATGGTCCGAAGTGTTGGGATTCGCCGTAACTCAAGGGGTGGTAACACGGTGACTCACGGGATGTCATACGCGATGGGTGGAAATCCTTTTAGCGGAGGTTGATGTTGTCGAGTCTTGTCGGGATGGTTAGAGGGAATACATTGATCATTGTCATGCTTGATTGGACCATGTCTTCTCATTCGTTTCCTTTTGCACTTAGCATGTTACTTGCACATAAGTTTAGTAAAGATTTTCCTACTGGGCTAGCATAGCTCAACCTATTCTTTCTTTTCAGGATTAACTGCTGGACAGTGACTTGCATGACTTGCGTGCCTGGAAGTGTAAAGAATTTTTGGAAGCTAACTCTGATCTAGTTACATAGTCATCTTTGTAATAGACTTTCTTTTGATAAAGATGAGGTTGTAACTTAATGATTTGTCTTTACGAGCAAATGTAATATATTTGGGGCCGGAGTGCCAAAGTGTTTACTCTTTTGAAACTGGGAATTTATTTTGTAAGGTTTAACAGGTGGGACATTATTTTGGGAATACGATGGCAAGTAAGGTTCTTTATTCCAATAAGTTATTTATTTCTATGTTAAAAATCCAGGTCGTGACACGTTTTCAGTCCGGGGCATAATCGAGTCATTTTTCGATGTTTTATACCATTTTTGCGTTATTTTCGAGCATTCTTCGGTGTAAGTCCATTTTTGAGGCGTTTCATTCGAGTTCGTCAATTGGCGCAGGCCATGTTGGCCACCATTTATCGTTTGAAAGTGTCGTTTTCGTCCCTTCCAAGGTGTTGTGAGTTTTGGCGTACAATACCCAAAATTTCATTGTTTCCCGTATCCTCGTATCCTGATTGTGTCTTAGGACATATCGTCTCTTTTCTTTCAGAGCTAGGCTGTGTCATACACTCATACGTGTCTGTGTTTAGTCTCGACGTGTTGTCAATACAAGTTTGGTATTAGTGGCGAGTTTTACTGATTCTTATGCACAATGAGAAACTATAAAACTTTAGAATGCAACTTTTACGAACTGAAATGTGATCTATCCATCTCAAAAGCAAAAGGGGACTACTGTATCTCTGGCCCTCGGCCGATCAAAGCTACCAAGTCAAAACAGGGCACATGCGCCCACCAATCAAAAAGAGGCACGCAGGCTCTCGAAATGTCTATCCATCAAAAGGCTATCTACTTGGACACGCAGGCCCTAAATCAAAAGCAAAAAGGGTAACGGAGGCCTCGTCAATGCTCCTCAAGCCCGTCACCGCTGTCTGAAGTACCGTGCAGCTCCCGAGGATCGTCCCTATACCTCGGATCGTCAATGGAGTCGTCAGAGCCATTGCTGGTGGATGAGTGCTCCTCATCCTCTTCCTCTGCCCCTTCTTCTTCCTCTCCTTCCTCGTCTTCGGAAGTGGGACTCATGACCAGTCTCGGTCTGCGAGTCGGACCCGGCTTCTCCAGCGTCGGCTTCTCGCGCCTCTTCAGTTGGTACCGAAGCTCAGCTTGCCTCACGGCCTGCTTGGCCTCCTCCTCGAGTGCACGCGCTGTCTGTAAACCCCTCGTCTGTCGCCACGTGGCGGTAACCGGAGGCGCGGATTTCTGTGCCACCACCTTCTTCGGTGGCGGATCTCGCGCACTCTTCCGCCTAGGGTTCCTCTTCTCCTCCACCTGCATTATCATTGCATTTCAAAGCATCAGTATCTATTGCACATGTTGTATTTCTGTATTGAAAACAGGTACATCTATCAAGCTATCCAAGCAGGAACGTATCGAAAGCAGGAATGTATCGAAAGCTGAAATGTATCGCTTCATACCTGGGTCCTCTGAACGACGGCTGGCTGAGTCGGCTGTGACGTCGGTACCTGGTACTGCAACTCCAGTGGCGTGCCGCTCGCTGCTTTTCTCACTGCATTCTCCAACGCCAGCATGCGTCGAACGACTTCGTTCACCCATTCAATTGGCACCTGCATGCAATTCAAGTTCATCAGACTGTTTAGCAGATAATTCAAGCTTTTAAAGTTCAAAAGTAATATTGGAAGCTGATTCTTACCGACACGGTCACAGGAGCAGGCTCTGTCCTCGCAGGCGCTAACTGAAACTCTGCAGGATTCCCCTGACTGTCAACCACAGGAATCCTCCAAAGCAGCGTAGGGAGTCCACCAACTGCTGGTCCGCTCGGGGCTCGCCTGGCCCGGCTCTCACCTCCTCTCTGTCCCTCTCCGGCTGCTCTCCTCTCCTCAGCAGCTCCCGCGGCCTGGCCTCGCGCCTCTCTCCGGCCACGGACCCCCAATGGACCCGCCAAGAAGTCTCGCTGGTAGGCTGCATAGTCCCTACCAGGACGCAGGTATCGCTCAAGCCTGGCGTTTGGCCTCGTGTACCTCTCCAGCTCAGCCCGCGTGTACTCTCCTGTATGTGAAGCTCGAGCCGGTAGCGGCCCTGGCACCCAGAACTCAGGATAACCAAGCGACTGGCGCGTCACTCGGTCTCCTAGGTACCACTGCCAACCAAAGGCAGACTCTAACAGCACCCTGCTGGCCGTGACAACTCTACTCCTGGCCAAGTACTCTGGCTCTGGCTCCGCCCTTCTCCAGGGATCCCAATTGACCTGCAAGTCAAAGCAAACAGGCAATGCAAGCGATTGATCAGCGACAGCATTAAAACAAGGAAATGAATGCGTGTCTAAGGCTTACAGTTACGTATTCATACCTGTGAGGCCCTGAGCTCGTCCAAGTACAGCCTGAAGGCGTTGAGCTCGCCTCTCCCTTCCTTCTTCCCGGTGTTCTCCTTGCTCCACTTCAACGCGCGAGGGAGAGTGCTCAGGTCTGGATGCTTGCATTCTGGCGGGTACATCCGCAAAACCTCGTAGGCCCAGAGCTGCAGGGTTTAGACAGGTTCAAACATCAGTCAAGGCATACAGCATTGGAAATCAAAACAATCAAGCAGGCTAAGCATTGGACAAGCATGTTCAAGTTGTGCTTAAAGGGATTAGAATTGTACCTCCCAGACCCTCCAGTAGCCGGCTGTGCTCTTTCCCGTCCTCGACGAGTCGCCAAAAAAGAGGTAGGCCGTCCCAAGAGCCGCTCCGCCCCAGTCAAAGCGCGAGGCTGTCCTCAAGTCCCTTAACACCGGCAAGTAGGACAGGTGCACGTTGCTCCGCCTGTTCGGATACAGTGTGGCACCGAACAAGTACAGCAGAAACGCCCGGGCCATCTGCTCCGCCTCCCGGTCACTCGACACCTCCTCTTTCAGGTAGCCCTTAAACTGGTCATACCTCGCCATTCCTCCCTCTATCCTGGGCACTCTGCCCAGAAACCACTCCAGTGCGGCTCGATCCTCCTGGATCCCTGAGTCAAACGGGATGGGCTCGCCCCCGACCCTCAGCCCTGTGATCGCTGCGAAGTCAGCAGGCGTCACTGTCATCTCCCCAGGAGGTAGGTGGAAGGTATTGGTGGTATCCCTCCACCTCTCAGCAAGAGCAACGAGGACGGCATGATCAATCCTCGCTGGGGTCAAGGTCCGCACAAACTCCCCAAAGCCCGCCTCGTCTACCAGCCGCCTCACTCTCTCTGGCAGCCCCTCGTACAGCTGCAAAGACGCGCACGCGCCCCCGAAGCCGCGAAGGTCCCTCTGTTCAGCTCTAGCCTGTTTCAGGTACAAAGACAAGCAGCAAATGGTTCGTCAGTACTCGGGAAGTTCATTCTCAAGTTCTAGGTAATCAATGAAGCCTACAATAGATGATTGGTTCAAGTTATTACGCATTGGGCCTCTACTACAGAAATACGTGGCTTTAGCATGCTATGGTTCGCAAGATCGTTCATGCAAATTCTAAAAGTGCAAACAAGTTCTAAGCAAGTATTGAATGTGAACTATCAAAGCAAGAATATTGAAATCAAATTACAAAGGGTGTTTTCTGGAAATATACCTCCATCCATGTCGCCGCAAGGTGGACCCGGGGATCCCTCAACACCAACTCGTCGTCGTAATCCCTCCGCGACGGTGCACGGGCTGCAACGCCCGATGGAACGAAGAGGTGCGGCGTGGGAAGCACGTATGCCTCTGCTGAAAAGCCCGGCCGACTCGTGTTCTTCGCCTCCTCCACGGCCGTAACCCTAGGCCCCTGCGCCTCAACTCGGGCTCTCTCCTCAGCCTCGGCGTCTCTCTGAAGCTCCTCTCTCTCCAGTCTCTCTCTCTCGGCTCGCTCCGCCGCCTCCGATGCAGCAATGGCCCTCGCCCGGTCCTCCTTGGCCTTCAAAACTATCTCCTCGACCAAGGGATTATCCTCCAACAGTTTCGCCAACATTTCGTCTGGAAGGTGTTCGGCGACATCGTACTTCGTAATCGGCACGTGTCTCGACGACGTGGCCGCGGTCGATTCGGGCCGAAACAAGATGTCCTCCTCTCGGACCTCAACCGGAGTCTCTGTAACCTCCGCCTCTGCATCTACAACGCTTTTACCCTTCGCCGAATCCCTCGGCGGGGACCCGGACGGTTCAACAGTGTCATCTCCTCCTGCACTGCCACTGCCTCCTCCAGCATCAACCATCGCGCGAGGCTCCTCCTCTGTCGCGCGATGGTGCTCTCCTGCACCAATGTCCCCGGCGTTTCCCGGACTCACACTGGTCACCACCGACCCTTCCACGGCCATGCCTGGATCTAATCGCTCGACGACAGCCTCTACGGCCTCAGGCTCAACGGTCGCGTGAGCCTCTGGCTCTGTCGCGCGACCCTCATCGCCGCCAACAGTCGCCTGCTCGCCGCCCCCTTCGCCATCTCCGCCCATCGCCACCGCTGCACCAGCCTCTGCGATGGCTTCCACTGGTGGAGGATCCCCTGTTCCGACGGCTGTGGACTCTCCTCGGTCCCTTGGATGATCAATAACGCCTCCCCCGTCTTCCCCACTGCCGTGGTCAGTCATGGTTGATTGATCAAGGTTGGGTTCGTCGATTTCGTGAGTGGAATCAAGATTTGAGAAGGTTTGAGAGGGATTTGAGAGCAGAGACGAGAGAGGGGAAGGAGTTCTGAGGATTTGAAACTGCTGTGAACAGTTTCTGCAACGTCCCCGCGACGATTTAAACATTTGGAACAGGTTTGGGCCGGGTCTGGGCTTTTCCAGGTCCAAGCCCTAACTTCAGACCCTCGCGCGATGGTCTAAGAGTGTCGCGCGATACTTTGTTTTGGGCCTCAGGCCCAATTCGAATTCTAAGGCCGGCCCAATCTCAATTAATCCCTCGTTAAGGTCCATAGCGTGTTGATATGTTACCAAAGGGTCATTTTGGAAGCTTCGCCTTCAGACCTGAAGAGTTTGGCATCCCCAGCAGTGGTCCGCCCGCAAACAAAACGGCGACGATCTATCCGTCCGATCAACCTACAGCGACGATCTATCCGTCCGATCAATCAACAGCGACGATCTATCCGTCCGATCAATCAACAGCGACGATCTATCCGTCCGACCAATCCACAGCGACGATCTATCCGTCCTACCAATCCACAGCGACGATCTATCCGTCCGATCAATCGACAGCGACGATCTATCCGTCCGACCAATCCACAGCGACGATCTATCCGTCCGATCAATCCACGACGACGATCTATCCGTCCGATCAACCTACAGCGACGATCTATCCGTCCGACCAATCCACAGCGACGATCTATCCGTCCGATCAACCTACAGCGACGATCTATCCGTCCGACCAATCCACAGCGACGATCTATCCGTCCGATCAACAAAACGGCGACGATCTATCCGTCCGATCAACCTACAGCGACGATCTATCCGTCCGATCAATCAACAGCGACGATCTATCCGTCCGACCAATCCACAGCGACGATCTATCCGTCCGACCAATCCTGACGATTTATCTATCCGTCCGATCAACCTACAGCGACGATCTATCCGTCCGACCAATCCACAGCGACGATCTATCCGTCCGATCAATCCACAGCGACGATCTATCCGTCCGACCAATCCACAGCGACGATCTATCCGTCCGACCAATCCACAGCGACGATCTATCCGTCCGATCAATCGACAGCGACGATCTATCCGTCCGATCAATCCACGACGACGATCTATCCGTCCGATCAACCAACAGCGACGATCTATCCGTCCGACCAATCCACAGCGACGATCTATCCGTCCGATCAATCAACAGCGACGATCTATCCGTCCGATCAACCTACAGCGACGATCTATCCGTCCGATCAACCTACAGCGGCGATCTATCCGTCCGATCAATCAACAGCGACGATCTATCCGTCCGACCATCAATCAGCGACGATCTATCCGTTCGATCTTCAATCCCCCTTTGGTGCACGGTATTTTTATATACTCGTCTGCATTTTCCATTTTTTCGGCTTTTGGGCGGATTTGGTGGGTGTCTAGAAATCTTTGACGTTACCCGTACCAGTCAATGGTGCTCCGCGTGCCGTCAAAGAGGGACTACTGTAGACACCCCAATCTGGGTCTCCCAATCGTTTTACTTATTTTTTACGATTTTCTTGTTTCCCCGATGATGAAATCGGATCAAACAGAGCTTGGATTGGAATTGGATTAGGCTTGGAACGCTCAGAAACCTTGCTTGAACCTTTCAAACCTTTCTGAACCTTCAGTCAAAGCCTGAGCCAGAGTTGACCCTCGCGCGAGCCTTTGTGTCACTCGCGCGACACTCAGCCTGCCACGTGTAGTCAAAGTCAAACTGTTGACTGTTGACCCTCGCGCGACACTCATGGACCCTCGCGCGATGGTTCCTTCCTGTCCTTATCACAGAATCCAGCTGGACTTGTGATGATTGCTTGGCACATGGGTTCCCATGGGCTGGAACCCCGTTCTCCTCAGCTGAACGACGTGCTGGCAGGTCCTAGCCCCATGCAAACTCCCACCCACTATCTCACCTTGTTGGCTAGCCTCACAACCAAGTTGTGACCAGCCTTAGTGGCTGGTCCTAAGGGCTTGTTTGGCCCCTAACTAAGCCTTACTCTCTCCCTATAAATACCCCCATTGGTCTTCCATGTTAAGGGTTCCAAAAAATCAACTAAGAAATTCTTTGGTTGATTCACAAGTCTTATACTAGCTAGCACAAAGTCACTAACCCCAAAACCACTTCCTAATCTTCTGAGCCTAGTGTGTTCATACATACTTGGTAGCAAGGCCACATCAATCAATTTCATCTATTCCCAAACCCTTTCCAAGCAAAGGTATAACATTTAACATGTTTCTGTTTTGATCCCTGAGGGGGGCTGACAGGGCCAAGGCTGGTAATCAATACCATGCCCTGGTCCTAAAGCCAGCAGAGTTACAAGAATTCGTGGCTATTAAACCCTCGCGCGATGGTCCCCTATGCTCGCGCGACACTTGTGTCAGCAAGAGAATGGACCTTGTGGGGAAGGGAAGCTAGCCCTTTTCTGTTTTGCAGTGTATTTATGTTTGTTGTATCTTAATTTGATTTTTAGATCACTGTTATGCATGCAAAACAAAATACAGTAGCTTGTTTATTTATTTTAAACAGTTTGGAATGCCTTTGGGATCCCCTGAACCTGTCTCAGGACCCCAAACATGCAAAGCAATTCCTGGAAGTCCAGTCAGGAGTGTCGCGCGAGAGTCACTCTCTATCGCACGACAGTTCTCTGATTTCCATGAGTGGCCCTTGCATGGGCAACTAGGCCCTTGGCCTCTGTTTTGATACCCCCACTGTTTAGGGGTTGCATTCTATCCCATTTGGCTCCTGTTTGGAGTTTGGTGTAATAATTAGTATTTTCAGCCTTTCCATAAACTGCTTGGTTTGCTTCCTGGGTGTGCACTGGTCCTTCCAGAGCCCAGAAGGGAATGATTCAGGGGCTGTGGTGAGATGACATACTCGCGCGAGAGTCAGTGTGTCTCGCGCGATGGTTGACTTGCATGCAGATCTGCCCAGGCATGCAAGTTGGTCATCGTGCAAGACAAATCTGCCCCGAGCTTGGTTTTGGCATCTGATCGCTGTCCCGAGGTCATTCCACTTATTTATCGTCAATACTATCCATCCATGCCATTATTTGATCACATCTTGCAAAGTGTTACAGTTTTAATCCCCGATTAACTGTTCCCCGCCCTAATTGGCTAAAATCAATTAAAAGAGGAAGAATCACAAATGTTTTCATGAAAATGCCTAAGTAGAGACCGATCTCCGGATTGGGCGAGAGGGGTGCCATAAAACCCTTCCCTTCTCGTAACCTGGCTCCCGAACCTAGATATGGTTATGACGGACTGGTTTCCTTCACTTTTTCAAATCAAACAGCGCGGCAGGTGCTTCGAAATACGGTTCCTTGAGTGTCGGACCTTCAAAACTCAAGTGGCGACTCTGTATTTTTGAGCGCTCGCCACCGGCGCTCGCGCTCCCTCGATTATCAAAAAAAAGGGCCGCAATGGCGAAAGGAACGAAATCCTTTCTCCGAGGGCATGCTGCCCACACAAGCCTTGAGAATGTTGTTCTTAAAAGACATTCTCTAGGCCCTTTACTCCATTTTTCTCTTCACCATTGAAGTTAGTTCCTTACTTACTTTGAGGTCCCAACTACCCAATATACCCATTTAGTACACACATCCATACCTCTACTCTCTTTTTCAACCTTCCGACGTCCATCCGCCTTCATCAAAGCTCATTCAAGCTCCAGATCTAAGGTAAAAACCAAGTTTCCTTGGGTTAGGCTCTGTCCTAGTCCTGAGGGGACCTTTCTGTTTTCAGGCTTAACCCTTTTGGTTGAGATCTGACCCAAAACCTCTTTTACAAAACAAAATTAGAGTTCTGTACAAAGGTGTGCTACGCCGCGCGGCTCTTTAGAGCGTCGCACGGCATAGTAGACTAGTACGCACGGCATTTCGAAAGAATACTATTTTCTTGATCAAACTGTCTAGATCGCGATCGTCCGTTGTTGGGTCTTTCTGTATACCAAAAGCCGTCTCAGAATGAGACCATTTCTACAAGCCATGTTTTAAATTCCATAGATCTTTTCAAAACAAGCAAACGTATCAAAAATGGTTTTCCCTTCATGGTTTGAAAGAATGGTGCAGATCTGAGATGATCTGACGGCTGTGAGTTGTCTGAAGCTTTAAAATAAAACCGTGCGATGTAATGGTACACCGTGCGAAGCTTTACAAAACTATAAAAGTTTGGTATCGGGATCGGAATCACGCACGGCATATTGGTAAGCCGCGCGCTATAAGCCGATATGCCGTCTGACGGAGGGCAGTGATCCAGACAGTCCGTTTGAATATCTTTCTTGTTTATATCATCGCCATGCCATCTTTATCATCTCTGTACAGCAAGCACCACTAGCACGGCAACGTGTTATGATTTATCTTGTTTCCCTTTCCCTTTATGTGTTTTTAAGGTTTTCCGAGTTGTATTAATCCCCCCATTTAAAATGTTTAGTAGAGACCGATTTTCACCGGGCGAGCGGGGTGCTTTTCAACAAAACCTTCCCCGTTCGTAACCTGGCTCCCGGATCCAAAATCTCAAACAGTTTCGCTAGATCAAAAGGCCTTCTCTTTTCAAATAAACTCTCGGTTCTTCGGATCATCCATCTCAAAAATTCGGGTGGCGACTCTGTCATAAAACAGCACCGCGGGCGCGGGAGCCCACAGGGACTTTTTCACATAATTAACATAAATCATTTAATTTGAAATCTTGAAACTAAATTAGCAAGATCATCCAACTCTATTTTATTTAGCATGCTCAATTTAATCATACTCGAACATTTAACACACAAACTAAAGCATAGTGTCACATGGACGGACACCTTTGGAGTGGTAAACCACTTATGCTTTATCAACAACAAGTAGTCAAGCAATCATACAACAAGCTCATCACCATCCTTATGATTGAAACTAAACGATAAATTCTTACTGAAGGTCGTTATTTCTTTCTTTGAAGGAAGTTCAAAAGAACATATGTTTATTGAGGGTAAGGTTCATTAATCGACATGCATTTGGAAAATAAGTAAAGTATCATCAAGCGGATAAGGGTAATTCTACGTTTCAAAAGTATACACATTTATATTTAAGGAAAGTAGATATACCATTATCTATGCTTAATCAATTCAAGTTTCTACACTTAGAGTTTAGAAGGTAAGATCTATCCAATAATTTCTTAGGAATAGTAAACATAAAAAAAAGAATCTATGTATACTTAGGAATAATGGGGACGAAGAATCCTACCTTGATCCGAAACTAGTCGGGGCCGAATAAGCTTGTTGAAAAAATTTCTACGGGCGGTGAAACTCCAAATTCGGGCCCAACTTTGGATGGCAGTAACTCAGTCAATATTTGGCCGAATAAGGTTGTTCTTGAGTCGAAATCGAAGCTCTAGAAGTGCTCTACAACTTTTGTGAAGGAAGTTGATCCTAGAAACCACTTTAGGTAGGAGAGATATGGTGATAAAGGGATGGACAGTTTGCTGTCTGGAATCTGGAAATCCGAATTTTTACTGAATTTCGGATGTCGATATCTTTGTCGTTTCTTGACCGATTAGGGTGGTTCTTAGGTCTAATTTGAAGGGCTCGAAGTGCTCTACAACTTTCCCGAAGGAAGTTGGTCCTAAGGACTACTCTAAGCAGGAGCAAAATGCGGATTTGTGAAGGGCAGTAAGCTGCCTGGAAAAACAGAAATGGTTTCTAGAGAGAAGTGAGAGCAAAGGAGTGAGGTGTGAGTTGAATGGCAAGTAAATGGTGCTATTTATAGCAAAAGCCTGGCTTATTATCCAAGGGATAAATTTTTCCCTAACAATTATTGACCAAGGGGTAATTTTTGAAAGGCATAGCTTTGAAAGCATGCCATGATTTGTCATGACTAACCCTTTAGGCTTAAGGCTAAGAACCTAGGTTATTATGGAGGGGTTTTGGTTTAGTCTTGTCTAGGAAAAGTTTGCTTGCAAGAAGAAGGACATAATTGGCTAGGATCATGCTTAAAGTTAGCTAGAAAATGGGTTGGCAATGGTAAATAGGCTTAAGGCTAAACATGTAGCTTGTTGGAGTGTACAACATTCTAGCACACAAGCACACTCTCTCTCCCCCTCTCATGGCCGGCTCCTCCCTCTCTCTCTTTCTCCCATTTTTTTGTTCCATGGTCTAGTCCAATCACTCCTTTAATCAAGTCCAAGCCATGTCCATCCAATTTTGGTGTAAGAATAGGTAATCATAGAGATTTGATAAGGCTTTTAAGACTATTCTAGGCAATCCTAGGTGATGATAACCTTGGTTGGCAAGTCTAGTAAGAAAGAACAAAAAAAAAGGATAGGCTAGGTTTATGTTTAAAGTTGGCTAGGATGGGTTGTCAATTGGGGTTTAGGCTTAAGGCTAGCTAGTTGATAGCTTGTTCAAGTATGCCTAACAACTATTACTCAAGGGATAAAAATTTTCCTAGCAAATATTACCCAATGGGTAAGATTTTTCCTAGAAAGTAAACCTATGTATATTTAGGCATGCTTATATTAGGCTATGATACTATAGATGTATACAACTAAGCATTCATAGGCTTAAGACTATAATCTTAGGGTTGCATGCATGGCAAGGCTAGGTTTTCTATTACTCAATGGATAATATTTACCCTACTAACTTTTGTTCAAAGGGTAAAGAGGAAATGGTGAGAGGTTAAGGCTTTCAAGTGAAAGCATTGCCTAATAGTTAGAAATTTTCCTAGAAAGTGGCAAGGCTAGCAAAATGATGACTTCTTCTAGTATGACTTGTCTTGTTAAGTCAATACCTTCATTGGCAATTTCTAATATCTATTGACCAAAGAAAACAAATCTTCCTAGCATTTATTGACCAAAGGATAAGAAAAAAATAATGAAGGTAGTATGACAAAAGCTAGGGCTTTCAAGTGTTAAGCATTGACCAAAGGTTAAAATTTTCCTAGGAAACTTTTATCCAAGGGGTATACTAATATAAGCTTAAAGAAAATTTAGAAATGTAATTATGTTGACCAATTTAGGGTTAAGGCTAGGGTTTTTAGACTTGCATGCTTGGCAAGACTAGTTTTTCCTCTTTTTGAAGCAAAATCATGGCTTCCTATCTTTCAAGTACCTAAGTGACTAGCCTTACCAATCTAAGTCTTTCATTAGCAAGACTAATTCCTATTGTCCAAGGGGTAACATTTTCCCTAACAAATATTAACCAAAGGTTAAGGAAGAAAAATGCCACATAAGGCTTTGAAATGACAAAAACATAAGGTCAATTAATTATTTATAGTAGTCTATTGGTTTAATTAGGCTTAGGAGGGGTTCACAAGGCTCAAAGGGGGTTAAGAAGGCTCATTAAGGGTTAGGGGGGTGTAACTAGGTGAATCGGTAGTTCGGTTTGCTAACTAATCGGTTGAAAACTAATTCTACATGCCATGTAGGATTTCTAGCCAAGAAATAAAATTTTAAGACTTTATTTCAAATACAAGGAAAATATACAAGTGCTTTTGTAAGCATACTTGTCTTTAGAAAATGACTATATTGTCCGAAGCAAAATTTTTTATAAGTCTCAAATCCAATTATGACGGATTATTAGGAATTAAAAGGAATTTAAAAAGCAAATCCAAGTAATCAAAATAAAATTCAAATATTTAACGAAATTTTTATTTACCAAAAATCAGGGTCGTTACAGGTATAGTTTTTGAACTGAGTCTCCTCTTGATTGGTTTCTTGATCCATTGTTTAGGAATGGAGTTTTCTCTTGATGTACTATATGTTTATTGAATCTATATTATCATCTGTTATCGTTTTGGAAAAATAAAAGATGAGAACGCGTAATTAGATTACAAGTCGATCTAGCTAGTAGGATCTGTATTATGTAAACATTGATTGATAAAGTGAATGTATAATTTTATCGAATGGAATTTAGGTGGTGTTTCCACTAATGTTTTTGTTAACAAATTGTGTCAAATTTGCATATTGTTCACACTAATAAATAAGTTGTGCATCCTCATTTTTTTTATTCACAACTTATTCATTAGTGTAAACAACTTGTGATTATGAATGAATAAGTTGTGTTGCAAAACTTATTCATTACTGTGAACATCGATCTAGTAAACATTTAATTTTAGATCGAGATAGCAAAGAGTTGAAATAGTAAGATGGGGTGAACACATCTCTAATTTGTGCTCCAAGTTGCTCACACCTGAAAATGACACGGGGACTTGATTTCTTGCCCCGATTTTGCTGAAGAATGTGTCAAAAGCATCGTCGCCGCCTCCAACTGTTTTTTCACTGGGCATTTTGCCATCAAGCTGCAAAAAACAAACAGCTAGGTCATAAGTCACATAAACCCAGAATAAAATAACTTCAAAATAGGAAGAAATGTACAAAAATAACAATGCTCGTGCCTAAAGGCACAACACAACGTATTCTGAACTCAACCTAAATGACTACCCTTCTCTATTATTAATCACCTCTACCAATGAACTCGACTTCTCCAGAAAGAAACTAAGGCCGAGTTTTCCTACGGGGCTAAGACCTAAGGCCGAGTTTTCCTAAGGGGGACGACGCAATGCATTCAAACGCAATCTAAATGAAGTATCATACATTCCTCTTCTCCCAAAGAGAGTATACTTCTCCAAGTCTAATAGAAGTGTACCATACCACACATTTCCCTTCTCCCAAACAAATTCTACTGGTCCAAAAAAATTTGTTTACCAAACGTGGTCCATCTAACCAATTTTAACAAATGAATTCGAAAAAATATCAAACAAACAATTAACGTAGACAAATCTATCTAATGCGAAATAGTTCCAAGATGAACCATAAATCAAATAGTCATGCAAAAGATGTATGTTACAAAAGATGCAATAACAAAAAGGAACTTGAGAGACGCATGAATCACCACCATGGAACACTCTTGGGCCCTGGCGAATGTATGTGGCACCGTTAAGGTAATTTTTACCTCAATGACATGAACCACCAAGTACTGCATAATGACTGCAAATTGACTCAATCAAATTTTCCTTTTGCTCGTCGCGGATCACCACAATATATAACATTTGAAACCAAAGAAGGCATTGGAACTTTGTAAAGCCCAAAAATAATAAAAGTAGAGAAGTACATTGAAACCAAAAAATGAAATCTTTCAAGGGCAGGTACTTGATGAGCACCCAATATTGTAGATAATTGGTGCGACTAGTCCCGTTCTATCTTGCTTTTACTTATGTTTATTTAGCTTTTATAGCGATATTGCACGTAAGGTGTGTTTTCATGTGTTTCAGGTAAAACGTGCAAATAAGGCATAGTTTGACGCCATGAATGGCCCAAGTGCTTCCAAGTACCCGAAGACCCTGTCGGCCCCTTAAAATCTGTCTAAGTATGGAAAAATGACTTTCTGAAAAAGTATAGATTCTCGAGATTAAAAATGGCGGTAATTGATCTTTGAATTTTTCTAAGGGTAACTACAAAGTTACAAGGTTTTATTTAAAGAGCAAGGTCATGTTTTGAGCCTTTTCGTCTTGAGAAAAATGTGCAGTTTTCCGTTTTCCATTTGACATTTTGATTTAATTGGAATCTTGAAATTCTGGTAATGCCATTGTTTCCAAATGGGGGGTACTTTCTTATTTTCATTAAATAAAATTAAAGTAAAGAAAAGGTAAAAGAAAGGTTTAAAATGTAGTCTTTACTGTGGTATCGATACAACCATTTTTGCCGTATCGATACATCATTGAAACAGAGCAAGGGCTGGCCGTAGAGAACTGGTATCGATACGGGCATTTTTGCCGTATCGATACGGGTTCTTTTTCAGTAGATATTTTTACTGCTTTTCAGACTTTCCATTAATGGAAAGTTTCCTTTTGTAGCTAGTTTTTTGGGTTTTTTCCAGACTTTTGAGGAGAGAGAAAGGCTCTTTTGTTTAAATATGGACCTTCTCTCTCTCTCTCAGGGAGCTAGCAACATTTTACCTTTAAGTCTTTTATTTTTAGAGCTCCATTAATGGTGTTTCAAGTTTTCTAGTCATTTCTTCAAGGAACTCAAGTAAGTACTTTCCGTTTAATCTTTTCTCGTTTATTAATCTTGTAGCCCCGGACTAGATCTCTTTATAAATCAAGTTTATTTTCGATTCCATCGGTTATTTATGTTTTCATCCTTAAGCATGCTTTCTAGTCTTTTCATGTTGCGTGAGTAGTCGATTAGGCTTGGCCGTGGGACGAATATCCTCTCGTGACTTATGTTTTTCTTGCCTTCTCAACTCATGGCTCGAAGTTTGGTATGAAAAATAAGAAGAGTTCGCCTTTATGTAACAAAACTAGTCGATGTTAATCTCCGGTGATCATATGCTCGCTCATATGGTTCCGTGAGCGATGTCTCGGCTTGTGTTTGCCAAAAGAACAAAAAGAGCTCACTTGTTTTCCATACTTCATTTCTAGTCTTTTAATGGTTTCATTACTAAATCTTCTGGTTGATAGCCTAAGCCGCGCGATTCAACCGAGTTTTCGTTGAGAATGGCCCGATGGCCTAAGTTGCGGGCGATAGTAGTTCCATTGCCATGCCGCTTGTTTAACGTAGTCAAAACCAAGTTTCTAGTCTATTTCATCGCTTTTCAAAGCAAAACCGATAGTTGGCCGTCTTAACGCCGGGAATACTTGCTTCTAAAAATCCTAATTAGCTATAGAGATTCTCTCTGTGGGAACGATTCCGGATTTCCGGTATCTATGCTGACAGTGACTTAGTCCTACGCTCGGGGAATTCAACCTCTTTCGAAGGCGAGGTTGTGGACGAAGCAGTACTCAGGCTTTCCAAAACAAAACAAAAACTAACCATAAAGGGGCTTCTAAAATAAAATCTTTCGAGGGCTCAAGGACTTTCAAAAAGTGCTTTGAAAATTAGCAGAGAACGAATGATGTGGTTGAAATTAGTCCATAGGCACGGCCTGGAGAAAAAAGTTTCAGTACAAAAAAATTTAAATTTCTGGTAAAATTAGTCCCTTTCTTTTTCTTTTTGTTTTTTTAAAAATAACATAAAATCAGTTGCTCATCCGCATGCCCATCCCCAATGTGGGAAGAACATCTCCGACCTTTCCGTCAATCTCGACTCAAACTTTAAATATTTTGAGCCCGAAGTACTCCTCATTTTTTCATTACGGTGTCTAAATCTCCAAAGCTTCTTTGTGCATTTCGAATTTAATATTTTTTCATTAGTGGAGCTTTAAATCCAACATATGCTTAGAAGTTAGATATGTGTTTCATATAATGACTGGAAAAAAAAAGTAAGATGTAAACAGAAAACAAAAATCGGTAATTGTATTACTAAAGCAACGTAAACATTGGGGGTATACTGAAAGAAAATAATGAAATACACTCACCTCAATTCTTTCGGAAGTAGAGTGAAATACAAAATCCTATATATGCGCAGTACATATTTGACAAAAAATCTGTTACAAAAAAAAAGGAACCGTGAAATACAAAAAAAAGAATGAAATACAAAACCAAACTAACGGCCGTATTAAGCAAAAAAAAAATCTGATGAAAGGGAAACAAGACAATACTGTGCGTTGGGGCTAAACCGAAAAAAAAAAAATGAAATACACTCACCTCAAGTTAAGGTGTTTCGGAATCATAGGGAATGGGGGAGGAGTGAGGGAGAGAGTAAAACAATGAAATACAAAACGTGTATATTGATTTTGCCGTGCACTGTCATTTTGCATTCTTACCATAAATAAAGTGCATTTATTGCCGTGTATATTGAATGTGTATATTGATTTTGTTTCTATCCATTTTGCCGTGTATATTGAGTTGCCATTTTGCCGTGTATATGATTATTCAGATTTTAACTTTGAGTTTGAACATTCCATAAATAAAGTGCACTTTATTGCCATGGGATTAGGAATAGCAATAGCAATAGCCTTTGATTTGCCTTACCGTAAATTATTGTCGTGGGAGCCAATTAATTAATGGGGTCTTAGAATGGAAATGAACAAATGGTGAAGATTTATGCAGAAAAATGTGTTACAAATCTAACGGTGTAGGAAAAATACGTGGGCCACCACACCGTCGCGATTTGTATTATAGATGATTTTTTGACGACCAAACACGAGCTCGAATTTGAGTAGTAATGTTGGGTCTCCCGAGTTAGCTTGTGTGCACTTCGAACTAATCCCTAGACTCCACTCACAATTTTTTCACAAAATTGCGCATGAGGTTAAGATGACCCCAAGCGTTATTGAAAACTTACGAGGGAGCAAACCCCGAATTCTCAGCTAATTGCACCGTACAACCCCTTGGGGTTAGCAACCCTAGTTGTCTTTGAATGGCTTTCCTCTACGTACTTCCATTCAAGGTTTCTTGCTTGCCAATACGCGCAAATCCCACTTTGTCTCTATGTACGTGGAAATCCACCTGGTCGTCTCACCATGCACTTATGGCTTGGCTATATATTTATGTCCCCTCTCTCTCTCTCTCTCTCGTTCACTCACGCACAATATTCCTCTCCCGCATTGTTTTTTTTTTGGTAAGTGAAAATTTTATACCAACAAACGGAGCCAAAAAACTACACAAAGCAACAAGGGCATTGTTGCTAATTAACCAGTTGTTGAACTGAAACCGTGAGGAGAGAGATGGAAAACGGGTCGTCAGCGGCAGAGAAATGGGGGTTCAAGGGGAACCAGGTGCTGAGCACGGTGTCCGCTCTCACAATCAGAGGCGTTATCAACGACATGCTGGGGAATATCAATCGATCAGACCCTAGGTCCGTCATTCCTCTCGGCCTCGGCGACCCTGCCGCCTTCCCCTGCTTTCGGACCACCCAAATTGCCGACGACGCCATCAACGACGCTGTCCGTTCCGCCGGGTTCAACGGCTATGCGTCCACCGTCGGTATCCTTCCGGCCAGAAGGTAGTTCTGCTTCACACGTTGGAAATATCTTTTGGACTAGGATTCCGTACGGAGGGTTTTTTTTTTTTTTTTTCTTCTTCTTTCCATTTTTTATAGAACGGCAAAAGAAAATTTCATTCATCTTTGAACATAACATCTACAAAGACCAAAGAGAGCAAGGATAAACAGCATCACAACCTAAAATAGACATCCCAACAGAATATATTGACACGAAAGCCTATGGACAATCACATGCTAATCCCACCAAATTCTTACCAAATGATTCGAGCTTTCTCGTGTTATAGTATTTGTTGAGTATAACCAAGGATGGAACCAAGGGGGGTTTAGTGGCGGCGACTGACACGACAAGAATTTTAAAAAATGCAATTAATATATGTAAAAAAAATTATGCCCAATTTATATAGTCTCGCCAACACTAGATTTTTTTAGTATACATTCCGCCACTGCTAGGGTAAAATCCTGATTCTGTCCTTGAGCAGAACGTTCACACCAAAAATCGAGTTTGTCGGATACATGCAATAGCTTAATTGAAACACTTTTAATTGCGGATAAAAAAAAACACTTTTAATTAGGAAAAGTTGACGGCCTAATCAAGGACGTATGCTGGGACCGACGTAGAATTTCAATGGTTGACTATTGAAAATAATAACATACAAACACTGAAAAATTAATTTTGCTAAAATTGTACAAATACTACCACAAAGATTACTACTCCTGTGTACTAATTGTGTTCGATCAACCTTTTTAATATTGACGCAGCGGAATTCAAACGTACTAGTCCAAACGAGATAAACAACTCGTCGCAACGAGCAAATCTTGCGCACAAGAAAGAAAGAGAGAATCTCTGCAATATTATTGATTAAAAGTTCCATAAACTCTAGATTACAAACCCTTATATAGGCCGAAACCCTAAAAAATAAACTTGGAAAATAAAAAGTCTCAGAATTTGAGGCTTTTCTTAAAATTGAAAACGGGAAAGAAAAACAAGACTTTCCTAAAAAGAATCAACGTAAAAGGAATTACGGTTTAAGAGTTATTAACGAAACAAATCTTTCCTAAAACGGCAAAATAACGCAATTGAAGGCCTCAACGAAGAAATTATGCCGAAAAACACCAGGGCTCACGAACTCAGGGTCGTGAGCCTTGACTGGAGCGCGAAAATAAGTCAGCCCACCAAGTTTGGGCCTATTCCGAGCTCGTCCGAATTTTGCCAAATTGGGTAATTTGAAATTAAACACCGTTTGGACTTCCGGGGCTTGGCTCGGTCCAGCTGATTATGGAATTGGACCTCCACGTGTTCTACATCAGATATCGTCATGCATCTGTCTACTATTTCAAAAAGTAAAATGGTATTTTAAAAAATAAAACTATTGATAAAACTAACATTGATTTCCCAAAACTCTTGGTTGGGTGAGTGTGTGATTATTCAAAACGATGTTGTACGGGCGAGCTCATATAATTTTAACATTCTTTAGATAAGAACTACTATTATAATTCTAGTAAAAATTTAAAGCATAGGTAAGGCGAACGTCGGGGCTCATCTGCCCCTCAGTCCATCCTTGGGCCTAATTATCTTTTTGCAAAAGTAAAGTCTTCCGATGATGAAAAGTTAGAAGTTACGTGTATCTAATTAAGTTATTTTATCCTTTTCAAAAAAAAAATTTAGGTTATTTTATTAATTTTTGCGTGCACGTACTATTTGACAAGCCTTAGAGCATCTCCAATCCAATACTCTATTTAAGAGTATCAAAATACTCTATTTTATTCATAAAGTGATTTTAGAGGAAATCACTATTCTTATTTACTCCAATCACAAACCCTCTATTTTTCCCTCTAAAATAGAGGAGGCTTGAGAGGATGGGTTGGAGGAGTTCCATACTCTCAAATGGAGGAATAGAGCATGGGTTGGAGATGCTCTAAGGATACAAATGTCATTTTAAAAAGTGAATAGTATTATAGAGGAGATCATCCATATTTTCTCCCATCCTCTAAATATAGAGGATCAAAATCCCACCCTCTCAAATAGAGGAAGCTTGAGAGGATGGATTGGAGGAGTTTTATACTCTCAAATGGAGGAATAGAGCATGGGTTGGAGATGCTCTTATGATGACTTAAATCATCAAGCGGGATCGATCCGTGTGTGGGCAAGAAGCTGAGCCCATATTTTCACATTAACATACTATATTATATGAGTCTCTCTCTCTCTCTCTTTATATATATATATATATATATATATATATATATATATATATATATTCGAGCCGCTCAATGTGCTCAGAACGTGATTTTAAGGGTATCCGTGAGAAATCGGCAAAAAAAAAAAAAAACACCGGGAAGGGCTTGATTTGAGCAATTTTTTTATTGAACCATTGAATAAAAAACTGTTCGGATGACGCCCTTGATAAGTGCCGAAATATTCATATTTTGGCCCTCCAAACTACACTTGTTAGTCATCTATATTTGTTACTTGATATTTATTTTGCTTTTATTTTGTTAGTAGGTTGTTCGAGCTCGTTGTCCAATATATTGGATAAAACGAAGAGTTTAATGGAAGTTTGGGGTCAAAGTGTAAAGAGCTTCAAAGTTGAATTGCTAATCTATTAAAGCACGAAGTTCAAGGGCCTATATGTAATTAATACTTGAAACCCTATATAATGGAAATTGATTGACTTCGGCTAGAGGTGTCAAACGGGTCGTGCCGTGCCGGCATGGCCCATTTAACTCCGTGCTAACCGTGCTTCGTGCCGTGCCGTGCCGGCCCGTTTACAGTATTTACTCAAATCGTGTCGTGCCGTGCCGTGCCGTTTGTCAATCGTGCCGTGCCGTGCCGGCCCGTTTACTTAAATCGTGTCGTGCCATGCCGGCCCGTTTCCTCAAATCGTGTCGTGCCGGCCCGTTTGCCAATCATGTCGTGTCGTGCCGTGCCGTTTTGAATCGTGTCAAGACGTGTCTGCCCGTTTACTGAATCGGGTCGGGTCGGACCGTGCCGTTTTTAAGTCGTGCCCGGCACATCGGCAACATCGCCAACCAATTTTCATCCGAACATGCCAAAGTAGTTGAAAAGTGAAAACCGCCCATTTTTTTTTTTGGTTTTACAAGAAAGGCAAGAACTTCCTACAATGTTTGTTAGTTTGTTAATGGGGATTGGGAGAGTTTAGATGAACTAGGAACAAGGCAACAAGCACTCATCAACTTGAGTTAGCTTGCAAGTTGAAGCCTTGTAGTTATATACCGCTTGGCCATCTGGCCCATCTATTTGTCGTCGAGCAATTAAATGGTTGGTTCTTTATATTTACAGACTTTTAATTTCATTTCTTAATCAAATGGTTTAATTTGAGTAGAGAGTCCAATTAGACTCTTCAATTTTGTTCTTTCTATGTGCACATGCAACATTAAGAGTTTGAGACCAAAGAAAAACAGAACTTGTCAAGTTCCATTAAGAATGCCCACAGAAAGCATAAACTTATAAGTCATAATATTGCAACCAACCTAATTCAGAACTGCAAAACATTGTTCACACTCGGTTCAAAGCCAAGTGCTCCAAACTACAAACTCAAAATCACCAAAGTTTCTTAAAGGAACCATAAGTCTCAAAATGGACTAGGGCCAGGTAGCTGAAAACATCAACACATCAAGGAAAACCATCTCATAGGTAACTAACAATTATCCAGACTTCAAAATCAAATGCAGACTATGCAGTTTCCTTCAGAACCAAGACCTTTAAGCCACAATAGATGGCTTAGAAGCAGCAGAGAGCCTCGACCTTATCTTGGCTAAGCTCTCACTTCGCTTTTCCCTTTGTTCCTTCAACCTGCTGGCGAGGAGCTTCTGGTACTCTGCTGCCTCAGTCTTGGCTTTTGCAATTCTCCTCTTCTTCTCTGCAATCTTAGCTCGCTTCCTCTGCAAAGTCAACGGGGTAACCAATCTCTGTATCTCCACCTATACAACCCAGCTGTTGATAAAAAGACAGATGCAGAAACTATAGGTCTTGAATTGATTAAACACAAACAAAAGATCCCAACGACATCCCCAGTTGGTTAGGCATAAATAACAGCAAAAGAGTACCAAAACAGCTCGTGGACAGCAGCTAAAACTGGACAATCATATCAGAAACTATACAACTAAAACTGGGCTGCCAAAACAGAAACTGAACAGCTAAACACTTGACTGCCCTGCTATAGCATAAACTAGAAACAGTAACATCTAACTGGACAGCCATATCAGTCATCAATTCTGTTGTCCAGCCATAACAGTCAAGAAACAACAAACTGGACAAAAGCAGACTTAAGCTAAGCGGCCAATACATACCATGTACTAAATTGAAGTACGAACTAGAGTGAAAAACCGACTACAAATAGGACTGAACTAGACTTGTAACCAATTACAAGCTACAGCTGCAAAGTCAACTGATCTAGACAGCAGCCGCAGCAACCAAACAGCAGCAGGCCTCACAACACCCGCAGGATGCAGAACTGGACTTGAACAACTGTGCAATCTGACTGGATGCAGAACTGGACAGAACTGGATGCAGAATAACTTCGAATCCCAAGTGTAGGAATCATTAAGTGAAAGAGGAATCCCAAGTGTAGGAATCATTAAGAAACTGCAGAAAGTTGCAAGATAACAGCCAGGTTTCCCTTGGATTAGGGATGTGTGTCCCTCATGCTGCTGTGGGGACTCAAGAAAAAGAGTAGATGGACTTCCAGTTTACTTCTATCTGTTCGAAACCAAGTTAGTGAACTACGGGCCCCAAGTGAGAATCGGGCATCAATTCCTTCTCAAATCTAAGGAAAAATTGAATGAGAAAAGGTATGAACGCGAAAAGCATTAAGTTTTATAACTTCGAGCTGCCGCTGCTTTCTCCGTCATGTCACCCAAAATTGGAATCGCGTTGAAAAGTGAGAAAGTAGCTCAGCACTAAAAATGTTTAACATCAAACACACCTCTAGAAAGAACATAAACATATGAAGATATTGACATTCTTGAAATGGCCTCATCTTTCTTCGGTTTTCGAACAAACTAAATCCACCAATTTATTTACATAGCCTATACCTATCATAAAAGGAAAAATATAGAATTTCCACAATTGTTGATGCGGAATTCAGAGATAAACAGTAAATTAAGAAGGGAAAAAGTCTAGAACTCCACCATCTGATCTCCAACTGCTAATATAAGCAAGCAACAGGCTGGTTGTGTATGAAATGAATCTAGGTTATCGTATTTCTAGGCAGAGAGACGTATTCAAATTTCAGACTCGGGTATTGGCCAGCAGAGTTTGTTTAATTTGCTGAAAATATGCTATTATTCCCATTATCAAAGTGAAAAGAAGGATCATGAAAGATTCAAATAAGTAGAATGAATGTAGACAGTTAACTTTTGATCACAATAATGCTAATAGCCATAACTTTTGATCACAATAATGATAGCAGACACACACACACGCACACGCACCTAACAGACTGGAGGGGCTAGGCCGCCACCTCAACTCAGCAAACAGAATATGCGAGGGGTTATGCCACCACCTCGGCTAAGCAATGCAATCAAATAAAACTAACTATACTAACTAAAAACAAACTCAATATTTAGCCTGGCTTCGTTACACCTCAGGTTTGGCATAAAACCAGGTTAGAGGTATCCACCAAGCTAAATATGAGCTACTAACACATAAACTACTAAACTACTACTACAAGAAAGAAGCGGGATACTTACAGCGGTTGTGCTATCTACAACAAACGATTTTTGCGCATGAGGCTTGGCAAAATTGATTAGGTATTCACATTCATCATTGGCTGAGCTTTGGTTTAATTGTTTAAACCAAACACACACACACACACCTGGTGGAACTAACACACACATGACACACCTGCACTTTTTTGAACCAAAAACCTGCCAAAACCCTCCAAACTTTGAACAAATCACACACACCCACACACTGACACACAGAGTTGTTCAAACAACAGCAGCAGCAGCACACAAAGTCATTTCTGCTCAATTTTTGCTCAGTTTCTGCTCAGTCCAATAACAAATGAAAACTTGAAGTATAAGACCAATTTGGCTCAGATTATATCATCATAGCCACACACCTGGTGGAACTAACACACACATGACACACCTGCACTTTTTTGAACCAAAAACCTGCCAAAACCCTCCAAACTTTGAAAGACACCCACACCCACACACTGACACAGAGTTGTTCAAACAGCAACAGCACACAAAGTCATTTCTGCTTAATTTTTGCTCAGTTTCTGCTCAGTCCAATAACAAATGAAAACTTGAAGTGTAAGACAAATTTGGCTCAGATTATATCATCATAGCAACACTAAACACCAATTAGGCTCAGATTACATCATCATAGCCACACACTTAACACCAATTTGGCTCAGATTATATCATCATAGCCACACTTAACACCAAAGGCTCAGATTATATCATCATAGCCACACTAAACACCAAAGGCTCAGATTATTATATCATCATAGCCACACTAAACACCAAAGGCTCAGATTATATCATCATAGCCACACTCAAATATATAAAGAATAGCACCTGAATGCGGCAGCATTAAGTTGCCATTTAAGGCCTTCATAAGTTACCAGCATCATCATGGCCACACTAAACACAAATTAGGCTCAGATTATATCATCATAGCACACACTCAGATATGGAAAGAATAGCACCTGGATGCGGCAACATTAAGTTGCCATTTAAGGCCTTCATAAGTTACCAGCACCAGCAGGTCCACCACCCCTAATCAGCATCTATATCTGAGTCCGAAAAATAATCTCTGAATTCATCTCTAGGATGACATTTTTGAATTCCAAGACGTGCATCCTCCCAATCTTTTAAGCATATAAGACAGTCCAAAATGTCGGGAGCTAGTCTGCTCCTCCTCTCATCCAACACTCTATTACCTGCACTAAAAGCAGATTCGGAAGCCACTGAAGACACAGGTGGTGTTAGTAAATCACGTGCCATGATAGAAAGAATGGGAAATGTCTTTTCAGTTTTTTTCCACCAAGCTAAGATATCAAATGATTGTAAGTCCTCAGTGGTAACTAAATTTATCTCTAAATATTGACTAAGTTCAGATCGTGAACAAGTTTCACTACTACCTGGCCCTGAAATCAGAAACCAAGATGGGTCATTGTCATTGTTACTTGTAGAACATGGGTCATTAATACTTGAAGAACATGGAGCAGCAGCAGCAGCAGTAGTGCATGCAAATTTAGACTCATATGAAGCATATATTTCTGTCAACAGTGCAGTGACAGCAGAAGTAGAAGGTAATCTAATCCCTAAATTCTCACCAATCCCTTTTAAGAGCTTTCAACACCCTTTAACTTAATCCTTGGGTCCATGGCAGAAGCTACAATAAATATTGTTGGCATGTTCTTGAAATATTTGTTGAATTTATCTTCCATAGACTTACAAGCAGCTACAAAATTTGGTTTCGTTCTATGACTTTTAAGAGTGTGACTCATATTATACAAGTGATTAAGCACAAGACAAGTAGTAGGATAACGAACACCTGAGCAAGCTAAGGTAGCAGCATAAATTTTTTTCAAAAAGTTCATAAACTCAAAAGCAATATTCCAATCAGCTCGAGTTAAACCACCATCATACTTGGAATTAACATAAGCAGAAATTACATCAGTGTGATTCCTACAAGATTTTAACATAATAAATGTTGAATTCCAACGAGTTTTCACATCAGTTTTGATTTTTTTTGGTTTAACATTGTAACTTACACACAATCCTTCAAATTCTTGCTGCCTAGCTGGGGAAGTAGCAATATAAAGAATAGCATCTCTAATTTTTTCTATTTGTGGTCCTATAGGTTTCAAACCATCAGACACAACTAAGTTAATGATATGGCATACACATCGCACATGAAAAAACTGTCCAGCATGAGAAATAGTCAAATTCTGTTTGAACAATTCAATTGAACTGGTATTAGCAGAATGGTTATCAAAAGTAATACTGAAAACTTTATCAACAATTTCAAACTCCCTAAAAACACCCATTATACATTGAAAAATGTTCATAGCATTATGAGGATACTCCATTAAACAAAAAGCAATAATTTTTTTATTCAAAATCCAATTGGAGTCTATATAATGAGCTGTCACAGAAATGTAACCAAGATTATTTCGACCACTCCACATATCAGAAGTAAAAGAGACTAAACTACCAAGTGCTGCAATTTCACTTATCAAAATTTTTCTAACTTCAATAAAAGCTTTCAAAGAATCACTTCTGGTTGTATTTCTAGAAACTTTCGAAAAAAGAGGTTGAAGATAATGTTTGACAAAATATTCAAATCTAATATCATCACCAAAAGTAAATGGTTGTTCTGCTGCAACTACGTAACGGGCCAGTCCCTCTCTCATACTAGATTGAGAATATACGAAATTCGACATACCACCTACGGTACCACCAGATTCACCACTGTCTTGGCCAACTACGGTTTGTTTAAATTTTTCATGTTTGTTTTGTAAATGTCGTTCAATATGCCCTACGCCGCCATTACTTGAGCAGGTATACGTATTTGGACAATAATTACATACAGCTCTAGGTCCTATATCGATTCCCTGTGCATTTCTAAAGTTCTTAACTATGGTAGAATGTCTCCATACCCAAGAGCGACGCCTTGTTCCAGCAGACTGGGCCAATTGGCTACGGCCTGTTATGCCTATAGGAGTAGAAGCTGCTGCAATGTTTGAACCAGCTTCACCTACAGACTCCCTTCCCAGGCTTCCCGGTGGCGGTGGTGGAGTTTGTCCATCATCATCCAAGTTAGGGTTTAAACGCTCATTGTCAAAATGAAGGTATTCAGGATCCATCTCCTACAAAAAACTGAAAATAAAACAGATAAAATTAGTACAGTAGAATATTAGTTAATAACATCTAAATAAGTTAATAATGACTGTTACTAATAACATCTAAATAAGTTAACAAAAGCCCTAATTTCTTGTTACTAATTTCAGATATTAGTAACAAATGCCCTAATTTCGTAACCCTAATTTCAGAAATTAGTAACAATTAACAAAATCCCTAATTTCGTAACCCTAATTTCAGACATTAGTAACAATTAACAAAAGCCCTAATTTCATAACTCTAATTTCAAAAACCAGGTCAAAACCCTAATTTCAGAAAACCTAATTACAGTAGTCAGTAGATAACGATAAGTGGAGACTGGAGAGGGAAGTGATAGAGGTACCTGTGAGAGAGAGAGAGATACGGTGACTAGTCGGTGAGCCTCGATCCTGAGGTGATGAGAGAGTCGGACTGTCGGAGAGACAGAGACGTTGAGAGAGTGAGATGATGATGCTCACTGACTCACTGAGTTCAGATCTGATCTCTTCACGACTTCACTTGTGATGGTCACCGACTAACCATCGCACGGTCGCACCGAGTCACCGTTTGAGAGTAGAGAGAGAGAGAGAGAGAGAGAGAGAGAGAGAGAGAGAGAGAGGAGAGCAGCGATATAGAGAGAGGTGTGACCAGTGAGTCAGAGAGAGAGAGAGTGAGAGAGGTGAATCAATCGGTGAGAGAGGTGATTCAGGTGAAGAATCGTCGATATATAGTTCGATAACTTCGATCAGAATCCGAACGTTGGCTCGTCAGAGGAGAGGACCAGAGAGAGGACAGAGAGACGTTGAGAGAGTCAGAGAGAGGGTTCGACTGTTCGAGAGAGATCTGAGAATGAGATGTCTGCTAGGGCAGCATCTCATTCCTTTTATATGATTTGTGTGATCATGTGCATGCGATACACCATAATCTATATGCACCAGCTTATCAAAAATTCTCGTAGAGTCCTATAATGCATCACTCGAGGGCCGCCCGAGCTGTTTTTTTAAAATCGGAACCGTCTATCTTTTATGTGGGAGAGATTATATCATTCCTGCCAAAAATGAAGTAAATTGGTTATCGTTATATACTTGATTGTTTATAACGTTCATTTTCCTATTAATGAATCTACGTGCCGATGAAGGAGCTTTAAAAACCCGATAGACCCAAAAATTGGTGAGAGTCATTAAAACACAGAGAATAACAAAATGAACGGTATGGATCGTCATATTTGTTTTGTGATCGTGTGGCTAACGTACGTTATACTATAGCAGAATACCTTGGTTCATAACCAATCAAGTTCGGTGTATAGATTTGAAAGGTAGCTACAATTTTTTTTTTCCGAATGTTCGATCTAAACCGTTACGATTTAACGTCTTATCAAATTTATCATTCTCACCTGAATATGTGATAATCGAATGTCGGAAACCACATCATCGAAACACATTCGGTGCTTCCATAGGCATTAAAGTCCTATAATGCATTACTTGAGGGTCGCCCAAGCTATTTTTTAAAAATCGAAACCATCTAACTTTTATGTGGGAGGGATTAGATCATTCATGCCAATAATCAAGTACAATGCTTATCGCTACATACTTGATCGGCCGTAAACAAAATTCAATCAAACAATGAATTAACATGCCGATGAAAGAGCTTTCAAAATCCGACGCACCAAAACATAGGATCCCATGATTAAAACACTACTAAGCATAACAAAATGAACGCATTGAATGGTATTGATCGTCGTGATTGCGTTGCGATTGTGTGGTTACTGCTTAATGGCCTCGTTTTTATATAATAGAGCTACATATTATATACTAATTTTTCAAATCTATGACACAAGTTAATTGGTGGCATAGTGGTTTGTTTGTGTATGAAAGAACTTAAGGATCTGGGTTCAAGTCCTATTATAGCCAACCCCTTTTTATTTATTTATTTTCCTTATTTACTATGTATTTTTTTCTTTTTTGTTTGACACATTTTTTCTTATTTCTCGTTAGATTTGGCCCATAACCATTTGGGGTATAAAATATATGACTCTTGCACATTTCATTTCGTATTAAATTACTCTTGCACCATAAATATTTTGATAAGTTTTTTTTAATTTTACTTTTTATCTTGTAATGTTAAATTTACAAACCAAATGTCCAAAGCCTATTTTACTAACAAAAAAAAAAACAAATATTTTTTACTGAATAAAAATTGATAATTTTTTAAAAGTAAAAAAATGATTTTCTAAAAACATGATTTTTTAAAGATTTTTTTTAAATTAAATATCTTAGTTGTTTACCTTTAAAAAAAGGTAAACAAATATTTTTTACCGAATAGAAATTGTTTAATTTTTTTAAAATTTTAAAAAAAAACCATTTGGCTTATTTAAATTTTTTTTTGTTTTTCCGTGCCTCGTGCCGTGCCCTTTCGTGCCCATGTCGTGCCGGGTCGTGCCCGTGCCCGTGCCCATGCCCGTGCCTTGGTAGAACCGTGCCGTGCCGTTCCTGTCTACTTTCCGTGCCCGTTCCCGTGCCGTGCCCGTCTACGATCGTGTCGTGCCGTGTCGTGCCAGGCCAATTATCGTGCCGTGCCCGTGCTGTGCCGCCCACTTCCGTGCCCGTGCCATGCCCCGGGCCCACTTAAACCGTGTCGTGTCGTGCCGTGCCAGGCCAAGACCGTGCCTGTGACGTCCGTGCCGCCTCGTGCCCGTGCCGTGCCCGTGCCGTGCCGTGCTGTGCCGGCACGGCCCATTTGACACCTGTCTTCGGCAGGGGGCTTCGGAACAGGGTTAAGTAATTGGCCGGCCGAAGGACGCAGCGGCTTCGAGTGGGAAAACATCAACTGAGATGCTCATCCTCATGGCCGGCTAACTCCTTCTTCTAGGGTGTAGATGAAGCTTGAACTCTGAGTAACCCTTTTATATTTTGATTTAGGTTTTATTATTCGAATCACTATTGTATGACTTTCAAGGATTTATTTATGATATTACTTCTTTCCAGCAAATCTTGTGTATGAAATCCTAGATTTTATGCACGTTCATACAACGGTTTTAATTGTTTTGTGATAACTGGTTAAATGGATTATACTATGTAAGATGAGTCGTGCCGATGAGACGATCCGTACTTGATTAGCTAGAGACGGTTCGTGCTAATAAGACGATTCGTGCTAGGCGGAGATAGTCCATACTGATTGGTGATTCATAAATTATCTTTAGGAGATATTGCTAGGGCTCGCAATCCTATAGTATTCGAATTGATTTGAATAGTTAACCTGTAATCGAAACATATTTATGTTACGAAGGGGAAGAGTGGATTCGAAACCCTAGAACTATTTCCCATCAATTCTTTTCTGCTTTTCTATCGTCTTTAATTTCAGTTCAATAGTTTTAAGAAACCAACAATCAATCAATCTTTTTCTCAGATTAAAATGGAAATTAATTGAAATAACTGTAACTCAGCCTTATAATCCCTGAGGAGCGATACTCGGAATACTTGCCACTATTCATTTGAGTAGTAGTAATTGTTTCGTTTTATTAATTATTTTTGGTACGGAAACGACCCGATCACCCTTCCCAATCATTTTTTTTGCCGATTTCTCGCCTGTATCCTTAAAATCACATTCTGATCACATTGAGTGGCTCGGATTATCGAAATTCGATCGAAAAAGGGGAGGTGTGGACCGGAATCAAGTCAGGAATTCCTGACCTGATCCGAACTGTATGTGTGTGTATATATATATATGTCTAGTCTTTCTTTTGTATGTTTCTTATCTATTACTCCCTCCGTCCCTAAATAAGTTTCCGACATGCAAACCTAGGCCTTACAAAAGATGTATGTTTTTTGTTAAAAAATCTAATTTTTTTTCACAATCTAATAGTAGAACTCATTGCCATCTATTCATTTGTGAAAAAAAATTTGATTTTTTTAACGAAACAAATCCATATTTTTAAAGGACTAGATTTGCGTGCCGGACACTTATTTAGGGACGGAGGTAGTACTAACTAATTCTATTATGGTTTCCTTGATGATCCGCATCTAAATGTCATATATGAACATATATTATAGTATAGGAGTTGATCATGTGTAGTCATTACTTTGTATGCTTCTTATTAATTAATTTATTCTTTTATGGGTTTCTACTTTCTTGATGATCCATGTCGATCATGTGGTGGGCAGTAATTTTATATGAACATATTTATATGTAGTACGGAGTATATGTTATAGGAGCATTTGTCTAGTCATTAGTTTGTATGTTTCTGATTAATTTATTAATCTATTATGGCTTTTCTGAGAGGCTTTCGTCGTCTATTTCAAGATTAGTAAGTGGAAAATGCAAAATTGGAGGGCTAAGATTGTCTTTGCTTACTGTTGGGCTGAAAAAATAAAAAAAATGAATGTTCCAACTTAAGTTTTTCTTTTTTTAATGGCAAAGAAAATTTTATTAATTTTTGAAATAAGCATTTACAAAGACTAAAAGGGACAAGGATTAACGGCATTACCAAAAAAAAATTTAAAAAAATCTTAGGTTGCGTTCTTATATGAACTTAACTTAAATCTGGAAATTTTGTCCTTATTTGAATTTTTTTTGCATTTGTCAATTTTGCACAAAACTTTTGTGGGTTATTGATTCGTCTCGACGAGAGGAATCGAAAAAATAGATTTCTTTTACTTTTATCAAAGTATTTTGAGAAATAAAAATTTTTTAGCGCAAAAAGTGACATTTTTTTTGGATCTATTGTGCCTGTCATTACGGTTGGATCTATCTCAAAGAGATGGGCTGTTCCTGGTTGGCGACTTGGTTGGCTTGTCACAAACGATCCCGATGGCATTCTTGAAAAACATGGGGTACTCACTCTCTCTCTCTCTCTCTCTCCAAGCATGTTTAATTGTCGTGCAATAGTCATTAGTTTGAGTCTTCCTAGAAAACCGCAGGACAAGAAAATTTTCATTATCATAAAGATAAAAGATGAAATCGGCACAATATTGGAAAAGAAAAGCACAGAGAGAGCTTCAAAAAGTGAACAAGACTCTTCTAGTACTGTTGCTTGCAAAATCTCAAACTACTCCTAAGCCTCTTGATTTTAGCAAAAGAAAAAGAAAAAAAAGGGGCAAATTTCACTCAGACCCCCTGAGGTATCTGACAATGACAGAAGGTACCCCTCAGTTTTCAAAAATGACAGAGACCTCGCCTATTTCACAGTTTGGGTTTCATTCCGTTAGTTCCGTTAGTGAGATGGACGGAAAATGTACGGAAATGTACAGAAAATGAAATCTTCAATTTTATTTAGTTCTACAGCTATCTTAAGGCTCTTATTGAAAGTCCTATAGCCAAAAATTAATTATGATCATTTAGGATAAAATGATAAGAAAAGTAAGATCTTCGCACTGATTCAAACGAATTGAAAATTGGAGTACTTAAGTATCTGCTATTTGGTTCTATGACTCTCCTAGGGCTCTCATTAAAAGCCCTAGAGCCAAAAATTAATTATGATCATTTAGGATAAAATGATTAAAAAAATAAAATCTTCGCACCGATTCAAACGGATTAAAAATTGGAGCATTTAAATTTTTACTCTTCATTTGGTTTTAGGGCTTTCAATGAAGAGCAAATACTTAAGTGCTCCAATTTTTAATCCATTTGAATCGATGCGAAGATCTTATTTTTCTGATTATTTTATCTTAAAGTGTTATAATTAATTTTTGGTTCTAAGATTTTCAATGAGAGCCCTAAGATAGCCGTAGAACTAAACGAAGAGGAGATACTTAAGTGCTCAAATTTTCAATCTGTTTGAATCAGTGCGAAGATCTTATTTTTTTGATTATTTTATCCTAAAGGGTCATAATTAATTTTTCGCTCTAGGGCTTTCAATGAGAGCCCTAAGAAAATCGTAGAACCAAATGAAGAGCAGATACTTAAGTGCTTCAATTTTTGATTTGTTTGAATCGGTGCGAAGATTTTTATTTTTTTGACCATTTTATCTTAAATGGTCATAGTTAATTTTTGGCCCCAAGGCTTTCAATGAGAGTCTTGAGGGAGCCATAGAACCAAATGAAGAGAAGATACTTAAGTGCTCAAATTTTCAATCCGTTTGAATCGGTGCAAAGATCTTATTTTTCTGATCATTTTATCCTAAAGAGTCATAATTAATTTTTGGCAAAAGTACATCAACACCCCCTCAACTATCATTTTTTCCCACATACACCCCCTAACCTTCAAAAACGCCCAAGGAGACCCCCTCAACTACTGGAAAAGAAAAAAACGCAAACTCCGTTAACGGAACGAATGAAATGACTAAGATACCCTTTTTATTATATACGGTGAGACGATTCTCTTCATACGATCGATCAGTGCTCTCTCTTCCTCTCCCATGGCGACTCTCTCTCTCTCCTTCTCCCACTCCTGACTTCGATCCCCAAAAAAACCCCTCGTTTCGAAGAAGATTGAGGATCGTGGTAACTGAAGTACTATAAACGCTCTACTCATTCGATCGAACACTAGTTTCAAGGTACATGTTGTATGTAAAAACCCTAGATGTATTGACACCATGGCGCGAATGTTACTTGATTTAAGTTTACATATTATATGTTGTTTCTGTACGTTTGGGTATTTGTAGGAGAATATTAGGGTTCTTGGAAGTAGTATCTTAATGTATACCCTAATTAAAAATTGGGTTTGACTTGGTTTCGAAATAAAAAATTGGGGCTTTTATTGTTTTTCGATTGGTATGGCCTTTGAATGGATTTTTCTACTACTGGTCCCCCCCATTATGCACAATTCCTCTGCTTTGGTCCCCCATGTCTGTCCTTGTCCCTGTCCAAACAAAAGCAAGGCAATCTGTACGTTTGGGGCTTTTGTTGTTTTCTGTTTGGTATGCCTTTTAATGGTTTTTGCCTTTTTTCTTCTACTGGTCCCCCCCCATTATGCATTACTCACCTACTGGTCCCCCCCAAACAGAAGCAATTATTGAGCCTTGTTTTGTGTTTTGTTGTTTATCTTTCAGTTGACAAATGGCTTGTCCATCAGTAACACTTTACTTTTACCATGGAGGGTATATTTCTGAGGGACCCAAAAAAATGTATGTTGGTGGGAGTGTGACCCCAGTTACGATTGACCCTGACATGATGTCATACATTGATCTTAGGGTTGTAGTGAAGGAATTAGAGTGTCCAGATGTTAGTGAGTTGTACCAAAAGGGTCCAAATCAAAGTATGGATGATGGGTTGGTGGATGTGTCAAAGAAGAAGGTTTATAGGGCCAGGAGAGTTGCTCTAGAAACAATCCAGGGGAGTCATGAGGAACAATACTTGAGACTAAGGGATTATTGTCAAATTTTGATCAACAAAAACCCAGGATCAGCTGCACTTCTGAAGGTGGAAAGGATAAACTCAACTGTGTTTTTTCAAAGATTGTTCATATGCTTTGATGCTCAGGCAAAAGGATTCCTTGCTGGCTGCAGACCTTTCATAGGTTTAGATGCATGCTTCCTTAAAGGCCCTTATGGTGGACAACTGATGGCTGCAGTGGGGAGAGATGCCAATAACCAAATGTACCCTCTGTGTATTGCCATTGTTAAAGCAGAACTTAAGGACAGTTGGGGTTGGTTTTTAGAGCATTTGATGCAAGTAATAGGAAGACCTGAGGAGAGGGGATGGTGTTTCATGTCTGACAGACAGAAGGTAACCATGTGCATTATTCTTTGCTTTGTTTTATGTTGTAATTGCATTAATTTATTGTAAACTTAATGGTATTCATTATTTTTCTTTTTGGCAGGGTTTAGTTGAAGCATTCAAAAGACTCATGCCTAATGTGGAGCACAGATTTTTGTCTACGGCATATGTATGCCAATTTTAACAAGACCTACAAAGGGAAAGAGTACAAAGACTTGTTTTGGGGAGCAGCCTCTGCTTACACAGTTCCAGAGTTCAATAAACAAATGGCAGAGATGAAGAGGGTAGATAAAAAGGCACATGAGTGGATGCTGAAGGAGGAAAAAGAGGTTTGGGCTAGAGCCTACCACAGCCCTAGGTCCAAGGTTAACAGAATGGACAACAACATGAGTGAGTGTTTTAATAGATGGATAGAGGAGGCAAGGGATAAGCCCGTACTCACAGTAATAGAGACAATAAGGAGACAACTGATGGTAAGGTATGTGCAAAGACTTGATTACAGTCAGAAGTTCAAGGGTAAGTTGTGTCCAAGTATTGGGAAGAAAGTTGAGAAGAAAAAGGTGAAAGCAAGAGGATTGGCAGTGATATACTCTGGGGGGACAGTGTTTGAGGTAACTAGTACAGACAAAACATTTGTGGTTGATATTGGGGACCACTCTTGCACTTGTAGAAAGTGGGATCTTAGTGGAATTCCTTGCAATCATGCATGTGCAGCCATCATAACTCACAAGGCCCTACCTGAAGATTATGTGAATGAGTGTTACACAACTGATGCATTTGTTAGGACTTACAGCTATAGGATCAATCCAATACCAGATAAAAGCTTATGGCCAGAAACTGAATGTGATCCAATAATGCCTCCACCTTTAAGATCAACAATTGGGAGGCCAAAAAAGGCTAGTAGAAAAGGAGAGGATGAGCCCAATAATCCTTATAAGGTTAGGAAGCATAGCATTACTATCATGCGCAGAAAATGTGGCCAATTTGGGCATAATGTGAGAACTTGTAAAACACCACAAGAGAGCTGGGTTAAACATAAGGCCAAGTACTATGGAAAATAGAGGGCCAAGTTTGGAGGTGGTATGCAACCAGCCGGTAAGCCAAAAGGTAGTGGCAGTGGGACTGTTGGCAAAGGAAGTGGGACTGTTGGTAGAAGAAGGGGAAGGGGAAGTGGAACTGGTAGAGGAAGGGGCAGAGGAAGGGGAAGTGAAAGTGGGAGTGCATCTGCTGCAAGTGTAAGTGTGGCAACTGGTAAAAGAAAGGCAGTTGACCAACCACAACAGAACCAGGTATAATTACTTAAGGCATTACTTAACTGTGTACAATTTTAATTGACTATGATAATGCATATGACTTATGTCCTAGTTATTTGTGTATTTTGTTAGGCTTCCAAGAGATTGACAAAAGTTGGTGACCGTTGGTTTTCTAGTCAACAATCCAATACCTCACAATCAAAGTTTACACAAGGAGGTACAATGACTAGGAGTGGCAAAGTTGTGACTAATATTTCCTCCCAAGCTTCATGTGGTCCCACAAAATGACTTTTCATTACTTGACTTGAGGTAGATAGCCTGACTTTTTGTAATGCCTTGTGAATGGGTATGCCTTGTAATGGTATAAGGCTTATGACTTTATTTTTGTAAGACTTTGTGCAACACTTTTGACTTTATATTAGTAAGGGCCTATTAGTAATGCCTTTGTGTAAGGCTTATGACTGCAGCTTTTGTAATGCCTATGTGTAAGGCTTATGACTGTGTTTTGGTATGTCCAGTGACTGTAAGTCATTCATGGTGCTCATGGAATGTTAATCATACATATTGGAACACATGTTTAGTGAAACACAAAGTACATATTTCATTGCATTAGGCCGATTACATCTTTCAAACGTTCATGGCAGGTACAACATCCTACCATAGGTGCTTTTCCAGCTACCCAACCAAAGTACCAGCAGTAAACCTATAACTACCATACACAGTACATTGCATTTCCACATCATTTCATTTTTCTTCTTCAATTCATGGTTCATTTTCCATAGCTTGTCCATCTTCTTCATCATCTTTTCCTTGTCCATTTCTGCAACTTCATTCAACCTCCTCAGATCCTCCTCCACCTCCTGCAGATCTTTGATCTTCTTCTGCAACTGTCTACCATACACTAGTCCTCTAGGGCAAGTAGCAGGATCAACCCATATGAAAAATTTGCATGCATTCTTCTCCTACAAACCCATTAAAAAGCACAAATTAGGGCAACTAATTTAGCATACCAGAAATTACACAGTCGGAATTGGATTATTCTACCCATTAACCAACCTCATAATTCACACACCCCAAGAATCTCCTTCCAGGGTTGGCATTTGTTTTCGAAGTCCTCAAGGGGGCTTTTTCTCCACAACGACAGTAAGCATCAACCCAATTCTGGGTTTGATTCTGGGTTTGATTGGAGCTGTAGCTGTGGCTACGGCTTTGGTGGCTGTTGTTGCTACTGTTGACATCTTCCATGGTTGCCTACGGAGAGAGAGAGAGAGAGAGAGAGAGAGAGAGAGAGAGAGAGAGAGAGAGAGAGAGAGATAGATTGGGGAGGGGATCTAGAAACGGTGTGGGTCGAAGAGAGAGAGGTCTTAATGGGGAAGATGTATATAGTATGGGCAAAGGGCATTTTTGTCCAAAAAAAGTCCAAATCTCTGACAAGTGAGCTTCCAGCTAACGGTTCTAACACGGAAGGGTGTCACCTGGGTAACGGGAGTAGTTGAGGGGGTCTCCTTGGGTATTTTTGAAGGTTAGGGGGTGTATGTGGGAAAAAATGATAGTTGAGGGGGTGTTGATGTACTTTTGCCTTAATTTTTTGCTTTAGGACTTTCAATGAGAGCCCTAAGATAGCTGTGGAACTAAATAAAATTGAAGATTTCATTTTCCGTACATTTCCGTACATTTTCCGTCCATCTCACTAACGGAACTAATGGAATGAAACCCAAACTGTGAAATAGGGGAGGTCTCTGTCATTTTTGAAAACTGAGGGGTACCTTCTGTCATTGTCAAATACCTCGGGGGGTCTGAGTGAAATTTGCCCAAAAAAAAGAGAGAGAGAAAGGATTCCTTTCTCTTTTTGCTGTTACGGTGGCATTCTGCTGGGAATGTTTCCTAGCTACTTCAGGGACCCTTAAGAAAATGCTTCAAAAAATTGGATTATGGCTCTGTTTTTTTTTTTTTTTTTTGGCATTTAAAGCAGGGAACACTTTCGTCGTGGTTGGGGGGTTGCTTTTGAATGATGGGGAAAGGTGTTGAACATCATACGTTCTTGCAAAATTAATCAGAATTTTCAAATTGTACGGTGCTTCTGACTACATTAGGCCACATGAATATATTTTGTCTCCGATCATTCTTTCAATTTAGATCTCATAGCCATTTGAATTTTTTTTGTTGATATCCGGTGATTCACAAGAAACTAATGTCGCGGTTTTCTGGTTTACAGATTGTTGACTGTATCAAGGGTTTTCTCAATATTTCCTCTGACCCGGTAACCTTTATAGGTTTGTATTTCATCACATTTTTCTAAGTAACATCCTAAACAGGAAAGTTTAATCATAAGTAATACTCTTCGATCTCCGATCATCGCACGTGGAATCTAGTCATTCTTCTTTGATGATCTTGCTATCGACAGGGGGCGCGCGATTCCTCAATTGATTGAGGAAACACCAGACCTTTTCTTTTCCAAGTATGTTAACGTACTTCGAGAAGTTGCAGATGTTTGCTATGACACAATTAAGAAGATCCCTTGCCTTACTTGCCCAAGCAAACCAGAAGGATCCATGTTTGTAATGGTAAGGATCTACATAAGCCCCTCTTCAATAATTGAGGAATTCTGCTTTCTCACTCCAGTTTACAGGTGAGGAATTCACAGGAATGGTTTATGTGATGATCAACGCGTGCATCTTGCGTTTGATTTTAAGTTGTCATAATTATGTGTTTGTTCCAATTTCTTGTAACCTTGTAATGGATTTAATTTATTGTCGGGTTGAAGTCTCCTTCATGGAGTGGAATGTCTTGCTCTGCATGGTGACGTCTCCTCAATGGAGTAAACCCTAATCATTACCTATTCTATCTCATATCTACCCTCTCATCCATCCAATCCTCATTCTCTCCTTCTACCCTACCACTCCACTATTCTCTCCTCTTTACCAGATAGTCCAATATTTTCCACTCCCGTTATGTCTCAGAATATCCCCACCGCTCTCGATGAAGATCTCTCCAACAGACTCCGATCATTCCATCTCACGGAGGAAGAACAGCATGAAATTACCCTTCTAGACGATGATGTTAAAGCCAGTGAGGAGGAATGCCGGAACAGTTTGTTTGGGAAAATCATTTCCCAAAAACCGGTTAATTTTGGCGGTCTCCGGACCACCGTGGGATTACTATGGGGTAATCCAAAGGGCTTTCGAGTGCTCGAGGTTGGCAAAGGCATTTATCAGTTTATGCTCCCGACGGAAACGGATGTCATCCGGATCCTGAATGGTAAGCCTTGGTTTTTCAATAATCATTTCTTAATCCTAGAACGATGGAATCCCAAACTACAGCCACACCAGTATAGTTTCAAGTATACCCCGATTTGGGTTCAGATTTGGGGACTCCCGATTCAGTTTATTTCCAAGGATGTGGGCCTTAAGATTGGGGCCAGGATTGGTTTCGTGGATGATGTTGCAATCCCAGCCACCGGCAGCAAAGAGGGCCGCTTTGTACGGGTACGAGTTCATATGGATGTGAATGTTCCTCTGAAGCGGGGATGCGCGGTTAAACTAGCCTCCCACTCATCGTTTTGGGTGGAGTTCCGATACGAGCGGCTTCCCATGTTCTGCCCCTATTGTGGATTAGTTGGGCATGATCTCCAAAGCTGTATCACTAGATTCCACGATAGCGAGAATGATGAACTTCGGGATGCTCAGTACGGGATATGGATTAGGGCCTCTCCGGTCACTCAGCCTGGTCGGAGGAGGTCCTCATCGCCGCCGACAAGGGCGAACGGCTTTGGAGAGTCCAGAAATGGTAGGAACGAGAATTCCGCGCCAGTTGAGGATAATCCCATGATCCCTTCCTTTTCAAATTCTGTTGCCATAGTGGATGAGGCGGGAAACGGCAACTCGAAATTTGATGACTTGGCACACGCTGAATTAGTCTCTGAATCTAGGATTCGAGAGAGATTTTCGGATCTCACCCCTTTAACCCAACCTACCAACCACGATATTTCTCCAGCGGGAGAAAGGGCCCTTGTGTTGTGGAAGGCTAAGAAACTGGAGAAAAGTAAAAAGGCTGATGGCCCAAGCCCAATCCCAATCCCTTCCAATACTGTTCCCAAACCCAAGCCCAATGCTACACCCTCCACCACAGATACATTGTCAAAACCTAGCCCTACCTCACATGATTCCAAAAAACCTCAGGCCCAAAATATCAGCAACCCAACCCCCCTTCTCTCTAATATAACCCGCCACCCAAATGACCCGAAATCAACCCACCAAACAAACCCTCTAACAGCCATTCCTAAACAGCCCGTTACTTCTCCTAACCCCTCTACTGATCCCATTAACAATCCCACTCCTAACAATCACAATTTATCCCCTCCCTTTGCTATCGATAAAAACCAAAACCTAAATTCCTCTTCCCCCAGTGCTCTAGCTCTTATAGAGCACAATCTTCCCTCTGACTTAGATTTGGTCGATGCACCCATCTCTTTCTCTTCTCCTAATGGCCACCGTAGACGGGGTACAACGGTCGCAAAAAGTACTATTTCTGGCCGTGGACGGGGCAGACGTTCCACAACAGGAAGGGAGGAAATTACTTCGTCCCCAGGTATTCCCTCTCTCTCCCAACATACTGGCAAGCGAAAAGTGGATGAAATTGACCCGGGTTTAGGGACCGGCAATGGTGGCATACCTGGTACCGATTTGGGTTTAGCCAAGAAGAGTAAAGTAGATAAACAATTTATTACTGGTGATGCAATCTCTGACGTGAGCATGGTGGAGGCGACCAGCCATAAATGGTCCCCCACGGATCAATGAGGCTCATGTGTTGGAACGTTCAGGGTGTGGGGAGACCCCTGACATTCCACCAGCTAAAGGAGTTTTCTAAACTCCACTCCCCCTCCCTGTTCTTTTTATCAGAGACGAAGAATGGGGTGACTCGGATGGAGGTGGTCAAGCGTGCATTAGGAATGGAGGGGTCTCTGTGGGTGGATCCGGCTGGCCTAGCTGGGGGCCTAGCCGTGTTTTGGAAGGGTAAGAATACAGTGGAGATAAAGAGGGCGTGTTCTTGGTTTATTGATGTGGAAATTCATGAAGTAGATGGCAACAAGAGCTGGCGGTTGGTAAACGTTTACTTTAGCTCCAGGGCTGAGGTTAGGAAAGCGCAATGGGAGGCTTTCTCTCAGTATAAAGAATGTTTGGGCGATGATTGGGTTCTCTGGGGGGATATGAATGCTATCGTCAATCCGGATGATAAGAAAGGTGGCTTGACTCCTACAAATTCGATCATGAGGGGATTTCAAGACTTTATCGACCAATGCCAACTTTGCGATCTTGGTTTCATGGGTTATCCGTTCACTTGGAGGAATAATAGAAATGGGGAAGGATATATTCAAGAAAGGCTGGATCGTGCCTTGGCATCTCCTTCGTGGTGCTCAATGTTTGCGAATGCAAAAATTGAGCATCTCCATGCTGTGGGGTCTGACCATAGTGCTCTGTTGCTCCATCTAAATTCTGTTGAGAATTATGGAAGAGCTCCATTTCGGTTTGATGCTAGATGGATTAAGGAAGACGAAGTCCAATCTGTCATCAAAACGGCATGGGATACCCCAATTCCAGGTTCTCGGCTATTTAAGGTGTGCCAAAAAATAAAGGAATGTCGCTGCTCTATACTGAACTGGAAGAAACGGAAACGGCTGAATGCGAGCCAAAGGATTAATGAGCTTAAGGACGAAATTCAGAATAATCAAAACAGCCCTCTCCCGAACCGTGAACGACTTAAGGAGTTGAGAGAGCTGTTACAACAGGAATGGGATAATGAGGAATTTTTTTGGAAGCAGAAATCAAGAGTTAATTGGCTGCAGCAGGGTGACAAGAATACTGGTTTTTTCCATGCCGCGGTTCAACAACGTCGGGCAAAGAATCGGATTACGGGTATAGAGGATCAAAATGGCGTTTGGATGAATGACAAAGGTGCAGTTAAGGCTGAAATCCAAAAGTATTTTCAGGGTATTTTTGAGTCTACTCCAGTGTCTAACATGGATGAGGTTATTAATGGTCTTCCAACAAAAATTAATTCAGCTATGAATTTGCAACTTATTCGTCCAGTGACGGCAAGCGAGGTCTATGAGGTTCTGAAAGACATGTACCCCACTAAAGCACCGGGTGTTGATGGTATGACGGCTTTATTTTTCCAAAATTATTGGGATATACTGGGCGGGGATATCACTGAAGCAGTTCAAGGTTTTTTCCATAGCGGTCATCTCCTTCGCAGCCTGAACCAAACCCTTATCACACTTATTCCTAAAACGCAATGCCCCACTAAACCCTCCCAATTCCGTCCTATCAGTTTATGCAATGTGCTCTACAAGTTGATTACAAAAATATTGGCCAATCGGCTTCGCCATGTCCTACCTTTGGTTGTCTCCGAAAACCAGAGTGCGTTCATTGGTGGCCGACTTATTTCTGATAATATTTTGATTGCACATGAAGTGATGCACTCACTGAAAAATAGGAGACATGGTCGCAAGGGGTGGTTTGCATTGAAACTAGATATGGCCAAAGCATACGATAGACTTGAATGGCGGTATATTGAAGCAGTTATGGGGAAATTGGGGTTTGATAGGAGGTGGATTAACTGGGTGATGGAATGTATTAGAACAGTCTCATTTGCGGTGGTTGTTAACGGTGAAAAGGGGGAATTTTTTCAACCACAACGGGGGCTTCGCCAGGGATGCCCACTGTCCCCCTATCTCTTCATTCTTTGCGCAGAAGGGTTTCATCATTTGCTTCAGCAGGCAGTGACTAGAGGAGAAATGAGGGGGGTCAAAATTGGCCAAGAATGCCCGACTGTGTCCCATTTGTTCTTTGCTGATGACTCGGTTGTTTTTGGGGAAGCTACTCTAGACAATTGCCAGACCATTAATGGAATCCTTAACAAGTATGAGCAAGCATCGGGTCAGATGGTTAATCGAGACAAATCCTCTTTCTTCTTTAGCCCGAACACGCCTCGCAATGTCAAAATTGAGATTGCTAATGTGATGAATATCAGACTTGAAACTGGAGGGAGCAAATACTTAGGGCTACCGTCAATCATTGGAAAATCTAAGAGGGCTGTATTCTCATATGTCACGGATTGCGTGGACACAAAGTTGAAGGGCTGGTCGGAGGCAAGACTAAATAATGCGGGTAGGGAAGTTCTTCTCAAATCAGTAGTAATGACCATGCCCAACTATGTTATGCAGTGTTTCCTCCTACCGAAAGGGCTTTGCCGTCAACTATGTAAATCCATGAGCAGATTTTGGTGGGGCAGCAAGAAGGGGGAGAGGAAACTTCAGTGGGTCAGTTGGGATAAGTTGTGTGATAACAAATCCATGGGTGGAATGGGGTTCCGTGACCTGCACGCTTTCAATCTAGCATTTCTTGCCAAGCAAGGGTGGCGCTTGGTCACAGGCCCTCCATCTCTCTTCCAAAAGGTTTTTCGGGGTAAGTATTTTCCCCATTCTTCTTTTTGGGAAGCTCAATGTCCAGGAACAGCCTCGTGGGCTTGGCGTAGTATTCTAGCAGGGCGTGAAGTTCTTTTGCGTGGTTGGCGTTGGAGGGTTGGCGATGGCAAAACTATAAATCTGTGGTCGGACCCGTGGATACCCCGAGCCCTATCCTTCAAGGTCCTAAGTACACCTCCTATGGGACCACATTTAGCCCCTTTACCACAAAAAGTATCTGATCTTATTGATGAGGAACGGCACGATTGGAATGACAGCTTGGTGAGAGAATTTTTCGGCCCTATAGATGCCCAGGATATTTTGGCTATCCGAGTCAGTCAACAAGGAATTCCAGACAAGGGGGTATGGCATTACACTGATGATGGCAAATTTACAGTCCGGTCAGCATACCATGTAGCAAAATCCCTTCTATTTCCTAAGAAATCCACTGTGAAAGGGGAGCCGAGTTCGGGAGGACCGGATCGAATGAATTGGAAGGCCATTTGGAAGCTTCAGATCCCGAATAAGGTACGTCATTTCATTTGGAAATGCTCTCATAATGCATTAGCTGTGGCTGCAAACCTTCACCGTAGACAAGTTATTGGGGACCCATTTTGTTTTCACTGTCGCAAAGAACCTGAAACGATCGAGCATGTTTTTTTCCGCTGCAAGAGGGCAAGGGAGGTGTGGAAATTTGGCCCCCTAAATGCTGTTTCTGGATGGAAACATTTGAGTTTTCAGCAATGGTGGATGTCTTTACCACAAGGGCAGATTTCTGAGGTGGATAGTCAGGATGGGAAAGCTATTGCATCCTTGATTTGCTGGTCAATTTGGAAAAATAGAAACCAGGATTTGTTTGAGGGCCAGCAATGGGAACCATTAGTAGTTTATGAGAAAGCTATGTTGGCGTGGAAATAATTCAAGGTGACGTGTGATTTATTGGAACAAAGGGCTCCTCCCTTCTCTTCTCCTTCTACCCAAATCTGGCAGTCTCCACTGGAAGGTTACATAAAGTTAAATGTTGATGGTGCTCTAAATTCTCAGGATGGCAATGGTGGTGTGGGTTTTGTGGCTCGGAATAGAGATGCAATATTGGTGGGAGCAGCAATGGAAATATTTAAGGGTCCTCTCTCTCCTCGTGTCATTGAAGCTTTGGGATTCCGGTTCGCTCTTACTACTGCTTTACGTTGGGGTTATTCTCGAATTATCGTTGAGGGGTATGCACTTCAGATTGTTCAAGCTCTCAACGGCTCTCGATCCTTCGTTGACTGTGATACCATTATTTTAGATTGTCTTCAGATTGCTATGAATTTTTCCTCATGTCTATTTTCTCATGTGAAACGTGGTTGTAATAGGGTAGCACACTTTGTGGCTAGGAAATCCCTATCGGGTAATGGGTTGATGAGTTGGAGGGGTGATTTTCCCCAATGGCTCTTGACCCTAGCCCTTGATGATGTTAGAGCCTCTGGCTCATCTTCTATGTCGTAATAATAAAATCTCCTTTCAGTTTGACAAAAAAAAAAAAACCTTGTAATGGATTTTAAGTCGGCATAATAACGTTGCGGGGAAGAACGTTGTCTCATGTTTGTGTTTATTTTGTATGCTAAAAATGTCCGCAGCGTACCAAAACATTATGTTGAATTTGTATCTTTATGATACGGAGTTGATAATATGCAACAGACCATTACTCATTACGTTCGATCAAGCTAATTTTTTAATGTAAATAACAAACTGGATGAATTCTACGAAATGAACGATCTGGGTCACTGTTATAGGTCGGGACGGGCCAACAAAGGCCCAAACTGGACTCCAAATTTGTCAGCAAGCTCCCCGTTTTTTAGTTCTGTTGAATGCTGGATGGGTCCTGTGTGACTGTGTCCAAGTTACAGAGGAGCAGGAGGAGAAATTTTTCGGTCCGGGTGAATATATCTCACGTGTTACTCGCTCGGTATATCTGGGCCGTCTAATACATTTTTAGACGGTTCGGATTGAAATCCTCTCTTTCCTCTCACCCATGTACTTTCTCTCTTCTAATTCGAGCCGTCCAAAAATGCAATGAAAAACTTGGATGCACCTAGCGGCCAGCACGTGGTACCCACCCGGCACTGAATTTTTTTCAGGAGGAGGACCCATTTTATCTTCTTCTCAGAAGAACAACCGACGGAATGGCGATTCAAGGGAAACGAGGAGCTGGGCAAAGCATTGGCGTTCACCATTGAAAAATCCTAGATCGCCTAGGTATATAAATATTTGCTATTTTTATCTTTTTAATTAATCAATCCACCAATTGATAAATAAGCTAATCAAACGAACGAGGAGCAATAAAAAGATGAACGCAAAGATATACGTGGAAAACCCTAAACGGGAAAAAACCACGGGAAGGAATCAAAACACTATACTCATTGTACGGTTACAAACAAAACCTATACTTACAACCTAGAATCGCTCTCGGTTGACCAAGGTTGATTGCCGAATCACTCGTTCACCGCACCCAGTGCTTGACCGCCGTTGCCTTGAATCGCTCAAGCCTTCCAATAACCTACGGAATCCACCGTCGGTACCCACCGGAAGAATGATTCACTCAATAGAATCAAAGTTCGAAAAGAACTCTTGGAGTTAATTTGAAAGTCTGATGATCAACGGATCATATGATTACTCCAAGAGACAAGCCACAATCCCCCTTAGGTTTTTTTCTGATTTGGAACAAGAGAGAGGCGGCACAAAATATATTCAATCCTCGAAATCCCAAATGGACCGCATATAAATAGATAGAAGAAATCTGTCAAGTTGCTTGAGCACTGGTTCATGCTTTACGGAAGTTGCTCGAGCCCTATTTCTGAGAATCAATTCCATACGTTCACGCCACTGATCCCATGATCCTCTTTCCTTAAGAAGCTGGTATAATCACGAAATTCCTTTGAACACCTTGATTTCTTTCCATCCTATTGCCTTAACAAACTCTAACTCCCAAATACAAAATATGATTGATTTCCTTCCACTTTCTAAACACACTCTAAAAAGGAAAATAAATAAGTTACAACTCAATAATAAAAGATACAAATCAATGTATTTTTGTCATGAGATTTGCCAAATAAAAACTTGACCTTACAATCTCCCCCTTTGGCACTTCCATGACAAAACATACATAACAACCTATCCCTTAACAGATTGATCACAACTTGTGAAGCTGCAGAAATAAACACTGAAAAGACAATCTGTTAATCAATAAATTACTCCCCCTTTTTGTCATGGAATGACAAAGGTAGAGCACAAATAAATAAGCACCAAAGTAATCAAGTACCAAAAGAAAACTTAAGTCCGTCTAAGCTCCAACTACATTAAAAAAAAAACTACTGCCACACCAAGTAATAACCATGATCAGACCAAGTTCCCGAATAGAGAAAAAGAAACAAAAATAATTTGACTTGTATAAAATAGATATATAAAACCCTTGGAGTGAAATTTGAAAAGAGGTATAAGACAAGAACCCAAAACATAATTACTAAAGATATCTTCTTCTTTTTAAAAAAAAATAAATAAAAACGACATGATTGCACTCTAATCCGAGATACAAGTTCCCAACTATGAGGTTCAATGGATATGACTATATTTAAAAATGCATGAGCAAATTTGTATGAACCAATCATGAATGAATCTGGAAATAAGTTGCAACATACGATATGAGTCTATGACACAGTGAGTGTGTGACACGTCATAAGCTATCAAGATCACCATTTAAGGATTCGATAATTCTCATGTACGATTGGACTGGCAAACACTCTCCCCCTTACGAAGTCAAACCAAGCACTCATAGATATGAATTATGTGCCAAAAATTAAGCACAACTCCCCCTCAACTAAGGAACACTCCTCCTCTTCTTATTTTATTCGATTTTTTATTAATTTTTTTTTCTAACGATCACAAAAATGTATTCTCTTTTACCCCACTGCTTTTTGACGCGAATATTGAGAGTAAGAATACCTCATACCCAATGCCCGGTTACTAGGCAAGTGGTCCAATACATATATATGCCTTCACAAGGTCTATTCATTTTGTGACACGAACGCCCAGAGGGAGAGTACCTCACCCCAATTGTCCGGTACTCAATGAACGCCCGGATAAGCATTGAAGACTCACGAATATATATATATTTTTCAATAGAACCAAGAGAACACTGTATCCAACCAAGATGCCAAAATGTCAATCGCTGAGGAAACAAAATGAGACATACCCAAGTACATGAGAGTCAACTAGCCTTTTTCAAGTAATATCTCTCTAACTTTGACGTGTAAAGGTGTCGATCATAGTCATAAAACATGTCACAACGAATGTCCAAATGCATCTCATAGGGGAATCAACAAAGATTGTGCATGCATTTCCAAAAATGTGCTTATGAATGAGTTCCATAGCAAACAACTCATGCTCGAAAAACATGCTCAATGCCCCCAAAAGTAATCCCTTTTTTTTTTTTTGTGTGGAAGTATTTGAATGTTTTTTTAATTTTCTTATCAATCATGAAATAAGCAGGGAAGTAAATAAACAAAAAATGCAAAAATAAATAAATAAATCTAAATAAATGACTCAACTCGCAGCTCTAGGAACATTATCAGCAATGTAGACCAACCTAGACTACAGAAACAAAACCAAGCCTCAAAAGGCAAGGTCAACACCTCCAGATGAGTCCGTGTCATCTAGAGAGTTGGTGGACAAATCCGCATGAGGTCTTAAATCTGACCTCCTCAGCCAAATAAGTCTTGTCTTGACTTGACTAGTGTTACACTGTTTATTTGGTTGAACTCCGTGAGTCATGTTCCTACCTGTCATGCTTCTAGTATTATCATGTTTAGTGTAGCTAACCCAAGATTTCCGAACATTATTATGTTTAGAAACAACTTTATTGTGAACAACATGATTACGGTTGACATGATTGCGTGCAACGAGAGGGTATCTGTGTAATTGAAAACACTTTGGTCTAATGTGACCTTTTACACCACAAAAATGACATGTTGGCATATGTATGTCATAACCATGAGAATACGCTAAGTGTGTGTGCGAAGATTTTGGCACATGCAACTTCATACAATGAGGTCTAATGTGACCCTTAACTTGACAATAGTGGCATGTAGGAATAAATTTTTTATTTTCTATTTTATTAATCTCATGTGCCTTTTTAACGTTATCCCAAATATTAGAAATAGAAGGAGGTTTAGATATTACCTTCTTAGGTTTTGTTTCATTTATTTTACCTCCATATTGATTGAATGATGAAGCTCCCTCGTAGCCTAGACCCGACTTGTCATTTGTTGACCTTTGTGCATCAAAAATATTGTCCAACTTCTTTGACCCTGTATTCAAACGCTCAAATAGAATATTAGCATTACCAATCTCGGCGTTTAACATATTTATTTTATCGTCTGAGGCGGTGTTTAACTCAATCAAGACCCTATTCTTTTCGTGCAAACTCTCAACCTCCTTACTCAGCTTTTCTTTCTCACTAGTGACACTTCTCAAAAAACATTGCAACTCTTCCACTTGTTTTTTAGCTATCACTAACTCCCTATTAGAATTATTATGTTTTGCAGCCAACTTCAAGTTAGTTTCATTTATCTTCACACTCTCTTGATATAGCATTTCATATTTTTCTCTTAACTCTTGAAAACTCTCCACCTCATCTCGTTCCTCATCCTCACTATCATCAGAGGATTCATGCTCACTAAAGTTAGATTGTAATGAAACCCCAAACGCAACGAAGTTTGTGTTATCTAATAGTTCTTCCTTAGAGTTGTCTAATTCAATATTGTCATCCTTGATAATGTTGGCCTTAAAGTTTGTTTTCCTTTTTATCACGTTAACACACTCATGGGAAAAATGTCCATACTCGTGACACTCAAAGCATTTAGCCCTGCTGGTAAACCATTACCTCCCCTTTTCTCCTTACCACTAGAAAAATATATTTTGCCAATACGATTATTCTTTTTACTTCTAGATCTGTTTTTTATGTCTATATTTTCAATGTCCAATATACGCGTACGACTAGAAGGGTGGTTCATGTTCTTGTTCATCGTGAATAAAGGATCCGCTCTAGGAAGACTTCCTACAGGTTATGAGCGACCCGCTCTGATACCAATTGAAAAATCCTAGATCGCCTAGGTATATAAATATTTGCTATTTTTATCTTTTTAATTAATCAATCCACCAATTGATAAATAAGCTAATCAAACGAACGAGGAGCAATAAAAAGATGAACGCAAAGATATACGTGGAAAACCCTAAACGGGAAAAAACCACGGGAAGGAATCAAAACACTATACTCATTGTACGGTTACAAACAAACCTATACTTACAACCTAGAATCGCTCTCGGTTGACCAAGGTTGATTGCCGAATCACTCGTTCACCGCACCCAGTGCTTGACCGCCGCTGCCTTGAATCGCTCAAGCCTTCCAATAACCTACGGAATCCACCGTCGGTACCCACCGGAAGAATGATTCACTCAATAGAATCAAAGTTCGAAAAGAACTCTTGGAGTTAATTTGAAAGTCTGACGATCAACGGATCATATGATTACTCCAAGAGACAAGCCACAATCCCCCTTAGGTTTTTTTCTGATTTGGAACAAGAGAGAGGCGGCACAAAATATATTCAATCCTCGAAATCCCAAATGGACCGCATATAAATAGATAGAAGAAATCTGTCAAGTTGCTTGAGCACTGGTTCATGCTTTACGGAAGTTACTCGAGCCCTATTTCTGAGAATCAATTCCATACGTTCACGCCACTGATCCCATGATCCTCTTTCCTTAAGAAGCTGGTATAATCACGAAATTCCTTTGAACACCTTGATTTCTTTCCATCCTATTGCCTTAACAAACTCTAACTCCCAAATACAAAATATGATTGATTTCCTTCCACTTTCTAAACACACTCTAAAAAGGAAAATAAATAAGTTACAACTCAATAATAAAAGATACAAATCAATGTATTTTTGTCATGAGATTTGCCAAATAAAAACTTGACCTTACAACCATTAAAGGCATCATCTCCACCCTGATGAAGAATCTCAGCGAATCTGATAACAGACCGGTGTTGTGATCCCAGTGCAAGGTATGGGACTTGTCCCACATCGAGAGTATGGGCTCTCGGCGGGGGGTTAATAAGTCCTTGGGTACCCTTCCCTCATCAGCTAGCTTTTGGGGGCGAGTTCTACCCAGGGGCTTGTTACATTGGTATCAGAGCCAGGCTCCTCCTTGACGAGGCCGCCACGGGATAGTCGGAGGTGCCGAGGGGGGCGCCTGCCGCTGTGGGCGTCGGCTCTAAAGGGGTGGGGTTTGTTGTGATCCCAGTGCAAGGTATGATACTTGTCCCCATCGAGAGTATGGGCTCTCGGCGGGGGGTTAATAAGTCATTGGGTACCCTCCCCTCATCAGCTAGCTTTTGGGGGCGAGTTCTACCCAGGGGCTTGTTACAACCGGTTATTCCCCTCGCCCGCGGCGACACCTCGGCGTCTCCGTGCTTTTGGAGCACTCCCGTAGCCGAAGACGCCGTCGTTGAAGCCGTCAGATCTGCTCGATTCAATTCCTACGCCCCAAATGGCGGTATTCTTCCAGCCAGGAGGTAAAATTTTGCATACGCATCTAAATTTATTTTCTCTGTTGTGTACAAGTGGATTCGTGGTTTGTAGTATAGTATGGTTATGTTGTTCTTTCTTTTTTGGGGGGGTTTGACAGTGAGGGTGCTACGCACACCGATCCCCTCCCCTGTTCGGACGGATCCACGCAGGGACTAGGGAATTCGCAAGAAATTACTTTCTTGCACTCCAAGAATTGAACGTGGTCAAATTTTGTGGGGAGCAAATTCACCATCCAACCGGACTGACCCTTGGGGCTAGTATTCAGGCTCTAGTTGACGACAAATGTATAAGAGTTGAGAGCATCTCCGGCCCGTTATCCATACTTGTACTTGAAGTTTACTCAAATTTGAGTAAAAGTTTGAGCCAAAGATTTGAAGCACCCCAATGGACAAACCCATATACAAGCATTAGTTTGAATAAAAGCTTCCTTCATTGCGTAGTTGTAAGCTTGGGAGGGAAAAATTAGTTGTGTGTAAATATGAGTACAAAATTTGAGTCTCCCTTGATTTGTGTAAAACTCAATTTGGTATAGATTTCAGTTAAGGAGTGAACTTGGTTTAATGAGGTTTCAACTCAAATTTCGATTTCAGTGGAAAAAAAGAGAGAGTAAGGGTTGGAGATGCTCTTACTAATTCTAAGATATTATGAAAGCAATAATATCCTGAGATCTTCGATTGAAAACCTTGGAAGGTAACTACAACCTTGACATTATTATCCACAGCAGCATTAGATCCCTAAAATGGAATACCTGGTTCCATCCAATAATAAAGATAACAAAGAACATCCACTATACAAGCTCAACTCTCCGCAACCTCTTTTTTTTGCTGGCTATGTTACAGAAATGCTTCTGAAAGAATTCGATATATGAGTCTCCGATATTGGGCCAGGCTATAGGCCTAGGCCTAGCCTAAGCCCCCTGCCTGAGTATAAGGCCATTACGGTTACTTTGTAATTGAGTGTCCATTAAAATACAAGACACCTCACAACATAGAGTCACAGACTGTTGTTTGGATAGCTTAAAGAGGAGAGCTATGGTGATAGTTGCAAAGAATACGAGAGATAGAAACCAGAATATGGAGATAGATGAGATGAAATAGAGATAAAGCAGTATCTCTTGTAAACCGCTTTTAGAATCTCCAATGTATACATATTCAGAAAAATAACATGCAAGCTATGCATGTATGTGAGTCCGTCACTGTATATTTTATCCCAAACTTCTATGACAACTGATTTTTTCCTTGAGCTTCGTAGAATAAAACTTTCTTTTGTTTCTTTCACAATTCCTCTCTTCTATCTATTTTTCGAAATTTGTTTCCTTCACAATTCCTCTCTTCTATCTATTTTTCGAAACAGGAGGATAGCCTTGTGAAGCCCATGTCATTCTACTCAACATTGACGGCCATGCTGGCTAATGTGTTACAAGATGCTAATTAGTCTTTTTCTCTTCTTTCGCGATTCTATTAGACAAGTCTTAGTTCGACCAGCTATCCCTCAAAATAGTTATTTACTTAGCAAATATGCTAGATATGGAATGAATAAATTCATCTTCCTTTCTCCAGCATAAAATCTTTTGACATGGAGTGCTAGTTAACTATAACTATGAAGTACACTGACACAGTGTAAGGCTCTTGCTGACGCTGCGCTCCTGCACTCCTCTTTATCGCATTCTTACGTTTAGGCACCCCGCCCCCCTTCTGTTGAGATGCCATCATTTAGTTCTCTCGATTTACCTGTTAAATGTGAACTTAATTAATGTTTAGTCTAGGTCAATTGCAGAATATCTCTCTCGTGATCTTCCATATAACTTAGCACCAGATGCTGTTTATCTCACTGTTGGTGCCAAGCAAGCAATCAAAATCTTATTGCCAGTCTTTGCACGCCTTGGTATCCGTTGTATCAATCTCATGCTACACTAAGCCATCTTGAAGTCCGCCACTTTGATCTTCTTCCTGAGAAGGGTTGGGAGGTTGATCTACAATCTCTCGTAAATGAAAAAACCGTTGCTATGGTTATAGTCAATCCGGGCAATCCTTGTGGGAATGTTTTTACATATGAGCATTTACAAAAGGTGAATTATATCTTGTTTATTTCCTAGCATCAAGAATGTAACTAGTGTTGTTTTGGTTTTGAAGTTAGTCATCATTGGTGTGAGTATTTTTTTAGATTGCGGAGACTGCAAGGAAACTTGGGATACTAGTGATTGCAGATGAAGTTTATGGTCATCTAGCTTTTGGGAACACCCAGTTTGTGCCTATTCCATCAACTGTCCCTATTATTACAATTGGCTCTATATCAAAGAGATGGACTATTCCTGGCTGGCGACTAGGTTGGATAGTGACAAGTGATCCCAATGGCATCCTTTATAAATATGGGGTTTCATGTTTCCCCTCTCTCCACAATTTTGTTTTGTTTATCCTTATGTTACGGCAATTAGTTTCTACATAGTTTGGACAGAAAATCCTTAGTTTGTCCAATTTCCATTCTTGTGGGAAAGTTGAACAAATCCACTGCTTCCCTTAGTCCTCATTGCATCCTAACTTAACACTTAAAGGGCCGGTCAAAAAAAAAAAAACTAACACTTAAAGTCCAAGCTGACAGTTTAACTTGGTACTATCGTAACGAAAATAAAAATTGATAATCTCAGTAGTTTCAAATCCTTCCCTGCACAGCTGTAATTGAAACAGGTATACAGACGACAGAGTGATAATATAGACTCATTTACTTGCTACATTAGAAAAAGTGAAAAACGAGGAAAACGGAAAAAAAAAATCTCATTAATAATGAGACTGCAATGAACTGGATTTATTTAATGAGGCATATTCGCTGTGTTTGGATGACAATTTTGGATTGAAAATTTTGAGTTAAAATGTAAAAATATGTGATTGGATGAGTTATTTGAAAAATAAATGGGACCCACTTAATAGAAAAGAAAAAACCGATACAAGAGATGTGACATCTCGGCAGACTCTCCCTCCTTTTCATCTCAACTTTACTCATCTCTCTGCAGATCAAAAAACCGAAAACAGAGGGGGAGGACGGAGAACGAAAATGATATGAGGACCGACCGCCGCCCCCACCGAAATCGTACCGCGGCCGCGGCCGGCCGTCTCCGGCCACCGGAAGGCCGATCCGAGCCGTCCAAAAATTCTAAAAAACAAAACCGAGGGGGCCTACGCAAGAATCAACGGCATCCGACGTGTGTAGGTGCTTGGATCAAGCACCCTATTTTTCGTGTATATATACACACATGTAAATATACACGAAAAATAGGGTGCTTGATCCAAGCACCTACACACATCAGATGCCATTGATTCTCGCGTAGGCCCCCTCGGTTTTTTTTATAGAATTTTTGGACGGCTCGAATCGGCCGTCCAGTGGCCGGAAACGACCGGCCGCTGCCGTCGGTACGATTTCGGTGGGGCGCCGGTCGGTGTAAATAGCAGGACTCGGAGGAGAAAGGGGGGGAAAGGTGGTGGGGCCGGAAGGGACATGTGTGTCAGGGGAGACTATTTTCAAAAACAAGTTTGTGTGTCAGGGGAAAGTCTGGGCCCGCCCAACATGGGCCACATCTCCTTTCAAAAACAAGTTTTTGAAACAATTTTTAAAATGTCCATCCGAACATGGTGATTGTCTATCCCTAATTACTGCCATTACATTTCATCTTTTTGTAGTTTTTTTTTTTTTTTGGGTGGAGGGGATGGGTTGGGGACAAAAGCTAAGACGAAGATTGTGTGATATGTGTAACATCTTCAAAATAGGGATACCACATAGTGATTACTTTAATAGTAATGCTTACTTGATGCTATGAATTTTCTGTGAGTCTGTCTCAAAAGAATTGTTACACTGCTTTTATTTGAAGTTCTAATGTTTAACTTCTTGTCTCAGATTGTTGATTCTCTTATGGGTCTCTTGCTGTTACCTCTGGCCCTGCAACCTTCATTCAGGTATATGCATTTTGAGATGTTGCTTATTTAATGTAATTGTAAACAGTGCTATACTTCTTGTAGCACTTAGTGTTTTTGTATCTGTACAAAGATTATTTTGACCTGGGATCGATTCCGATTGAAGCCTTGAGGAATCAAATAGTCCAATCCTACATTTGGTAATCAGGAGATTGACAGGACATGTGAGTTATAGCTAAGATGATAACACAAATATACTAGTTAGTAGTTAAGTAGCATACCTAGTCTAGATTGTAATCTCAAAAAGAACTGCTATAGAGTTATAGAGTCACACTGCTGAAATAAGGTAGTTGGCACTCAATGTGGTAAAAGGTGATTGTTTTATGGTGGTGATTGTAAGATATCCTAAACACTAAAATTCACTAAGTTAACCCATTCGTCTCATTTTTGGTTCTCATAATGAAAGGGAATTTAAGACTGATAGTATTAGATGCATATTGTGCTTCATCATCTTCGCTTCCAAATCCATTAATCACCTGTCCTATGAATTACAGTTTAGGGAGGATTTAAGTTTTGTATATTCCACCGCTTTTGGGTGATGTACTGGGTGACACCCCTTGATGTCCTTTTTATCCTTCCCTGTTTACTTATCTGACTGTAATAAAGTGGCTCATGTATCAGGCGGCCATTCCTCAAATTTTTGCGAAAACAACAGAGAACTTCTTTCTGAAGGCACTCAACATACTAAGAGAAGCTGCAGATATTTGTTGGGATAAACTTAAGGAGATTCCTTGCATTACATGTCCATGCAAACCGGGAAGATCCATGTTCGCAACGGTTAGCATATGAACAACTGGAGACTATTTCCTTTTATTTAAAACTAAAGGGGTTGAAGACCATCTAAAAGTGCAGGGTCTGATTCACTGCAGGTTAAGTTAGATTTGTCATTGTTGGAAGGAATTAATGATGATATGAAGTTCTGCGTCAAGCTTACTAAAGAGGAATCTGTGATTGTTTTGCCAGGTAAGGAAAGAAATGGAACATCAATCAAATTTCTTACTATAAGTTTGGCTTTTTGACGAACCCTGATATAATTTCACGTGTACTTTGGCAATGTTGTTTACTGCTGAAATCTTTTGTCTTTTCTTCTTTTACCATTAGAGTTTCGAAGAATCTTTTCCCGGTCTATTTTTGCTTCTAAAATCTGAGATCCACTTTTTGTCAATTCAAACATGATTTTGAAAATACCGGTCACCCACTGACTAGGTATCTTTTATTGAAAAAGCCCATGACATAACTACAACTTGTTTAGAAATTGGCAAAATCATTAATCTCTTCTGTTTAAGCGGCTAAGTAGCCCTTCCTGGCTTCTATTTCCTAAGAAGCAAGGAAGGCTGTAGCCTGTAATGTTTCTGTTTCCTAAGCAGTCGAAACATAACACTCCTGGATATGGAATTCTAGTTTTCCCACCCGAACACACGTGAACCTAGAAGACACGCCAAAACCTAGGCAATATACCGAATCAAAGTTTTATCAACACCAATTTACAAAATTAGTTTCTTTAAGAGAACATGAAAAGGGCTGTATTTTACTATATCAGCCAAATCATCATGGTAATTTAGAAATACTAGTATAAGCTGCCGTTTAGGGTATATAGTCAAATAGACATCATACGTGTCTGGTTGTCATTATTTTGTTTCATCATTTACTTGATTTGCAATTGACCTTTTGCAAAATATTTTGTGCAGGGGTAGTTTTTGGACTGAAGAACTGGCTCCGGATTACATTTGCTATTGAGCCATCCTCTCTCGAAGATGGCCTCGGTAGGATCTGCCTGAGGCACGCAAAGAAGCACTAGGACTATCAATTGTCAAGAACTGCAATCCCACGCTGGATTAACAACTGTGCATGGGTTTTCAGCTCATGAATTGAATTGTATTAACAAAAGTTTTGGTAAAAGTTGTTGAGGCCCTATAGTTGGAGAAATTTTTCAGTGCTGAGCGGGTATATTCCACGTGGTGCCCACTCGGCACTCCTGAGTTGTCCGATGCACTTTTGGACAGCTCAGATTAAAACCTTCTCTCTCCTCTCACCCCTCTTCTTTTTCTCTCCAAATCTGAGCCGTCCAAAATTGCATCGGACGGCTCGGATGTGCCGAGTGGAATTTCTCCATTAGTTGGACCTTAATAAGGTCATTTTTGTTTCAGAACTCCAAGAAGACAGTCATTTTCACTATCCTCCCATAGTGTATTCTCTCTTTCATTCTTGATGTTTTATTACATTTTCTTTTGTTTCTGTATCAATAAATCCAGTCCTTTGTACCATTATGTTTGGTTTATGAACATATATGCTTCGTTTCCTCCATACCAAAAAAAAAAAAAAACACAGTAAGACTGATTTTAAGCGATGTCGTGAAGAAGGCAAGAACAGAGATGTGCGTCAAGATGGATCATGAAAGAAGAAGATTCAATTGTTTTTTTTGGATTATACCCTACTTGTGAGTGTGTACGTATTTGTGTGTAATTGTATCAATTGTTATTCCTCGGAAGGTGTACATTTGTATTGATAAGATCTTTTACGGTGCTTCCTCTATCAATTAGATCCTTTAAGATGAATGTTCTTGTAACAAAAAATAAAAATAAAATAGAAGAAAGGGAGAGAACAGTCCCAATTTGAGGGGGAAGAACCGGATCTTTGTCTTTCACAAATGAAGACTTTTTAATAACATTAAACTCCCCTTTTATTGGTTCACAGACGTAATATATTTATATACAACCACTACTCTCAATTTCACCATGGTTCGGATTTTAAAAAAAAATTCCACAAGAATTCTCTTCCGTGGAAATTTTTTTTCAAAATTCAAACCTTTAATTGCCAACACAGAGAGTGAGATGTTGAGATGTTTAATAGTGACTCTTGAGCGGTGGGTCTTCCTGATCAATCAATGCTTGCCCAAATAACCCAAAAAATAAATGCTCGTGCTTCTTTACCGTTGCAATTTCCGGACCCACCACTTCCGCCGTAAAAAATTCAAAACTGACTATTAGGGGTTGTTCTTATAAAAAAGCCATTTGGCTTTTCCGTCAAATTTTTTTTGTCTTTATTCAATTTTTTTTGCAATTTGTGGCTTATTGTCAATTTTTTTGAGATTATTGCTTCGTTATGACGAGAGGAATCTAAAAAGTAAAAAAATTAGCGGGAAAGCCACTTTTTTCGTCTTTATTCAAAAAAATTTGGATTTCGACCAAATTTTTTTACTTTTTAGATTCCTCTAGTCATAACGAAGGAATAATCCCCAAAAAATTGACAATAAACCACAAATTACAAAAAAAATTTGAATAAGGACAAAAAATAAGCCACTTTTACTTATTTATCCGAACAACCCATTAGAATAGCCCCCCTCTCTCTCTCTCTCTCTCCAACGGCTCTTAACCATAAGGCATAAGCCCCTCCCTCGAAACCCTTCTCTGTTTTCCTCCAAAGAACAACTCGTTATTTCTCTCTAGAAAATAACAACTCCTCACAGCTCTAAACACATCAAAATCTCGTCAATGGATTCAACACCGCCCTCTCGCCGGTCCAGACCCCGGCTCATCATCACCTCGTCTTCCCGCCTCTCTCGCCTCACCCACTCCCAATCCTCGCCCTCTCCCACTCCCCGCCTCTCCCTCGACCTAGTAGCATCCCCCAAAATCACGGCCGCCCCGTCACCATCACCCTCCTCCCCCACCACTCTCCCCATCCGCGAGCTCCTGCTCCTCTCCCCTTCCCCTCTCCGGAAATCCAAGACCCGTCTTGCCGACCGGCTTGTCGAAGCGGCCGAAGAGCCTCCTGCTATCGAACCGGTCGGGTCGAGGAGGAAGTGCAAGAATCGGAATGGGTCGATGGGGGTTTTGGTTTGTGGGTCGCCTAGGAATGGGAGGAGGCTGCGCAGGCGGTTGGAGCCGGAGGTGGTAAGAGAGGAGAGGGATTCGGGTGTGGTGGAAGAGGTGAGCAGGGGTAGAAAGAGGCGGAATAGTGGGCGGTCTAAGAAGGATAAGCTCGGTTCGGTGCCTTCGATTCCATCCCCAAGTATGTCTCACTTGTTACTCCTCACGTTTTAGACACCAGATTCAAAGGACTAATTGGGAATTTTAATTTGGCGTCAATAAATTTTAAAAATTAACGGAGGGAGTATTAGTTATTCATTTATTTGACTGGGGGGGGGGGGTGGGGTGTTTGGTTTCTTGGGATTTTGTTGTGATGTTTGTAATTAAGTTTGAATCGATTGATTTGGGCTCATTTGTGTGGTGTTTTTTTTATTTTATTTTTAGGAACAAGTGATGGAGATCTGTGTAATCTGGATCGAATTGGACGGCTGGTGACTGATCTAATTATGTGGAATGATGTCGCGAAATCAAGCCTTTAATTGGTTTGGTTTTGGTTCACTGTGTGTCCTGTCTTCTTGCTTTGCTAAAGGGGTTAGCTTTAGGTATGCAATTTAGTCCATCTCTGTGTGTGTTAAGCTTTTGTTTTTATAATCAGGTGTATGGGCACAAACCCCGACTATTATCCTGCGGACCATAAACACACCATCCACTAGTGGGGACACCACTTGACCAGAGCAAATTCTACTGGCCCCGGCTTGGGGGTATGTTTGTGTGTGTGTGTGTTAAGCTTTGGTCTGTGATGCCTAAAGTTTTCCAATGATGTGTTTATACTTTGTAGCATCTTCACTTTGATCTCTCAATTGGGCCTCCTGTTTTTGGGACTGTCATTCTTCTCTAGTTCAATCTATCAACGGTAAGCCGCCTTCATTTTCACAGAATATTTTCTTGTGCCAGTTACATCATTCTCCGATTTATAATTTGCTTGAATGGTCAATTACTCAATTTTCACAGGGTTAATGAGGAAAACAAGCGAGAATTTAAGCTGGAAGAAGATGACATATTGAGAGTGGCTAGAGTGATACTTCCACCACTACACCTAGCAATTTCGAAAACAAGAGAGCTTTTCTCGGGCGAACCAACCATGACTCTTTTAAAGTATTTGGGATAAACTTACTTTCCTTTCAGTCTAGTCTTTAGAACTGCAGAAATGGGTACTCAAAATTCAACCTTTTCTGTGTTAATAGGTTGCTCCAATTCTGCTCATGGGATCTGAGTATGGCCATCTCATGACACTAAGGAGACTTTGTGCCATAGGTAAGATTTTTATTGAACACATGGTTTTTAAGTTTGTGATGCAGAACAGAAATATGAAGAATATAAATTAATTATGCATTATTTTGAATTTATTATTTTGTTTGGAAATTTCGTTTTAGTTGCCTCTTGTTTTGGCAATCTTATATTTCTTTCTAGTATTTGATTTCCTAGTCAAAGTAGAATTTTTTGTTTTTGGTAATTTTTGTTAATTAATTGATTCTGCATCCTTTTCGGACGAATCAATTAGGGTTAAGTTAGGGTTTTTTCCTATATAATAAATTGTAAGCCTTCGGGCTAAGAGAGTTGTTTTTGAATGAATTAATGAAAATTGAGAGTTTTCTCATTATTGTGTGTTCGTAGAGGGAGTACCTCTAGTTCATACTTATTCGTGATTGTCCTTGTTGCGCATTCTTCTATTCCGACACGCCTCCCTGCATCAGTTTGTAACCATTCCTTGAAACTCTAGACGCGAAAATCTTGAATCTAATTGAGCAAATCTGACAGGATTTTTCATTAGCTTTACCGGGCCAAAACTGTATTCCTTGTATTGTGTTCAGATCAACACTAAAGGTAAAACAAAAAAACTTGAGCATGCAATTTGTGTATTTGGCTGAATGCAATCCATATTGAAGGCTTACTAAGGAAGAGGGTGTTTTGTATAAAGCAGTTGAGTGCTTGAAAAGGCGGGTGTTGGAGGCATGGCGGGCTTGTTCTCATAAGAAGATTGTGGCAGCATCAATAGCTACGGCCTTTTGGAATCTGACCTCGATTAGAACACGTATATTTGCAGGTAAAGCAGATTTACTGCAATATTTTTAATTGGAAGATAGATATGTAATATAGATATGTGCGCGCCTACAACTTTTGTTGGAAATGTTCGGTATTGTTTTCTTTTCGGATGAACTATTACGGTTAAAATTGTTACTCCTACTTCAGGTACAGTCAGATAGTTTCTAATGACGCTTTGGTTTCATGTAGCTTTCGTATTTGTGGTGATACTGCGATACAACTGTTGGGAAAATTTCGGCATCCACAAGACATTCCAGAGAACAATTTCTTTATCAATGATAAAATTACAAGAACAAACCAAATTACAAGATACAAACCAGTTTACAGAATACGAAGAACGAGATAGAAATAGAATCTTGGATTGAAACCGAGTCCTGTGTAGAACCACAGTCTCCTTAAGAAAGATTCGCCCCTACCGTGGGTGTTGTAGGTTGCGTCGGCGACTTTCTCCCAGGGTTAGCTCGGTTGAACCGCTAGCCGTCGGAACATCACCGATGACCGCCTTGGCGAACTGACTACCGCCTGCCTCTCTCTCTCAAGAACGAAAATCAGAATAAGCTGGAAGGTTGCGAATTTGCTTGTGATTTCTCCAAGGACGTGAGCCTCCTTTTATAGGGGAAGGAGCCAGGAAAGGTGTAATGCTGCCATTATTCTGCCAATGAATTCTGTCAATGAATTCTGCCATTGAAGGAGGAGGTTACGGGAATCAACACTCCATTATGGTGAGGGTTACAGGAGTTACGAAATTCACACATCAATACGTCTATTGATTGTGGTGCATCAGGATTCCACGAGCTCGGAACACGCACTGTTGCCTCGAGAGACCCTCCGGTTTGTCCCGATTTCATTCATCTGAAATTCCGTAAAATTTCCAACAACAACCGACAACATTTGAAAACAAAAGTGGAAGAAGAACAAGAAGAAGAAGAAGTGGAAGCAAAAGAAGGAAAGCAAGAGCAGAAGGCATTGGTTGTGGTAGAAAATGGGGTATGAACAGATAATACTGACTAAACTACACCTCTTCCACCTATTTGACATGAACTAGTAGGAGGCTCAATTCTACTACCTGTATAAATAAACTCACTCTGATGTGTTCTTGATTTTGCTCTATGCATGCTCGCGCATTATAAGCAGAGTTTGCTTCGTTTCCACTACGTATGATTCCTTTTGTAGGAAAAATTAACATGTTCTTGGAAGTTGTATTATACTTGGTATGCTGCAAAGAGTGCAAACTATGGTATTGATCATCAGAAGCCTGATCTCACCATGTTTTAGGTTACATTTACTTTAAACGAATGGGAAAATCACAAATACCATATCACAATCCTCGGAACGGATGGGAAAATCACAAATACCAAATCAAAATCCTCGGGAGCTAGTCATCGATCATATTTCAGTAGAAAACCTCAAAATGGATAAAATCCGTTGCTTTGGTTCAAGACTAGTTTTCAATTACTAAGGTTCAATCTTGACTCGCTTAGTATTTCATCACATATGCGTATTATGGTAGATATTTTTATCTTTCTGCCTGTTTCAATGGAAGGATTCCTCTATCATTGATGATGCGTTGGAGTTGGAGGGACTGTTTCTTATATTGTGAGGAAAAATGATTCACAAGACGAAATTTTCCGAAAAAGAAAAGAAAAGGAACCTTACTGGAATCGATGATGGCATCATTTACCAAATTATGACTTTGTGAATGGGATGATACCAAAAATCCGGCAGCTTTTATTCAACAATAACAATCGAAATGTACATCAAATGAATAAATCAGATCAAAGTCTGCATAAATAAAAGAAAACTACGAGACCAATCCGTCTGCGACGATAACAATCGAAATATACATGAAATGAATAAAATCTGATCAGAGACTGTGTAAAAATGTAGTCTATATAGTCTATCAATCCCTTTAGAAGCAAGCGTCCAGCACACAGCAGCAGCAAAGGGCAGCACAACTGCACAACACAGCAGAGCGTAAACAAACATAATGGTATTAGTAATTGGATTATTATTTGACTTATGCATCTATACATTACAAGAATAAATTACAAGAAAATTAATAGGTTCCGTTCGGCTAAGGTTCTTAATTTTTAAGGAAAAAGTTCCTTGTCTCGTAAATCATTCTTTCACAATATATAAAAATAAGTACTTAGCGGAACGGAGCCATATATATCCAAAAAATTTCAATTGGCATGGTCACCACATCTAAAATAAATCTAAGCCAAAAATTGAATTTTTTCAAATAACTTTGGGTGTCAGAGAGAGAGAGAGAGAGAGAGAGAGATGCTAACCATCCTTTCCAGAAGCCATCACCCCTGGCTTGAGTTTTCCCCTGAGGAGGGAAAGTATTGGTTTGAGATTGAGTGTCTTTCATTGGATAACCCATCGGCGGAGGAACCACGTATGGACTATAGTACGCAGCAGTGCTAGGAGGAAGAGGTGGAGGATATGCCGCTGCTAAGTTAAATCAAGAAGAATTAATTACCCAGCAGTTTTTAATGGAGTTTAAAAGCAATGAAAAACAAGAAACTATCTTTCACAAAAACAAAATAGGGACAATAATTAGAGATGTAAAATTACCTTGGGACTGATTTTGATTATTTTAGTGATTCATCTTGAAGACAAAAACCCGAGAGAGAGATGCAGGGGATGTTGAATTGTAGTATTACTAGTGCATGCCCGTGCCTTTAGGCACGACTAACAAGTTTTGTCTATCTAGATTCTTGAAAGCCAACGCCTCATTCGCAAAATTTCAACTACAAAAAAATAATAGCTATTTTGTGCTGATTCAAGTTAACCGGTAGATATACTTGAGCTATTATTTTTTTGTAGTTGAAATTTTGTGCTAATTCAAGTTAACTGGTGTATATACCAATATTATAGCAACCTCGAGGTTAAATCAATGAGAGAAGAGAGGATAAGAAAAGGAGAGGAGAGGGGGAAGTAAAAAAGAAAACAAATTTTTATATTTTTTGCCACAGAAAAAGGAAAGAATCAGAAATTAAGGGAGAAAAATAATGGGTTTTCAAATTTCGAACCCAAACAAATGATAACTCTTGGATGGATTGAATTTTAACCCTCAAACCATTTATTTAATCACAGCCTTTCAATGTGCCACGTAAGACAATTGTGAGATGGACATTTTGCAAACCGTTGTGTATTGTAATATAGATAAGTTTGGAGATGTAGGGGATGATAAGAAGAAGGGTTGATGGAGATGAAAGATGACCTTGGGGGGGTTATATATAGGAATTAGATATAGAGGGCTCTTGGAAGTACTCCTATTTGGGTAGAGAGAGAGAGAGAGAGAGGGCGTGGAGTAGTTGAATGGGGTTTTGGTTGCGACACCGCGTGGTCGTGGGAAAACGTAATACACGCATTCTCAAACTGCAACTATAAAGAGGGCTATTAATACGATCAAATCCAACAGGGTTTAATAGGATATTTACACTATCTAATGTTACATTACATGATCATCTTCTTAATAGCCATTGGATTAATATTCGAACAAAATACTACTCCCTTCCCAATTCAAGTGTCCTTCACGGGGAATCGAGCTTTTTAAGAAATCAAATTGTGTTTTAAATTTTCCAAATTAACTTTAAAAACTGTAAAGTTAATTATATGTATTTAAATTGCTTATATCTTTCGATATAAATCTCAAAAACTAGGGGTGTTCAAGAAAACCGTCCGAACCGTAAAATCGGTCCAATCCGGACCGAACCGTCCTATTTGGTCCGGTTCTACGGTCAGGTTATGATTCCAAAAAAATAAGAATCGTTAATTTTGGTTCGGTTACTGGTTCTCAATTAATGAACCGTGGTTAGAACCGAACCGGACCGTTTAAAACTAAGATAAATATAGAAATACATGTGTGTAATTAAATATGTATTTGAATTTGGTAGGTTAATCTTTTCCTTGCTAAACTTAGTTTATTTAGAGATGAAATCTCATTTGTTAGGAAAGCTTTTATTTTGTTCCTTAATTTTCTATTCCAGCAGATTATCTTCCTATTTCTTTAATTTTATGAGTTCATATTTAATTGTGAATAAGTGTTTGGATGCTTATTGGATAGAACCGGAACCGAACCAAAACCAGACCGGTCTTACGGTTTGGTTCTGGTTAGGTTCCATGCATATATTGGTTAGGTTCTGGTTCCCAATTTTCTATAACCGTTTAAAATGGTCCGGTTACTGGTTTTCTAGAGAACCGGACCAATCCGGACCGTGTACACCCCTATCAAAAACTACGTAACATGAATCTTATTTGAAAAAGATCTCACTTAGTTTTATTATACAAAATTTTCGAAATCATGAAAAATATTTGAAAAAGATCTCACTTGGAGTATATTGTATATTGTCAATCTAACAAAGATACGAATACCAAAATCAGTCAAATTAATTAGTAAGGAAATGGTACTTTTGAGGGGTAAAATTGAAAATTTGGCATGTTTTGATGATTATTTTTAAAAAGTGGACACTTAAGTTGGGACATCCTAAAATAGAAACATGGACACTTAAAATGGGAGAGATGGAGTATCAAATTTATGATTGCTCATAGTACTATTTTTGGAATTAATAAACATAGAAAGAAGATAAGTTGCAAAACATATATACTACATATCATATTCACATGTTGGGTGTGGTGGGGTTAAACTTATCCTTTTGTAAAGGAGATTAAGCATCTAACCCGAAGGAGTTTGGCTAAATGGACATAAGAAAATTAATAATTGTTCGCTCTCCACAAGGTCACATATTTGAATCTCACAGAGACCAAACATAGCCAACTGTGGAGCCATTAGGGGTTTGTTCGTGCGCAAAGGAAGAATCCAAAATCCCAAATATTCCTTCCCCTATCCCCAAGCAAACAAGCCGCTAGTGTGGAATATAAGTTCTGAATTTTGATGATAAGGAACACACCTTAATTTATGTCTACTTGTCAATTGCGGTTCATTGAAATAATTTTTTAAAACTTTCCTAAATAACCTACTCATTTTTTGACTTGTCAATAACTCTGGACAAGATTTGTATACTATTCCCTCCATCTCCCCTTTAAAGTCCAGTATTTCATTTTGGACTGTCCGTTAATAAGTGTTCATTTTGTAAAGTTAGTGGGTAAAAGTTGGTACATTTTTCATTTTGCCCATAAAAGTAGATTCCATTTTGAAAAGTTAGTGAGTAAAAGTATAATGTTGATGTCTCCATAGAGGGTAAATAGAAAAAGTGGAGGTTAAAGTTGATGTGAAATGTGTAATGAATGTTTTCTTAATAAGTTGGAGTTACGAAGCAGGACATTTAAAAATGGACGGAGGAAGTACGTTTTTGGAGCATAGGTCGTAGTAATTAAGTCAAAAGAAAATTTCAAATAACAAGAAATCTATGCTCTTGGAGGATACGAAGTCATGCTTTGAAGGAAAGGAAAAATAAGATATATCGAAGATTCTTAGAGAAAATTTGATTGGGTTTAATTGAAGACACACACTGAAGATTTTGTTTTTCAAAAGTTGGAAATAATATTGACAATTTATTGTTTGGGTAGAAGATTCACAAAATGAGTGAGTTAGTTCTACGAAGATTTGAGCGTGCTCAAGTGTCTTCAGAGTGATTTATCATTATGGCGAATTAAGATCATCTCATGTAAAAATTCATCACGCGATTTCTCATGTGATGCAAAATGGGACCGACCACGAGTCCATTTGACGATTCAAACTGTTCATTTTGTATGTCTCGATGAGATTAATGTCCATGCAAAAAATTCAAGTTCATTGGACATCAGTATCCACTTGAACGAATCATATTGTCACAAGAGAAATATACATGTAGAAGACTCTGACCTTTTATTCCTTTTGAGACAAATACCATTAAGACTAAACTTTCACAAGTGATCACCGATAAACTTGATGTTTTGGCATGAACATTCAACATATTGAGACCTACTACATAAATGGCGTGGATCGTAAAATGAGACCATGATGATTCCTGTTTTGCATCACATGAGAATTGAAAAACCACATGAAAAATCATCACAGGGGAAGATCTTGGCTCATTAATGCAACATCATTACCAATATTCGACGATAACATGTAACATCCTTTAGTTTTTACAGAAACAAAAACCCTGTAAAGGATGCAAGAACATTACCAACATTTGCTGATAACATGTATCTCCTCTACAAATTCTTCATGTTCATCCATATAATAGTATTGGGTACGATATATTCCATTCGTCTCATAATTTTAATCTATCGTAAAACATCGCACTGTTTTTCAGATGAAAAATAAAGTACTTTCATGTATAAAAATTTTACTTTGTTTTCACGAGCTAAAATGAGATGTTTAAATTGATGTTTTTTACAATTCAAAACATTGCCACAAAATTAATTTAGTACGGAGTAGTATTTAAAGAATCCTAATCTCTTTAATAACAATTAAAAAATTATGAAAATGCAGAGAATATATTTTATGACATGTCACTAGCCAGTAAAAAAAATCTCAAATGAAAAAGAATTGGACCAAACCTCTCGCATCATTTGAAACTCATACGTCACTAATCAATGGACTCAACACAAATAGAGCAATACTAAAAAAGGGATCAATTCCTCCACATACTCCATCTCTTCATACCCTCCATACTCTTTTTATGGCTCCCATGCCCAAGTCAACATCGAGATTCGAAACTGTTCATCTCGTAGAACTTGTAGTTAGCTACGTTTGGGAAAAAAAATTAAACTCATCGGACATTTATAAACCTGTATACAAATCACGTTTTTGTTTCAGACATTGAACAAGTTAAGTTTATATTCGCATATCTTTCCATTTTGCGATTTGAAAAATACATTTATTAATGTTCTATAAATCAGAATTTTTTTTAAAAAAGGACGTAGGTAACTGTTGATTTTGCCAGATGAACAGTTTTGATCCTCGGCATTGGCTTGGAAGTACAGGACAAGGGGAATATGGAGAGATGGAGAGTATGGAGCAGAATTGATCCCTTCTAGGACCACAACTATAACATACAACTCAATATATAACTGTATCTAGAACGGTAGAACCGTTCGATATGCATGCATGTGGTCCCTTATACATTAGACTGCTCCAAACGATTTTAGACTTTTTTATGTCACTCTCCTTCTTTATAACCGCATTTCTAAACTCTGACAATGTTATAAATTTTCATCGCATAAAGACAAAAACGGCCGTATGGTTACAGAAAAAGAGGGTGTGAAAATCACTACCCCATACCATAGATAATCCTCCCAGGCTATATTTGATAAGTGAGTTAGGGGTTAAAATAGGATTGTTAATCCTGGTGTTCTCTAAACTCTTTGTTTGATTGCACAATAGGGGTTGGGATTAGAAATACCAAGGTATTACCAATCCTCCCAATTCATGGGATTATCAATACCACCTCCCACTAGGTATTACTAATCCTATCCCGAGCTCTGTGATGCAAAAGACGTCCTTGCCCATGATATTTTCTGTTAATAACAGTAGTACCCTCATTAGTACTTACCCATCTGTACGCCGAAAATCCTAAGTTTTGCTTCTTTTCTTTTTTGCCTTCATATGAACACTATTTTTGCATTACAGACATGTTTAGGGATAGTTGGGAGGGTGGTGGAAGCTTATGTATTTGTCAGAAAGTTAGTTTCACTGCACATGTCCACCGCATGCATGTGGAGCCACTCTGGATCCCACAAAAATACAAAAAATACCTAAAATTTTTAATTTCTTATGGGGCTTTATAAAAAAATTAGCTCCAACGGATATCGGTAAGTATTTTTTCTGAATTTGTAGAGTGAAATTGCTAAATTGTTAAATTTCGTCCCTACGAATCTAGAAAAAATACTTACCGAAATTCGTTAGAGCTGATTTTTTACAGGGCTCCATGAAAAATTATTTTAAAATTTGTGGATATTTTTTTATTTTTATTTTTGTAAGACTCAGAGTGAGCCCCACACATGTGCGGTAGACTTAGTGCAGTGACTGTAGCACTTACCAACTTCAGAAGTTTAGGATCCATTCTCGCGGCTTGCAGAAATCATGGAGAACTTGAATTAGGAAAAATACATATGCACATACCAGGGGCAAAATACATACGCAGAGACCAGGTTACGAAGTGGCATTGGAAAATACACAAGAATTTGGTTTTTCACCCATGGGTATTATTGGAAAATGTAATTTGTTATCCTATCCCCTGATATTCCAATCCCATGATTTAATCCTTATACAATCAAACACCCACTTGGGATTACACTTGGAATTATCAATCACATCTCCTTACCAATCCCACTTCCCTACTAACCCTGTGGACCATAAACACACCATCTGTAGGAAAATAGTGCGGAAAACAGTTAATGATTTTACTAATTTCTGGAAATTACAACATGAACATGAATTACAAAATTACAGAGTATGAAATATAAACATAAACTGTAAAAGAGTTTAGCAATTCCAAATCGAGACCCGTTTTGTTCAACGGTGCCCTTAAGACAAATTCGCCGCCTCACCGGTGCTGGAGGTTGTGTCGGTGTTTGTCTCCCAGGGTTGACTCGGTTACCACTCAGCCGCCGGAGCACCGCCGTAGACTGCCGGTCGAACCAACTTGTGTTTGTACTCTCTCTCTCGAAAAGAACAATAGTATTGCAGAAGTAGTAGAGATGATTGTTTTTGGTGTGTTGAAACCAATGGGAGAGGTCTCCTTTTATAGCTGAAGGAGGAGCCTCTGCCATGAATGCTGCAATGAAGGTAGATGAGCCTCTCAATCAATAGGGGAATTGATTTTGCAATTCAATTCTGGAATAAAACTGATACAGTTATTATTCCCGAAATTGAATACACAATCGTGGGTATTAACTCTGGTAATCAACCAGCTTTGACCATCCAACCGTGCACTGTTGTTGGTCCGAAACCCACTTTGAGAGACAATTTCTCATTCATCTCTCAATGGAATTTGTTCATTTTTCCAATGGTTTAAACTCCTTAGCAAGAAGTATCTAAAACCCACTTGGGTCCACCTCGCGCGGTGTGGGTCCCACTAAATTCTTTTTGGTTAAAATTCCATTTTTCCAACAATCCCCCACATGAATGAAATTGGCTGAATCCATGATAGTGTTCTTGTGAATATCCAGTATCTCAGATTCATACACAAGAAACCGATAGGCAGTATTGTTATGTGTGTAACCAATGAACACACAATCAACAGTTCTCGGCCCTATCTTCTTTTTAGGTGGAGGTACTGTTACCTTTGTGAGACACCCCCACATTCGAAGGTAACTGTAAATCACACACCTCAGTGTGGATTAAATCCAATGGCTTAGTACTTCTTTCAACTCTGATTTGAAGTCTTTGTCCCTTGGACCCTCACAAAGCAATCACTTGCCTATCCTGCTCATTCCCTAAATGAGAGGAACTTGTTCCCGCAGGAACCACTGTTAGCGCACCAAACAGCTGTAGTCACACCACTTAGGACAATACCATATCAAGTATTACCATGGTTGTAGCCATTTCTACAAGCACTTGGCCCAACAGAGCCAAGTACAGAAAACTGTATCCATCGAGCAGACCAAACACAGAATCGCGACCGAGTAGTGTCAATGCCGAAGCCGAGTAGACTACTCCAAAGGCCGAACGATCCGTTATCTGAGGCCGAGTCGCGCACGACTAACCATGGCCAAAGGCCGGACAATTTACCAATAATCCGTGATCAAGTCACGCACGAATGATCGAGGCCGAAGCCAAACAATTTTACCCCAAAGCCAATTCGAGGTCAAGTCGCGCACGACTGACCAAGACCATAGCCCAACAGTTTATCACAAAACTGATTCGAGCCCAGTCGCGCACGACTAACCAAAGCCGAAACCAAACAGTTTCTCCTTTTGTTCCGAGCAAATGCCAAGCAATCCCACCCATGAGCTGCAAACTAACCATGCTCCAAAAAGCTTTGGCCCATTATTTCGCATAAACAATCTGGACACTATCCTGTGGAGACAATCAGAGAACACTTCCAACAAGACAATCAAGTTAAGTCCACGTTCTTCTCCACAATGTACAAAAGGAACCAACAATGATCTCATTCGGTACAAAATGTTTTTCCCAAAAAACATGAGACGTAGGCAGATAATTGCAACAATTATGAGACAATAACATAACAGTTATGTCTTACTAAGTTTTCCTCGAATTTTGTATACTAACATGCCGGCAATAAAGATACCTGAATAATCATATATCTTGCAAAAGAGAAACTGCTCTACAATAAATATTGCCGTACTATTGCTTTCCTGTGAGAACTCTACTGTTCCAAACCCAAGAGTCTTGAACTCCAAAACCAACTAATCAGGACAGTAGGTTAGTCGAATTGGAAAAATCCAAGTGGAATATAGACAAAACACTATATGCCAACTAATGACAAACAAGTCAGTAGAGAAAACAAATTAGCAAATCACATTAGCTAATTTTTAATTACCTGTGCACTGATGTATAATAATAACGGGAAAAAAAAACTTTTCCTGATCCAAGATATGCAAAAAACTTTTGAATAGTCAAAAGATTTATATCCACGTATTCAATGCACTAAATAAAATCTGGTCAATAACAGTTGTCTATGAATATCTCCTATTGAATGAACCCAATAACTGAATATCTCCTTTCAAAAATGAACCCAATAACTGACATTTTCTAGGATAAAAAACTAGCACAACAAAACTGTTATTCTCGGAAGTAATGACCAAGGGAAAAATTACTCTGAACTGTAACAGTAGTGTACCAAAATTTAACACTGAACCGAAAGTTATAAACTTTTGAAAAGTCAAAAATCAGTTACAAAACTAGTTCTTTACTCTAAAATCCCTTTACTGTTGCAAGAAATTTACACGTTTTGAAAAAAAAATCAATCAAGCATGATTCTTCAATCAAGTCTAGCAATGAAAATATATAACAAATATATACTGCTTTTAAGTATCAAACGGAAAAAAAAATAAAAAAATTGTAACAGTTTTTTTTTTTTTTTCCCGAAACTGTAACTGGCCACAAAATCAGTAGAAAGGTAGTAACAGTTGTCCAAAATTCAAACCATGTAGTGAACAGTAAAGAACAAATTAGTGATTCAACCCAACCTATGAACTAGCACAAAACCGAGTCACCACTGAGCAATACTAGCATGCGATACAGAACCGTGCAATAATTTCCCAATGATGTCAGAAGAAACAAAGAATAAAAGTCAAAACAAATAACTTTGAGAAACTACTGACATGCAAAACTAATCAAAATAGGAGCACGCAAAACCAGTATAGACTTAGAGCAACTTTGACAAGTCAAACTAGTAGCAACTTATATACTTCAAGTACCGCCACAGAGGAAAAAGAACAAAATCACTCTTTTGCAACCTGTTATTTCAAACTGTATGTGCAGATATTGAAAGATCTAAATGTCATTTTCCAGAACTTGTTACGAGAACAAAACCTTGTTTCCCTTTTTCGAGTCTGTTCGTGATGTAAAATCAGATTTTGATCTTCAAAACTGTTTTACAAGAAAAAATTGAAAACTATTTTTCCATAGATAATTTGTCTTAAGATTGTAGGAAAATAGTGCGGAAAACAGTAAATGATTTTACTAATTTCTGGAAATTACAACATGAACATGAATTACAAAATTACAGAGTATGAAATATAAACATAAACTGTAAAAGAGTTTAGCAATTCCAAACCGAGACCCGTTTTGTTCAACAGTGTCCTTAAGACAAATTCGCCGCCTCACCGGTGCTGGAGGTTGTGTCAGTGTTTGTCTCCCAGGGTTGACTCGGTTACCACTCAGCCGTCGGAGCACCGCCGTAGATTGCCGGTCGAACCAACTTGTGTTTGTACTCTCTCTCTCGAAAAGAACAATAGTATTGCAGAAGTAGTAGAGATGATTGTTTTTGGTGTGTTGAAACCAATGGGAGAGGTCTCCTTTTATAGCTGAAGGAGGAGCCTCTGCCATGAATGCTGCAATGAAGGTAGATGAGCCTCTCAATCAATAGGGAAATTGATTTTGCAATTCAATTCTGGAATAAAACTGATACAGTTATTATTCCCGAAATTGAATACACAATCGTGGGTATTAACTCTGGTAATCAACCAGCATTGACTATCCAACCGTGCACTGTTGTTGGTCCGAAACCTATTTTGAGAGACAATTTCTCATTCATCTCTCAATGGAATTTGTTCATTTTTCCAACGGTTTAAACTCCTTAGCAAGAAGTATCTAAAACCCACTTGGGCCCACCTCGCGCGGTGTGGGTCCCACCAAATTCTCTTTGGTTAAAATTCCATTTTTCCAACACCATCCACTAGTGGGGGTACCACTTGACAGGAGCAAAGTCTTTGTATGGATTGGCCCTAGGCTTGGGGGTATGTTTGTGTGTGTGTGTGTTAAGCTTTGATCTGTGATGCCTAAAGTTTTCCAATGATGTGTTTGTAGCATCTTCACTTTGATCTCTCCATTGGGCCTCCTTGGGACTGTCATTCTTCTCTAGTTCAATCTATCAACGGTAAGCCGCCTTCATTTTCACAGTACATTTTCTTGTGCCAGTTACATCATTCTCCGATTTATAATTTCAATTTCCACAGGGTTAATGAGGAAAACAAGCGAGAATTTAAGCTGGAAGAAGATGACATATTGAGAGTGGCTAGAGTGATACTTCCACCACTAAACCTAGCAATTTCAAAAACAAGAGAGCTTTTCTTGGGCGAACCAACCATGACTCTTAAAAGTATTTGGCATAAACTTACTTTCCTTTCAGTATAGTCTTTAGAATCGCAGAAATGGGTACTCAAAATTCAACCTTTTCTGTGTTAATAGCTTGCTCCAATTCTGCTCATGGGATCCGAGTATGGCCATCTCATGACGCTAAGGAGATTTTGTGCACTAGGTAAGATTTTTATTGAGCACATGGTTCTTAACCATTCCTTGAAACTCTAAGATGTGAAAATTTTGGTTCTAACTGAGCAAATCTGACAGGATTTTCCATTAGCTTTACCGGGCCAAAACTGTATTCCTTGTATTGTGTTCAGATCAACGATAAATGTAAAACAAAAAAACTTGCACATACAATTAGAATATTCGGAATGAATGCAATCCATATCGAAGGCTTACTAAGGAAGAGGGTGTTTTGTATAAAGCAGTTGAGTGCTTGAAAAGGCGGGTGTTGGAGGCATGGCGGGCTTGTTCTCATAAGAAGATTGTGGCAGCATCAATAGCTACGGCCTTTTGGAATCTGACCTCGATTTTTTTTTGAACAGAATATACGTGTTCGAATCTGACCTCGATTAGAACACGTATATTTGCAGGTAAAGCAGATTTACTGCTATATTTTTAATTGGAAGATAGATATGTGCGTGCCTGCAACTTTTGTTGGAAATGTTCGGAATTGTTTTCTTTTCGGATGAACTGTTACGGTTAAAATTGTTACTCCTACTTCGGGTACAGTCAGATAGTTTCAAATGACGCTTTGGTTTCACGCAGCTTTCATATTTGTGGTGATACTGCGATACAACCGACAACATTTGAAAACAAAAGTGGAAGTAGAACATGAAGAAGAAGAAGTGGAAGAAGCAAAAGAAGGAAAGCAAGAGCAGAAGGCATTGGTTGTGGTAGAAAATGGGGTATCATGAACAAGTACTAACAAACTACACACACCACTTCCACCTATTTGACATGAAATAGTAGGAGGCTTAATTCTACTACCTGTACAAATAAACTCACTCTGATGTGTTCTTGATTTTGCTATATGCATGCTCGCACTATAAGCAGAGTTTGCTTAATTCGTTTCTGAAAAATCTTTTTTCGCTATCTAAAAACTTAATCAAGCAAAATAAAAGGAATTTAAAAGCAATAAATGATGAACAATACCAAACACAAGATATACGTGGAAAACCCCTTAAAAAGGGTAAAAAAACCACGGGAGGAAATCAAACACTATAAACCATTGTACGATTACAAACAAACCTATACTTACAACCTAGAATCGCTCTCGGTTGACCAAGGTTGATTGCCGAATCACTCGTTCACCGCACCCAGTGCTTGACCGCCGCTGCCTTGAATCCACAAGTCCTCCGAGATACTTCCAGAATCCACCGGAAGAATGTTTCAACTAATTGGAACAATGGTTGAAAAGAACACTTGGAGTTTATGTAAAAAGATTTTTTATCACTAAATCATATGTAACTCCAAGAGGTAAGAAACAATCACCATTCGACCATACTCGGTATTGGACACAAAAAGATGAAGAGCTCTGATCTTCGGTCACCCGAAATCCCAGCCAAATCCATATATTAATAGAATAATTCCAAAAGCTGTCCAATTGCACGTTCCCTTATTTCCTTGCGAGATCCCCTTTCCTTAGGTATGACCACCAATTTCTGTCCAATTGCACGTTCCCGTATTTCCTTGCATAGCAATTGCCTTTGACCACCTTTGTCTATCAATTACAAAATACAATTGAAAGCCTTTCCTAAAACATGTGCTCTAGAACAATAAGTTACAATATAATTAATGGGATACAAATCAAAAGAGATTTTGTCATGGAATTTGCCAAAATATGGACTTTACAGTTTCCACTACGTATGATTCCTTCGGTAGGAAAAATTAACATGTTCTTGGAAGTTGTATTATCAGAAGCCTGATCTCACTATGTTTTACGGAGTAGATTATATTTACTTTAAACGAACGGAAAAATCACAAATACCATATCATTCTGTGTAAAATTCCAGTGAACTTCAGAATCCTTTGGAGCTAGTCATCGATCATAGTTCAGTAGAAAACCTCAAAAGGGATAAAAAAATCCGTTGCTTTGATTCGAGAATAGTTTTCAATTACTAAGGTTCAATCTTGATCTACAAAAATGGGGGGTTTTTTGCTTAGCATTTCAACACCTATGCTTATGTATATAGATCTTTTATCTTTCTGCCCATTTCAATGGAAGGATTTCTCTACCATTGATGCTGCGTTGGAGGGACCGTGTCTTATTTTGTGAGGAAAAATGATTCACATGCAAAACGAAATTTTCAAAAAAAAAAGAAAAGAAACCTTACTGGAATTGATGATGGCATCATTTACCAAATTATGATTTTGTGGATGGGAGATAGAAGGCAGCTTTTATTCAACAATAACAATCGAAAGGTACATCAAATGAATAAATCAGATCAAAGTCTGCATTAAAAAAAAAAAAAAACAAGTATGAGAACAATCCGGCTGCTTTTATTAGACAACAATAACAATCGAAATATTAAATATACACGAAACGAATAAAATCCGATCATGGCTGTGTATAAATGTAGAGTCTATCAGACTCCGTTCCGGAAACCTTCTTAAAAAATAAGCACTTATGATGCAGGGAGATATATGAACTACAGAAATAGGACATGCAACAATCAATCACAAACTGGATAGGTTTAGAGAAACACTCTCTAGACTCTTTTTAATTCAATATCAATAACAACTCTCTTAACCCGAAGGCTTACAACTTATTATATAGGCAGAAAATCTTAACTTTAATTAAACCCTAATTCTTGTAGAACAAGAAAACATATAATAGGAAACTAAATAAACTATAATTGGAATACTGAATGCTCTAGAACGCTTTTTTCTAAAATTGAAACTCCCTAACAAAATTATTAAAACCAAAAGACGGAAAACTAAATAATGCTATTTATTAAATTATTTTCAATTCTCATTCTGCATCATTCTCTCCAGCTTGAAGAAACTCGTCCTCGAGTTTATATAGTTGGATTCGCCGAATCTTGTCCGCATCAATCTTGTACTTCAAATTGATTTTTTCCAACCCAAATTGTAAACAAGAGTCTGAAAAATGTGAATAAATAATCTCCATCAATAAAACAAATCTACCTTCCTCCCGGATCGAAACATAAAGACTCTTGCGTGTAGTGTTTTTAATAAACTCCCAAAACGGATCAACAAATCCATTACTCTGTTCAACTTCACCATCTACAAGCATTGTGACAACTACTTTTTGCAATATTTTCTGATTTTCTTCTTTTGTGATTTTCTCCATCGATTCTTCATCAAAAACTGGTGATTTACTCCAATCCACTACTGGATCCGAAAGAATATTTACTGTGAACGGCCACTCAATAGTAGTATCGTCCACCATATATATCAACCTTTAGGATTTTTTCTGGTGCCATAGCTCCCTGGAACTCAAGAAAGTTGGTCCTTGAACCAGATTCCCAATGACGGACATCACGGTGGTCAGCTGTGATCTCCCAGCCTCTATCCCTTGGTTGATAGTAGCCACCACCACCAGTTCTACCGGCACCGGTTGCTCCTCCAGTAAAAGGGTTGTCAGCGTCTTCACCATCCGAATTCTCGTCCTCTTCTTGAGGCTGCCGATCATACGGGTGATGGCAAGGTGGATTTCCCCCAACAGACAAGGCAGTGATTTGGTCGGCTAGGGCGCCAATCGCGTCTGCCATCCGCTACTCAAGCTGTTGAAATCGCGCCTCTGTTTGTGCTTCCTGCGCAACGTCATCTCTTTCACAAACTTCCTCCACATACATCGTACGATTGCCTCGTCCCCCTCGACCTCCATCACGTCCTCCGGCCATAGTCAGGATTGGAACTTGCGCTCTGATACCAACTGATGCAGGGAGATATATGAACTACAGAAATAGGACATGCAACAATCAATCACAAACTGGATAGGTTTAGAGAAACACTCTCTAGACTATTTTTAATTCAATATCAATAACAACTCCCTTAGCTTACAACTTATTATATAGGCAGAAAATCTTAACCTTAATTAAACCCTAATTCTTGTAGAACAAGAAAACATATAATAGGAAACTAAATAAACTATAATTGGAATACTGAATGCTCTAGAACGCTTATTTCTAAATTTGAAACTCCATAACAAAATTATTAAAACTAAAATACGGAAAACTAAATAATGCTATTTATTAAATTATTTTCAATTCTCATTATGCATCAACTTATTTCTCATACTTCTTTTTCGAAAATAATAAGGGTCTTTCACAAAATTTACTTCACATTTTCAAACTCAAAAATAATGTAAATGAAATTTTTTTTTCGCACCGTATTAAAGATCTCAATGAGATCTATCAAATAAGATCCATAGTGATAAGAAAATTATTTGCGTAAACACATGATTTTTGAGCTTGAAGTTGCTGTATACAAAAAATAAGATTGTTGGTATTGTGTTGGGCGCCGGCGGAGGGAAATCGTACTGGCGGCCGCGCCGGGCCGTCTCCGGCCGATCCGAGCCGTCCAAAAATTCTAAAAAAAGAAAACCAAGGGGGCCCTCGCGGGAATCAACAGCATCCGAGGTGTGTAGGGTGCTTGATCCGAGCACCCTACACACCTCGGATGCCGTTGATTCCCGCGCTGGGCCCCTTGGTTTTTTTTTATAGAATTTTTGGATGGCTCGGATCGGCTGTCCGGTGGCCGGAGACGGCCCGGCGTGGCCGCCGGTACGATTTCACTCCCCGGCCGGTATTTACATATACAAATTCTATCAAAATAAGTACCCAGCTTCTTATTTTTCGAAACAACCCTTCTTATTCAACAAAAAATAAGTTCTTTTTTACATTCTGGAACACAGCCTCACTCCCTTAGAAGCAAGGGCTCAGCAAACAGCAGCAGCAAAGGAGAGCACAACTGCACAACACAACAGAGCATAAACGTAATGGTATTATTAGTAATTGGATTATTAATTGCAAGAAAACAAACAGGAAAGAGTAGATAGAGCAAGTTAATGGGTGATCCGAAAATTTTCAATTGGCATTATGGTCACCACATCTAAAATAAATCTAAGCCATAAATCGATTTTTTCAAATATTTTTTTTCCGTGTTTGTGCGTATATATTCATAAATAAATGTTACGGTATGCCAATGATCTGATGCATGTATCTTTCGAATGGTATGCTTATGAGTAACATTGATAAGTATCTCTAAACTATCACACAGTCCATGCACAATACGTGATATTCTTTATTATTAGACCTTTCTACATAGTTGAAAACGTGAAATATTGTTTGATCAAAATCATCAAATATTTTCTTCCTAACGTAGGCAACAGATTTCGTCTCTTATATTGGGTAAAAATATTTCTAACCTTATGGTATAGAGGAAAACGATACACGACACGTATCATGTTTCGACTGACTTTGGGTGAGAGAGAGAGAGAGAGGCTAACCATCCTTTCCAGAAGGGTCGAGGATTGGGATCGGGCCGGGAGTTACCCATCTGCGTAGGAGGCATATAGTGATGGCGGGGAGGATCCACGGGAGGAGGCATCGAGGGAGGAGGCATCGGGGGTCCTCCCATCGCTGTATCCATCCTGAAGACAAAAATCCAACAGAGAGAGGAGAGAGATGCAGGGGATGTTGAATTGCAGTATTGAGTTGGGAGATGTAGGGGATGATAAGAAGAAGGGTTGATGGAGATGAAAGATGACCTTGGGGGGGTTATATATAGGAATTAGATATAGAGGGCTTTTGGAAGTACCCCTATTCGGAGAGAGAGAGAGAGAGCGTGGAATAGTTGAGGGTGGAATAGTTGAATGGGGTTTCCGTTGCTTAGTTGTTGAGGCTAACGGCGACACCGCGTGGTCGTGGGAAAAACGAACTAACAATACACGCATTCTCAACTTAGGTGGAGAAATGGGTATAGCATTGGAGATGAGTTCTACAGTACGTGTTTTTAACCAAATGTTGGGTTTGGGTAGGGAATTGGGTAAGAATTGGAGATGGTGATCAAATCCAACATGGTTTAGGATTATATGTAATGTCCCGAATTTCGGAGACATAATTTAAATATTAAAAAGAGAAATCCGAGAATAGTTTTCTTTTTCGAGGGATTAAAATTTCAAAAGCCTCCCCAATTCAAATCACAATACGATATATCAATTACAAATGTACTCTATAAAAATACTTTGTCGTACATTATTAAAATATTTAATTTGCAATACAGAGCAACTAAGGGTACAACATCCAGGGTTTGACAAATACTTCATCGGTCAACGTCACTTCACTTTTTCGTATGACCCTTTTGTTCCGTCTTCAGTACCCGGCGTTTGAGTTACCAGGGCAACATAGTACCGTGAGCGATGACGCTCAGTAGCCAAAATGTCATAACCCGAAAATTCGCACGAATTACATATTTGATTACCGATAATTTTATTCGAAAAACTGAGACCGGGGTTAGTCTCTGAATAATTTGTTTGGGCCACGATAATATTTTTGGAATTTTCCAAAATGAAACCCGAACTGCGCGATTGAAACGGGACTCGTTTTCGCGTCCACATGGGGGAGTTTTTCCTAGCCGACGGCCTATTGTGGCTGGCTTCTGGAGAACCCACCCCATTTATTTCTTACAATCACCCTTGTCTCCCCCATTCTCTCCCAGTCGTACACATGGCGCGCTCTCTCCCTCTCTCCTGCCGACACTCTCTCTTTCTCTCTATATCTACCTCCCTCTCTCTCTTTTTCTTCCCAACACCACCCCACTGCCGACACCACACAGTGACACACCACCACCACCTCCTCTCGCCATCTCCCTCACGGCCCCACACCACCACCGTGAGCCACCACCAGGGTCGGCCCCGGGGTAAGCCCCACAAACCTGTCAGCTGGGGCAACCCCATGGGCTAGGGCAACCCCAAAAAAAAAAAATTCCATGTAAATATAAATACGTATATATATATATATATAGCATATGAGTCCCCTTTCTATGAGGGCGTCCTCATTTTAAATAAAATGCGGACATTCCATTTTCTTCCCTTTTCCGATCAAATTTCAATGATCCGAGCTGCTCAATGTATTCAGAACGTGATTTTAAGGGTACCCGCAAGAAATCAGCAAAAAAAAATGACCGGAAAGGGCTTGATTTGAGCAGTTTTTATTTGAACCGTTCGATAAAATACATACAAAATCTGCTCGGATCAAGCATTTTCCGGTCTCTTTTTTTTTTGCTGATTTCTCGTGGGTACCTTTAAAATCACGTTCTGAACATATTGAGCGGTTCGGATCATTGCAAATTGGTCGGAAAAGGGACGTCCTTAACTTAATAAGTTAAGGGCGCCCTTATTGGAAGTTTTGTGTATATATATTTGGACGCAAACACAGCATGAATGATGGTGCTGGTTTGTTGGTCAATAGGCATACTTCAGTTCCCTCATACTCATGTGCCCAGGTTCAATTCCCCCGTCGAATACTAAGGTTACATTTTTCGGTTTGTTTTAATAGAACGTGGCAAACTCCTCAAAAAAGAAAAAGAAAAAACAACTACATATATAGTGATGTATGCAATTATGAAAAATATACATGCATATGTATATAATGTAAACATAGAACTCACGAATTTAAAAAAAAAAAACTTCAATGAAAAAATTAACCATTTCTTAAGTCAGGTTTGTATTTTTTCGAATTGGTCCATAGTATTTCTTTTTTCAATTTATCATAAATTATAGAACAATGATCTAAATAAAAAATGAAAGATAAAATAAATAGAAACCCATCAATGTTTTTTTTGAATCGAATCATGCTAAATCATAAAGCACTATAACCCGAATTTCGTTTTAATTTTAATTTTTTTGCTTTGTATTTTTTAAATTTTTTATGACTTAATAATAAGCGGGCAACCAAGCATGAGGTCGGGCTTGGGCAACCCAAACGTCGGGGCCGGCACTGGTCACCACCATCTTACGGGCCCGTGTTTTGGCTGCCTCGTCGCCACGCCGAACCCGTCGCCACGCCACGGCATCACTACGGTTCACCACCTCCTCCTCTCGGCACCACCACCACCCGAAACCACCCACCTCCTCTCCCCTCCCTCTCTCTCTCTCTCTCTCTCTCTCTCTCTCCCCCTCTCACTCATGGGTCCTCTCTCCCTCTCACTGTATATATGCATGTACAAATATGTATACAGGTATATACTTAGACAGTCCGTCTCCTATAAGGACCACCTCATTTTAATAAAATGCGGACCTCCTATTTTCCGATCGAATTTCGATGATCCGAGCCACTCAATGTGTTCAGAACGTGATTTTAAGGGTACCTGTGAGAAATCAGCAAAAAAAAAAAAGACTGGGAAGGGCTTCATCCGAGCAGTTTTTGTTTATTTTTTATCGAACGGTTCAAATAAAAACTGCTCGGATGAAGCTCTTCCCGGTCTTTTTTTTTGTTGATTTCTCGTGAGTACCCTTAAAATAACGTTTTGAACACATTGAGCGGCTCGAATCATCGAAATTCGATCGGAAAATGGGAGAAATGAGGAGGTCCGCATTTTAACTAAAATGAGGACCCCCTCATGGGAGACTGACTGTAAACTTAGATATCAGTTATATATATACTATTGTTAAAGGTTTTGTTTCATTCTTTAGTTGAATAAACAATCTTTTTTTTTAGTAATGAAATTTGAACATGATTTTGAAGTGTGAAAACGTAATAATATGATTTTTAGATGTAAAAATGGAATGAGTATGCATGAGTTTTACTAAATCACATATATCTTACTGGAAGAATGAATAAAATGGAAGTTTATGAATTTTTAAAGTTGATTGTATTTTATAGTTGAAAAAGGTATTGATTTGGAATTAAAAAGATGAAAAAGATATAATTGATATAAGTTATATTTTTAAAAAGTAAAAATAACAATTTTAGAATAATTATGTTATTTATAAGATGTGAACATGATTTTTGGGAAAAATCGTGTGAGTTGAAAAGAAATGATGATTATTGGTGAAAGTTATGGAGTTATTTTTGAAACGAAAAATACGCCACTTCACAAGAGCGAGATTTAAGTTAGAAGTGTCCGATTAATTTAAGATATTAACTAGAGTTGAATTTATGACCCGAATAGGTCCCAGTACAACCCGTTAAATCTCCCTGTACTGTGTTGCTTTGGATTTACGCTTCAGAGATGAGTAATTACGAATATACTCTGTTTACATAATTATGGTTTAGAATGCTGCATACGTGATTATGTGTTTAAAAGCATCAAACCTCGCATGAATTAATTAAATTGGACGGCTGCTTCGTCCACAACCTCGCCTTCGAATGAGGTTGAATTACCCCGAGCGTAGGGCTAGGTCGTTGTCAGCATAAATACCGGAAAGTCCGAGATCGTACCCACAGAGATAATCTCTATAGCTAATTAGGATTTGTAGATGCAAGTGTTTCCGGCGTTCAGACGGCCAACTATCGGTTTGCTTTGAGAAGTGATAGAAAAAGACTAGAAACTTGGTTTTGATAAAGTTAAACAATTGGCATGGCAATGAAACTACTATCGCCCGTAACTTAGGCCATCGAGCCATTCTCAACGAAAACTCGGTTGAATCGCACGGCTTAGGCTATCAACCGGAGGATTTAGCTTTGAAAACATTGAAAGACTAGAAATGAAATATGGAAAACAAGTGAGCTCTTTTAATCTTTTGGCAAACACAAGCCGAGACATCGCTCACGGAACCATATGAGCGAGCATATGATCACCGGAGATTAACATTGACTAATTTTGTTACATAAAGGCGAACCCTTCTCATTTTTCATACCAAACTTCGAGCCGAGAGTTGAGAAAGGCAAGATAAACATAAGTCACGAGGCGATATTCGTCCCACGGCCAAGCCTAAACGACTACTCACGCGACATGAAAAGACTAGAAAGCAAGCTTAAGGAAGAAAACATGATTAACCGATAGAGACGAAAATAAACTTGATATTACTACGGATCTAGTCCTTACAAACGACTTTAATAAACGAGAAATGAACAAAAGAGAAGTACTTACTAGAGCTCTTGAAAGATTAAACTAGAAAAGCTTGAAAGACTTCAATGGAGTTCTAAAATTTAAAAAGACTTAAAGTTAATTGTTGCTAGCTAACTATCTATGAGGGAGAGAGAGAGAGAGATGCCTATTTATACAAGGCAACTCAACCTCACCGAAATATCCCAAAAACACCCCCAAAAGTAGAAACTTGCTACTAATGGAAAGTCTGAAAAAACAGAAAAATATCTGCAGAAAAGCAACCGTATCGATACAGCAAAAATGCCCGTATCGATACCAGTTCTCTACGGCCAGCCCTTGCTCTATTTCAATGATGTATCGATACGGAAAAAAATGGTTGTATCGATACCACAGTGTTATCCCTGCATCCTGGCCTCAGCTTCAGCAGGCAGCTCCCAGCAACTTCCAGCTCCTCAGCACTTATTTTCATTCTCAAGTAAAGATTACATTTTAAACCTTTTTTTTACCTTTTCTTTACTTTAATTTTATTTGATGAAAATAAGAAAGTACCCCCCATTTGGAAACAATGGCATTACCAGAATTTCAAGATTTCAATTAAATCAAAATGTCAACCCCCCACTTTTAGTACAAAATAGAAAACTGCACAATTTTCTCAAGAGAAAAAGGCTCGAAACATGACCTTGCTCTTCAAATAAAACCTTGCAACTTTGTAGTTACTCTTAGAAAAATTCAAGGATCAATTACCGCCATTTTTAATCTCGAGAATCGATACTTTTTCAGAAAGTCATTTTTCCATACTTAGACAGATTTTAAAGGGGCCGACTGGGTCTTCGGGTACTTGGAAGCACTTGGACCATCCATGGCGTCAAACTACGCCTTATTTGCACGTTTTACCTGAAACACATGAAAACACACCTTACGTGCAATATCGCTATAAAAGCTAAATAAACATAAGTAAAAGCAAGATAGAACGGGACTAGTCGCGCCAAATATCTACAATATTGGGTGCTCATCAACGGCTTGCAAGGAAGTGTCACTTTTAACTGAAAAGGATTCTGATTGTTGATAATTAGAACATTGAATTGTTTAAAGAGAAGCAGTTAAAGTTAAGGGATGAAATTCCCTTAAAGAGAAAGGAAACCGAAGTTATCAGTATCGAAACATCTGAACGTTGAGTTTGGCCAATATGAGGAATATTGCCGGGTATTCTAAGGTCTTGATATCATTACCTAAATCTTGGGCTAGCTATCCAATCATTGCCGGTGTTCTGTTCATGAAAGATGTTGGAAAGAGAAATGTCTGTTCTCCCCCCGTTCTATTGTAAAGTGGAAAGAAAATGCATAAAAAGACTTTGCATGCTAAATTGTGAAAACTTAGTATATCGTAATTCTTACTGAAATGTTTTGTGTTTATAAAACATTTTAGGACGTACGTGGATAAATAATTGACTAGTCTCTCTAGTGTTTCCTGCTGATGATGTTGCTGCTTAATTACAATTTGGTATTGTAATAGTTTGCTGGAGTATGTATTTGGTGCGGCCTATAGTAGTGCCCACAAGTTGTAAAATAAAGCCTGCGGGCGTGTTTGTTGTACTATCACTTATGACAGCTCTGAATGTATGTAATGAAGTTTTTAAATTTATCGCTTCCGCATTTTTAAGTTAATAAACTCATTATTTTTTTTAGAAAGAAATTTACAGACGCGTTACAAGATGTCCTTTGGTGATTCCTTTCACTGGCCGGTCATGTATTCCTACCCTACGGGTTTGGGTCGTGACACAAAACCCACCCCATAACTTACAAGCAGCAAGATAATATAATTGAATTGCATTGACATAACATGAAAAGAGAACAATTAATCATTTTATCACTATTCTTAACCTAAGTGATATCTCGAATCAGACCCGTTCCTACCCTTAACCTCTGGCACAAGACACTGGTGTGGTCCGACTCCCCTTTTCCAGATCCGGATGAAAGATACCTAAGTTATGTACTCGGGTATCCCATCCGCAACCATAAGTTCGGATAATATTTCACTGGCAATGCACAAGCGCCTTCTAGCCCAGGTTGTGACACAAGCACAATGCCACCCTTATGTCCCGTCCCAACATCCGAGAGTCGATTACCACCATGCCATACCTGGGGTTTCGAAAATCAACAATTCATGAATCCACCACCAATCAATCTCTAATCAAAACATCACCGCGGGTTCCAAGCTCGGAATCCAAATCTCAGCCTCTCACTTTATTATCTTTTTCATTAATTCTATTTTCACGTCTAATAAGTTCAATCCACACATCGCAACCAACCCCGGCAACATATTTGTCCATTCTACCAATCACAATAAAATATCACACTATTTAACATTTCACTAAAAATATTAACATGCTAACAACACGAAAGCATGCGATAAAATTTATCATGCAATTAAAACGATTTAAGCGGTTCCTTTTATTATTATTATTATTATTATTTTATTTTTAAAAAAAAATCTAAATCTACTTTTACTCTAAATCATTTCGGAGTGTTGACGGACTAGAATAATTCGTTTTTACTACATACTAGGATCGAACCAAAAGAACTTATTAACTTAGGGCCTTAAAGATTAGCTTTTAATACATTAGAGTTGGATTTACAAACTAATCAAGATCGATGGGCTAATCCGTAATTATTCCAAACAAACTTCAAAAACCCAGTGACTGAACATTTCCGAAAAACAAAAGAAGAAAAAACAGGGGAGTACGGGCCGGACTCGACCGCGACGTCGGCTCCGAAATCGATCACACCGAATGCTAAAATCCAAGGGCAAAACCAAGAATCTATTCGGCCCCGGGCTAATCAAAATTTATATATATGAACCAAAAAAAGGCAAACTCATACATAAATATATATTCAAAACTAAACATAAAAAAAAGTACAAAAGAGTTTGAAGAACGATTAGAGAGTTTTTTCTCTCTTTTTATTTTGTTGTTCCATTAGGCATGCATGCACGACAGAGTAGCAAGAAGGGAATATTAGCTATTATAGCTACCTAAAACCGAGAAAACCTACCCATAGGTAAAAACTTAGGTAAAATACATTTCACTACAATACTTCGGTATATATACCGAAGACTGTTCATAAGCAATCCCTTTTATATTATATATTTCACTTGTCTCTCCCGATTTCTCTTATATTATTAAAACATCTCAAAAAAATTAAGTACTACACTTTTTAATCTATTTGAACCGGTAGGAAGATTTTATTTTCTGATCATATTATTCTAAAGGGTCATAATTAATTTTTGTCTCTAAGACTCACATAATTAAGTAATTGCTCTTTATTTGAGAATCTGTAGAGTAGATACTTGATTATGCGAGATCTAGAGACAAAAATTAATTATAATCTTTTAGAATAAAATAATCAAAAAAATAAGATATCTCCACCGGTTCAAATAGATTAAAAATTAAAGCATTTAATTTTTTAATCATATTTTAATATATAAACAGTCTAAATGCTTCAATTTTCAATTCGTTTGAACTGGTGCGAATATCTTATTTTTCTGAAGGGTAGTAGTTAATATATGCCTCTAGGGTTCTCATAATCAAGTATCTGCTTTATATATAGGATCCCAAATAAAGAGGTGATATTTGATTATCAGAGAGACAAAAATTAATTATGATCCTTTAGGATAAAATGATCAGAAAAATAACATCTTTGCGCTGATTCAAACGGATGGTGGGTTGGGTGGGCTGAATGGAAAGATGGTGGGCTGAATGGAAAGATGGTGGGTTGGGCTAAACTCATTTTGACCGAAAATTTACATAATAATAATAATAATAATAATAATAATAATAATAATAATAATTATTATTATTATTATTATTATTTATTTTATTTTATTTTATTTTATTTTATTTTATTTTTTGTGTTTTTTGGAGCCCACCTGGGCTACAGCCTAAGGCAGCCCATTAGTGCTTCCGCCCTTGCTAAAATCATTATAGAACACGATATATACTTAGGGAGGTGAGTTCCGAACTACCTCTCGTCCGGCAAAACGATTTACGGAGTGATTTTGGCGGCTGTTTGGAGCCGCGACGGAGCTCGACGGGTGGTGAAGGTGTTCGGCTGTGGTGACCCGATTGTGATGGTGATGTTGTTGCCCGGTGGTGATGATGAGCACGGCTGTGAGGAGGTGGGGCTACAGTGGTGATGGAGGTGTTGGTGAACGGAGGAGATGGCGGTGGGTTGGAGCTCGGAGGAGGAGGTAGTGGTGAGCTCGGCAATGGTGATAAGGAGGGGGTGGGAAGAGGAGGAGATGGAGTTTGGTGGTGATGGAAATGGAGGCCCGGCTGGTTTCTTCTTCTTCTCCCCCCCATTCTCTCTCTCTCTCTTAGCCAGCCGAGTGGGTTAGCTGGGAATATGAGGGAAAAAAATGGAAGGGGTGCATAACATGGGTTTTGGATTTTTTTGCATGAGGGGTTTAAACCAAGGGAATGACTTCGGTGTCTCCCCTGTTTTTGGAGACACCGTAATTTTGGCATAACAAAACCATTATTCGCATAATCAAAACCCCTTACACGCATAACAAAACCATAACAAGGCATAACCAAACCACTAAAGAGCATAACCGAACCAACGGACCAGATTTTGCTACGCCACAAGTTTGACCAAAAGTGACCGATCAAACCGGCAAGCTCAATCGGTCAAAAACTTAAGTATAACAAAAACCAGTAAATGGCATAACAAGAAACCCAAAAGGCATAACACCTGAATTTAAAGGCGTAACATGAGTATAACATTTCACAAACTGGTATAACATAAACCATAAATGGAGTAACGAAACCATTAAATGGAATAACTGTTGAGTTATGACAACATTGGCATACCAGAAACCATTTAAAAGCATAACCAATAACCAAGGTTGGCATAACAAGAACCATAAAAGGAATGAAGCATAACAAAACCACAAACTAGCATAACAATAACCACTAAAAGGCATGACCGTAACCTCATAGAAGCATAACAGTCGGACACCTGTCCCCGTGTCCTCACCTGTCTCCCGACTGTCAGTTATTTTAATTAAATTATTTATTCTAAAAGGTTCAACCGTGGGTTAAGTGGAAAAATGGGGAAAAATTTGAAAATGTAAACGTGTTTTGCGATTATGGTGACCAGTAAAACGTAACGGACCTCGGTAAATAATTTATTTTAATAATCAAGGCCGTTGATTTGGTTGTTATTGGTTATTTAGTTGTTTTTGGTAATTTTGGGCTCCATCCGGTTTATTCTGGTTTATGAACCTCTTCGATTTGTTAAAAAATTCAACATAAGAATGATAACTTATGTCCAATAAAGCTTTTAACGATAAGCAATGTACTTTATTTATGGCAGGAATGATGTAATCTCTCTTACGCACAAGATAGACGGTTCTGATTTTGAAGAAATCGATAAAGTGGTCATCGAGTTGTGAACTATAGGGGTTTAATACGTACGTAAGCATATAATGTGTTACAATCATTTGATTGCCAACATCCGATTATCATAAAAGTTTGTGACAAACACATAATCGATAAGATGTGCAATCTTAACTGTTTATATCGATCATCTGGAAAAACTATTGAACAACTTCCTTTAAAATTTATATGTTAAACCTTATTATTCATAAACTATGGTATTGTGCTTTTGTGTAATGTACAATACTCATACGATCGCAACACAATCACAACGATCGATACCGTCCATTTTGTTTTGCTTGGTGTTTTAATTGTTCTCGTAAATTTTTTGGTCTACCGGGTTTAGAATGCTCTGTTATTGGGACGTAGATTCATTATTAGAATGACATTTTACATCCGATCAAGTATGTATTGACAAGAGATTGAATTAATTTTTTGCAGAATTATTCCAATCTTTGTTACGTAAAATATAGACGATCCCGATGCGGGAAAAAATAGCCGAGATGGCCCAAGAGTTGTGCAGTATGGGACTTGTTATCTCCAAAAAAATGATGCCATTTGTTTTGATTGACAATTCCATTGACAAAACATATTTTTCATTATATCTCTTTCTTTATCGAGTTGTAATTAATTTTTATATTGTCTAAGCATAGTGAGTTTGTATAGGATTATAGTGGAAGAAGTCTTTTATTTGTAATTGAGAAAGAGTGAATCGAATGACTAAAGGCTGAACAACTTCACAAATGTAGGGAGCTAAACTGGAACAGATTGATCGGGTTATCAATCTGCTATCGATCTGAACGGGCTGACTAAAAAGAGGCAGAACGTGGGACCAAAGGTGTTCTGAGCGCATACTATAATTTTTATAAATACAAGGCTGCTGTTGGGTGCTAGGGTTGGAAAAAGAAGATATACGGCAGCCACAAAGTTTTAAGGGAAAAAAGTTCGTGAGATTTACTGATATATTTGTGGGTCGATTCCTTGAGAGATTTTATGAGATCTTAAGATCTATACACTTACATAATCTCTCTTAAGATGGTTTGTTCATCTTCTACATGATGCCGAGTTCTTTGAAGGAGTTCAAAGGCGATTGGAGGTTGGTGTGGGCTCCTTCCCGGCGCGCTCTCGAAGAGTCGCCACCTAGATTTTTGAGATGGATAATCCGAGAAACTGAGAACTCGTTTGAAAAAGGCTTTCGGTCTAGCGGATATGTCGAGATTTTGGGTTCGGGAGCCACGTTACGAATGGTGAATGTTTTGTTTAAAAGCACCCCATTCGCCCGGTAAAACCAATCTCTACTAAGCATTTTCAAAAGGGGAGGATTCCGAATATCTTTTGGAAAATAAAATCCTTTAAAAAAAAAAGCAAGTAAGGGGGAAGGGACATGGGTAGATATATCACATTGACGTGCCCGTGGTGCTGTCTGTACAGAAATGATAAAGGGTGATGCAATAATAAAAAAAAGAAGAACTACTCAACAAGCGATCTGGACCACGGCCACCTTCCACGCGGCATACTATAATGCCGCGCACGGCTTTATGTTATGCCATGCGTGGTACCTATCTTGTTATCAGACTGTCATCAGTATCCAGAACATCGCCCGACATACTGTATATCACGTGCGACATTTCTCAGAGACATCAGAAGATGCACAACCATTAAATCATCTCGGAACAGTACCATTTCTTCAAGCCATGAACATAAAACCACTTTTAATGTATTTGATCACTCGAGACGATATAAAAAACCTTATTTATGAAATAAAACATGGCTTGTAGATATGGTCATGTTCTGAGAGTACTGATGACAGTATCTCAACAACACAAACAGGCCTGATGAAGAATGACTATGATCCAGACAGCTTGATCAAATAAACAGTAGCTAATAAAAAGGCCGCACGCCTGAACACACTACGCCGCGCAATGCATCAGGGCGCCACGCGACATGGTATGTCCAATTCAGTAACTGCTTTAGTTTGTGAAAATGATTTTTAAGTCAGTCTTTAACCAAAAAGGGGTTAAACTTGACTACAGAAAAGTCCCCTCAGGGCCAGGACAGGGCCTAGCCTAGGGAAACTTGATTTTTACCTTTGATCTTGAGCTTGAATAAGGGTGGATGATGATGGACAAGATCGGGTGAGGAAAGATGAGTATGGGTGTGAGTGGTTGTTGGGTATTTTGGTGGATGAGGTCTCAAAGTTAGTAGGAGACTAACTTTGATGGTGGGGAGAAAAATGGAGCAAAGTGCCTAGAGAATGTCTTTTGGGAACAACACTCTCAAGGTTTGGAAGCAGAGAATGAATGTAAAGGCAAGAAGAAGAGAGAGAAAGGTTAAGGACCAAGGACCCCTTTCTCTTGAGTGGAGCGGTGTATTTATAGGCAAAAGCTAATGATTTTGAATTCAAATGAGGGAGGTATTTTCTGGGCGGGCTAGAAGTGCCTTTTCAGCTGAGCCATTTTGTAGCTGTGGCTCAAATGGGCGTGGCCGACAGCTTTCTGAGCCAGTTAGAACTTTATCTAAAATGCCGTGCGGTTGACCCCATAACAACGCGTGGTGTGACAAATTTTGGTGCCCCACGCGGCGCAGAAGTGTTGCGTGCAGCGTTTCTGGTTCAGTCCAGGGCTTTTGGGCTTTTGGTTTGTTTGGGCCTTTGGGTTAAGGAGGTCCTTCATTCAGGCTTGCAAAGGTATTGTTTCCTTTATTTCATCATCGGGGCATTTAAAGATCTTTCGAGGTTCGGATTGGGGTGTCTACGGTAGCCCCTCTTTAACGGAACTCAAATACCATTGGTTGGTACGAGTGCCGCTTAAAGAATAGGCATCCCAATCCATTGCTCTAAAGTCTTTAAACAGAGACAAAGACGCATGAAAATCAAAATGCAAGCAAATGACGATGGTGGTCGCGCTCGTGGAGCTGCCTACGTACCCCGTTTGCAAGGATCAGACCAACGTAGTTCGATTGGAACGATGAAAATAAAACGAGTCTCAGAGGACAATTTACAAAATCATGCAATAAAATTGAGAAGATTGAGTGCCTGTAGTGCCAAGTGCAAATAACGTGATAAATTCAAGACGAGCCCTCGAACGGCAAAAATTTGAGACAAGCCCTCGAGAGGCGAAAATTCGAGACGAGCCCTTGAGAGGCGAAAATTTGAGATGAGACGAGCCCTCGGGAGGCAAAATTTGAGACGAGCCTTTGGGAGGCGAAAATTTGAGACGAACCTTTGGGAGGCGAAATTTGGGACAAGACGAAAATACTGCGAGTCCCGAAGGACGAAAAATCTCGGTAAATCCTGGAAGTTGATAAATTACGACAAGTCCCGAAGGACAAGTACAACGAAAAATGCAAATATGGCGAGGTGACAGCGGCCTTTCAAGGTCGAGGAGCTTACAACGAGGTGACTTACGTGCCCTTCCAGCACATAGTGGTGCCTTCCCTTCAGGACGCCTATAGGCCAGATAGGCCTACGTACGACGAGGCTTTGGTCCTGAGGGACCCACAGCAGCACCTTTTCTTACGCCGAGATGAGGTATACTTTAAATACTTGCATTTCAAATTCCAATGCACCATGCTTTCATTTCCTTGCTTTGAATATTGTACTTGCTTTGGATGTTATGCCTGTTTACTGAATATTGCTAATTTATTGCAACAGGCAATTCCGATCTTGTGTTACGGTGGCGGCTGATGTGCCGAAGTTCTAGGAGAGGCTCCCTGAGGTGGTGAGGGAGATAGTGAGGGAGGCAGACTTTGGGGAGTTTGTCAGTGTGCTTACTAGGGCGAGTAATGATCGCCAAGTGGTGAGGGCACTCGCCAAAAGGTGGTGGGACACGACGAACTCGTTCCACTTCTCTTTCGGTGAGATGACGGTGACGCCATTGGACTTCTTGGCGATCACCGGTTTGAGGGTCGGTGGTGACCCTATCCCCTACGACACCACGACGGGGAGGAGCGTGGAGTTCCAGAGGCTGATGCTGGGGTACGCATTGAGGGTGGAGACAGACGATGCCCAGTACGCCTAGCTTCTAGAGTTTTGGAAGGAAGAGCTTCCAACAGACAGGGTCCAGGAGGAGCAGATGGCGAGGTGCTTCCTGCTGTACATGCTCGATGCGTCTCTGTTTCCTAACAGGCGCAACCGGGTACACCTTTCGTTCTTACTAGCTTTGAGGAACGTCGGGGAGATCGCCTGCTTCGATTGGGTAGGTGCAGCATTGGGGGCGTGTTACGCCTTCATGGGGTCTATTTCTCGAGGAGCAGGAGTGAGCCTCGGTGGCTACTGGAGAGTCTGGGAGGTATACTTCGGAACCTTTCTTTTGAATAGTTAGCTTTCCATTTATTATATGTCCGTCTTGTGCTAACTTTGCATGCTTTGATTCAGAGCTTTGGACGTATAAGGTACTTGACATGTACCCTCTCGAGACTACTTGTCCTGACGATGTGATACTCCCTCGAGCGCTGCGCTGGTCGAAGGAATTTCGAGGGGTGAAGAAGGGAAAGAGCAACTTGAATGCCTTCCGCCTCTTCCTGGACGAGCTACGTCCTGATCAGGTACCGTTGTACGTTTAAACCTTGACCTTCATGTCCATTCCAACTTGAATAGTATGCTAATGTTGCCCACTCTTGATTGCAGATTCACTGGCGTATCTGGGACCGCTTCGAGATCTCGTACATGGCTCGGAGCAGGGAGGTGACTAGAGGGAGAGTGCTGCTACAGTCCCTTTACAGCTGGCAGTGGTACCTGGGTGACCGGGTATCACGTCAGTCGCTGAGGTTGGACACTTTTCGAGTCCCTGGGCCACTCCCTCCTCTTGTACAGAGGACGAGCCAGTACACTCTCAGGGAGGTCGAGTAGTTCACGTGACCAGACCCTGAGCTGGAGCCGCTCTTTCAGGCCGGTGCTGACTACGCAGAGTACCGGGCTCAGTACCTGATGCAGAGCTTCGGGATACGCGCTGCTTGGGAGGCGACACAGCAAGCGTGAAGTGGTAGAGGTGGTAGAGGTAGGAGAGGAAGGGGAATAGGAGATGGAGGAAGAGGAGGTGGAGGAAGTGGTGACGGTGCGAGCCCGAGCGGGGCCAGTTTGCCTGTGCTTTCTTGGATAGTAGACGTGGTGACTGCCCAGGGAGCCCTTGGTCTTGTGGAGGTTCCACGTCCTGCTGTCGAGCTTCCGGAGTTCTTTGCTTAGGTATATCATACTTTTATCCCCTCCACATGTTTGTTACTGTCGCTGCATGTTCTAATTGACCTTTTCATTGCGCAGGCAACTCCGGAATACGTTAGGGAGAAGGTGGCGGCCACGATGGGCCTGGAGCAGCTCGTGCGGCAGTATGTCATGGGCCATCCCCCACCAGTACTACCTTGAGTCGGAGGGACAATGGTAAACCTTTGAACTCTAACTATTTACTTTATTTCTATCGCTTCTATTCGTGATCATGATGCAAAATGTTATATGAATGTTATACTATTGCAGGCTGGAGGAGGAGTTACACGGGGACTGCGCAGGAAGTCTGTTCGCATGCCAGCGCAACAGGCTTCTTCAGCTGGCTCTCGGGAGGAGCCTCTGTCAAAGAGGCAGCGACACTCTGCGGGTACGGAGGAGGAGCCTATCGCCTTCTCTGACAAGACTGAGGAGCCTACGGACATCGACCTGGAGGATACATCGGGGAGTACCGTGCCCAAGGCTACTCGCACTTAGGAGGTTGCTAGCTCCGAGGCAGAGGAGGAGGTCTCTGAGGAGGATGAGGAGGAGGGCGAGAACAGAGATGAGGATGAGGATTGAGTTTTCTCTTTTTTTGCTTTTTGCCTTTTTGGTGGAGCCTGCGTGCTTCCTTTTGCAGGGTGCCTGTTTACCCTTGGTAGATAGGATTTTGAGCATTGGGCTTGCATGCCTCATTTTGTACTTCGACTCATGGATACCTTTGGGATTATATATATATGCACAGATTGTCCTTTCATTGTCTTTTGTCATTCAATTTTTTTTATTACTGCTGTACAAAGAGAATTGAATAACTAAGATAATTACCAAGACGTACAACTAGCCATTGATCACAAAACTAAATCCGATACAAGGTCTACGATAGGGAATATATTGACAAAGGGATATATCGACGACGAAATAGAAATCAAAGAAGCAAACGAATGAACTTTTTGAAAAATTGACGCTATATACGAGAATTTACACAGACGCCCTTGCTACAAGCTCGAACACGACAACGACAACCTGCGTGACTCGAAAGTTTGACCTTAAGCTTGGATTACATTTGAAAACTAAGAAAATGTTGACTTTGAAAGGTGACAACTCGAATTTTGACCCGGGACTCGGACTGAAACTTGGACTAAGTCACTTTTGACTATTATGACCTGCGTGACTCAAAGAAACAACTTGAAATGGCTTGAAACGTGATTTGATACCCCAACATGGCTTAGAAATGGGATTTTATTGGCTTTTTGCACCATGACTTCGAATTTTGAGAGTTGACCCAAAGCGACACATCCCTAAAGTCCCAAATACTTGTTGGAATGTGTTCTGGTGGTTGGTGATGCCTCGAGGTGCCTTAAATTCATTTCACACCTCTGCTGTCAAAAAAAAAAAAAAAACTACAGAAATGCAGGCCTATTATGCCATGCGTAGCTCCAAAATGCCGCGCGTGATGACATATGATTCTGCGGGATATCAATGGTATGCCGTGATGATTTCCTAGATTCAGTATGCCGTGCGCTTCTCCATCATGCCGCACGTTGCTATTTTTCTGATAGTCTGCAGTTTGTTGCTTCCCAAGACAGGTTGCACGATGGCTGAAGTTTGACCCCTGCAATGACATTTCTGAGCCAATGCATGTCTGCATTGTGCTTTTAGGGTATGACCAAGCCTTTTCCCACACAAGACTCATGGAAAACTTGCACTTTTGGAAGCCCATGGCTCTTTGAAAGTTGAAGTTGTTTCCTCCACTCTTCCTATAAATTCGGGCCCTCAACTTCAAATTCTTCTCACCCCACTCCACTCTCATCTTTCTTAAGCTCTTCCTTCCTCCTAATGGCTCTTTCTCTCACCGATTCTCTCTGCCCATGGTTAGCTTCAATGGAAGGTGTCGATTGGCTCAACTTCCGGGCCCATGGCCTCTACTCCATGAGGTACATTCGCAACATCCGTCTCCGCCCCGAGCTTTTGAGGGCAGCTGCGAGTTTTTGGGATCCAAAGGTCCACGTGTTTCGTTTTGGCGAGCAAGAGCTTTGTCCTACCGTCGAGGAGTTCCGTGCATACCTTGGCGGCTTTGGCTCGGGAGAGGTCATTATTCCTCCTGTTCGTGAGAGCATCTATAAGATCTTAGCTGCGGTCCTTGGATTGAGTGGTGGCACTGCCCGCTACTTAGTCAATGATGGCCATCTCAACGTAATGCGGCTCATTGAGATGTTCTCTCCTCCAGGCGATCTTACAGACACGACCTATCAGACTCGTCGCATGACTGCCCTTTGCATGTGCCTGCTTGCAGCCTACCTCTTGGTTCCTTCCACTGGCTATGCTAGCTCGGCATTAGTCTGCATTGCTGTTCAGATCTAGGCCTAGAAGGACGTAATTCCGATGGTTTTGGCTGAGACATTGGTAGGTTTGGACAAGGTGCGCTCTGGAGAGACCGGGACTTTCGGGGGTAGTCCTCTCCTCCTACAAGTTGACCTCTCACTCAGCTCTCCTTTTTCGGGTTTTTCTCACGTTCTCATTTTACCTCAACGCTCAACTTGGCTTTCTATGGTTGCTTACTTGTTTTATCTCTTTTTGCAGATTTGGCTTTGCGATAAGGTGAATGTGTTGACCATCCCTCCTAGCAATTGGGCGTATGAGGCTAGGCTGCTGTCTCTACGATGCTTTGAGTTTGCGGACAGACGAGTTTCTGAGTGGGTTGACTTCTTCAGGCGTCTGCGGGCTGAGACCATTTCTTGGAGGTGTCCATAGCTGGACCTTCCACCTATGACAGTGCACTTCATGGGCCCTCAGTGGGTCGTCCTTCCTAGTTTGGAGGCTTTCTCCTTCTACATTCCCTACCGGATTCAGCGTCAGCTCGGCCTGAGATAAGAGGCGCCTGTAGAGGTTCTGGTAGAGGTAGTTTTACCTCTTTTCCGTCACTCCGTCCTTTGCAACTATTAGCGATTTTGGAGGACTTGCGAGGTGACTGATATGCATCCTTACTCGTCTGTGGCAGTACGCGGGAGCTACCGGAAGTGGCTCAGGAGGGATATCGCTGCAAGAGCTGGGGCTCAAGGAAACTGACTCGACCTTACTACCCTGACCATTTGAATAAATTGTGGACCCTCTCTTATTATGTTGCACTTTTATTTTCGAAAGTCATGCTCAGCCCTATGTACTAGAAGCAGTTGTCTTAATAAAATGAGTTATGGAGGGTTTTCCCTCTTTGATTCCATGCTTCGAATTCTCTCAATCTAAATTTTTATTTTGACTGATTGTGACCGAGCCTCAGAGTAAGGCTGCCTACGTATCCTTTTGGCAAAGGAATCAGGTCATAACGTAGTTCAGGGTAGGATTCACTCTAGTTTTGACACTTTCCTTTTGCACTCTAACTTTTGCCTAGTACCGCCCTTTCGGGTTTTCGGCCTAGTGAGCTTATCCATTGCATGCCTTGACTTTTGCCTAAGATGCCCTTGCGGGTTTTCATCCTAGCAGGCTTTTGCTCTAATTTTTGCCTGGAACTGCCCGCCCTTGTGGTTTTCAGCCTAGCGAGCTTCTCTCAGGGATAGTAGCGCTTGAGTTGATCCAGGTTGACCAAAGTCGAGAATTCATTTCCATCCAAGTCAATGAGCTGCGTGGCTCCTCCGGACAGGATAGTCTTGATGATGTACGGTCTGGACCACTTTGGCCGGAATTTTCTGCATGGATCGTAAACTGGTGCCTGAATCTCATTCAAAACCATGTCACCTTCTGCCAAGTCCATGGACTTCACTTTTTTATTGAATGCACGTGCAATCCTCCTCTGGTTCCCTTGAATATGATAGAGAGCCCTCAACCGACGTTCGTCGAATAGCATGAGCTCTTCGAATCGATTGCTTAACCATTCTGCCTCTTGGACCTCACACTCGATCATAGTCCGGAGAGATGGAACCTCCGATTCGATGGGAAGCATAGCCTCCATACCGTAAACCAAAGAGTAAGGAGTTGCTCCTGTTGGTGTACGTACAGACGTGCGATACCCCCACAAAGCTAATGACAACTGCTCATGCCAGTCCCTTGCGGATTGAATGGTCTTTTCTAGGATGACCTTGATTGTTTTGTTAGCTGCTTCCACGGCTCCGTTGGTCTGCGGCCGGTAGGCCGTTGACTTGTGTACTTAGATTTGAAACTCATCCAAGACTTCTTTGGCTCGTCCCTTGAAGTGAACCCCATTGTCGAACACGAATGCCTGAGGGACTCTATACCGGTAAATGACATTTTGGTTGATAAAGTGCGCAACCTGAACCGCGGTTAGAGTGGCGTAAGAAGCAGCTTCTACCCACTTTGTAAAGTAATCAACATCCACCAGGATGAATTTATGACCATTAGATGCCGCTGGCACGATCCTTTCGATGACGTCGATTCCCCACGTCGAGAAAGGCCATGGTGAGGTCATTTGATGCAGTTCGGACGGCGGGACATGCGTGAGGTTGGCATGAATCTGGCATTTGCGACACCGTCATACCTACTCCACGCATTTTGTTTCCATGGTAGACCAAAAGTATCCCTGCTTGAGGATCTTCTTGGCGAGCATTATGCCGTTCATGTGAGGACCACATACACCTTCATGGATTTCTTCCATTACCTTTCTTGCCTCTGCACCGTGGATGCATAACTTGTGCATGCCACAATGCGACCTTCGATACAGATTCCCTCCACAAATGATGTACTGAGCTGCCATCCTTTGGAGGGCGATCCTGTCTTTCTTGCTTGCTTCTGCAGGGTATTCCCTTCTTTCCACGAATCTCCAAATGTCATAGTACCAAGGGCGACCATCGTCAAGCTCGTCAACGACCATGATATGCTGGTACATAGCGTATCCCTTTGTTCGATCACGATTGGCCTTAACTTCACACCGACAGGAATTTCAACCATGGACGCCAACGTTGCTAGGGCATCTACAAACTGATTCCTGAGTCTTGGGACATGAGTAAATGTTACCTTGCTGAAGTGAGGGATAAGATCTTCGAGATCCTGGTGGTACGGCTTCAATTTCTCTTCCTTAAATTTCCAATCGCCGTTAGCTTGTGATACAACCAAGTTCGAATCTCCCACGACCTCCAACTTTTCTATTCCAATCTCGATGGCTGCTTCCATCCCTACGATACAAGCCTCGTACTCTGCCTGGTTGTTGGTGACTTCAAAGTTGAGCTTAAAAGCAAGCGGGATATGCGATCCATCAAGCGAAATTAGCAGTACACCAATCCCAAACCCTTTCTGATTAGCGGCTCCGTCGAAGTACAACTGCCAGGCGTCTTCAGCTATGGTCATTATGTCTTCATTAGGAAACTTAAATTCAGCATCTTCTCCCCCTTCAACTGGGCAATCGGCTAAAAACTCAGCAACAGCTCTTCCTTTTACAGACTTCCTGGTAATGTATTTTAATTCGAACTCAGCTAGAATTAGTAGCCATCGCGCCATCCTTCCCGTAAGAGCTGGTTTCTCAAACAAGTATTTGAGGGGATCCATTCGGGAAATCAGCCTTACCGGGTAGGCCATCATATAATGCCTCAATTTCTTGGAAGCCCAGACAAGTGCCCAGCATGTCTTTTCTAGTGGAGCATAACGCTCTTCAGATCCGACCATCTTTTTACTGAGGTAGTAAACAGCCCTTTCAACCCCATCGTCTCCTTCCTATGCCAACATACACCCCATCGAGGATGGAGTGACTGACAGGTATAGGATCAAAGGTTTTCCTATTACGGGCGGTGTCAACACTGGCAGATTCTGTAGATAGGTCTTGATAGTTTCAAAAGCTTTCTGGCACTTGTCATCCCACGTAAACGGTACTCCTTTCTTGAGTAAGCGAAATATTGGTTCACAAGTCGAAGTCAATTTAGCGATGAATCGGTTGATAAACTTCACCTTGCCAAGAAAGCTCCTTACATCCTTTTCGGACCATGGCGGTTCCATTTCCAGAATAGCCCTGATCTTTGATGGGTCGACCTCGATGCCACGGGTGGTAATCATGAACCCAAGCATTTTCTCCGCAGTGACCCCGAATGTACATTTGGACGGATTAAGGCGCATCCTGTACTTTCTGATTCTCTCGAAGAACTACTTAAGTGCAGGTAAGTGTCCCTCTCGCTCCTTTGCCTTGATGATCATGTCATCAACGTAAACTTCTACTTTCTTTTGGATCATCTCGTGTAACAAGGTCGTAGCGGCCGGCTGATAAGTAGACCCAGCGTTCTTCAATCCGAAAGGCATGACTCGGTAGCAGTAAGTCCCCCATTCAGTGATGAACGTGGTTTTCTCCCGATCTTCTGGGGCCATGAGAATCTGGTTGTAGCATGAAAAGCCATCCATGAAAGAAAGCAAAGCATGCCCAGCGGTGTTGTCGACCAGTACGTCAATGTGCAGCAATGGGAAGTCATCCTTCGGGCTGGCTTTATTTAGGTCCCTGAAATCAACACAGACCCTAATTCTACCATTCTTTTTAGGGACGGGGACAATGTTTGCAACCCATTGAGGGTATTTAGTTACTATTAGGAATCCTGCATTGATTTGTTTAGTGACCTCTTCTTTTATCTTAAGCACCCAATCAGGTCTCATGCGCCTCAATTTCTGCTTTACAGGTTTTGCGTCAGGATAAAGGGGAATCCAGTGTTCCACGATTTCAGGATCGATTCTGGGCATATCAGCGTGCGACCACGCGAAAACGTCTTCGAATTCTTTAAGCAAATTTATGAGAGCTTGACGCACTTCTGCAAATAGCGTGGAACCAATCTGAATCATCCGGGGATTCTCTTCATCTTTCAAATTTATTGAAACAACTTTTTTTTTTATAGGCTGAGCATGCCTTTCATCTTCCCTTTCAACTAGGGATTGGATTTCTTTAGGGATGTCCCCATCGAAATCGATCTCTTCGTCATCAGGGGCAACACAATTTATTTCAAAATCAGGGAAGTAAGTGGAATCAGATCCATTTATTTCATCATCATCAAAGGCCTCGGAGGCACCATACACATGGGTAGACTCAAATTCAAAGTATAAACCATGAGGAGTCGGGTCGAGAGGCACCGACTCAAACTCGACAGACTCAGAAGACTCAGAGGACTCAGCTGATTCGGACTCAGACTCAAACTCGGACTCAGAATTAGACCCATGACAAGTTGCACTTGGTATGAAAGTCCAATTCTTGTAATCTCCAGCGGCATCCATGATGAGGGAAGTTGGATGGCCTATAATCATTCCTAGGATTCACATGATTCTTTAGCTTCCACGAATTAAAAAGATTTCAAATGTGGCGATAGGATGTTATTTCTCCAGCAAGTGACCAAAATCAAAGAATAACGAGACTCAACAACAAGATAATGTAGCAATCCAAAGAAATTATGAGTTAACTTTGTATAACCCTCCAAGAACGAATGGCTCTAATCTCACATGGGTTAAAAGTCTCCACTAATTTTTCATCTGGATTTGCTGGCCATACTCACTCTTCAACTTAAATCACACTAACGTGGCTATTGTGCAGTGCATGATTTATTGAGCCATATATTCATGAAATATCCTAAAATGAAAGTTAGCACAGTGAACTGAGGTATATCATACTTTCCTAACACATGTCTTATCATTTAGATAAGAGAACAAATGAGAACTCGCATTACGTTACAAAAGTAAAGGCAAGAATTTTTTTTCTTTTGGTATGTTCAAATTTTTAACTACATATATGCAATATATGTCCCTCCCCCAACTTAAATTGTGCATTGTCCTCATAGCACGAAGACAATTAAAAATTAAATACAAGAGAGGGAAATACGCACCTTAGGGGTGGAATGTCAACCACCTAATACCTCGACAAAGTATGAGGATTTTGCATCACCGCCCCTTTTCGTCATTGGAACCGCTCCCAAGGTTCACTCCTTCGGTCCCACCATGGAACCATAGCTAGTCACACAGGATCATCATTGGAATTTTATTGGTCGTACAACCGCCACACCTAATGGCACCCCTACTTAGGGCTCCTGAATGCCGCATGCACCCCAACTTTTAGACCCAAACTACCAAGGCTGGTGTAGTAGCATGTTTACCCTGCAAAGACTTAAGAACCAACTACCTACTAGAAGACAAATGACATTAGAACTGCTTGGCATGTGTTATCCAAGCCCAAAAGTAATCAAAAGTAAAACACAATCAAATCTTCACGCGATTACATGGGTACTACTTTTCTCCCCAGTCGAAGACTGTGGTTCCCTATTTGTTGGAAGAGCAATATGCGTAGGAGTCAACGATATCTTGAGAAGTGGTGCCATCATCTAATAGGCTGTCACTCCCTCTGGGCTTCCAGATCCCTTACCCACCACTCTGATTTGAAACAATCGCAACAAAGCTGGACACTGAAGTCTGATGGTTCGGACAGAATTCTCACTGCTAACTACGCGCCTGCCGTCAGACCCAACCTTGTAGGTACTACATACATAGCTTCAACTAGGTGGCTATACCAAACCAATGCCACCTTTGCAATCCAAAGATCACAAGGATATCAACAAATATGGACTAGAATCAGGTAACCGGATCATCCTGATAAACAGGATTAACCAAATCCTCATCGGGTTCTCCAACTTCAAAATTTTCCAGGAAAGGCTTAAGCCTTTGTCCATTGACTTTAAAAACGTTACCATTCAAAGGATTCTCAATTTCAATTGCCCCGAGAGGGAAAACAGATTTGACAATATATGGACCAGACCAACGAGACCTCAACTTTCCAGGAAATAGGTGGAGTCTAGAATTATACAAAAGCACTTTTTGACCAAGTTCAAAATTCTTATGCAAAATGTTCTTATCATGGAAAGCTTTAACCTTGATTTTATAAATGCTAGAGTTATCATAAGCATCATTCCTAATTTCCTCAAGTTCATTCAATTGTAGCTTCCTATGGACACCAGCTGCGGGTAAACCAAAGTTCAACCGTTTGATAGCCCAATAGGCTTTGTGTTCCATCTCCACCGGTAAATGGCAAGCTTTGCCGTAGACAAGCCGGTAAGGAGACATACCCAAAATGGTTTTATAAGCAATACGGTAAGCCCACAAAGCATCGGTCAACCGAAGTGACTAATCTTTACAGTTAGGATTCACTGTTTTCTCAAGAATGTTTTTGATTTCTCTATTAGCAAGTTCGGCCTGCCCATTAGTCTGGGGATGGTAAGCGGTGGACACCTTATGCATAATTGCTTACTTTTTCATCAAGGCCTTGAATGGCCTATTACAAAAGTGTGTCCCTTGATCACTGATTATGGCTCGCGGCATCCCAAACCGAGGCAAGATGTTTTCTTTCAAAAAGTTGATCACCACCTTGTGATCATTCGACCCACTTGGAAACATAGTCAACTGCTAATAGAATATAGAGGTTCCCGAAAGACAATGGGAATGGACCCATGAAATCGATGCCCCAACAATCAAATACTTCAATAATCAAAATGGAGTTCAAAGGCATCATGTTTCGACGGGTCACACTACCTAAAAGCTGACACCGTCCGCAAGTCTTGCAAAATTCGAAGGTGTCCTTAAATAAAGATGGCCAATAAAATCCACACTGCAAAATCTTCGCAGTGGTTTTCTTATACGAGAAATGGCCTCCACACGCTTCAGTGTGGCAGAAGTTGATTATACTCTGTTTCTCAGAGTCAGGTACACAACGCCGGACAATTTGGTCTGGGCAATACTTAAACAAGTAAGGATCATCAAAGAAAAATCTTCTCACCTCCGACAAGAATTTCCTCCTCTCTTGAGGAGTCCAATGACTAGGAATCTGCCCCGTGGCAAGATAATTGACAATGTCCGCAAACCACGGGGTGCTTGACACAGCAAAGAGCTGCTCATCCGGAAAGGTATCTAGAATTGGGAGATTCAAGGTGTTATCCTCAAACTTCAGGCGGGACAAATGGTCAGCGACCACATTCTCCACTCCTTTCTTATCCTTGATAATCAAATGAAACTCTTGCAACAACAGGATCCACCTAATGAGACGCGCCTTGGCATCTTGCTTTGTCATCAGGCATTTCAACGCCGCATGATCAATGTATACAACAATAGGCGAACCTATGATGTAGGACCTAAACTTGTCCAAAGCGAAAACTACAGCAAGCAACTCTTTCTCAGTTGTGGAGTAATTCATTTCGGCCTCGTTGAGAGTTTTACTTGCGTAGTAAATAACATTTGGGCTCTTATCTTGATGTTGGCCCAAAACTGCCCCAATGGCATAGTCACTAGCATCACACATCAGCACGAAAGGAAGGTTCCAATCGGGAGCTTGCATTATAGGAGGCGAAGTCAAACTGACTTTTAACTTCGAAAAGGCCTCCTCACAGGCATTAGTCCACTCGAATGGGGTATCTTTTGCAAGAAGATGGCATAAGGGCCTCGAGATTGCGCTGAAATTCTTAATGAAACGTCGGTAGAAACCGGCATGCCCAAGAAAAGAACGGACATCCTTGACACATTTTGGGGTAGGCAGGTGAGAAATCAACTCAATTTTTGCCTTATCACCTTCTATGCCGTTGGAAGAAACAATGTGACCGAGCACAATTCCTTGAGTAACCATGAAATGACACTTCTCCCAATTCAACACTAGGTGCTTCTCCTCGCACCTCACAAGAACTTTCTCCAAGTTCTCAAGACAAGAGGTAAATGAATCTCCTAAGATGGAGAAATCATCCATGAAAACCTCCACGATCTTCTCAATCATGTCGCTAAAAATTCCCATCATACACCTTGAAAAGGTTTCGGGAGCATTACACAGGCCAAAGGGCATACGCCTATAAGCGAACGTGCCGAAAGGACATTTGAACGTGGTCTTTTCTTGATCCTCGAGAGAGACCTCAATCTGATTGCACCTGGAATAGCCATCCAGGAAACAGTAAAAAGCATGACCAACCACTCGTTCTAAGATTTGATCAATGAACGGAAGAGGAAAATAGTCTTTCCTTGTGCTTGCATTCAACTTACGATAGTCTATGCACACTCGCCAACCCGTGGCGATTCGAGTAGGAATTAACTCGTTATTCTCGTTCTTCACCACGGTCACTCCTGCCTTCTTAGGAACAACTTGAATGGGACTCACCCATTTGCTATCTGCTATTGGATAAATGACTCCGACGTCCAGCAATTTCAAAATTTCTGCCCTAACCACATCCTTCATGATAGGATTCAATCGACGCTGTGGTTGGCGGGAAGGTTTCACATCATCCTCAAGATAGATGCGATGGGTACAGATCAAGGGACTGATTCCCTGAATGTCAGCAATGGTCCAACCAATTGCTTTCTGATGCCTCCGTAAGACCGTGAGTAATTCCGACTCTTGGGATTCTTCAAGGGAAGAAGAAATCACCACTGGAAATGTCTCATTGATGCCAAGGGAGGCGTACTTCAACGTAGTAGGGAGGGCTTTCAACTCCAACTTAGGAGCTTGAACACTCGAAGGTAGAATTTTAGTCTCGAGAGGAGGTAACTTCTCAAAAGTAGGAGACCAACTGTCCATCCCACACACTTCCTCCTTGCCTAATAGAGAAGACAAGTAATCACACTCCTCATCATCTAGCAAAGAAGACAAGTAATCAAACTCCGCTTTCAATTCCTTAGCTATAAGGAATTTCTCTAGCGAGTCTTCACATAAAATCGAAAACACTTGGTCTTGCACCAAAGTGTCCACCATGTTCACCTCGTGAACATCATCATCATCCCCCATTTGGCTGCTGATGTTGAAAATGTTTAACTCCAGCTTCATATTTTCGAAGGTCATATTCAATAACCCATTACGACATTAATGGATGATTGCATCAGACGTCGCTAAGAAAGGACGTCCAAGAATGACTGGAGTTTGCACCTGGGGGTTCGCTACTGGATGGGTATCTAGTACCATAAAGTCCACAGGGTAGACAAAATTATCTACTTGGACTAAAACATCTTCAACCAAACCCCTCGGTACTCTGACACTTCTATCTACCAGTTGAAGAGTTGCCGCGGTTGGTTTCATTTCTCCTAATCCTAACTGCTCATACACAGAGTAAGGCAGTAGGTTTACGCTCGCTCCAAGATCAAGCAGAGCCTTTTCAATTCTCTTGCCCCCAATCACAATCGAAATCGTGGGACACCCTAGGTCCTTATACTTTGGGGCGATATCAGTTTGAATGATTGAACTGACTTGCTGAGTCAAAAAGACTTTCTTTTGCACATTCAACTTACGCTTGACAGTGCACAAGTCTTTGAGAAATTTGGCATAAGACGGGATCTACTTGATTGCATCCAACAATGGGATGTTAATCTTGACTTGCTTGAATAACTCAAATATCTCTGCATTCGAGGTAGGTTTCGGTGGTACCCTCAATCTCTGAGGGTATGGAGCTGGAATTAGGCTAGTTGGGACAACAGGGTCCTCAACTACAGGGTTATCAGGAGAATCACCACTTGGTGATTTAACAACTTCAGGAACGGGAGATAGGGGAGGTGCTACAGGTGCAGTAGGCTTAGGCTTGGGTATGATAGTCTTGTCGATTTCCTTACCACTCCGTAAAGTACTAATCGACTTAGCTTCCTCCACATTGGAGCTAGTCCCAGATGAACTGCTCACAAAGTGTTGACCTTGGGGATTTGCCTGAGGCTGAGCAGGAAATTTGCCCTTTTCTTGTTGCATGACTCCCACAGAAGAAGTCAATTTGGACAATTGAGTTTTAATATCCCCAAACACTTGGGCATTTTGCTCATTAATGGTTGATTGCCCCTGCATGAACATTTGCAGGGTTTCCTCTATCTCTAACCCCTCAATCTTCCCCAGCACACTAGCACAACAGCGGTTGGGGTGTCTCCTCTCCACAGTCCAGACGCCTCATCGCCATCACCATCCACACGACGGCGCCACCATCCGCACGACACCGCCACCATCCGCCATCATCACCATCTCCACACAAGTGATTTCGCAGAAGTTCTTGTGACCTAACTCTATTTCCATCCCCTCACCAGTGAACCCATGCAGAAACTATTTACCTAAACTAAAGATTAGGCAAAAAATTCCCCAAAACCTCAACTCTCCACACCATCGACGGCTTTGAAGTCTCCGCAGCCCCCACCGACATCACCACGCACACGAGTCACACATCCAGCATCTGCATCTACATCTGCCAGGTAAGTCGGTGTTTTCCTATTTTTGAAACCATGCATCATCTAATATTGTCCCTCTATGTTGTTCATTCTGTACTGGACCAATTTTGTGTTTAGGCCATGTCACCTGAGTCTTACTTGTAAAACATGGAAGGTTTAAACAACATTGTTTGTTTTATTTGTGACCCTTTTCAGAAGGGTCAAAAAATTGGCATCATAATGAATTGAAGCACGGTATTTGGATATTATAGATGTACAAAGTTTTCATGGATGTTAGTAGAATAAATGGTAGAATTTGTCCTCATTTTTCGCAGAGATTTGGTTATGATTTTGATTGTTGTTTTATAAGGATATGGCTTGCAACCCTTGGAAATGTGAAACCACAGATCATTGTGTCTGAAGTTACGTGGTTGTTGTACCATCATGCTTTGTGCTTTTTGGAGTGAGTGATTTATGTACTTAGTTATTAGTGTGAAGGGTATCAACACTGTAGGCATGAATGAAAGCAACACAAATTGGTAGCCCAAATGAAGGTTACTATGAAGTAAAAGTTTAATAGGTGAAACAATAAGAATGAGAAACATAACTAACAAACAAACTATTTTTGGCTGCATTTGTTGCTAAAATGAGCAGTGAGGTTGTATTAGATTAGCATAACAACAGCAGGACGTGATTTAATAAGAGATATTCATAATGATTTACTATATAGAATTGCACTTAGTCCCATTTGCTTCTCATTAAAGCGGCCCGAAGCATTAGTTAGAAGGATGTTTAATCAGTAGTTACTTGTGCCACTACTAGCATGTCCTTTTGCACTCATCAGGGATTCCATTTCCAATTTAAGTTATACGTTTCCATTTAAAAATGGTCATTGAACATTTTTATGTGATTACTTCTTCATCTGAATATATTGTATTGTAACATGGGCACTTATAAAGATTGTATTTTCAGCATGACAGACCAGATCATTGAGAAGTATGTTTTGAAAGGAAGGGCGCCATCGGCCTTCATTCTATATAAGTGTTCTTTGTTCATGGAAATTTAATTTATTTAATGCTGATTTAAGACTTAGTTATGAATTTTTTCTATGCCAATGTGTGACTACTACTTTATGTTTGTGCAAGTAGCAATGAAATCATAGCCAATCTAAAAGGCGCCGGGACCTTAATAACAAATCAGGTAAAATAATAATGTTGACATGTTGTGTTTTATTTGATTTGTTTGAACAAAACAATTCGTCGTGTAGTTCCATCTACTTGGTCTAATGTTGTTGATGACGAATGATCAAAGTTGCATGATTTGGTATGTATTGCAGATGAAGAGGGACATTGGTGAGCAATGGAAAAACCTATCCAACTAGGACAGGCAAAAGTACAAAGATTTGGCTGAGGCGGCGAAAGAGGAACTTGCGAAGCATAAACATTTATTTTCCGACAGAACCGAAGAAAGTAAAAGTGAGTACAAATTGTTCGAACTTGTATGACTAGGTGTACATGATTTGACGTGATTTTGGAATGTCCTCTTATTTTGTCCCTATTTGTTCAATTTGTAGAGAAAGATACAGAACCGTATCTCCTTGAAGTCCATTGTTCGAATAGTAAAAAAGTTAAGTGTAGATCAACGCCGTGCTGTTCAAGATATTGGGTTCGGTGGACTATTAGAATTGAGGTGTACGTTCCTTAACCATTCGCTATGTAATTGGTTAGTGGGGAAATTTGATCCTGTTTCTCGTTCACTTTCTGTTCATGGCCGGACATTTGGTCTCACTGAGTCCCATGTTCACGAGTGCTTGGGCATTAATGCCCAAGGCAACCTTATTGACCTGGAGGATAATACGTCGGATTCATGTGCAGAAGTTTGTAAAAACCTAGGAATGACGAATGGGGTAATCCAACTTAAAGTCCTGATAGACTACTTGGAGAAAACAGAGGAAGTAGATGATGTTTTCAAGAGGAAATTTGCCTTGTACATCTTGGGATGTTTTTTATGCCCAAACACAAAAGCGGGTGTTACTCGATCCCTTATTAATGTTGTTAGTGATGTTGCGGCAATCGACAATCAAAATTGGGTGAAGCTGACCCTACAGTTCTTATGTAAGGGTATACAGGAGCAATGTGATAAGGATCATATACAACCAAGCGGGTGCCTATTACTCTTGGTGGTACGTATGAGTGATTGTGCATTTATGCTTTTCATATTCCTTATTTCACTATGGTTATTTTTTGGTTATGCATTATTAAACTGATTATCGCATAATGTAGGTTTTCTACTTGGAACGTGTCTCTCCTATGGTTAAGCCTTCAATTCGAAAATTCCCTTCATTGGTTGTTTGGGGTGATAGTGAAATCAAAAGCGTGTTGCACCAATTTGACAAAATTAGGGGTTATGACAAGGAGGGGGTGGTGGTGCAATTCACACAAGTCGGGGAAGCAAGTGGCAATGAAGGTGGTGTGTCCCAAATTTCAACTGCGGATGTAGCTGTGATGACCAGTTGACGCAGCGGAATTCACAAGAGATTAGTTGCATACTAATCAAAACCAGATAGGTACTCGTAGCCACGAGCAGTTCTTGAATCCACAAGAAAAAATAGACAAAGTCTAAATATTATTGATAAAAAAAACTCCATAATTGAATAGGTTACAGCCGTTTTTATAAAACCCTAACCCTAAAAATCCTACTGAAAAAGAAATAATAAATCATGCCAAAACAAGCGGCATTAAATAAAAGATATTTCCTAATTAATTAAAATAAAATTCTAATTCTTGTAGACCAAGAATCCTAATAAAAGTAGAAATCAAAATCAAACCGAATACGGAAAGTTAATAATTCTAGCTTAAACGAAAATATTCCTAGCCAAAATCTTATTCTAAAACAATAAAAATAAAATACAAAAATTCTCCATTTTTGTCCTACATCAGTCTCCTTTTCTTCAAAAGAACTCGCCCTCGAGTTCTCATTAGAAACTTGCCACCTTCCATTCCAAAGAAATAGATATTTGGAATACTTCAACCTCTCGTTCGTCTTCCAAAAATCATTCAAAGAAAAGTGTTTATACAATGATTTTTTTTCTTCACGGTTCAACTTGTTGATAGTATCCACCAGATGGGAATTGAAAATCAAATCAAACTTCTCAACACTAAGAAAATCAACAACGTAAATTTTATGTTGACTTTGTGGGTTCCCTTGATGTTGTCCCATCTTAAAATTGGTTGGCACTCCTTTGTCAGAAAATCGATTTCCCACAGCAAATATATTTTCTTGTAGTGTTGCAGTTAACTCTGTTGTAGGTGATTCGTCAAGCCCAAATACACAAATCTCCAATGCAATATTATTTTGGTCATCCACAACCTCATCTGAAATAATTTCAATATTCTCTTGCACACAAGTGTTGATGCCAATTTCATCTTGATCACGAACTTCAATTTTGCATTCTTCTTTTTTGCTAATATCAAGGTCAACTTTCTCTTTATCATCAGCTTCAATGTACCCATAATGACTGCATTCTACATCGACCTCCACTGTTTCTTCGATATTAGGTTCAACAAATATTACCTTCTCTAGTTCAACTCGATCTCCTTCCTCTTCGGCAATCTCATATCCATCAATACAATTAAGAAGTGTCGAACTTGAAGTTGAAAGAGCATGGCTAGTTTGTTGACTTTCAGAAATTGCTTGGTATTTACTCAAATAACTTGTAACTCTTCGTGAAAAATATTGCAAATCAAAAGTACCTTGGAAGGAATGTTTGGACTCAAGCTTCCTTCGATACTCTTGATACAACATCTGTCCATGATTTGTCTGAAGAAATCTATCACTCATCAATCGTCTCATCCTGGGCCATGTCCTAATGGGTTGTTTATATTGCCGCAATCTATTGGACTGCAATCGTTCCCACCACGTAGAAACATAGCCATATAATTTACGAGCTGCATATTTGACCCCCTTCTCTTCAGGAATATCCGTGTAGAACTCAAAGAATTTATCTACTTTACAAAATCAATAAATAAAATTCTCAGGATGGCAATACCCATGAAAAGTTGGAATTATTGGTTCTACTTGAAAAGTTGAAAAGTCGTCATTTGTCTGATAAAACCCTTCAGACCTTGAATGTCGCTTCTTCGACTGATATCCATAGTAATCCTCAAATAACTCGTCTTCAGATTCATTCTCACTATGAAGTTGATAATAAAAATATCCTCCGAAGACGTTTTGACTAATAGGTTGGTTGCGGGCAAATCCCTTAACGCGGTTCCTATCAACTTTGTGTTTAACAGATTGACCATGGGCAAATCCCTTGGTGCGGGTTGATGAGCACCCAATATTGTAGATATTTGGTGCAACTAGTCCCGTTTTATGTTGTTTTATCTTGCGTTTATTTAGCTTTTATAGCGATATTGCACGTAAGGTAGGTTTTTTGTGTGTTTCAGGTAATTCGTATAAATAAGGCGCGTTTGAACGCCAAGAAATGCTCCGGGTGCATCCAAGTACTCAAGGCCATGTGCCACCATGTTGTGGTGCCCGAAGAGTCATGAAGAGATGGTTTGGAGGTTGCTCGGGTCGCCCAAGGGTCAAGGGAATTGAAGGAGAAGTGAGGATTTTACCAAAGCTACTCATCTTCCGACCAGCTGAGGGTAGAATTGTCATATCTTTTGATTTACAAAGTACTTTTGATTCAAACCACTTGGGTTAGAAAGTAGACTCGACAAGCTTTCCAACGGTCCAAAGAACACCCAAATCCGAGTTCGGGAGTGTCCAAAGCGAGCCCGCGAAATTTGCCCAAAAATCTGTCAAGCGGGTACCAGTACTGGCCAACTCCCAGTACCGGTACTAGTTGTCCAGAGATCATTTTTTTTCCAGCCCGTTGAAGCCTTGTACTGGTACTGGGGCATTTCCAGTACCGGTACTGCATGGAAAAATCTGCTGATTTTTTTAACTTTTTCAATCTTACATTTATGGAATGTCTTTGGGATATTTTGGGGGACTTTTTGGTCCTTTGTAACTTAACTTTAGAGCCCTATAAATAGGCTTGTATGCCTTTTATAGAAGGGATGGCCATTTCTAGTCTTTTTAGGCCCAAGTCTCTTTCTTGCTTTCTAGGAACTCCATTGTCATCTTCAAGCTTTCTTAGTTATTTTCTTCAAGAACTCAAGTAAGTTTAAGTGTTTTGGTGTTTTCTCATGTATTAATGTTGTAGCTACTTGTTGGATCTTCATATAAATCAAGTTTATTTCTGTTTCTATCAGTTAAACATGTGTTCAGTTTTTAGCATGATTTCTAGTCTTTTCAATATGTGTGAGTAGTCGATTAGGCTTGGCATCGGGGTGATTAACACCTTGTGACTTAAGTTAATCTTGCCTCTCTCAACTAAATACTTGAGGTTCGGTATGGAAAATGAGAAGGGTTCGCCTTTTATGTAACAAAACTAGCCGATGTTAATCTCTGGTGATCATGTGCTTGCTCACATGGTTCCGGAGCGATGTCTCGGTTCGTGTTTGCCAAAAGAATGAAAGAGCTCACTTGTTTTGCATACTACATTTCTAGTCTTTTAATGGTTTCATAGTTAAATCTTCCGGTTGATAGCCTATGCCATGCGATTCAACTGTGTTTTCGTTGAGAATAGTTAGATGGCTTAAGTTACGGGCGTTAGTAACTCCAACGCCTTGCCGCTTGTTTAATCTAGTTAAAACTCTTTTTCTAATCTCGTCATTAGAGTATTTCTTCACCTTTCAAAGCAAAATCGACAGTTGGCCTCCTTAAACGCTGAAAACCTTACATAAAGCCCACAATCCGAACAATCTATATTCGAGCTCCCTGTGGATCGACTCGGACTTCCTCGCTATACTATGCAAATTTTTAGTTGTAGTCCGGTTAATAAATAATTGAATTTGACGACCGTTTGGTAAACTTCAACGACTACCGAATGGGTGCATCACGGGTCCTGTTAAATCCTTCCCTACGATAATCGTCAATAGGGTTTGTGTATCTTCCACGGACGAATGCCATAGAGCCAAGCAAAACCGTGCTCTAATACCACTTGACGCAGTGGAATTCACAAGAGATTTGTTGTGTACTAATCAAAACGAGATAGGTACTCGTAGCCACGAGCATTTCTTGAATCCACAAGAAAAATAGTACACAACAAAGTCTGAATATTATTGATAAAAAATAGACAAAGTCTGAATATTATTGATAAAAAAACTCCATAATTGAATAGGTTTCAGCCTTTTTTATAAAACCCTAACCCTAAAAATCCTACTGAAAAAGAAATAATAAATCATGCCAAAACAAGCGGCATTAAATAAAAGATATTTCCTAATTAATTAAAATAAAATCCTAATTCTTGTAGACCAAGAATCCTAATAAAAGTAGAAATCAAAATCAAACCGAATACGGAAAGTTAATAATTCTAGCTTAAACGAAAATATTCCTAGCCAAAATCTTATTCTAAAACAATAAAAATAAAATACAAAAACTCCATTTTTGTCCTACATCACCAGTACATTTGTAACTGTGGCAGGACTATTGCTGCGTCAAAATATGTTCTTGGCTAAGTTTGTTGGGTCTGAAATGGCATTTAATCCGCAAGCACAAACGGCGCAAGAAATGGACCTAAGCCATGTCCAAGTTTTTGGACAAGTGTCAGCCCTCCTCAAGGGATTACAGAAAAGTCAAAGTTCACCACCCAACGTGTTTGGAACCCCTGATCCTGCACTAAACCAATCCAAGGGTTTGTCAACCAATCCCACTCTTGCTAGGCACGTGGGCTTTGAAATGCCATCACGGTATCAGCTGGAAGCAGAAATGCCTCAAGAATTTGACCTAGACCATGTCCACCCTTCTGCAAAATCCTCTCCCTAAGTAACGGCAGCAAACATAAGTGAAGCCCCAACACCCAACCAGTTCAAAACCCCCGAACCTGTGGTTCAAAAGTCGAAGGGGCCTGACACTTGAACCCCTTGAAAGGGGAGGATACAAGTGGACATGTATGAGGATGTATGTTCACCTTCACCGGTAAAGGGGTTTAAGTCGCTTGCTGGATTGAGTAGAGGTAGGAAAAGGAAGTTACGAAATGGCAACCCTGTCCCGTCTGTTGGTGGTTATGATAATGTGGAAGTGCATTATGAACCACCGCGGTTGCGACAACATGATCAGTTGAAGAAAAGCCACTTCCAGCGTTCCCCCTTTACGCGAAGGATGGTGTGAAGAAGAGGAACCCTCCCAAGAAACAACCAATAAATGAGAAATTGGACAACTTGGATGTCAACGTTCACATTGTGTGTATGTTTTCATCATTTACATATATTGTCCCTTTAGGTACTATGTGGAATGTATTTCCAATTAATGGCTCTTATATATTTTTTCCTGTCCAATGAAATAGTTCCGTGGATGGTATAGTTCAAAGAAGGCTTTGCAATTTGTTGGTGTCCAACCGTTGAATCCACATACCAAGGTTAGTACTCATTCCCACTTCCTAGATTACACTGTAGTATTGATTCTAACCTTTACTTACTTTCCATTCGTATCTTGTAAAGCTGTATATTGAAGAAATGCCGGATGATGCAAGGAAGTCAACCTATGAACCATTAAATGACCATGAAAAGTTGTTCACAAAGTTCATTTTTGATATTCGTGATCCAAAAAATGGGTAAATATTTTTTACTCATGCGTCTATCTGTTGTTTTCTGATGTCAACTCAAGTACGATGCTTGTTTTTCATTACCACAATTGTACTTGTAGGGAATCATAGGTGCACCTCAAAATGTTTGGCACCGAAAGATTCTTTGCAACCCAGTTTGAATTGTGCAGCTTGAAACCCCGAATATGGATACTAGACACGGTGTGTGTGATATGATTTTCGCACCTGGTTAAAGTTCAACTATTGAATGTGTTATTACTTTTGGAAAATTTTTCAAATGTGGTGTTCAAATATCATGTATGGTTGTAGATTCTAAATTTGGTTGCCGTTCAAATGACAAATGCGGAAAGGTTGCACTATCCAGACAAGCGTCACTTGATGTGGTATTTGCCGGTTACTGTATCGGTGAGTATAATCAATTTCCCGTTTCATAGTTGTACTTGTACTACTCGTATTTTTAAAATTCCGTCCTTCTTTGCAGAGGCATATATTGGACAATCCCAACATGAGTGATTGTGATTTGAAGAAGTTATGCGATAGCTACTTTGGAGATGCAAATTTTACTGGTGACATTCGCTCATGTTCCATGGTAAACTTAGCAAATGTTTCAATAAGGGCGTAGTAAATAACTTATAAGTTATGCTTTCAATTGGTCTTCAATGATGATTGTTTACCTTTGGTCGCAGATATACACACCAACAAATGATCGTGAGAACCATTGGTTTTGCATTAAAATAGACATTGCCATTCGGATGGCATATATTTTTTATTCAAAGCCCGCAAGTCGATCCAATATAGCCCGTAAGAAATTGACAAGGGTAGTGGGTATGGCACACCTCGCTTATACCATGCTTTACGGTATGCCCGATTTGTATTCTAACAACTTGTTTTTTCGATTAGCTGGAGGGATTACATCGCGCATTGGTCTTCCAATATGGAGAGCTCTATCAGGTTGATGTGACGAAGTTTAACAATGCTAATGTTGAAAGGCAACCCTTGCAGCATGATACGGACGGGTAATTTATTAAACATATATCATTGTGTAAATTGTGTTACTTGCGTTTGTAGTGGTTTACTTAATTCGTTTTTGCGCATTTGTAGGTATGATTGTGGGCTGTTTGTGATAAAATTCATGCAAGGGTTTAATTACCCATCTGGTGTACACAGGGTTAGTGCTTGTAAAGTTACCATCATAATGTTGTGCTTCTTTGGTTGTGATAGTGTACGATTTCTAAGCTACCTTTCGATTTTGTAGATGGACGATACTGAAAGGCCAAGATTGTTGATGGAATTATGTGGTGACGACAATAACCGGGATGCCTTGGAGGTTATGAAAAAATTTCATGCATGGAAGGCAGAAAGAGGTAAAACTATATTTGTGTAAGGACATTTAAGTGGACTACACCTGTCATTGTTTGGACTAGTTTGACAAAAAAAACCTGTCTGTCATACCACTAGAACGTAACTTGACCTGCTTTAAATCGTAGAGACCATGTAAATGGCAAAGATACCTGCTTTTATTCTTCAACGTAAGAAGTAGTTTAGTATTCTGTGCGCTATATTAAACCTTGTTAACGTGTCCTTATACACCTTAGTTTATTGATGCATGATTATGTCAGAGTTAAATCTGCAACGCAATCGCAATATGACCTTGCTTATTCATTTTGGGGGAAAACTTGTGCAAACACCTTTCAGTTATGTTGGTGGGCAGGTAGGACAATGAATGCCTATTATTGGTAGAATGTACTATTTTGAACTCCGGGATGTAATCAATGGAACTGGGTGTTCCAATCTAATAAGGGTATTCTACCAAGTCACAGCAAATAATGGAGAGATAAGGTTGGTTCTGATTGACGGAGATGTGGCTTTGGCAGAAATGTTTGACCTAGATGGGCTAGGGGCTTAAATACACATTTTTTTGGATGACCCTTTATGGTCAGATGACAGTGACAGTGATAGTCAGAGGGAAAGGGGGATACCAAACCTAAGTGCACTATGCACAACTGATCAAGGAAGGGGAAGGGGTGGTCAAAGCACAAGTGCTAGAGGAAGAGGACGTGGTAGTGGAAGAGTAGGTTCTACAGGAAAAGGAGGTGGTAGGGGAGATGCTGTTGCAAGAGGAGCTGCCACTAGAAAGGGCCAATAAAGAGGTATCATTTAAAGCATCAATTATCACCAACATTTGTTTTATGCAATTACAGTACCAATTAGGTAACATATACTATGTTGTACACTTTACAGGGATGGGGTGCATCGTCCATTTGTACAGAAATGCAATAAATGGTATCCAACTGTGAAGTGGTATGAAACAGTAAAATGGCTAACTTTGAATCAATTTTTTAGGCATATGGTTGTATGGGTTTTTTTAGTTGTGACAACGTTATGCACATAAAGGTGTTGCAAAAACTTTGTGTACAAAGAAGACAAGAACTTGCATACGCCGTGGGAGGGTAAAGGGTACAAAATTTTTCAAAAGGACGTACTGTAGGACTTATGTTTGGATATTCAACTGGACTGGACCTGTCATTGTTCGGACTAGTTTGACTGCAAGCACTTGGCCTCGATTTTGCTAATGTTATGCACATAAAGGTGTTGCAAATACTTTGTGTAAAAAGAAGACAGGAACTTGCATACTCCGTGTGAGGGTAAGGGTACAAAAATTTTCAAAAGGACGTACTGTATGACTTATGTTTGGATATTCAACTGGACTGGACCTGTCATTTGTAGACACCCCAATTTGGCCTAACGATTATTTCAAGTCCCAACTTGGGGACCATCCCGATGATGATATGGATACAGTGATTACTGATTGACTTCTTGTGAACCTTAGGACTTTCGGTAATAACTTTTAGCCACTTAGAGGACCCAATCCAGAGCCAAATAGCCTTTCAGACAGAAGTACAAAATCCTAGGAGAATTCATCTGTCGGCCGTGACATTGATCACACAGCCCCAACTTCAATTCTTCACCCGTGAAGCATGTTGCTTGAAAATCTCCCTGAGAGATCGATTAGCTGGCCGCCAAGTCCATTCCTCGGCCGCAACATCAATTCTTCGGCCGCCACATCCTTTGCTCGGCCGCCAGATCGTCTGTTTTTCAGATTCTGGAACATTCTGTTGATCGTTTGATCTGTTCACAAAACCCTAGCAGCCAAATCCCGATACGTTCGGGCTACGTTAGAGGATCACCTTAAAAAGTTTGTATCACTCTATAACTCCAATTCCAATCGTGTGTTTTGATTGGTTGAGTTGTGTCATCCCTATGTCTATATAAAGGGGCCTTCGGCTCCAAAATTGATATACCAACACACCTTCATCAGCCACGAAACTCTGTAGAAATACACTCTCACATCCCCTCTACAAAAGCCCCAACCTCTCGAAGGCAGCCATAATCCGATGATCAAACCCCAAAGTTCAAACCCTAACCCTAGGGTTTTCAAGAAGTAATCAGTCAATCCCATTCAATCCGAAGCAATCAAGCCACTGAGAGATCAAGGTGGTGAGGCCCAGGGACATCTGGTTCCATTTATTTTCCACTTTTACATTTAATCGTAGCTTTCTGATTATCTGTTAGTCGTATAGTCTGGTGTGAGGAAGAACATTGGTCGGATCTTCGATCCAGGGGTCGATACATCAAACCAGGAGGATCCCTCGGCTGTGACATCCATTCATCGGCCGCAGGATCCATCTCCCTGGGACTGTTTGTTTGTTTTCTGCTTTCTGATGCATGCTTTACTTATCGTCTCAGCTCACCTTATTCACTGTTAAAGGAAAAAAGCAGACTACGTGTTAGGATTAAATGATGCATGTTTTAATCTGATGTCGAACAACTATGGGACAGTCTCACGACTAGACAGAGAGGGGTGCCTAACACCTTCTCCTTATTGTACCTTTGGCTCCCTTTCCCAGAATCTCTATCTGTTTTCCTAGTTTTCTTAAACTAGGTGGCGACTCTGTTTTTATGATAACCGTTATCGCGTAGCGATGTTCCTAGCCATGGGAATGTCCGCGATCTTGGTTTATGAAGCAAACAACCAACAAACAGCAACGATCAATCTGTATGGCGATGCCCCGCTTCAGGGAGGTGTCTACATCATTGTTCGGACTAGTTTGACTGGAAGTACTTCGGCTGGATTTCACCACAATGTCGTTTTAATTGTCGAAACTTGGTTTGACATACAATCGATTCCCCTACTAATTGTCCGGTTGTAAGTATTGTAAGTGTAAGTATTCACGTACTGATTGTGGGGTTGTAAGTACCATGAAAATTTGTTCATCATGTCAAAATATGTTAATGTTTGTCGATGCCTAACATTGTCCTACTTGTACTACAAATTCCGTCCACTTATGGTAAATTCGGAACAAATTTTTAAAACCGTGTCTTCGATTTGGCCGGAATGCTTTACAATGGCATTGACGGAAACGAATGAAGTCAAACATTTTAATCATACGTATTAGTTTTTTTACAACAAAATGGTTCACTAGTATAATCAATTACAGAGTTTTCTTAAAGAGCAATACTACCAACTAATAGATGGCTGGATTGGTATGTACATTTCAAATAAGTGTACATATTGTTTGAGTTTATTATTGCCAACTTGGTATATTTTAAACATCTAATTGCATGCCACAGCATGCATGCATTTTCAACCCTTTCTTTTTCGGATTCAACCAACCCACTGGAGGGCGTGTAGGGCGGCCGATTCGGCCGTCCATTGTCGCACTAACAGCTTGGATTTAATCCGAACTCCTATTGCTCTAAGCCGTCCATTATTGGGATTAAATTCCGATCTGTCCATTGCTGAGATGAATGGCCTGGATGCGGCCTATAGGGCATTCGGTTTGTTTAATTTTTAAAAAGGAAAGTACGACTGCACGACATTCGGTTTGTTTTATTTTTATAAGGAAAGTAGAACTGCAGGGCATTCGGTTTTGTTTTATTTGTTTAAAAGAATAGTAGATCATTGGAACCAGGAACGAATATAGAGGGACATGACTTAAGGAGGGGAACGAATATAGAGGGACATGACTTAAGGAGGGGAACGAATACAGAGGGACACGACTTAAGGAAGGGAACGACTAGTCACGACTGAAAAGTGGAAGTTTTGGGAACTGCTACCATCTGTACCTGCATATCCCCCTTTCAAGTTCCCAAACCCCCCCAACCGGCCGAGCGTTTCATCTGGGGCGGTGCATGTCCTATAAAAATAATACTCCTCCCCCCTTGCTCCCTCTACTCCTGTCTCCTGTATTCTCTCTGTCTACCTTTCTTTCTCGCGGTGTCCAATGGAAAACAATATAGGTAACATATCAGAGTCATCCTTAGATATTAGTGACTCCGAGATCAATGAGTACAAAGACAAGCCATATGAGGATTTGAAGAAAGGGAACTACATGGTGGAAAATCGAGATGGTTCACTAAGGTGTCCGTTTTTTCCAGGAAAGAAAAAACAACAGTTCAAGTATAGGGATCTTCTGCAACATGCTTCTGGGGTGGGTTCAGGTGCAGCCTGGAGAAAGCCAAAACTTAAGGCCCAACACCTTGCTTTGGCCGTGTATCTGACATCTGAACTACCAAACGAGGTAGACGAGTAAGAGATTACGAGGTTGAAGAAGTTGGGTTTTGTGTTTCATGTCCCGTTCTGCTACGTAGTACTTAGGTTCGTATGGTATGTTTACCTGTGTAGGTATCTTTTGTTTTGATGGTTCATAAGTTAGTAAGTGTTTTTATGGACAGATTCGTCGTCAAAGATGAACTATGATTACGGTTTTCTTAAAATCTGGATGTATTCGGAGTAGTTGTGGTTAATTTGGGGATATTTAAATGGAACTCTTTGTTGGGATGTTGTTTGACTCTACAATCGATTCATGTACTGATTGTTGCGTTCTAAGTATGACAAAAGTTTACGTTGAACATCCACCTCAGATTTAGCATGCTCCAGTTGGAGATGCTCTTATGTTGTTTACATTGTCAAACTCGTCATGTAAATTTGTTCCACCACCTCACCAGACTTGCAAAGTTCGTAGTAACGTTTGAATAAATAAAATCCCATTCAATCAAAGATATCAAAACAAAACAGTTATCTGTCAATATCCAATACGAATGTGTGTGAGCTTCTCTAAACCCTCCAAACTCCCTTTTCTAATTTCGTAGATTATTCACTTGTTACAAAATATCAAATACCCCACGTTAACCTTTGTCACACAACAATTCCTAGATTTCCCATTTCAAAAAAACAAAAAATAAAAAAAAACCACATGGATCCTCTAATTTCAATGCAACCTAGCATTAATCTCATTTTATGCACCAAATAAATATAGAACAGGCACAAACGCTAGTAAATAAATATACATAAGTATTCAACTACTAGTCCCGCCATAATGGCATTTGGAAACTTCCCTTCTACTACTCCCACACCAACCTCCTGGATAAATCAAATTTTTTTCGCCGTACATTTGAATTTCATTTTTGAAATCTATACCCCACTTATAAATACGTCTCTCCCCCTCTCTCTTTCTCTCTCTCTCTCTCTCTCCCTCTTGAAGAATACACGTCCAGTTCGACTGAAAAACTTTCGAGTTTGACCGCCATCCGCCACTGCAATACGGTAGCCTCATTACCAGGTATGAAACACGAACGTATTGTTATCTATTGGGTGTAATAGTTTGATATAAGTGCCCTTGTCTGCCCAAAATGACCTCTTTTCTCAATTTCGTTGCCAAAACCACCTATTTTCTCTCAACTTTTTACATTATGGCTTTCGTAATGTAAGATTTTCTTATCGATTGACCATTTGATTTGACATATGTAAAATGTCGTTGCGGTAGTTTTCAGGAAAACACAAGTTTGCTGTTCAATATTATACAATAGTTGTTCGACATTAAGTAACTCCACTAAGTTGTGGGCTTATACTAGCATGTGAATACTTCTTTATAAGTTTCTCTCACAATTGTAGCGCCCAAATGTCATGTTCGAGCACTAATCAGAGGGGTGATGATGGTGACAATCCTTTTGGTCCTCTTTATGACCCAACAACACCAAACTGTGATTGTGGGATGTGGGCAAACTTGAGGATTAATTGCAGGGCCTAACTCAAAACACCCGGGGAGCTTGTACTTTTCGTGTTCAAAAAAAAATGGAAGGTGTCAATTCTTTAGTGGTGTTTGCCCATATCTGAAAATGTTGAAGTTAGTACGACCGACGGACCCCATGTTGCTGTTCTTCAAGCAAAGGTTCAGATGCTAGAAAAGCACGCTCGGGTCATGAAAACTATTAATCATGGATTGGATTGGTGTTTACTTGCTGCAATTGTGGTCATATTTGTTATGATGATCGATTGATAAATTGGAAGTACTATGCAGTTCATACGGTTCATGGATGTTATTGGTTAATACGTACCATTGTGATGTTATGTATGTCCGTTCTCCCATTTTGTACTACCGTTATATTATATGACGCATGTTTGGAACACAATGCGTAATGATATTTGTTCGTATTTACGTCCAGTATTTTGTTGGGAAACAAATCTCCCAACCATGTCCATTTTGTAAACAAAACTTATTTGTAATTTTATGACAAGTGGATCCCTTAGAGCATCCACAATGGAATAATCAAAAGTGGATAATCAAAAGGTGCCACATCATCTTTTGGTTATCCATTTAAGGAGTTGCTAAGGTTAGCAATGTAGAGGTCCACAGTGGTACAATCAAAATTGAATAACCAAAACTTGCCACATCACCTTTTTAACTTATGAAAATCTAGAAATTGTGACATAGAAAATAATTTTTTTAAAATAGTTTTCAAACTAGTAAAAATAGTTTATTTGAAAAAGTGAAAAAAGTTTTTTGAAAATTTTGATTTAAAAAAAAAAACAGTTTTCGGGAAAAAGTTAAAAGAAACAGTTTTTTAATAGAAAAAGTTTTTCTTTCAAAAGAACAGTTTTTGAAAAAAAAGTTTTAATAAAAAACTTGTTTTGAAATAAAACTGTTTTAAAAAAAAGGGGGAAAAACAGTTTTAATAAAAAAAAAGTGTAAAAAAACTGTTTTTTCAAAAAAAATAAAAACCGTTTTTAAAAGTATTTTTGTTGTAAACATGTTGAAAATAGAAGAAAGAAATTTTTTGTGTAATGATGGTATACTTGATCGAGGAAATGTGAAAACAATTAAATTTGATTATTGGCAAAAGGTTTATAGTTTTGATTATCCAATGGCTAAAATTTGATGAGTTGCTAAGATGTTTCTAAATTTGGTTATTCCAATGTGAGCTCTTTTTGAGCAAATGTTGCTAACTTTATAAACCTTTTTGTTTTGATTATACCACTGTGGATGCTCTTATGCTAAATAGTTACCTGTCAAATCTACATTGGTTTGCCGCGCATTTCATTCTACATGGACCCTCCGTATCGAATTTATACTCTTCCCATATTCCTCAATATACTATCATGTGATGTGTCTCATTTATAATTTGTAGCTTAATGTAATATAATTGAAATATATAATTGACGATATTTAAATACAGCCTTGGGCCAGGCCACCTAAATAAATGCTGAATAACCAAGATTTCATTAAATACAATTGAGTAACACCACTTATGCCAAAATTTAAAATGTGAAACGCAACGACTAAAGTAAATAGGCTAGGGTTGATGGAAGTTAGGACCCTTTCAGAAGCATTGGCCACGACGTGACTATAACTCTAACACCCGAATAGATGGTTTTCCACCATCTACCTTGACTAGCTGGCAGCAATCACCTTATTTGACTGATGACAAGCCTGCTAGTTCTGTTGTTGTATTCCCTAAAACCTCCCATTTCGAATATGGCAACCCTTGCACCAAAATAAATGAATATTGTCACAACCCAGACAACCCAATAATAGAACTTGAGGAAGGGGATTTGAAGAGAAGGATACGAGGCCATGGTTGTATGGGATCCTTCATGACCCCTTACTTATAGTTCTTGGCATTTGGGTTGGGGAAGTACTTCTGAAACCGTGAATTATTGAGTCACGTGAACTTCACCCATGCATAATTGAGTACAGGTGAAATTATTGAGTCACGTGAACTACAGGACAGAACTAAAAGACGAACTCTGAATCGATCGATCAAAGGGGAAAGAGTAATTTTTGGCCTGCAAATCCACTAAGCTGGCCTGCAAAGTCAGTAAAGGTATGACATGACTATAATAATGTCCAACGTCAGTAGAGCCATTATTGGTTGCTTGCTGGAGAGAAAGCAAAGAAAAAGTTAAACCTCTCAGCTTTGCCTGCACAAAAGGAAAGAAAAGGGGAGAAAAGGAGTAGAGTTTGGTCTAAATACATCTGGGGCATTATTGCCAGAGTGGGGACCATTGGTTTGTCTTACTCCGGCAATAATGCGTCTATATAAGGAGCTGGCAGTTAATCGATCGTTCAATATATCATAATGGCCAGGAGTATAGTATGGGTACTGTGAAGAGGGAGGAATGCTGTGAAACTTCATGTGGGGTGGACCCCATTAAGTCACGTGGTATTTACAAATATAGTCGATCAAATATGAGAACATCCTTCCTATTAATACCATTAGGACTTTTTCATATTGTACACTACAACGCCTCTCTATCTCCCTCCCTCTGTCTCTCTCAAAGCCCATACTATTACTACACCATAGCCATTTACCATTTTTCTCCGAAATAAAATACAAGCCCATAGTATTCCGTTCATTGAAGACCATTATAGTTTAATCAGTAAGTTTGATATGGTTTGGGGGTCGTGATCCGCAATTGGACCATCGTAGTTCTCATGTCAGGTCAGTTGGACCATCGTAGTTCTCATGTCACGTGCTCCATTCAATCATAACCTTAAGGTAACCTTAAACTCTCCACTCCCACGAAATTATATGTTGGCAACTTATGCAATGAAGTAACTAAATAATATAGTTGAGTACTTTTTGTTTTTTTTATTTCATAGTACTCCTTCCAACTCTGCTGAAAAGATAAAAAGCTACTGAGGTGAAATTATCTTCCCAAGTAAGGGTCAAATTCTTGGCCTGCAACAAGATGAAATTCTAAAATACACAATTAAGTTCAACAATTGGCCAACTAAAACACGATTTGTCGACATCCATGCAATATAATGACAAATTACAGCACATATAAAGTGGGGTCAAAGTACTTTCCAACGTATTTGTCCTCATCTGTACAAACAATTGGAAATCCATCGGTCGTTCAATCAGTCATAGGGCTTACCCTTTATGACCAACGTGGCGTGCATGAACAAGACTACTGATAACTGTGGACAGGTATAATCTTTCGGAGTAAAGGATGACTTTTTGTCTTCATGTGGGTGCCGTCTCCCCAACCACAAAGTAAACCACATCCAACCAACTGACACTAACAAAATCCCAATAACTCTGTCCTTATCCTTCAAAATTCATGATTGCTTTATAACCTCGTTACTTCATTTGCATGGTCCATTTTGTATTTGGTATATATACATTAATTGTTCGATATTTGCTCTCTATCTTTGTATGTTGAATTGATAACATTATACTATAATGCAGGGTTTGGTTAATGGTGGCACGTGGCCTACTGATCAGCATGGACGTGCCGGCCTACACGAGTGCATCTGGGACAAAGCATCGCACGGTTCATCTAGTAGATAAGGGATGGTATATGTTTTCATTTGCTCAATAATGGAATTACTGCTGAGGTCCTCCCCAAGACCTCACATTTTGAGTATATCTCACAACTTCGAACACCGAGTTTGATATAAGTGTGAAAACCAAGAAACCCATTTATTGTAATTCACAATATGTGACTTGAGGATTTACCAACGGCTTCGCATGAAGCTGTACGACAAATTGAAGGATATTGTTTAATATGTCAGTTGACGATAATATGACTGCAATTATTAAGCAGTACATCTATTTATTGTAATTCACAAAATGTGACTTAAGAATTTTCCAACTGCTTCGCATGAAGCTATAAGTCCAATCGATGTGTACGGGAAATACGTTGAAAAACATAAAATAGGACCTACTACGACAATTGATAACCCAATTAGTCATATATAAGGTGAAAGAAAGTTTGCCAAGTAAATTAATAAAATTGAATAGGACCTATGTTATGTGGTCTCTATTTTTGCTGAAACTGTCCTTATACACCTTTGTCCTTATGGACGTACTTGGCATTACAAAACTTAAGATATAACCTAGTTTCTTTATCCGGTTAGAACAAAAGTGGGACACATGGGGGTGTTTGGCATTCTCATATTCCCATTTTTAGTTTCTTCTTTTCCCATTTTGGCTGTTTGGCTGAGAAACTCAAAACTGATTCCAGGACAATGGGTTGTCTGATTTGAAGAATGGAGAACACATGTGAAAAAGATAGGAAGGGGACTTTTTCCCATTCTCGATTAGCATCCACATCAAAAGACCATCATGCCCAGGACGACTTTTGTTGAAAATCCCCAAAAACCACTATATGATAGTTACCCTTTGACCTGGATACTCATCTTCCACCACACAAGATCAAAGAGGAGAGACAGAGGCCTAGAGAACGAGAAGACGATCTACACAATGTCACCTCGCCATCTGCAAACGTCGTCTGAAATTCTTGACCTCGTTCACATCCTTGCCTCTAATTTGTCCTCTGTTCAACTCTAAATCAAATTCTCCGATTACCCAAAATCTGTGTTTGGCTGACATTGGAGTTTTCTATATTCGGTTTTCATGATTTCTGAAAAATACAGTGAAACTCCAAACTTGAAATGGCCAAGAGCTGGACCGGGGACTTTGAAAGCACAATTACGTACAAAGTTATATGTTCGTAATGAACTAAAATGGACCTGGAGTTCTGGCAGCTTCCACAAAGTATAACAAAAATTACTTCAAACAATAAAAACATACAAATTATTTTAGACTTTTACTTCATGCAGAATAAAGCAATTTGAAAATAATAATACTTCAAAAAAATGATTATTCCAGTCCATTCCCTTAAATTGAGGGTTTCAATTTAGGGTTTCAACCTATACCTGTTATAACACAATTCAAGCCGCATTATAAGCGTGGGGGATAAACTAACAACATTCAACAATATAGGACCTATCACAATCGATTACCCAATCAATCACATTCTATATACTCATACTGGCATGCAAATATAAGTAAACAACCACACACCACAATCACAGCAATTCAACAGCCAATAAACGTGCACGATTACATGTGCACCATGTAAACAAAAGTAAGTCATTACATTATCACCAAAGTATGCAGGTAGTTTAGGATAGCATCTCAACAATCATAACATCACGTGATCATAAATCAACATTAAGTGATCACCTATCCTGCAGAATAGTTTACTTCAACCTTACCATCATCCATGCACGAAATACTACAGAATACCAAGTAGCCAACATAGTCCGAGGATCCAAACACCAAAAGTTCTCAATTACGATTAAGTTTTGTTAAGTGACAAAGTGAAAACCAATTATGTCAACAAACCTGTCAGGCCCGTCAGCATCATTCATCATCGAATGTGCTTGCATCTTCATATACATGAGAAGGATGAGAAGGAGAGCACAGAGTGCACACCACCTTTTTCAACTTTGCATAGATATCGAATTGATTTTCAAGCACAGCTTCCAGCAATTCATGAATGTCTTCCAGAGTTGTAGGGCTCTTAGCCTTTCGATGCAACTTGCTTTGCCCTTCGGATTTCCCAATTGTACCATGACCTATAACTGTAACTTCTTTTCCAAACTTGTCCTACATTAGGTCAGGTAATTTCCGTCGATGATGCACAAAACCAGTCAGCAAGTGGCCAAGAGGGAGGGATGCTTTGGGATGGTTGTTGGACTAAGCTTCATATATTGTGTCCCACCACATACTCACAATATCGGGCTTGAACCCATTGTATACCGCATGGAGCAACATCGCCTGGTTAGCATTCAGCTTACGGCGTGGAGACTTAGGCTTCACATTCCACTAAAAGATTTGATGGAGGAGAACAAAGTCTTTCTTCAAGCCGTTCAAAAGGATGTTGGGATTGTCGTCGGGTAGCCAACTGCCATGGCACAAGGTCTTCCAAATGTCATGATAACTTGGGATTTCAACGCCAGGAATATAGGGGTATTGTTTTTCTGTCTCAAGAGGTCGGGCTATGTGTTTATATTGGACAAGCCTGTCCGGAGTTACTTTAATAGTATGCTCCCGTACTTCGGACACCATGATCCTTTTTTCCTTGTCAATCTTGAAGGGATCTATTCTTGCAAAGAACTCCCGAACAAGGGTCCAATTCGCCTTCCCCCTAAATGGGATTTAAGCCCAAATCTTTCAACAGGTTAGGAATGCGCGTAATTTTCTTCAACTTCCCAATCGCCACACTCCTCTCCTCAATTACTGGTCGTGATACAAAGTTGGACAGGGTTGGAAGCTTGATTGCGCCCTCACTCTCACCATCACTTTTAGCATCACTCTCAGTCTCACCATCATTCTCACCATCACTCTCATTGTTAGCATGCGAGAAACTATTAGTCATCTCCTCATAGTCACCACCAGAGCGGACATTCATTTCGTCATCATCCCGACCATCGGTCGATTGGTCCACTGATAGTGCTGCAAGTCGTTTAGATCTACGTAAATGAGGAGACGAAGCCGAATAAGGAATTTTCCTTTTCGTAGACATAATTGCAATATGCTGCAAAACAAGCAAATAAAACATATTTAATCAGTCCAAACAATATGTATGTTGATATTTTGGCTATGTCAAATGATGCCTTGGACTAGACAAAAAGGTTCATCACCCACAATGGCGTAGATTAATACATGTTGTGACATAGATTAGATTAACACACACACAAACTGGGATTTAAAAAATTAAGTAGTAGATAATTTCAGTTGTAACGAACCTATGAAACATGAAATTTCATATCTCACCACAACTTATCATATGTCCTGCAACAGATAATTTATGACATTTAATAATATGAGTACTATCAATATCTTCGATACAAATATTCTAACCCAACTTACTAATTGAACTTTTACAAACTAGTAGAACAGTGAATAAATAGAAGGGATCCACATGTCCAATAATGGTCATACATTGAGGCCTTATGTTTTAAACTTCCACAAACATTACATCAACTTCAGCCAAATTACGATAAAATATGACTACATAGGAAGGTCGTCCATTGGATGATTTGATGACAACTTTGGACATGTCCGCTTATCATGACCTCGGCAGTTGCAGTGGCTACATTTCCTCGGATTTCGAAATGTTGGGTAGTGGAGTTCTTCTTCCCAGGGTTGCCTTTGGTCTTCACCACAGGTGGATCAGCCACACCAAACAAAGTTTGCCCATCACTTGGTTCACCAATCTCTGTGTTGCACTCCTTATTCTTTCCCATCTCCCAACGCTTCCTCATCCAGGATGTCATTTCGTGCTCCACTTGCCTAGCATCTTCAAATGAGTCTTGGGCATGCGATGCATAGAATGACATCAATTTGTAACCCGAACTCAATATCCCATACCTAGCCGTGTGGGATATACTGCGAGAAATTTGGCCAACAATTGGTTGTTGGGCCGGAGGCCTACAAGACCTTGTCCATCTTCGCATGACTAAACTAGGGGGAATGGTCGATAGGTGTTCATATTTTATTACCACAATCATGTGGTAACAAGGCAGACCAAATGACTCAAATATCAAGCAAGAACAATTGATTCTGCTATCAATTGGATAGTACTCGACTGTCCAATTGGATTCTGGATGGGAGTACCTCTCAATGAAGTACAACCAACGCTCCACCTCATTAACGCAACGCCCCACAATCAATGCAGACGTGCGCTGTATTTCATCCTGAAACAATCTAAATATGTATTGTGTGTACACCTCAGTTCCATTCTTCTCTAAGCATTCCAATTGTGTGATCAACACAGGTGTACTGTGCTCCGTTGCCGTCTTAACCCCTGCATCAGCAACTCGCATCCTAGCCAGACCACGAATGTACTGTTGGACAAATTCAAAAGGCTGTAGCTTTACTTTTTAGAATTGATTCAAATAATGGTTCATACCTTCACAACGCTGAGTGGTCCTCATCCCAGCAAAGAAATGGCCAAGGAGATATGCCTCCGCCCATCTTTCTCGGTCCCTATACATCTCTACCACCCAAGCATTTGTCTCCAAGCCGTAGTGTGATACCATGTCAGCCCAAAGACTTTCAAATTCTTCAACCTCACATTCCATTTGCATCAAAGTGGTAAAGTCAGAAACAAATTCCGATTTGTGAACATTTTTTGCTACATTTCGTTCCAGATGCCACGAACATAGGCAATGCCTTGCATCTGGAAATATGTTTCTAATTGCATTGTGCATTGCCAAATCACCATCTGTGACGACTGAGATGGGCCGTTTACCATCCATGGCCTCCAAAAAGGTTGCAAGAACCCAATTGTACGTCTCTTCTGTCTCCTTCGACAACAAGGCACACCCAAATATGGTCATCATAAAGTTATTACTCACACCCGCCAGAATGACAAATGGCTTCTTGTAAACATTGGTCAGATAGGTCGTGTAAAAAACTAACACATCTCTGAATGCGGCATAATCCATCTGAGACCTCCCATCTGTCCAGAAAAATGTCTCCAACCGGTTATCCTCATCAACAGTGTACTTGAAGAAAAATAATGGATCATTGCTTACCTAAGTAGACAAGTATCCCAGTGCATCCTCAGCGTCCCCATTTCTTATTTCTTGTGTACGCTCCCTATGCAATTTGTTGCACAAATCTTTAACAGTGAACCCCACATTCTAGAAACCCCCTGACTGATGTGTCATATAGTCCATAATTTGGGCTGCCTTAATGCCGACATTACGCATGGCCATTACCTGAGCCACGTCTGCATCACCCACACATCTAGGCGATCGCAGAAAGGGAACACAATGCAGGGCTGCTAGGGGATGGTTGTGGCTACTCACAAACTCTGTAACAATGTAATTTTGGATGGTATTGCTCTTACAACAGACCCGGAATTAGCACCACAACCAGTTCTTGTTTCAGCTCTATGACGGCGTTTCCGTACAGTGCGTTCTAAGTGTTTCTTGTTTCTTTTACCTTCCCTAGAACATACCCAAGTCCTCCACCTTACATACCCTTCATTGCCTATTTGAGGTTTACTTTTAATTTGCGTACGCTAAAACCCATTGCCTTTGCATATGCATTGTAGAATTGACCAGCCTCATTTTCAGAAACAAATTGCATTGCCTCAATCTTTGTATCAGTGAGCAAACGATACAAAACATCTACATTGGAAACTGACCCTTCCCCTTCCCCTTCCCCATCAACATCATTTTCTCCATACGTATTACTATGATAATCTTTCCTACTACTACGACCAGAGGCAGAGTCAGAATTGGAATTGGATTCCCAATCGTACGAATCTACCTGCACAGCCTTGTTGTTCGTACTCCTATTGGGAGTATCCATCGCACCTAAATAATAAACCACATTGCCATAACTTTTAATCTTTTAATCCACAACACTACTGATAGGGATCAAATAGGTTGCATACACATGAGCTGTAACTAAGGTGACCAACATAATAGATCTAGTTCAAGCAGCTACTATGCCTTCTAAATGGCATTTCCCTTTTCGTGTCACCAAATCTATGCATACATATACATTATATACTTCGAATGCCAATCTTGTCCATGACTACTATTTCTGACAACATTTAACCACTGAGATTAAAGTATTTAGGACCACAAAAATCATTCCTATATCTCACCAACATCACCGTGCAAATTTTTATCCTAAGAACCATAATTGACCACTACAGAATGACCATGCATGTGTTGCAAATTGATCAACTTTTGATGACATGCCATAATATGACCACCAAACCGCAGTTTAACTACTTCAATATGTACAAATACAAAGTGCCCCAATAACATAACAACCTCTACCATAGCTGTATGGGAAATCTAACCGTTGAACCAGACAACTCCCCCGCCATACACCAAAACATTCATTTACCTCGACCGAGACACAAATCACAATTTGTGTAAAAAATAACTCACAAAACAGGAATCCGATATAAAGCATAGGCAAAAATAGTCTAACCGTAAGGGATGTAAACCAGCTCTAACTATCAAACATACAAGGGACAAACAACATACAATCCACACGCCCACACCCTCTCAAAAAATCTTCATGAATTGCATGTTATGAAAATAATTACTGATACAATAGTAAAAAAATACCCATTGTCAATCTCATGAATCCAGTTCAGTACAACAAACCAACTAAACAACTACCATATCAATACCGTAAGAAGAAAACCCTAAATTCCTAACTCAATGCAAACAAGGGTTTGCCATCTCTTCTTCTTGCATGTAAAAATCGTATAATGGGTTACGATTTCAAACACTTAAAACAGTACCAACTTCAGAAAATACAACATTTTAACAACAATCCATTCCAAATCTGGGCAGTAGTAACAATACGAGATCGAACTCAAAATTAAAATTTCACAGATACAATATCTAACAGAAAATATCAGATATGAACGAATAATGGGCAGTAAATTTAATTTCTTCTTACAAAGAGGAAAACACTTTTTACCAAACTCAAATATTGACATGAGGTGGCCGAGATGTCAGCCTTCTTCTTCTCGTCCAACCTGGGTTGCTGGTCTGGATGGAATCCGGGTCGTTGGATGGCGACGCCGTTGGTACTGCTGGTGGGACCAACGCCGACTTCCACAGAGAGGAAGACGAAGAGACAGGGACAGAGATAGAAGAGGAGTTCTGATTTGTGTCTGTCTCGGTCGAGGGAAATGGGAAGAGGAAGAGATGAACGTGGGAGATGAGATGGAGATGATGGATGAACAGATGAGATGCAGGAGATTAGAAGCTTAACCGTGGTTAAAGGGGGTGGGGCCAAAGTTTTTTTTTTAAACCAGATCAGTGACCGGTTCAATAGGTATCAAACTTCTTTGTTATGCCATGAGTTATACATTTAATTGGTTTATGTTATGCTTCTAATGGTTTTGTCATGCCAAAAAATTACGGTGTCTCCCAAAAGCGAAGCATCTCCCATAAACCAATGGGCATCAATGTGTTGTTGAGATGAGAGGGAAATAGGAGCAATTTAAGGGATTTGGTCTCTCCCTCTCTGCCGAAAATTATAAAATGGTGAGGGTTTGGTCCGGAACAACACACGCACACACTCGAACAATTACTCGCCGGACTCGCGCGCACACAACAGATTACAAAATAAAATTTGGTGTGACGTTGAAAATAAATTTTTCGCATTAAATAAACTAACGAGCAAAATAGTATTTTTGGTTTTGATATCTATTAATATTTATTTAAAAATACTGGGTCTTTACAACCTATCCCCTTAAAACAATTTCGTCCTCGAAATTAAGATGTACCTTTGATTTGAAACAGCCGCAGATAGTTGACTTTCATTGTGTCCTCCCGTTCTCAAGTTGATTCTTCTCGTCCTCGATATCTCCATAAGACTCTGACTGGTTTGATCGTTCGCCCTTGGGTAACTTTTTCTCCATGATCCTAAATTTCACCGGTTGCTCTTTAATGATTGTATCCTCATCCAATGTGACTTTCTCTCAATTGAGCACGTGGGTGGAATGGGCCATATCTTTCCGCAGCATAGAAACGTAAAAGACAACGTGAATTTTGGCGATTTGCGGCGGTAAAATTAGGTGATAGGCTACTTCTCCAATTTGCTCCAAGATCTCAAATGTACCAATGTAGCGAGGCGATAACTTCCCTTTCTTGACAAATCGGACAATCCCACAGTGCGGCTTGAACAAAAAGAACATTGAAAGTCTATGATCTCGTCCTTTTGTCAGTGTAACTCTTGTACAAGCTTTGAGTGATCGTATGTCGTCAACGTATCTCCTTCCTCGATCAGTTCTTGAAAGTTTGGTTCTTGTCTCTTAATCGATGGATGGTACTTTTCTCCAAAAGAAACGAGAAGGCGAGAATTTCCAAGAGATTTCAAACATGACTCAAATGCTCGAAGGTCATAGAATCTAATAGAAAGTACAAACAGATCCTCCTCCACGAGTCAGAGGTATGAGTAGTTTTGAGTTAAATTGGAGCACGAGAATCAAGTTAACCGAAGTCAAACTCACTGATTTGGATTTTGAAGAATTTCATCATTGGAATAGTACTGATAAAAAGTCTAATATGTGAATGGCACACACAAATACTTGGGATTCCAAATATTGCTATGGAATAAACAAGAATTCTCATACCAAAAAAAAAAATTTACTGCGATAGGTTTTGAAAGGATTATAAGGTCCAACAATGAGACCAAATCAGATATTTGTTTTGCATAACCTCGGCCAAATGTATTTCAAAACAAGTATCTGACTATGGTTGTTTAAAAGAAGGAAAAATAATAATGAGTACAAGCGAAAAATAAACGACGACTTTTGGGTCCATTCTTAGAATAGAACAAGTAATTGATGAAATGATGATTGGATCTTATAATTAGCTCAAGATAGGGTACATAGTTCAAAGAAAGTGAAGCATAATAACAATATGTGCATTCAAGGACTGGACAACTCCAATATTGAAAATTGAACGACGTTTATGGAATTAAAGTTTTATAAGATTGGACACATGTCTTATTGTGATATCAAAAGAATCAAAGGTTGTGGATAGCTAATAGTGCGCTGGTCAAAATAAACGAGGATTGCTCCAAACATGAAGTATTCAACGGATCAGAAAGCATGTTAGATTCATAATTGAGTAAACTGTTGACTTCAAATCAAATCAACTTAAGAGAGGTTGGAACAAAATAATTTTTAGGAATACCGTACCCAACTCACAAAAGAAAATGTCACGAGAGTTAGGTGCTTGGAATAGACAAGAGTTCAACGACTTGAGCTTTAGTTGAAGTTGCAGCTCTAACTATGAAAAGTCACAATGGCAAATGTGATTTTAAGAAGAGTCATGAGGGATTGAAAAACAGCGGAAGGTTAGAATACAATCAATCGGAGAAGGAGGATTAAGATGAATAATCATCAATAGCTCTTCTATGCCCCTTAAAATTAAATATATATACCTCCCTCGTAGAAATTAAATCTTCGCTTCTTTGATAGCAGTTGATAGTGGTGCAAATGGTAGGTGGCCAATCCATACCCAAAATGAAGTCAGACTCTACCATTCCTATGATCCAAAGGTAGCGAGTCAAACATAGACTTAAGATTCTTAACTCTTACGGTCATCATTGAATCTTATGAGAATCTTGTTCCTTGGCCAGCTTGTATGCACGAAGATTGAGGCACGTCAGGACAACTGTACAAAATGCGTCGCATTCTAGATTACACTCAAGGTTACCTGCTGACTTCATAGGTGTCCGAAATTATCTTCTTAGAATTTATGCCTCAAATAGAATCCATTTCAGCGTCACTAAGGATTTGGTTGCTTTGATCATGTCTCACTAGTAGTTGACCTCTCTCTGGATCAGGTAAAATGCCGAGGAATGCAACCCACCATCTTCTCTGGTGTTAGTTATTTCCAGCAGCTTTTCATTTTGCTTAAACTACGATCCCCCAATTATTGGAGTAGTCTCTCTGTAGGGCGTAGGCAGCCAACGTTTGCAGAATTGCGATTACATCATGCTCTTATCCTTGATCCACGGGCTTGAGGGGTGCACAACTCTTGAGGTTGGGGTGTCAGTACATATATGACAATGATCGCTCGAACAAGTTGCACAATCTCGATATATATTACTTGGTATCACATGGGGCTTCTTTTCGTATTGACCTTGGCATTGACGTAAGCATTGTTGACGTGGACGGCGTTGGACGTTGGCATTGGGGTTTATACGAAGTTAGGGTTAGGAGTTTCAAATTACAGAAATGTGGCAAGAATTTTTGAAGTTACAAGAGTAAAACATGTTTGGAATTTTCATATACAATGACATGCAACGTATTATTATTATTATTTTAAAAGTGAAAAAAGACAATTCACTATAACAAAAATCGTCTATCGCGACGAAAGCTAGTGACGAAATTAAATTTCGTCGCCAAATGGTACCTTATGGCGAGAAAATTGGATTTCGTCGTTAAAGGGGATTTTTTTGCGAGGAAATAAAATTTTGTCGTCAAATGGGACTTTTTAACGAGGAAATTGAAATTTTGTCGTCAATGGGCACTCATCGGCAACGAAATTTGAATTTCCTCGGCATTCGACGACGAATTTTGAAATTTCGTCGCCAATTCAAAAAGTAATTATTTTTTTCATATTCTCGTCGGCAAAAAGGAATTATTTGACGATGAAATTTGAAATTTCGTCACCAATTGAAAAATTAATTAAATTTTCGTATTTAAAAAATTCATATTATTTAAAATAATAAAATCATTATTCAAATATATTATATATGTAATATAAAAAGAACAATTAAAATTTTTGAACAAATGTGTATATATATTTGATTTTGCAATGTTATCAACAAGTTGTCATGTGGTTGGAGTATTTGTTAAGGAATTGGAGGCGGGTATCAGCAAAGCAAAGCATTATTTTTCATCAAATTCTTATTATTTCAGTATGTACTAAGTAAATGTATTTCAATGCTTAAATTAAATTTAGTATACATACAAAATTATATATGTTATTGATTTTGGCACTCCACTCTTTAATAACAACACTAGGGAGCCCAAGAATTAGGCTCCATTTGGATGAAAAAGAAAGTGACTTATTTTTTTTCATCTTTATTCGAAAAAAATTCGCATTAGTTGGTTTTGCGTCAAATTTTTGTGACTTATTGATTTTTATGAGAGAAATCGGAAAAGTAAAAAAATATGATAAAAACTCCCAGTTTTTTGAATAAAGACAAAAATTTTGACTTATTGTTGTCTTTTTAAAAAAAATTAAAGTTTCGATTAAAATTTTATACTTTTTAAATTCCTCTCATCGAGATGAATCAATAAGTCACAAAAATTTGACGCAAAATTAACAAATGCAAATTTTTTTTGAATAATGACAAAAAATAAGTCATTAAGTGTCTTTTTCATCCAAATGGAGCCTTACTCTCACGCTCAAGAGGGGTGGAATGGCTAGTTTGGGTGGTACACTGGCAAGGCCGAGCCCTATAACATCGGAAAAAAAATATAATTAAATGAATGAAAAAGACACTTAATGACTTATTGATTGTGGTGGTGGTGTGGTGGAGTAGTGATTGTCGTGGTGGTGGTGGTGGCCGGTGGTTGTGGAGTAGTGATTGTAGTGGTGGTGGTGTAATGGTGGTGGTGGTAGTGGTGGTGGTGGTGGTGATGCAGTGGTGGTGGAGTAGTGATTGTGGTGAAGTGGTGGTAGTGGTGTTGTAGGAATGGTTGAGTGGTGGTGGGAGTGGGGTAGTGGTGGTGGTGGTGGTTTTGGAAAAAAAAAACGAATGAAAAATAGTTTATATTACAAATATTAGACATTTAAACACATGTTGGGGTGCTGGTGTAGTGGTTAGGGTGTTGAGCGCGCGGCAAGATGTTCCGGGTTCGAAACCCAGCAGAAGCGGAAGACGGAGCAAAGCAAGAAATTAATTTTTTGATTTTTTTTATTTGTCGCAAAAAAAAAATACCGACGAAAAATTAATTCGTCAGCCTTGGGGAATTTGTTTGCCTTGTGTAGACACCTCCCAAACGGGGCATCGCCATACAGATTGATCACGTTTGTTTGCTCGATTGGTTGCTCGCTTCGTAAACCAAAATCATGGACATTCCCATGGCTAGGAACATCGCCACATGATAACGGTTATCATCAAATAGAGTCGCCACCCAGTTTATTAAAACTGGGAAAACAGATAGAGATTCTGGATACGGGAGCCAAAAGTACAATAAGGGGAAGGTGTTAGGCACCCCTCTTTGCCCAGTCGTGAGACTGGCCCATAATCATTCAACATAAGACATATAGATGCTTTGTCTAATTCCAACACATAGTCTGTTTATTTATTCCTTTAAACAGATAAAGGTGAGCCAGGACTGTAATTGAAAGCATGCATCAGAAAGCAGAAGAGCAAATAAAATGTCCCAGGGAGATGGATCTCGCGGCCGGTGAATGGATGTCACGGCCGAGGGATCCTCCTGGTTTGATGTACCGGCCGAGGGATCGAAACCCCGGTCGGTGTTCTTCCTCACACCAGACAGAAAGATTAACAGGTAATTAAAACGCTACGATTAATAAAAAGGGACAGTAAATAAGGCAAACCAGAGGCCGTTGGGCCTCACCACCTTGATCCCTCAGTTGCTTGATTGCTTTGGATTGGGCGTGATTGACTGATTGCTTAATCGAAAACCCTAGAGTTAGGGTTTGAACGCCGGATTGACGGCTGCCTTCGGGAGGTTGGGGCTTTTGGAGTATGGGATTGAAAGAGTATTTGTGCAGAGTTTCGTGGCTTGATAGAGTGTGGAAGTGTATTAATTTCGGAGCCCAAAGGCTCCTTTATATAGGCATAGGGATGACTCACTCCGGCCAATCGCAATGCACGATAAAGATTGGAGTTAGAGTGTGGTTCTAACTCTCCATGGCAATCCTCTAACGTAGCCCGAACGCATCGGGAAGGTAGTGTAATCGGATCAAACGTCTGACAGAACACGTTCCAGAGTCTGGAAAAAGGTCGATCTGACGGCCGAGGAAAGGATATCATGGCCGAGGAATGGATGTCTCGGCCGAAGGATTGATCTTGCGGCCGAGGGATTGATCTCTCAGGGAGATTTTGCTAGCAACAGGTTGCTCGGGTGAGGAAATGATGTAAGGGCCGTGGGATCGATGTCACGGCCGACAAATGGATTCTCCTAGGCTTCTGTATTTCTGTTTGAAAGGTTGTATGGCTTTGATTTAGGTCCTCTAAGTGGCTTAAAGTTCTCACTGAAAGTCCTAAGGTTCTCAAGGAGGCAATCAGCAATCACTGTATCCATTTCATCATCGGGATTGTCCCAAGGTGGGACTTAAAATAATCGTTCGGCCAAATTGGGATGTCTACAGATGCCCCTCTTTGACTGAACTCAGACGGATCGCGAGACATGTTTGAGTAAGAGTCAAAGCTGTAAAAAAGCAACTCAATTTGGTCCAACCACTATTCCAAGGTTTTTTTTTTTGAAAAAGGTTTTGTTATGGTCGGGCCGGGAGGCTGCCTACGTATTCCACAAGGGAAATTCAGACCAACCGTAGTTCGAGCAATGAAACAAAATAGAAAGTTTGGAGGGTTAGAGACAGAAGACGTACCTTTAGGCTTAAAAAGCCATAGTGTGACGTACCTAGACTGAGCCAGGATTTTGGCGAAGGGTAGTTAAAGTAGCGCGGGGCTACTTGGAGAGTTTTTGCGAAGAGCTTCCTTAGTTATTTTGGGGTAGATCAGTACACTGCAGGTGCGTTTACTTTTCTTGATCATCCTTACTTTGACTGAAAGGAGCTCGGTAGAGTAGCCTATCCTTGCGAATGAGCTGGAAGGAATTGATGTAGTGGGGTGGAATCCAAACCATCTGCTGGGATGAGTTGGACGCTGGTTGTTTTTGAGATATGGGGGGCGCAGGGCCAGTATCTAGAGCATGGAGCTTTGGTGATGAGGGAACCGAGGCACGGAGCTGGTTGTAGTCATGAGGCGAGAGCCTGAGGTGATTGGATAGGACCAAAGCACGGAGCTGGTGTTGATCATAAGGCGAGAGCCTGAGGTGATTGGATTGGACCGAAGCACGGAGCTGGTGTTGATCATAAGGCGAGAGCCTGAGGTGATTGGATTGGGGCGTGGAGCCCGCTGTGGTTATGAGGCAAGGGCCTGAGTTGTCGGAGCTTAGAGCTTGACGTGATATGAACCGAAGCGTAGAGCTGGTTACATTCTGATAGTCTGTGCACGGAACTTTCTCATCATAAGTGTTGGCGTGGAGCCAAAGGATCGAGGCGCTGGACCGATCAATAAAATTGAGGCATAGTGCCGGTTGATTGCAGGGTTGACCTGTTTCATGAGAGATATGCAGAGTGTATATGTGTGATGATGGTTGTTAGATGTGAACAGATATGATGATGTAGACTCGATGTGATAATGCAATATGTGCACGGGCCCGTGCGTGTGTGTTTGTTTTAAGCTTAGAGCTTCTATCAAGTTCCGGACTTGAGCATTCAGAGCGTAGAGCTTGAGCATTCGGACGGCAGAATCCGAGCATTCAAAGTACAGGCTTTGAGCGTCCAGTACGCAGTGGTTGGGCATCCAAGCATAGAGCTTGAGCATTCAAATATATAACTTGAGCATCCAGTACACAGTGGTTGGGCATCCAAGCGTAGAACTCGAGCATTCAAAAATGTTAGATTTTTGAGCATTCAAGCATAGAGCCTGAGAATAGATGTCTTGATTGTTGGGGCGGCTTAGAGCCTATTGCTTGTTTACGGCTTCGAGCAAGTTGATATGATGGGCTTGGAGCCGCTGAGATTGCTTGTTATGGCTTTGAGCCATTTCAGATGGTAGATACAGGCTTCGAGCCTGTTAAAATAATGGGCTTTGAGCCGCTGAAGTAGACTTGATTGTTACGGCTTCGAGCCAGTTTGAGACAATGGGCTTAGAGCCGCTGGGTTGGTTGTTACGGCTTCGAGCCAGTTGAGACGATAGATACAGGCTTCGAGCCTATTGGAGTAATGGGCTTCGAGCCGCTGAGATTGTGATAGCGAGCGTAGAGCTGCTGGATGAGTGAATAAGTACAGACGTAGAGCCTGTCGATAGTGGGCCTCGAGCTGCTGAGTTGAAGGCTATGGCTTCGAGTCAGTTGAAACAGTGAGCTTGGAGCCGTTGAATTGGTTGTTACGGCTTCGAGCCAGTTGAAATGGTGGGCGCAGAACCGCTTTGGTGAGATAACGGGCATAGAGCCTGTTGAGTTAAGGGCTTGGAGCCGCTAAGATGGTAGTTATAGGCTTCGAGCCTGTTGAGTGAGTGAGTGAGTATGGGCGTAGAGCCTGTTGAATTGTGTAGAGATGATGGGCTTTGAGCCTGTTAGGATAATGGGCGTGGAGCCGTTGAGTTGAAGGTGTAGAGCCGCTGAGTGAGTGAGTATGGGCATAGAGCTGCTGAGTGAGTCAACTTGCTTTGGCCAACAGTTTGTGGAGAGAGAGAGACCTTCGATGCTTGGGCATGCTCCCAAGGCTAGTTTTGATTATGTTGCGTTGGCTCGGGGATGCCCCCAAGGTTACTTGGTTGGTTGAGGACCCATAATCCATGATGGCTTGAGTCAGTGTACTGAGCAAAATCTGCTTTTTGTCGAAGGAAATTGATTGGAGGGCCAGGAGATCGCTCTCTCAGCCGAAGGATTGATGTCTCGACCGAGGAATCGATGTATCGGCCGTGAGATAGCCAAAAGCCAGAAAATCGATTTAAGTTAAACTTAATCGATCTCACGGGTCATTCTTCCCTTACTATCCCTCATCCTCTTCTCCTGCTTCGAGCGATCGCCGCCGCCCCTTCCTCTCTCCCCTCGTCGCCTCACCGCCTCCTCCTCCGTCATCTGATGTTCCTGCCGTGCCTAGGGACACGGGCAAAGCTTCGGCCGTTGAGGCCGCGATTCTTGGTGGGGTTTCAAGTTCCCGCGTTCTTCGTTCAAGTCGGCGCAGAGCCACTGTTGGGGGAAGTTCCTCGCAACCCATTCCTCCCGGGGTTGAACCCGAGGTTTCTACTGACGTGGGTGGTGATATTCTTCCACCGTTTGACGTCGCCACTTATGCTCCTCAGGTTCACTTGGTCGGACGTAGTGGTTCCCTGCGATACCGTCCTCCCCTCAGTGACATCCCACCTGAGGTCTTGCACAGGGAGCCAGAGCAGCACCTTGGTTTCACCAACAGGAAGGTAGAATTTTATCCTGTCAAATGATTTTTGTATATAAGATTTCGCAGAGTGATAATTTGATATTTTGATTGGGAGTTTGAGTTCTAGAAGTTGCCCCCTGTATAGGCGATATCTTGTATATTTGATTCCTTCTTCGTATTTTGTCAGGCAAATGAGAGGTTGCGCGTGTGGGGAAGCTGTCCCCAAGTGTTTGAGTGGTATGAGAGGCTTCCTCAGGAAGCCAAGGATGCGGTTGCTTTGGCTGGCTTCGAGCCCTTGATACTTGGTTTCCATCTTTCAAAGGCGGAGTTGGGATTGACCACATCCTTGGTTGAGCGGTGGTGGGATACCACCAACACTTTCCACCTTCCAGAAGCTGGGGAGATGACGATCACTTCGGGTGACTTTGCTTTGCTTATAGGCCTACGAGTTGGCAGTGATCCTCTTCCAATTGACCCGCGGATCCATGAGCGGAAGGGTGCCCTTGGATATCTTTTGGGGAAGGTTCCCATTGTGTCAGAGAGTGGTCATATCACATATACCTGGCTTCGGGAAGAGTTTGATCAAGTTGATATCCTTACGGAGATTCCCCTTTCTCAGCTGGTACGAGCTTTCCTGCTTTATCTCCTTGGGCAAACTTTGTTTTGCAACAAGGAGAATTCGGTACACGTCCAGTTCTTGGCTGCTTTGGTGCACTTAGAGACCATAGCAGAGTTTGATTGGGGAACTCCCGCCCTAGCCATGTTGTACGGACACCTCAGTGCTTGTTCCTGGGGGGTTAGTTTGTCGCTCGGCGGACACCACCGTATTCTTGAGGTACACATTTTGATTTCTGCATTATTCTCTGGTTGCTTCTATCTTTGTTTACTCATGTTTTCCGTCTTTGCTTGTAGCTCTGGGCTTTTGAGCACTTGTTGTAGTTTCCTCCTCCGACTGGGCACAGAGAGCCTAGGTTTGTTCCACGGGCAGCCCGTTGGTTGAAAGGAGTTCGGAAGTCACGGTCGCCTGCCATGGACTTGCTGGCTTGGAGGCGAGTTTTGGATCGCCTAACGGTGGATCAGGTATGGCATCTCTTCATCCTCTGATTTTCATGCAGTTTCCTCATTCTGTCATTTTGATGCTATTTCCCTTGTTATAGGTGCGTTTTGACCCATGGGGCGTGCTGCTTGATGATGCTCCTCTGGAGTTGACCTCAGCTCGGGCGTTAGACAGTCAGCACTTCCTTCTGGAGGGGCCATTTTTGAGAGCCTGGTATCTTGGAGAGAGGGTAGCGAGTCAGTACTTTCCACATTCCGAGGCGTTGCAGCTTGTTCCTCTCCCTCCTCCTGTTGGTATGAGATCGACCCATCTTTTGACTGGGGAGGGCTTGCTACTCGCTCTTGAGAGACAGCCAGCCATGAGTTTTCTCGTAGTGGGAGATTACTCAGCCTTTCGTTCGGCCTCGTTGACCCTTCCTACCACTACTGCTGCTGTTGCTCCTCCTGTTTGGCCACGGGCCCCCAGTTTCATTTCTTTCCACAATGCAAATGGAGAAGAGGAGCGTTTGCCACTGACACCGTGTACTATACAGTTCTACGTGCTTCCTGCCGGAATTCAGCAGGTAATATTGTAGATTCTGCTTTGGTTTCCTTCAGCATTCCTTGCTTATTTGATTGTATATGCGATTGCTTCCTCTGCAGGTGCTTGCTGAGGTGGTTCAGGAATGGTTGCGTGCTTTCCAGAGTGCAGAGGCTTTGGCTCGACGGCAGCGTGGCCGAATAGCTGCGGTATACATCCTTTGATCTCTTCTTTCTCCATCCTACGTTTCATGTGAAACTGAATGCCTATATCCTGTGTCTCTGCAGCTTGAGGCGAAGCGAGTACTGACAGTGTCAGTTACTCAGAGCGCCGGAGTTAGCGAGGGTGGGAGTACCGGAGCTGGTGATGGGGATACCGAGGCTGGTGAGGGACAGAGGATCAGTGTCTCCGTTCCTGAGCGTTTTTGTCCTGCGCCTAAGAGGGGTCGTGGGCAGTAGCTAGCTTTTCCTTTCTTGTACCTGTATTTTGTTAGCTCTAAAAACAGATAATTTGACATTTGTATATATATTTTTTTGTTTGTGTTTGAAGCATCCTCAGCATGTATGGGAAATTAGATACTTATGCAATATTTTTCAAAGTTTTGTGAATGTCTAGACTTCAACATGGGCCGAGGAATGGATCACTCGGCCGAGGGTTCCATTCTTCGGCCGCTACTTCTATTTCCTAAAGAAGTTGGATTTTTGCTTTTAGCCAAGTGGCGCTTTTCCCTTCTTACACTTGAATTTGATTCAGGCTCTTTATTTGCTTTTGTTGTTCCTGCAATCTCTTTGCCATGTTTTGGGATTATTAGAATGCTTGGTCCCTTATGTCGACGACTTTTGAGTCAGAGAGGACGAACGATGATTCTTACGTGTCTTTGTTTTTGCCAATTCCCTGGAAAATGACTAACTCATCTTTTGTGAGCTCAATACGCAGAGTTAGCTATGCCTATCATTGAGTACAAACCTTTTAGTATTTGTCTTTCTTCTCTCCAAATGTTTGGGCCGCATCTCGACGCGAGATTGCCTATGTATCCCAATCAAGGAATCAGGCCTTTTACGTAGTTCCAAGATCACTCTTGGTTTTTCTTTCTCTCATGCTCTAAGTTTTGCCTAGGTTACCTGATAGAGGTTGAGTCCCTAGCGAGCTTTCCTTCGAATGCCTTAACTTTTGCCTAGGCCGCGTTTTTTTGCGTCTTTTTGTCCTAGCAGGCTCTGCTCTTACTTTTGCTTGGGTGTATAGATTGCCCAACGAGCATTTTTCTCTCAAGAGGTGTTTTGGAGAGGAATCTGATGGAGATGTTTTTATGAATCTCCTGTCGCGTTTGTACTTTCACAATGGGCAAGCTAACCCTAAGTGTTCTCATGGAGATAGCGTCTTCTTCCTGAGTTTTGATAAAAGCCTAGTTCTAAGTAACCAGGGTTCGTCCCTTCTTTCCTTTTGGTCAGTAACATAAAGAATTAGATTAAAATCCTTTTATCTTTGGCAGAGAGATTGTAGTGTATAGCAATCACATTTTAAAGATGGAATCATTTGTCAAGCATAGAAGTGATAAAATGGGAATTTATTTAATCGTAGATAATGCCCAAACAGGGGCCCAAAACATGTCCTAACTTGTCTTTAGGAAATGAAAGCAATGTTTTTGTCATGCGATTTACTGCAATATCTTGGGAGTGGCTCCTATTCCTTTTTCAATTTTATACTCTTATTCACCATCTCTGCCAAACAGAATCTTTAGGTCAAATTCAGCTAGCACCTCAATCCAGTCTTCGGGAGTAGGAGATGAATTGGTTGGTTCTTCTTCCAAATCACTGTCGGTCCATTCCTGATCAAAGAAGATTTGCATTCCAGGGTACCGTTGCTTGGTAACTTCGTCTTCCCATGTCTCTGCGAAGCCACAGAATGGAAAGTCTTCTTCTTCTCTTACAAACCAGCCATTGAGCGTTTTTGGGATCACAAGTTTCTCTTCTTTGACCCTGTTTCCTCTTGCCTTAGCCTTTTCCATGCTTCTCTTCCTTTTTACCTCGGCTTCTGTCGGGGTGTAGCCAAGACCAAAGGCATATTGATTATGCGGAGGATCAATCATTTGTGAGATGCCTTGTGATCTTTTGCCTAAACCCAACCCAGGGAGGTATTTTTACTTCTTCATCATCCATATGGCGGGGGTGCTTACGTAGAAGTTTCTCTCAGCCATTAAGGCTTGCACAGCAGTTGCTTCCTCAAGACTGAATCCAGTAAGGAAGGTTTCCTCGGTTTCTACCTCTTGGACAGGTGTATCAGAATGAGCCCGGATTGATGAATCCCCCAGAATGGTTATGACCCTTCCATCTACCGTGAATTTGACTTTTTGATGCAAAGTGGAAGGTACTGCCCCAGCGTCATGTAGCCAAGGCCTTCCTAATAAAAGATTGAAGGTGGCTGGTATATCCATCACATGGAACTCCACGTCCCTTTTGATCTTCTCCACTTCTACTGGCAATGTGACACACCCAACCACTATTCTCTTTGAATTGTCATACCCCCTTACTCCCTGGCTTGAAGGGCGCACGTCGGTGGCGTTTACCCCTAACTTGTCGAGGGTCCTTTGAGGACATACGTTTAAAGCAGACCCATTATCCACCAAGACCAGTGGGATCCATTTGGTGAGACATTTAAGTGAAATGTAGAGAGGTTTGTTGTGTGAAGGCCCTTCAGGAGGTAGATCCTTGTCAGTGAAAGCTATCGTTGGTTTCGGAGCTTTTGACGCCATTATGAAACTCACGAGTTCTTCGGGGGTGATGTCGATGGGAACTTTGGCTTTCCCCAAGGTTTTGAAGAAGGAGTTACGATGCTCGTAGGAGGACATAAGCAATCCCCAAATAGAGATATCAGCTTGGATTTTCTTTAGTTGTCTTAGCACCCTGTCTTCCTCAGGTTCGGTCCTTTGGCTTTCTTCTCCTTCTTCTTCTTCCATTACTCGTGTTGAGGTTGAACTTTCCCCACTTAGTTTAGGAGGTTTATACACCCTTCCGCTTCGGGTGAGGTGACCCACTTCTTCTTCTTGGATGCCCCAAGGATCAGCAGGCTCAATTCTTCCAACTTTCCAATCATTTGGTAGGGCTTGACGCATGTCCAACCACCAATCCCCATCATCAATGGCATAGATGTGGGGTTCTCCCCTTGTTGCAAAGCATTCCTCATTCTTAGAGAAGATTAGGGATGGTTTGGCTTGGGTATTTGGAATAATGTGTAGGGTAGGATTATATGTGGGGCTATCGGATAGACTTATGAGATTGATATTTTGAGGCAGTGGTTCGTTGTTGTGAGCGGGAAGTGGATTGGTTTGTACATTAGGCTTAGGAGGTCTTATGGCTTGACTATCAATGAGATCCTGGATGTCATGACGAAGACGCATGCAGCGGTCTGTCTCATGTCCAGGGTGTTGGTGGTATGCAGATTGCTTATTGGCATCATAGCTTGGGCCATAAGGTGGCTGAGGAGGTGGATTATTCAAGAGCCTAAGGTGCCCTTGACGGCTTAGGATGGCTAAGGCTTGGGATGGAGTCATATAGAGTGGGTCGAAATTGCGACGAGGGTGATTCGTGTTTCTAGATGAGCTAACTTGAAAAGGGTCTTGTGGTAAGACTGAGTTAAGGGTATTGACGGAGGCAAGAGATGCACGGGTCGAAAAGGTTTTTCTGGGTGGAGGGGTTCCTTCTTTTCCAATGAGGCCCAACTTGATTCCATCTTCAATTTGTAATCCAGTGGCGTGTAGACGTTTGAAGTCAGTGATAGCTTGAGTGTAAATGTGAATGAGGTATTTGGGCTGTAGGTTCTTGACAACTATCCTCACTTGATCTTCCTCGGAAGGGCGGCTTTTCATCTTGGCAGCCTTTTCTCTCCATCTTGCCACGAAGGTAGCAAAGTCCTCACTGGATTCTTGTTTAGTCATCTCCAAGTCTTGGGTAGTTAGCTCAATTTGGACATTGTATGCATACTGCTTGACAAAAGCGTTAGCAATTTCAGGCCAAGTTTTATAGTGCACAAATTCCAAAGTGAGAAACCAATCGAGGGCGCTTCCAGTGAGAGTTCTTTGAAACAATTGAGCGATGAGCTCGTCGGTCAGGCCCATAGGTTTCAGAGTGTTGATGACAAGGCGGACATGGCTGGTAGGGTTACCAGTCCTGTTGAATTTCTCGATGTTTGGCATTTTGAACCGTTCAGGCAGTTGAGATTCTGGAAAGAGGCAGAGTCCTTCGAAATCTAGAATTTGGTCTCCTTGTGAGCGAGCCAAAGCATGCTTGATCTCCTTGACCTGTTTGGCCAATTCAAGGTTTTCTATAATTTCATGAGGATTTTCTGCTTCCTCCTCGTTTTTCTTGTCTTCAGCATCTCTTGCTGCTTTCTCAGCTTGTAAATAGGCAATTTGGGCTCGGAGCTCGGTGATGGTAGCATCATTGTCTGCCATGGTGTAGGTAGGGAGATTGCTTGGTAAGGCTTGCAATTGGGTAGATAATCGGGTTTGTTGAGGAGACGACCACGAAGTCCCTGAAACTGATTGGGACCGTTGCGGTGAGAGTGTCTTGGTAGACGAAGGCAACCGATGAGATGACTGTAAAGACCTCTGTTTGGCGTGACTTCGGGTATTGTAAGAGTATAAAACTGGCTGAGGTTGCTTCTTTAACATACCTATTGTGCCTGCTTGAAAAATAGAATACCTGGAGGTCAGTATTCGGCCTGTGTAGGGTTAGGATTTGGGTTGAAAATCCTAACCCTTCTGCACAGAAAGAGTTAATACTACAACAAATGATACAAGGTGTGAGGAAGAACTTTTGCAAGTAAAATGCAAGTAGGCTCCTAGCCTGTAGGTTCCTGTCTTAGTTTGATAAGTTCTATGGCTTTCTAGAACATGCAAGGTTTTGGTAGTCTCAGGGTGCTCCGTCGTCAAAGGGCACCAATCCTCTCTCCAGCCCATCATAGGCGGCGATTGAGTGATTTCCCTTTTGATATACCACTAGGTACGAGTGACTGTGGAGTTTGCTGGAACCCCCAACATAGCCCGTGTCATGCCGGGATATCAGGTGAACTCAACGGGTTGCCCGCTCGATGCATATGATAAATGAATTAGACAAGGCATGTATTAGTCTTATGTTGAACTTTTTGGTTATGGCTCTCATATCCCCAGCAGAGTCGCCAAAAATTGTAGACACCTCCCAAACGGGGGATCGCCATACAGATTGATTACGTTTGTTTGCTCGATTGGTTGCTCACTTCGTAAACCAAAATCATGGACATTTCCATGGCTAGGAACATCGCCACATGATAACGGTTATCATCAAATAGAGTCGCCACCCAATTTATTAAAACTGGGAAAACAGATAGAGATTCTGGATACGGGAGCCAAAAGTACAATAAGGGGAAGGTGTTAGGCACCCCTCTTTGCCCATTCGTGAGACTGGCCCATAATCATTCAACATAAGACATATAGATGTTTTGTCTAATTCCAACACATAGTCTGTTTATTTATTCCTTTAAACAGTAAGCAAAGTGAGCCAGTGCGATAAATAAGCATGCATCAGAAAGCAGAAGAGCAAATAAAATGTCCCAGGGAGATGGATCTCGCGGCCGGTGAATGGATGTCACGGCCAAGGGATCCTCCTGGTTTGATGTACTGGCCGAGGGATCGAAACCCCGATCGATGTTCTTCCTCACACCAGACAGAAAGATTAACAGGTAATTAAAACGCTACGATTAGTAAAAAGGGACAGTAAATAAGGCAAACCAGAGGCCGTTGGGCCTCACCACCTTGATCCCTCAGTTGCTTGATTGCTTTGGATTGGGCGTGATTGACTGATTGCTTAATCGAAAACCCTAGAGTTAGGGTTTGATCGCCGGATTGACGGCTGCCTTCGGGAGGTTGGGGCTTTTGGAGTATGGGATTGAGAGAGTATTTGTGCAGAGTTTCGTGGCTTGATAGAGTGTGGAAGTGTATTAATTTCGGAGCCCAAAGGCTCCTTTATATAGGCATAGGGATGACTCACTCCGGCCAATCGCAATGCACGATAAAGATTGGAGTTAGAGTGTGGTTCTAACTCTCCATGGCAATCCTCTAACGTAGCCCGAACGCATCGGGAAGGTAGTGTAATCGGATCAAACGTCTAACAGAACACGTTCCAGAGTCTGGAAAAAGGTCGATCTGACGGCCGAGGAAAGGATATCACGGCCGAGGAATGGATGTCTCGGCTGAAGGATTGATCTTGCAGCCGAGGGATTGATCTCTCAGGGAGATTTTGCTAGCAACAGGTTGCTCGGGTGAGGAAATGATGTAAGGGCCGTGGGATCGATGTCACGGCCGACAGATGGATTCTCCTAGGCTTCTGTATTTCTGTCTGAAAGGTTGTATGGCTTTGATTTGGGTCCTCTAAGTGGCTCAAAGTTCTCACCGAAAGTCCTAAGGTTCTCAAGGAGGCAATAAGCAATCACTGTATCCATTTCATCATCGGGATTGTCCCAAGGTGGGACTTGAAATAATCGTTAGGCCAAATTGGGGTGTCTACACCTTGGGAGCCATTGGCGAGGAATTAATTCATCAGCCTTGGGGAGCCATTGACGAGGAAAAACTATTTTTCGTCGTGAGGAGTCTTCCGCGTGAAACATAGATCGAGGAACCGGGCGAGAATTTTTTTTCGTCGGCAATCACTTCGACGACGAAAAGCATGTAATTGCCGACAAATTTTTTTCGTCATCTTAGACCTTTTTTGTTGTAGTGATTGGAAGTATCTATGTAGAAAGTGTCAATTATCTATGCAAAAAGTGTCACCTGGGTCAGACAGGCGCGCTTACTACAGTTAGCCTTAGCTGCTAGTCATACAAGTAAGACTTATGTTTTCTCATGGTACATTCTCACAATGGCCCTACCCTTTCCAATCTATCTCTGATCGTAGCCTAGAGGAGGAAAGAAAATCAAAGTCATTTTGAATTATTCACTTAAATTTTGATAAACCTCTTTTCGCTTTCAGTAATTCATGGAAGAATGAATCGGGAAAAACCCTATGACCGCACCTTTCAACAGGTATTTAATTTCCTAGGTAGCCTCTTCGACGGCCTCGATCTCTTCTTCTACAATTGTCAAGGTCTATCACATCGTCTTCGAACGAGAACTTTTTGACCACATTGATCGGCTTACATATACAATAGGAGCGAGTTCTTCTATCTCTTTCTTGGAGTCATTAACTTCAGTACTTTGACAGAGTTGCTTTGGACGACAGGATATATTTATATGCTACTTTTATAATAAAATAAAATATCGTACAATAGCTAAGACAATAGATAGATTAAGCGCATAACTATCCCGGATAACACTCTTGGAAAATGATCTACCCAATCTACCCAAAGCCGAGGGTTTGAACCTAGAGCTTTGATACCATTTGTAACGCCCCGAATTTCGGAGACCTAATTTAAACATTAAAAATATATTTCCAAGAATAGTTTTCTTTTTCGAGGGATTAAAATTTCAAAAGCCTTCCCAATTCAAATCACAATACGACATATCAATTACAACTGTACTCTATAAAAATACTTTGTCGTACATTATCAAAATACTCAATTTACAATACAGAGAAACTAAGGGTAAAACATCCAGGGTTTGACAAATACTTCATCGGTCAACGTTACTTCACTTTTTTGTACGACCCTAGCCTTCTGCTCCGTCTTCAGTACCTGGCGTTCGAGTTACCAGGGCAACATAGTACCGTGAGCGATGACGCTCAGTAGCCAAAACCCACGCAAACCCATAACTTACAAGCAGCAAGATAATATAATTGAAATGCATTGACATAACATAAAAAAGAACAATTAATCATTTTATTACTTTCTTCAACCTAAGTGATATCTCGGATCTTATCCACAGACCCGTTCCTACCCTTAACCTCTGGCACAAGACACTGGTGTGGTCCGTCTCCCCTTTTCCAGATCCGGATGAAAGATACCTAAGTTATGTACTTGGGTATCCCATTCGCAACCATAAGTTCGGATAAAACTTCACCGGCAATGCACAAGTGCCATCTAGCCCGAGTTGTGACGCAAGCACAATGCCACCCTTATGTCCCGTCCCAACATCCGAGAGTCGATCACCACCATGCCCTACCCAGGGTTTCGAAAATCAACAATTCACGAATCCACCACCAATCAATCTCTAATCAAAACATCACCGCCGGTTCCAAGCCCGGAATCCAAATCTCAGCCTCTCACTTTATTATCTTTTCCATTAATCCTATTTTCACGTCTAATAAGTTAAATCCGCACATCGCAACCAACCCCGAGAACCTATTTGTCCATTCTCCCAATCACAATAAAATATCACACTATTTAACATTTCACTAAAAATACTAACATGCTAACAACACAAAAGCATGCGATAAAATTTATCATGCAATTTAAACGATTTAAGCGGTTCCTTTTATTATTATTATTATTATTTTATTTAAAAAAAAAATCTAAATCTACTTTTACTCTAAATCATTTCGGAGTGTTGACGGACTAGAATAATTCGTTTTTACTACATACTAGGATCGAACCGAAAAAACTTATTAATTAACTTAGGGCCTTAAAGATTAGCTTTTAATACATTAGAGTTGGATTTACAAACTAATCAATATCGATGGGCTAATCCGTAGTTATTCCAAACAAACTTCAAAAACCCAGTGACTGTACATTTCGGAAAAACAAAAGAAGAAAAAACAGGGGAGTACGGGCCGGACTCGACCGCGACGTTGGGTCCGAAAACGATCACACCGAACGCTAAAATCATTATTGAACACGATATATACTTAGGGAGGTGAGTTCCGAACTACCTCTCATCCGGCTAAACGATTTACGGAGTGATTTTGGCGACGGAACTCGTCGGGTGGTGAAGGTGTTTGCACTACTACAATAATAGATATGCGTCACACTGAGGAGATTCACAAATATCACGGTTTTTAGTGAAAGCGTGATAAAAAGTGGTGCTTAAGTTTTTTTATCTCAGTTTAAGTCCAAAACTAAGATAAAAAGTAGGGCTATCCACGGTCTGGATCGGATCGAATTCGTATGAATCCAATCCTAATTCGTATCTCACAGTTTTTTGAAAATGCAATCCAATCCTAATCAAAAGTCTCACGGTTCGGTTCGGATTCCGAACTGTGAGTCATAGTTCGGTCCCAGTTTTATCCACGAATTTCCTTCCAAAAAAATAAAATGATGCTACTACCATGATCATATTCCAAATAAAAATGCAAACACTAATTTCCATAAACATTATCCAAATTGTAAAGGCAGTAAAGGCATTAAGACAATAAACATGGTAAAAGGCAGCAAGGCAGCAACCAAATAAAACTAAACACTGTACAAAATACACAAATTCTGGTCAAGCAAGATCTACTTATTACATCCCATAAAAATCAAACAAAAAATAACAAATTTGTCACGTCCACCATTTTCAACATAGAATATAAAGAGTTTTTAAACAATTACCTCACAATAATCCGTACGATACCAAAATGTCATTAACTTCCCTTAACCATACTCCTGGTCCAAGAGTTCAAAATATTACATCTTAGGCACAACGACCCCAAATCGGAATAGACATCATAGGTCAAAGAGTTTAGAGTTTACAAAATATCCCAGAGTCAATTGAATTATCACATAAGTTACAAATACATCTTCAAAAGGAATTTACAAAGATGCCTAAGTAACTCTACAATGTTAGCTTTCAAAAGTCGTGTCCAAAGTCCAAGCATTCCAATCATGCTCGCTACTGCCCAGAGTTAGTACCTGAAAAGAAATAAGGCTTGAGCTACACTAGCCCAGTAGAAATTCTACGCAAACAATATATGCAAGAGAAATGCGGGAACGATGATACGACATGAACAAAGGCAGCCCAAGCAACAAACAGTAGGTAAGGTTCAACAATCTGACAAACAAGCCATGAGGTTTAGAATACATCTCAACCCTTAACCATTTTCATATCTCGCGTGTCCAAACCGTCTCGCGTCACGTGTCATGAGCCGAAACTCCTGCCGGGCAATTCATGGGACCCCGATATCCCCTGCCAAGCACCCACCTTGTAGGTTAGGCCTTGAATATTCAATACGAGCATTAGCTCCTGCTAGGCTAATTATGGGACCCTGATATCTCCTGCCAGGCACCCACCCGTCGATGGGCCCTGAGTGTTTGCGCGTTGTGTCAACAAAGTTTCACGTGTCTCCAATTCCCAATACATCTCATTTCAATAAGTTCGTACGATAATCGAGTCCAATTTCTTCGAACGAGGGTAAGGTAATACCAAGAATGCACAACGGGCTCAACAAAGGGGATTAACAATGATTAGGAGTGATTTGGAAGCACTTAGAACGAGTTAAAAGTGATTGGGGTTCAAAACAATAGGTTTCGGAACAAAATAGTGAAATCTAGAGATAAGCTCACTGTATCGATACGGGAAAAAGCCGTATCGATACGGGTAAGTTACGAATCAGTCCAGCTTGTTTCGTATCGATACGGGTTAAGGGCCGTATCGATACGAGAGGCTTTCGAGCAGTTTTCCTGCAGATTTTCTAGGTTTTCACACTACCAACAACCACAACAACAACAAGCACGGATTTAAGGATAGAAAACACATCTCTAACATATAATGAGAGGTAGAATCCCTACCTCAAGGTCGAAGCTCAAAACCCAAGAAGATACGAGCCCTAGTTCTCCGAAAACCTTGATTTGAACGGGATATGACTCCACCGAGCTCCAACCGGTGGGATACGGACCACAATACGCATTGAGGGTGAAGGATTGAAGGTTGTTTTGGTGAGTTTTGATTGGAATTTGGAGAGAGAGCAAGAGAGAGAGTGAGAGGCGTAAGGAGAGAGAAAGAGCCGGTGGGGGAGGAGTGAGGGGAAAATGATTCCATGCTCTCTCAATCCCCTATTTATACTAACATATCCACAAATCACACATTACACCCTTCCACAATCAATTCTATCACTTTAACCCCGAATCACATAAAATCAATATTTCATTTCCTCTTCCAATAATCATGCATTTATAAAATGTTAGAGTTCGATAAAATAAACACGGGTCTCTACAAAATTAGTTTCTCAAAACAAACAAACAAATTAGTAAAATTATAATTATTTATATATATTACACACACATATCTATATTTTTAATTTTTTAAATATCTCACGGTCCGGTTCGGTTAATCCACGGTTTTGAAATGAAAGTTCAATCATAATCCTTATCTCACGGTTTTTTAATTTTCAAATCCGTGTCTGGACCATTAATCTACGGACAGAATTCAAAAAGCACGGATCGGATTGGTCCGGACCGATTTCACGATTCTCAATTTTTCTTGGACAGCCATAATAAAAAGTGGGTTTTAACGCGGAATAAAAGACCTCGCTCTTGCGGCGAGATAAAAGAAAAATAACCTCACCCTTGCGGTGTGATAAAAGATTTTAGGGCGGAAAAAAACGAGATAAAAGATCTCGCTCTTGTGGCGAGATAAAAGAGAAAAGACCTCACTCTTGTGGCGTGATAAAAGATTTTAGGGCGGAAAAGAATGAGATAAAAGATCTTGCTCTTGTGACGAAATAAAAGAGAAAAGACCTCACCTTTGTGGCGTGATAAAAAAGAGAAAAAACCTCACCATTGTGGCGTGATAAAAAATTTTAAGGCGGAAAAGAATGAGATAAAAGATCTCGCTCTTATGGCGAGATAAAAGAAAAAAGACCTCACCCTTATGGCGTGATAAAAAACTTTAGCGCAGAAAAAAGTAAGATAAATGATCTCACTCTTGCGGCGAGATAAAAAGCCTACTCATTTACACGCGCGGTCTGAATTTTCATGTGGGTGGGTTGGTATTCATTTAGGTGGGTTTTGAAAAGTTATGTGAGGAAAACGATGTCGTTTAAGGACTTTGCAATTTTTTTTTTTTTACAAAAGGTAAGAAGATAAGCTCTAATTACACTAACCCCAAAAAAATCTTTACGTTTCATCTTCATTTTCACGCCCAAAAAGATCGATCAATTGAGAGAGAGAGAGAGAGAGAGAGAGAATGCAAATCTCAAGATTGAGTTTCACCAGTGCCCAGTTGTTTCTTCGACAACAGGCGGGCTGTTCCACTAGTGCCCGATTTTCACGTGGGCGAGCTATGATCTTTATGGTTTATTGTAGTAGTGAAATTTAGTTATTTCAGATGTCTTCCAAGTGTTTGACGCATTAGGTAAAAAAAACAATTATATTAGGGAAATGATAATGCCAAAACCATTTTTGTTTATGCCAAAACTCTAGTGCATAAAAATCTTGTACCTTACACGTGGTACAAACATTTTATGCACTACAATTTTGGCACAACCAAAAATAATTTTGGCATTAGCAACACCCTTATATTATTATGGCTTAGCCTTGTCTGAAAAGGATTAAAATCCAATTGGGAAGCCACCATTAAAATTCAAATTTAATATAAACATAAAATTCATGTGAAATGTTTAGTTTATAAAAAAAAATCTAAAGTTTGTCTATAATGTTACAATCTGGAGGTTGTGATAAATTTCATAAAAATATAAAGCGCACACTACAACAAAAAAAACTATTGTCTACTAAATTTACTGGCTAAAACTAAATTTTTCGCCCCAAGAAAATCCTTTGGTGACCAACAACTAATTTTGACTGGCAAAATTTTTTAAACAATGTTTATATATGTACTTTTATATATTTTAATATCATGTTAATTGCATTTTAAAAAATTTAGCAAATTTTAAGGAAAAAAAAGTTTTCGCTTTAGGAAGTAAGTATAAATATTTTTGTTTTCCTGATGTAATAGAAGTTCTTAGCTAGCGTAGTGGTAAGAGCTTGGAAAATCAACCAAGTGTGCGTGGGTTCGAAACTTGACAATGACAAGAATATAGGGTCAAGTAGATACAAAGAAAAGATCACGCGCAATGGTTTTCCATCTCAGTTTATGGTATGATCATTTTGAACTTTCAATCACAGTTATAGACTGTGATCTAAAGTGACATACGATCACACGTAACAAGTGTGATTATTTTTGAACTTTTAATCACGTTTATTGCCGTGGTTTAAAGTATTGGACTTACAATGACACCCAGAAAAGATCACGTCCAAGAGAAACAATCACGACTTATAACCGTGATAAAAGAGAAACGATCACACATTTTGGCCGTGATTGTTTCTCTCTTTCAATCACGGTTTATAACCATGATAAAAGAGAGTAACTTACAATCACACCCAGATCCATCACGGTAACAGGAGCGTGATGAAAAAGTTACAATCACGACCAATAGTTGTGATCTTTGTGGTTTATTGTAGTAAGTGTCGGCTGTGGTGACCCGATTGTGATGGTGATGTTGTTGCCCGGTGGTGATGATTAGCATGGCTGTGAGGAGGTGGGGCTACGATGGTGATGAAGGTGTTGGTGTTGGTGAACGGAGGAGATGGCGGTGGGTTGGTGGTGGTTCGGTTGGAGCTTGGAGGAGGTAGTGGTGAGCTCGGCAATGGTGATAAGGAGGTGGTGGGAAGAGGAGGAGATGGAGTTCGGTGGTGATGGAAATGGAGGCCGGACTGGTTTCTTCTTCTCTCTCTCTCTCTCTCTCTCAGCCGAGTGGGTTAGCTGGGAATAAGAGCTCCTTCTTCTTCTTCTTCTTCCTTCTTCTTCTTCTTCTTCTTCTTCTTCTTCTTCTTCTTCTTCTCCTCTCTCTCTCTCTCAGCCGAGTGGGTTAGCTGGGAATAAGAGCATCTCCAGCAGTGTAGCCTTTTCCTCCGGCGAGACAGATTCCTGAGCGAAACCATCAAAATTGAGTTCCCAGCAACCTCGCCACGAACTTGCCAGTCGCCCCCCTCGCTCGTCTAAGCGAGTACGGAGGCTCGCTTCGCCAGACAGATCGGAGACGGTGGCTTCTCTCCGTTTTCCAGCGACAGTGGCTTCAATGGAGACTTAATCTTAAAATCGTTTTCAGCCTAGAGGATTGTAGATATCGTCGAGACGATTCGAATGCCACCGATCCCGTTGGCAACTGAGGTCACCGGAGCTCTCACGCGCCAATCAAAGGCCGCGCGTGAGAGAAAGTGAGATCTACTCTCGCGCATGTTGGTCACACGCCCGTCTAAATTTTATTTTATTTTATTTTACTTTGTTGAGGTTTTTATTGAGGCTGTTGGGTGGTGGACATGTTTTGTGGCTAGCCAAGAGGGAAATCCTATGGTAAATGGCTAGAATAATGGCTACATTGCTGGAGATGCTCTAAGAGGGAAAAAAAAAGGGGGGGTGGGGAATAACATGTGTTTTGGATTTTTTTTGCATGAGGGGTATAAACCAAGGGGCATCAATGTGTTGTTGAGATGAGAGGGAAATAGGGATCAATTTAAGGGATTTGACCTCTCCCTCTCTGCCGAAAATTATAAAATGGTGAGGGTTTGGTCCCGAGCAACACATGCGCATGCACACATTCGAACAATTACTCGCTGGACACGCGCGCATACAACAGATTACAGAATAAAATTTGGTGTGACGTTGAAAATAATTTTCCGCATTAAATGAACTAAAATAAAATTTGGTATGACGTTGAAAATAATTTTTCGCATTAAATAAACTAACGAACAAAATAGTATTTTTTGGTTTTGATATCTATTACTCCAATATTTATTTAAAAATATCGGGTCTTTACATTATATGGATAAATTTTTGGATGCAAATAGGATATTGTACACGTGATACCTGATACTGCATCAAAGCCGTCCAAATATGTATTGGACGATATAGGTCTGAGCAAACGAAAGGAGGGGAGAGAGTGGTTGGTTGAGTAAGAAAGAGGGTGCTCGAATCTCGGCCGCCCAAAATATGTTTAGATGGCTCTGATTAGCGCTGGGTACCGCCACATGGTATCCAATTTGCACCCAAAATTTTTTGGAGTACTTAAATATCCATTCTCAGACCATACCCGACTTATGTTTTTATCTTGGTCATTGTGAACACTTATGTTTTCATCCCCATTTTAAAATAAACCTAATATTGCCCTTCGATATACTATTATACATACCACTATTATTAGTAATAAATTTTGAAATGGAAAGATAAGTCTTGAAGTCCCAACAAAAAAGGTAATCCCAAAAATCTCTACAAAAGCCATTTATCACAAACCCATCCTGAAAATCTCTCCAAAAGACATTTATCACAACCCCTCCCCGGCTCCCCCCCTCTGAAGCTTCCATTTTCATTTTGCAGGTTTTCGAAACGGTCTTCGGGTGAGCGGCGGCGAGCGGCATGAGGAAGATGCAATCCAAACACTATTTTGCATACGTTCGGCTTCCATCGATTCAAAGCTTTGCTGCGCATTGTGATTGTATTCTGCAGTTGTCATCATAGTTCAACCTCTGAACGCGAAGATATTTTATTCCACTACCCACTGATTCAGCTTATATATATGCTGCGAATTTGAGCTCGGCTTGTAAGTCTTTTGAGCAAATGGAAAGGAGTCCTCAATTAATTTCTGGAAGGGCATCGAGCCGAACTAGTATCACGGAGAATGCTTTTGGTCTATCTACTAACTCTAATCACAAAAGAATTATTCTACTCGTCTATATTCGTTCCTAGTAATTTGAACCCGAGTTCTATCCCGTCGGCGACCTCTCTCTCCGATGCCTCGGCCATCGATTGCCGCTCCTCAACGTCGAGTCCCGACCACTCCGCCTTGTAGGCCGCCTTGCCGCGACCGAGAGCAACGTTGTCCCATGCTTTATACACGGTTTATTTTTTTCATGGTTTATTTCTGTATTTCATGATTTATTTTATTCATGGTCTATGTACTCATGTTTTTTTAATTAAATCATGAAGTATTCCTAAAATCATGATGTATTCATGAGATCATGATGTATTAAGAAATCATGGCTTAGATTTGTATTTTTTAAATAAATCATGATATTTTCATGAAATCATAATTATTTTGGTTCGATTTAAGTTGAAATATAAAAGTAATCAATCATGTTTTAAATTACCATGAAATCATGAATTATAATTGTTTTGGTTCGATTCAATTATAGTAAGAGATAAAAAAAAAAAAAATGAAAAGTGCTACACACACAACGTAAAACACAACACACAACCTGTTGATGCCAAAATCTGATCAATAGATCCAAGCACTTCAACAAGACTTCTACGGCTTCCGAATGATTGCGCCAAGAGCCTTTGGGAAGGATTTCCTGCAAAAAAAGTCCAAGGACAGGTGGTGTTTGCGGACCCTCCGACGATCAAGTTAGATATGGCAAAGCGTGGAGAGAGTTTCTGTATGAAAATGGGAATGAATATTAGTGCGTACCTTTTCTTCTCCTTACCTCCATATATTTATACCTTGCCTCTTTCATGTATGTGGGGACGTGGGGTTGCCCACCAAGTTGTGGGCCATCTCCTGGAATGGTGGGAGGAGTGGAGGCTGGTCATGGGGAGTTATGAGATCGTGTGAGGGAGTTTTAACCGTCATGTGTGTCTCATGGGAGAGTGATTTTAGGCGTGAATTGCGGGATGACCCCACCGTTTCTCGGGTTTTCTTATCGCGTAAGCCTCCCAACCGGTACTGAGCAGACTATTGACTCTCACAGCCGACCTTGTTCACCGAGCATGGATTCCTTGACACGTGATGCATTTTCAGAGCTCGATAAGGCGTGTCCAAAAATATACTCATCAGTAGTCCCCCATTTCCGAGGCTGACATATGTAAATTAATCAGGCGAAGGAAATCAATACTTGATGGCCCATTAGTGTGGATGAACTTTGTTCTTGAATCGACCGGAGAACAGTGAGACAACTCATATGTCCAAGCGAAAGTGGACCATCATGGATGGGAGTGTCAGGCTACTCAACCGTCACGAGGAAATGTAGTCAGGAGTGCATGTTAGCTCGATTAACCTGGCGAAATGGAGACGGAAGTGCAAGTTTGCTCGACTATCGTTGAGAAATGTGATCGGGCCATGGTGATCCATGATATCAAAGGTCAAACAAGAGTCTTTATGGAGCTTTATCGAACGAATCTCCGAATTATATGACTGAACAGTTGGTTGTCTTTCGGGACTAATGCTGATGCGTTTTGTTGGAAAGGCTAATGCGGATTACGAGTGAGCCTTGCTGTTGCCTTTTCTTGCGTTGGAAAATCACTGCAACTAACACCGAAGAGTACTAGCAAGAGATAAATGTTAAGCCAGCACATTAAGAGTGGTTAATGTTGTTTTAAGTTGGTTAATCTGGTGCTTTAAAGGGCAGTTAGAAGCAGTCCAATGCGATGGGTTATTCTGTTCAACTCCAGCTCAGCAATCCATGTGCCTTTCTTTCTTCCAATAACAAGGCTGAGAATGATGTGTGTTTCTTTTGAGTTTGAGTTGTATAAATAGCAAAGAGTAGAGTACTTTGTAACCTGAGAAAAACAGATTCAGTGAGAAATGAAATTACGTTTTGTTTGTTCTCTCTAGCTCTAGAATTTCATAATAAATACATCAGAACTTGAAGATGTGGAATTTTTATTGCACGTGGTCTTGCTTGCAAAGTCCGTGTAATCGCTCTCTTCTTGCTGCATCATAATTTAAAAGTCCAGAGAGAATTGTCAAGAGGCGGGGCTCAATCGTTCGGTTGAACACGTTGACTGTGATTTCACAAGGAATTATCGAACACAATTGCTGACTTCTTGTAATCATGAATGCAAAATAATAAGTGAATTTGAGCTTATGGCCGAAGTTTATGTGGATGTATGACACATGCAGTTTGGGCGTGTACCGATTCCCGGGAGATGGTGTGGTAGAAATTTCATTTTAAAGTTTCGGATTCATAGAGTTCTCTTCTTCTACAAATTCGTGGGAATATTCCAATACGTGGACATGCTTATAGCAAGCAATAATTAATCAAAATAAAAGAACTAAAGTGGGACAAAACTTATCTTGTAGCTAGACCACCATGGAGAAACGTGGATGAGAAATGAGGCCGGGAGTGTGGACGGGAGTGCAAGTAAGCTCGACCGTCTTGGTGATGAGCAAGCGGGAGTGCAAGTTAGCTCGATCGTCGCTCAGAAATGTGTCGGGAGTGCAAGTTAGCTCGACCGACTGACCAAGTAGAAATACCAGTGGCTCCTATGGGCGTCGGTCGATTTTCGCCTCTATCAATCTCCGAGCTCCTGGTGTTAGTAATTTATTTTAATCAACGGGTATCTGTAATCTTAACGTGGGGAGATAAATAAGTATTTAATATCATGGAGCTCGTAATATAATTGAGATAAGGACGGGAGTGCAATTATAATTCTGTAGTGGGGTGAATTATAATTAGTACAGTGAAATAAGAAATAGAATCCTGGTGGGATTAGAGTTTCTTATTTACACTGGGAGCCCGGACTTATTACTCCGTAGGTCTCTATCGTAGCCCTATATATATACACGTTATGCTCTCTAGGTTGAGATATACGTTTTCTATTATTCACGAAATAGAGGCAGATTTAGAGAGAGCAAACAGATCACGAAAGAGTCCAGATTCAGTTCGTGTTCTAGACGTGCAGGGAATACGATAGAAGATCGTAAGGTACAGTCGAGCAGTATACGTAGCTTATAGCAAGAAGTGCTATAACAAGTTCAACCAGCGTTCGTGTCGCCGGAAGTTGTGCTAAAACCATAATTCCGCCTTGTAGGGTTTTTGCAATTTTTGTTGTCTAATCTGTACGCGTCATTACTGGGTTCTGTAGACACCTCAATTTGGCCTAACGATTATTTCAAGTCCCACCTTGGGAACCATCCCGATGATGAAATGGATACAGTGATTGCTGATTAACTTCCTGCAAACCCATGGACTTATGGTAAGAACTTTGAGCCACATAGAGAACCCAATCCAGAGCCATACAGCCTTTCTGACAGAAATACAGAATCCTAGGAGAACCCATCTGTCGGCCGTAACATTGATCTCACGGCCTTAACATCATTTCTTCACCCGAGCAACCTATTGCTTGAAAATCTCCCTGAGAGATAGATCTCTCGGCCGCAAGATCTATCCTTTGGCCGCAACATCCATTCCTCGGCCGCCAGATCCTTTGCCCGGCCGCCAGATCGTTTATTTTCCAGACACTGGAACGTTCTGTCAGACATTTGATCCAACTACACCACCTTCCCGATGCTTTCGGGCTACGCTCAGAGATTACCACGAAGAGTTTGTATTGCATTGCAATTGTAATCATGCATTTTGATTGGCTGAAGTGAGTCACCAATTGCCTATATAAAGGGCATTTGGGTTCCGAAAATAACAAGAACGAAATACACCAAATTCGTATACTTCCATACTCTCTCAAGCCACGAAACACTGCACAAATACTCTCTCAAACCCCCTCTTCAAAAGCCCTAATCTCCCGAAGGTAGCCATCAATCCGACGATCAAACCCCGAAACTCAAACCCTAACCCTAGGGTTTTTTGAGAAGCAATCAGTCAATCACAATCAATCCAAAGCAATCAAGCAACTGAGGGATCAAGGTGGTGAGGCCCAACGGCCTCTAGTTTGTTTTATTTACTATATTAAATCTTTGTCGTAGCGTTCTGATCATCCGTTAACTTTTCTGTCTGGTGTGAGGAAGAACATTGACCGGGGCTTCGATCCCTCGGCCGATATATCAAACCAGGAGGATCCCTCGGCCGTGACATCCATTCACCGGCCGCGGGATCCATTGCCCTGGGACAGCCTTGTTTTGTTCTGTTTTCTGATGCATATTTTACTTATCGTATTGGCTCACCTTATTTACTGTTTAAAGGCTTAATTAAACAGACTATATGTTGGAATTAAACAAAGCATCTACATATCTTATGTTGAATAACTATGGGCCAGTCTTATGGCTGGGCAGAGAGGGGTGTCTAACACCTTCCCCTTATTGTACTCTTGGCTCCCGTACCTAGAATCTCTATCTGTTTTCCTAGTTTTAATAAACTGGGTGGCGACTCTGTTTTGATGATAACCGCTATCGTGTGGCGATGTTCCTAGCCATGGGAATATCCACGATCTTGGTTTATGAAGCATGCAACCAATCGAGCAATCCACGATCAATCTGTATGGCGATACCCCGTTTGAGAGGTGTCTACAGTTTTTGGCGACTCTGCTGGGGACATGAGAGCCATAACTAGAAAGTTCAACATAAGACTAATACATGCCTTGTTTAATTCATTTATCATATGCATCGAGCGGGCAACCTCATTGAGTTCACCTGATACCCCGGCATGACACGGGTTATGTTAGGGGTTCCAGCAAACTCCACAGTCACTCGTACCTAGTGGTATATCAAAAAGGGAATCACCCAGTCTTATGATGGGCTGGTGAAAGGACTAATGTCCTTTGACGACGGAGTACCCTGAGACTACCTAAACCTTGCATGTATTCGAAAGCCATAGAACTTATCAAACTAAGACAGGAATCTACAGGCTAGGAACCTACTTGCATTTGCTTGCAAAAGTTCTTCCTCACACCCATTGTATATATGTATGTTGTAAAGTTTTCTTTTGCAGGTTAAACCTTAGGAGTCTCTCTAAGTCAAATGAACAGTAGGTAAGATCAATCAATCTAACTATAACAAAAATCTTTCAGGAAAAATGACTGCATCACTATCCACGTTTGATTCGCACTTTCAAGTTGTCACCAAGCTATTTGGCCCACTCCACTCTGCTACTGAAGATTTCAACCCCTCCAAACACATCACTCCGGTAAATCAACCAAAGCCTATGGTAACTATCATTGAAGACAACCATGTCATGTTTGCTAGAACAGTTTATGAAGAAGAAATAGAAGACATGATTGAAGAAGAAGGGCTTCGCAGGGACCCAATCTATTTTTATGACCCCTATGCACGTACCGACGACTATTGGCCGATAGACGAGGTCAATAACCTCGAAACTGAAGAAGTAAAGGAAGAAGAGTCTGTTGACAACGACCCACTAGACGAAATATCACTAAACCTACTCTTTGATGAGGGGTTCACCAACAATGAAATAAGGGTGATCCACCCCATCACAGATAGCTTTGGTAACTAGTGGGGCTTTGTTGGCACACGAAGAATCGACAACAGCGACGAAGCAGAGATTGAAGCTCAATTGGAAGAGATAACAGCAATAGCAAATCAAATGGCCCTCCAAGACTTGCAGGGTGACAATGATGAAAGTGCGAATCAAGGTGACAGTGAAGTGCTGATGATCAACCTTGGTGATGAAAAAGACTGCTCTAAACTGATTGTGGATGCTGAAAAAGGAGCTTACCTAACTGGACCGTGGAATATACTCTAAAATACAAAATGAAAAGCGCTAATTCTGATCTTAGTTTCGATTCCGACTCCGAGTCGACTCAGTCCGAGTCAAGCTTTTCATCTTTTGAAACTACTGAGTCTAGTGAGGAAAACCTGGTCAGAGTACCAAGGCATAACATTTATTTTGAGTTTGACTCTGAAATGTCTTTTAACAATCTTAGCAATGAGAAGGAAGATTTAGAGTATTTCACTTTGCCTGTGATCAATTGTATGGGTTCCGACACACTAAATTTTGAGGAAGAAATTCCAAAAGAAATTCTAGAATTCATCGAGAAAGAAGAAGAGAGGCACGCTAAACCTTTTTCTGAGGAAATAATCACAACAAACATAGGCTCTGAAAATGAGCCCAAAATGGTTAAAATTGGTGCAACACTATCCTCTCAAGAAAGTGAAAAACTAATCCTTTTGCTAAAAGAATACAAAGATGTTTTTGCTTGGTCTTACGAGGACATGCCTGGAATAGACCTTGAAGTTGTTCAGCATAAAATTTCCCTTCATTCTGATGCAAAACCAGTTAAACAAAAGCTAAGACGTATGCACCCTGATTGGGTCTTAAAGATAAAAGAAGAAGTCACCAAACAAATCAACGCCGATTTTCTCATAGTCACCGAATATCCACAATGGGTAGCTAACATCGTTCCTATACCAAAGAAAACTAGAGGAATCAGGGTCTGTGTAGATTTCCGAGATCTCAACAAAGCCAGTCCAAAGGATGACTTCCCATTACCCCACATAGACGAGCTAGTAGACAACACCACAGGCCATGCATTGCTATCCTTCATGGATGGATTTTCTGGGTATAATCAAATTCTTATGTCTCCTGAGGATAGAGAGAAAACCACCTTCACTACGCCTTGGGGAACCTACTGCTACCGAGTGATGCCATTCGGGTTAAAAAATGCTGGAGCCACTTACCAGAGGATGGCAACAACACTACTGCACGACATGATGCACAAAGAGGTCGAGATATATGTCGACGATATGATAGTCAAATCAAAGGAAAGGGAAGGACACTATGAAGCGCTTCAAAAGTTCTTTGAGAGGATTAGGCAATACAAACTACATCTTAATCCTCAAAAATGCACTTTTGAGGTAACGACTGGAAAAATGTTGGGATTTCACATCACTCAAAGAGGAATCGAGTTAGACCCTTCCAAGATACAGGCTATCATGGAAATATCACCACCTAGGACAGAAAAGGAAGTAAGGAGCTTCTTGGGGAAAGTACAGTTCATCAGCAGGTTCATTTCCGAGCTCATAACTACCTGTGAACCCCTTTTCAAGCTACTGAAGAAAGGTACCGATTTTGAATGGAACCAAGACTATCAGCAAGCGTTTGAGGCAATCAAAGAATATCTTCAGAATCCACCTGTACTGTCGCCACCCATTCCTGGGAAGCCATTGATTCTGTATCTCTCAGTAACAGACACATCCATGGGATGCATGCTAGCGCAAGAGAATGACGCCAGAGTAGAGTGCGCCATATACTACCTCAGCAAAAAAATGATGATTATGAAACAAGGTACACTCCCCTCGAGAAAACTTGTTGGGGGCTAGTATGGGCCACAAAGAAACTAAGGCACTACCTGTTAGCACATCCGGTGGTGCTGGTTTCTCGTTTAGACCCGATCAAATATTTTTTCGAAAAGCCAGCACTTATCGGAAAGCTAGCTAGGTGGTTATTGCTGCTTGCAGAATTCGACCTCAAATACATGACAAGAAAATCAGTAAAGGGAATAGCTGTGGCAGAATTCTTAGCAGATCACCCTATGACAGAAGCCGAGGCAGAAGACTTCATGTTCCCCGACGAGGATATCCTATGTCTCTTGGACAACACCTGGCAGCTTTACTTTGATGGAGCATCAAACCAATGTGGATATGGCATAGGGGTACTGCTAGTTTCCCCAAACAACTCTCATATCCCTTTGTCATATAAACTAAGGTTTGAAGTCACCAACAACCAAGCTGAATACGAGGCCTGCATTGCTGGAATGGAGGCAGCCCTGGAACTAGGAGCAAAAAGGGTAGAAATCATTGGGGATTCAAACCTAATGGTATCTCAAGCAAGAGGAGACTGGAAGGTCAAGGAAGACACACTGAAACTATATCACTCTGTGTTGGAAGATCTAATTCCACAATTCGATTCCGTTATCTTCACGCACACTCCTCGAGTGAGCAATAGATTTACAGATGCACTGGCAACATTGGCGTCTATGGTCGAAATACCCCTGGGATTCACAATGCGGCCTCTCATGATCGAACAAAAGGTCAAACCAGCGTGCGAGTGTACCTTCACCAAGGAAGGTGAAGACGAGGGCAAGCCATGGTACGAAGACGTGAAGAAATTCCTGAAAGAAGGAGAATACCCATCCGAGGCCACCTCAAAGGACAAAATGGCTTTGCGGAAGTTTGCTGCCCGATTTGTAATCTGTAGAGGAGCATTATATCGAAAGGCACACTTGGGTCCAAGTCAACTTTGCGTCACAACGGAGGACAGCCGCAAGGTAATGGAGGAAACACACGAAGGAATTTGTGGGCCACACATGAATGGGGCAATAATGGCAAAGAAGATCCTGCATCAGGGATATTACTGGACCACAATGGAGGCCAACTGTGCTGATTATGTCCGTCGATGTTACAAGTGCCAAACCCACGCTGATCGCATGCGCATCCCCCCTACGGAATTATATAGCATGACATCCCCTTGGCCATTCTCCACCTGGGGGATAGATGTCATTGGAAGTATAAATTAAAGGGAAAATATAAACATCAGTTCATTCTAGTGGCCATCGATTACTTCACCAAGTGGGTAGAAGCAGCTTCTTATGCTACCCTCAAAGCCACTCATGTGGCCAAATTTATTCGCACCAATATCATCTGTCGATATGGTGTACCTCACGAGTTCATCTGTGACAATGGATCGCATTTCAAATGTGCAACAAAGAAGCTTTTTGTCGAATTTGGGATACAGAATCATCGGTCTTCTACTTATCGATCTCAAACTAATGGAGCAGTTGAGGCTACAAACAAGAATATCAAGAGGATTCTGCGGAAGACTACTGACACCTACACAGACTGGCCAGAAATGCTACCTTTGGCACTATGGGGTTATCGAACAACTGAAAGGACTTTAACTGGGGCCACTCCCTACTCTCTGATTTATGGAATGGAAGCTGTCTTGCCTATCGAGCTGGAGCTACCTTCATTAAGGGTTCTGGCTGAGATTGGAATGATCGAAGAAGACTGGGTTCAAAACCGCTACGACGAGTTGGCACTACTAGACGAAAGGAGGCTGAGAGCATTATACCATGTGCAAGGGTATCAACGCCACATTGCACGAGCATTCAATAAAAAGGTAAAACCGAGAGATATCAAAGTAGGAGACATGGTGCTCAAAGCAATCCGTCGCCACATTTCAGACCCAAGGGGCAAGTTTAGACCAAACTGGGGAGGCCCCTACCTTATCAAACGCATACTTTCTGGAGGAGCAGCATACATTGCAGACTTGGATGGAATAGAATTCGCGACGCCAGTCAACATTGACAAACTAAGGAAGTACTACCCATGAGAGATGCTCGTTGGGTCGAAAACCACAAGGACGGGCGGACCCAAGCAAAAATTAGAGCAGCCTGCTAGGTCGAAAACCCGCAAGGGCGGCTTAGGCAAAAACTAAGGTATAAATAAAATGCTCGCTAGACCGAAAACCCACAAGGGCGGTTTTAGGCAAAATTAAGAGCACAAAAGGAGAGGAAAATACCCGAGTGGACCCTAACTAAAAACAAAACAAATCCTCTTTATTGGAACTACATTTATGGCCTGATTCCCTCCACGGGATACGTAGGCAATCTCTAAGTTGAGATTCGGCCACTGCTATCATCATCACCACTTCCAAAATTTCTAGATTTATCCTAAAGCATATTCACTATCAAACCATGGCAATAACATCTTCAAATAAAACGACCAAATGTTTTATTATTTCCAAAGGAAAAGGAAAAAACAAACCTAAACAATTCTCAATCTATGAAAGCTAGAATCAAACAACATCTTTTGAAAAACATAAACAAAGTGTCAATCTCTAGGTCTTCCTTCTCTTTGCACTATTGTCCTCCAAAAGGTTTTTCTTCAACCAGCGCTTGTAAGAATCTGATAGCTTGTCAGCGAAGTTCTCAGCAACCTTCTGCATCACCCTATTCGGCCAAAGAAGCAACATATTGCGACAAAAGTTGGCATCATGAACCTTGGAAACAGCGTACTCAGGGTCACCCAGGATTGCGGTTTGTTCAGCCCCGAACTGCCTTTGAAAGCGAGCAGGAAAGTAGAAGACGACTTGAGTAATACCGATCACTGCTACACCAAAATGGTTCATGGTACTCACAGTCATGCTCTCAACACCATACTAGGGGCAAACCCATTGAATCCAATCACCCCTGCAAGTTTTCATCCATGCTTCCCAAGCAGCCTTAGTTGGAAACTGTCTAATCATGCGACGCTCCGTACAGTGGTCTGAGTTATAAGGAAGTCGCTCTGGCACATCCCACACCATTAGTTTCTCAAATAACCATACCTAGATAATAAGGGAAAATTATGAGTTGAGAGAACACGTGAGTCAAAACAAAAGAGTGATGAGTGAAAAGATAACTTGACAAATATGACAGACAAAGAGCGAACCTACAGTAACAAAGGACTTCCTGAGAACTGAGCTGTAGGATCACCTTTTATCACATCAAGACCCATCAAGGTCTCTGCCAACACTAAGCCAGCGAAACTCACACGGTTTCCAATTTGTTGAGCAAGGTTAAGCAGCATGAAATCAGCATGGCCAGAGGAAGGGCTAAGCAAATAGTAATGAAGGAGACAGATGCACAGCGCATGAAAGCATGCTTTCTGTTGAGAAACTTGATGATGAGCCTCAGCTGTACCAAAATGCTGGACAAATTGTAGGATCTCCAGCCTTCCCTTCACCATGAAAAACCTAGCTTCATGTTTCTGAACTTGGAGCAAATCCTTTAAAAGATTACCTCGGTTGAACAAAGGATTAGGGACAATGAGACCTTCTCTATCCGAATGATCCATGATGGCCGCAAACTCCTCAATAGTAGGACACAATTCCTCTCTCTTAAATCGAAAGACATGAAAAGCAGGATCCCACAAACTGGTAGCTGCCCTGAGGAAAGAAAAAGTCACAGGAATTTGATGAAGGGAGAAGAGAAAGTCCATACCGAAAGACTTAAAGTGTACACGGTCGAGGCCATTAAAGGAATTCAACCACTAATCAAGGACTGGCTGTGCCATGTGCAAGAAATTGTTACTGACAAAGCTATCGGGTTCGTAGCACGCATACTTATAGGCTGAGTCGAGTTCTAGTTCAAATCGGAATCGGATTCTAAATCCTCAGTAACTTAGTCGGTCTCTCGGCCGGCACTTCGATATGACGGCCGTAGGATCAATCCATCAGCCTGTGAAAATCAGGGTTGACCTAAAAGTCAAAGCTAGGCAAACGAAATGATCCTTCGGCCGCCAGATCCAAGCCTCGGCCGCGTAATCATTTGGTCGGCTGCCAGAACGGCTGTTTTACAGATTGTTTCCACGGTTCTGTTCATTTCACTGGTTTTTTTATCAGATTAACAAAATTATCATACACAAATGGTGCAAATATAGCATACACAATCACATAGCAGAGCAAAAGTTTTTTTCATATAACGAAAGATTTTTACATCACAAGGTGGATCATCCCACATTTCCTAAACAAACTATACATCGATTTCCTGTCGAACTAACCTATGCAGGAAGACTAACAGAAAAACAAAAAAAGAAGGAGAAGAGGATGCCGAAATCCTCTTGTGGTCCAAACACCAGAGGCCTGCTGCAAAGAAACAAAAGAAGAGGACACCCTTGGGGCGACGTGTACCAAAGAAGCATTGCGGTGTAGAAGAAACACCACACGACCCAAAAAAATCACCATACCACGTACCACCGCCACCCCAGGAGTTCTGCGTCACGAAAGCAAGCCACCCATGCGAGGGTCCCTAATTAAGCATCAAGACAAGACCAAGAACATCGCGGACTCCCTCCGCGATCACCAGCTGTGCGCTATCCATGGCCCGGAGCTGACAAGAACCAAGAGAAAGATGAGAAGAGTTCTCGACGAGTTTCTCGGACGAAGAGAGAAAGAGAGGAAAGATAGAAATGAAATGAAACGGCTGAGGCCGTGGCCTTTTATAGGCCCCTGGAAACGAACCGATTAAGCGGCCGAGTATTCGATCCTTCAGCCGAGACATCAATCCCTCGGCCGAGTGATTGATCTATTGGCCCTCCAATTCATTCCCCTCAACAACATCAGAATTTGCTCAATGCACAAAACTCAAGCCATTATGAAGTTCTGGGTCCGTGACCAACAAAAGCAGAATCAAGTCAGCCTTGGGGGCATTCTCAAGCAAATACAACGCGATCAGAACTAACCTTGGGGGCATATCCGAGCATAAGGAAACTCTCTCTCCACAAACTGCTGGCCGAAGCTCTTGCTACAGCAAATCAAGACACCCAGTAGCTCTACGCTTGCCACTCCGGCAACCATACAACCATCAACTCACTCAGTGGCTCAAAAGCCCATCTCAATCAACTCATCGGCCCCAAACCCACTATCTCAACTGGCTCGAAGCCGTAACTACCATCTCAACGGCTCAAAGCCTATGCTCACAAACAACTTAGCAGCTCCGTGCCCATATTCACCTACATCTATCAACTCACCCAGCGGCTCAAAGCCCATTATCATAGCGGCTCAACGCCCGTATATGCCGTAACAACCATCTCAACGGCTCTACGCTCGTATTCACTCACTCAGCGGCTCCAAGCCCTCGACTCAGCAGCTCTACGCTCGCTATCCTAGCGATAGGCTCTACGCCTACTCAAGCAATCTCAACTGGCTCGAAGCCGTAACAACTATCTCAACAGGCTCTACGCCGCCCCAACAATCAAGACATCATCAATTCTCAAGCTCTACGCTTGAATGCTCAAAATCTAACATTTTGAATGCGCGAACCTCTTCGAATGCCCAACCACTGTGTACTGGATGCTCAAGTTCTACACTTGAATGCTCAAGCTCTACGTTTGAATGCCCAACCACTGCGTATTGGATGCTCAAAGCCTGTACTTTGAATGCTTGGATTTTGCCGTCAGAATGCTCGAGCTCTACGCTCTGAATGCTCAAGTCCAGAACTTGAAAGAAGCTCTACACTTATATCAAACACACACGCACAGGTCCGTGCACATTTGCATCAATTGCATCATCATCATCACATCGAGTCTGCATCATCATATCTGTTCACATCTAACAACCATTATCACATATATACACCCTGTATATCTCTCATGAAATAGGTCAACCTTGCCCTTTGGTTCTATGCCAAAACTTATGATGAGAAAGCTCCGTGCACAGACCATCAGAATGCAACCAGCTCTACGCTTCGGTTCAAATCACGTCAAGCTCTAAGCTCCGACACCTCAGGCTCTCGCCTTATGATCAATACCAGCTCCGCGCTTCGGTTCTATCAAGCTCAAAGCTCCAATCTCCTTAGGCCCTCGCCTCATGACCACAACAGGCTCCACGCTTTAATTCTATCACCGCAGGCTCTCGCCTCATGACTACAACCGGCTCCGTGCCTCGGTTCCCTCATCCCCAAAGCTCCGTGCTCTAATTACTGGCCCTGCGCCCCCTATATATCAAAAACGGCGTCCGATTCATCCCCAGCAGATGGCTTGGATTCCACCCCATTACATTAATTCCTTCCAGCTCGTTCGCAAGGATAGGCTACCCCACCGAGCTCCCTTCAGTCAAAGTAAGGATGATCAAGAAAAGCAAACACACCTGCCGTGTACTGATCTACCCCAAAATACTAAAGATGCTCTCCGCAAAAACTTCCCCGACAGCCCCGCGCTCCTTCAACTATCCTCCGCCAAAACCCTGGCTCAGTCTAGGTACGTCACTACGGCTTTTTAAGCCCGAAGGTACGTCTTCTGTCTCTAACCCTCCAAACTTTTTCTTTTTTTTACTACCCGCCCGAACTACGGTTGGTCTAAATTTTCCTTGTGGAATACGTAGGCAGCCTCCTGGCCCGACCATAACAAAAACCTTTTTCGAAAACCCCTTGGAATAGTGGTTGGACCAAATTGAGTTGCTTTTTACAGCTTTGACTCTTACTCAAACATGTCTCGCGATCCGTCTGAGCTCAGTTAAAGAGGGACATCTGTAGACATCCCAATTTGGCCTAACGATTATTTCAAGTCCCACTTTGGGGACCATCCCGATGATGAAATGGATACAGTGATTGCTGATTGACTTCCTGCGAACCCATGGACTTATGGTAAGAACTTTGAGCCACATAAAGAACCCAATCCAGAGCCATACAGCCTTTCAGACAGAAATACGTCACCCTAGGAGAACCCATCTATCGGCCGTCACATTGATCTCACGGCCTTAAAATCATTTCTTCACCCGAGCAACCTGTTGCTTGAAAATCTCCTTGAGAGATCGATCCCTCGGCCGCAAGATCTATCATTCGGCCGCAACATCCATTCCTCGGCCGCCAGATCCTTTGCCCGGCCGCCAGATTGTCTATTTTCCAGACTCTAGAACGTTCTGTCAGACGTTTGATCCAACTACACCACCTTCCCGATGCGTTCGGGCTACGCTCAGAGATTACCACGAAGAGTTTGTATTGCATTGCAATTGCAATCATGCATTTTGATTGGCCGGAGTGAGTCACCAATTGCCTATATAAAGGGCCTTTGGGTTCCGAAAATAACAAGAACGAAATACACCAAATTCGTATACTTCCATACTCTCTCAAGCCACAAAACACTGCACAAATACTCTCTCAAACCCCCTCTTCAAAAGCCCTAATCTCCCGAAGGCAGCCATCAATCCGACGATCAAACTCCGAAACTCAAACCCTAACCCTAGGGTTTTCCGAGAAGCAATCAGTCAATCATAATCAATCTAAAGCAATCAAGCAATTGAGTGATCAAGGTGGTGAGGCCCAACGGCCTCTGGTTTGTTTTATTTACTGTATTAAATCTTAGTCGTAGCATTTTGATCATCCGTTAACTTTTCTGTCTAGTGTGAGGAAGAACATCGACCGGGGCTTCCATCCCTCGGCCGATATATCAAACCAGGAGGATCCCTCGGCCGTGACATCCATTCACCGGCCGTGGGATCCATTACCCTGGGACAGCCTTGTTTTGTTCTGTTTTCTGATGCATACTTTACTTATCATATTGGCTCACCTTATTTACTGTTTAAAGGCTTAATTAAACAGACTATATGTTGGAATTAAACAAAGCATCTACATGTCTTATGTTGAATAACTATGGGCCAGTCTTACGGCTGGGCAGAGAGGGGTGCCTAACACCTTCCCCTTACTGTACTCTTGGCTCCCGTACCCAGAATCTCTATATGTTTTCCTAGTTTTAATAAACTGGGTGGCGACTCTGTTTTGATAGTAACCGCTATTGTGTGGCGATATTCCTAGCCATGGGAATGTCCACGATCTTGGTTTATGAAGCAAGCAACCAATCGAGCAATCTACAATCAATCTGTATGGCGATGCCCCGTTTGGGAGGTGTCTACAGGTTCTGGGAATCGTTTCCCAACAGTGGTATCAGAGCAGGCTGTAATCACGCGTATGGATTAAATAGGCCATATTGTCCATAGGTTATAGAGGGTAGAACTTAGAACTGTGCTAACCCTTGTTTTGCAGCGTTCTTACCTAGCTATTATGGTCACATGTTTCTTTGTTGATTTTGTGTGATTGGATCCCATGATAATTTTTTCTTGGTTATTGTTATTTATTGGGTATCACGATTATTTTTCGTGATTGTAATAATTAACGTAATATGTGTTATTTATTGGGTGCCATGATTATTTTTCGTGGTTGTAATAATTAACGTAGCATGTGAACTCCAATGGAGGCATAAGATCGATGTATGTATTTTTCTTCGATTGTAATAGCATTCGATGGTTATTCGGAGATCGAAGATGGTAGATACAGAAGATACAAGTTGTTTGGCTCGCAACAGATTTTTTCCAGATTCGTAGGGTCTGATTGAATGGCTATTTTGACCTAGTAAACGTTGGAATTAGAAAATCTGTTCTTCACGGAAGTTGTAGATAATTGAATTTTGAATCCAACCCAATTTGAATCACTTCAATTGGAGGTCGGATGAGGAAAATATGGCCAAAATACAGAAGGCTGTGCAGTTTACGCGGGAATATATCAAATTTGTTTTTTTCCTGTTTAAGCACGGTTGGATTTTGGTTTCCTTGATTGATTCAAACTATCTAAGTCTTCTACACAAGTATTGCTGAAGGATTTCAAGTTTTGGAAGGATTGTTTAAGGATTTCAAATTTAGAAGGACTCCTTATTGCTTAAGGATTTCAAGTTTGGAATGATTTCTTTTTGCTCAAGAAATGCATATTTGACCATAATAGCTGGATTCTTTATCTTGTGTTTCCTTATTATTTGTGTTTTTATATTATTTGCATATGTGATAGTTTACCATATTGGGACAACATGGTAATATTTGGCCTTTGACCTAGATCACATTTTTTTGCAAACTAGAAAATTTGATAACCCTCACAAATTTTTTAAATAACTAAGTGGGAGAGGGAGTTTATTTTGGATAAATCCCATGGTCTCCATTCCTAGTCTGTAGATGATATAATTAATTTTGTGTGTTGGTTTCAGAACTTTCATCCCTATCGGACAAAATTAATTGTGGCATCATCGGTACAAACTTCTTAAATGGATAGCTCTAAGATAATTGTTGTGTGGATCACTTCTCCATCTGAGGTGGTTCATAACGGAACTATAGGTCTAAAAATTAGGTAATGGTATACACTGAGTTATAAATAATAATATCCTCTCTATCTGAGTCACTGTTATTATTTATAGGACCGAAGAAATGTTGGCTATTTAATTTTGCTTGGCATGGTCTAGTGTCTAGATAGTAAAATTAAAAGGTTGTGCCTATATACATGAATGATAAAGAGTAGACGACCTTCCCATCAGGCATGCTCTTCACGGTGTGTAGGGTTGCCAATGTTTTTCTTTTAACACGTGGTTGAGGGAACCAATATTAAAATGAAATTCAAGTTTTTATTGCCCTTCATAATTGTTGTTATGTGATTCTCAGATTCAAAAATGGGTTTTTTTAATCCACTTGCAATTGTTCTCAAAGCAAATAAATTTACTGGATCGAATTATATTGACTGGAAAAGGAATTTGGATATTGTGTTAACTGCTGAGGGGCACAAATTTGTGTTGTTTGAGGTGTGCCCTCCTAAACCTGAAGAGAATGCCACAGAATAGGAAGCAAAACTTTATAAAAATTGATGAGTATCACCCATGTTGAAGGGACCCCAATTAGGGATCATGTTCTGAAGATAATAGCTCTTCTTAATGAACTAGAGATCATTGGAGCTGAAATTAATGGGGAAACCCAGATCGATTTCATTCTTAACTCACTGCAGTCTGAGAGTTTTAAGTAATTTCGCCTGAACTATTATATGAACAAAATGCATTTATCTTTGGCAAAATTTCTTAAGGAACTCCAAGCAGTTAAGGGTCTTATGGTTGTGAAGAAACTACCATCAGTGTTAATGGTAGAGAAGGCTTCTACTTCTAAGCTGAAAGGCAAGAAGAAGTAGAACAAGTCTCAAAAAAAAGATTGTGGAGGCAGTTCATGCGCCTCAAGGTGGAGTGAAAAAGCCTGAGGGTAAGTGTTTTCACTACAAGCAGAAAGAACACTGGAAGTAGAAATGTCTATTCTATCTCAATAAAGTGAACAATCAGGATAAATCTTTTTCACTAGTTGTTGAATCACGTTTAGTGGTGTTATCTACCAGTACCTGGTGTGTAGATACGGGAACCCTAATCATGTTTGCAAATTGTTGCATGGGTTCCAGGAAATCAGAAGACTCGGTGATGGAGAGATTTATCTATATATGAAAAATGCTACGAGAGTGGTAGCAGTTGCAGTAGAAAATATTTTTTTTTAAATTTTAGTAGTAATAGGAATTTAATTTTGAGAGATTGTCTTTATGTTCCCTCTATTAGAAGAAACTTGGTTTCAGTGTTTAAGTTGATCAAGGATGGATATTTGGTGGATGATCTCTACATTATTAATCCTATATTTTCTACGGTGCAATTGCATGAATTGAATAATACTAATAATATGCCATGTAAGATAAATGAGCCTTCTAAATTTGAACCAAACGTATCTTTGGCACTTACGCATTGGTCATATTAATCTGAATAGGATTTCCAGACTGGTTAGGGATGAACCTTTGGGTTCATTAGAAGTTGAGGAACTTCCAATCTGTAAATCCTATTTGGAAGGTAAGATGACTAAGAGGCCTTTTTTAGCAAAAGGATATAGAGCCAAAGAGCCATTGGAATTGGTTCACTCTGATTTGTGTGGGCCTATGAATGTCCAAGCTAAAGGTGGTTTTGAGTACTTTGTCACTTTTATTGACGATTACTCAAGATATGGATACATTTATTTGATGCGCCGTAAGTCCGAATGCTTTGAGAAATTCAGGGAGTATAGAGCGGAAACGGGAAAGCGTCTGGGTAAATGTCTCAAGACACTGCGATCTGATCGTAGTGGCGAATACCTCTTGGCAGAGTTTAGGGACTATTTGTCAGCTGAAGGGATTACATCCCAGTTGTCAGCTCTAGGTATACCACAACAAAATGGTGTAGCAGAGAGAAGGAATAGGACTCTTATGGATATGGTAAGATCAATGATGAGTTATTCAGATTTACCAATTTCGTTTTGGGGACATGCACTAAAAACAGCAGCGTACATTCTGAACTTGGTACCATCTAAGTCAGTACCATCTACACCCCACAGAACTGCGGACTGGGCGCAAATCTAGTCTGCAGCATGTTCGGGTTTGGGGTAGTCCAGCACATGTGCTGAATGGGAACGCATATAAATTGGAATTAAGGACATAAGTTTGTCTATTGGTGGGGTACCCTAGAGGAATGAAATGTGGATTATTTTATAGTTCTAAGTATTAGAAGGTCATTATTAGCACCAATACCCGATACTTAGTGGAGGACTATGTGATAAACCACAAGCCCAGAAGTAAAATTGTTCTAGAGGAATTGAGAAGAGAGAGATCGGCACAAACTTCTTTACCACCAGTAGTGCAGGAGGAAACACCACAAGAGACATCTGTAGAGGCATCTATTGACACACCGATATCTCGTCATAGTGGGAGGGTTGTTGTTCCACCCAGTCGGTATACGTTGTTGGGAGAGTCTTATGAAATGATCCCTGATGATCAACATGCCGAACCCTGTAACTACAATGAGGCACTTCAAGATAAAGACGTGAAACTTTGGCAAAAGGCTATGAAATCAGAAATGGAGTCTATGTACTCTAATCAGGTCCGCGTTCCTTAATGGAAATCTGGATGAGTGCATTTATATGGTGCAACCAGATGGATTCATAGCAAAAGGTCAAGAGCACATGTTGTTTGCAAGCTTAAGAAGTCTATTTATGGGTTTAAGTAGACATCTAGATCTTGGACCATCCGTTTTTATCAAGCAATCAAATTTTTTGGTTTTGATCAATGTCCGGATGAGTCATGTGTGTACAAGAAGTGCAACGGAAAAGTGGTGATGTTACTAGTGTTATATGTCGATGATATCCTGCTCATTAGAAACGATGTGGGAGTGTTGTCTTCAGTGAAAGTGTGGTTATCCGGCCAATTCGAAATGGACTTGATATAAGCGGGTCACATCCTTGGGATTAAGCTTATGCGAGATCGCAAGAATAGGATGCTGGGTTTATCACAAGTTACTTATATCGATGAGATTCTTACTCGTTTTAGCATGCAGGATTCAAAGAAAGGGTTCCTCCCATTTTAGACATGGAATCAACCTATCCAAGGATCAGTGTTGTAAGACACTTGAGGAGATGGAGAAGATGAAGGCAGTTCCTTATGCCTTGGTAGTAGGAAGCCTCATGTATGCTATGCTGTGTACTAGACCTGATATTTGCTTTGCCGTTGGCATGGTTAGTAGATTTCAGTCTAATCCAGGGCAAGAACATTGGACTGCAGTAAAACATATACTCAAGTATCTAAAAAGAACTAGAGATCATATGTTAGTGTTCCAGTCAGATAGTTTAGTACCTCATGGGCACACAGACTCAGACTTTATGTCAAATAGGAATTCCAGAAAGTCTACCTCCAGATATGTGTTTACCTTAGGAGGATGAACCATAAGTTGGAGGAATATCAAGCAATCCTAGATTGATTGATTCCACCATGGAGGCCGAGTATGTGGTAGCTCTTAAGCAGCCAAAGAGGCCGTTTGGCTTAGAAACTTCTTGATGGATCTAGAAGTGATTCCTGTAGTGCAATTAGCTATTACATCTATTGTGACAATAGTAGTGGAATTGCTAACTCTAAGGAGCCATTGACTCATAAGAAGAAAAACACATCGAGCGTAAGTATCACCTGATTCGAGAGATCGTTCAGAGAGGTGATGTATCTGCGACCAAGATCGCATTGGTAAACAATTTAGCAGATTCTTTTACGTACAGCTTATAGGCTAAGACTTTTGATAGTCACGTAGAGGGAATGTGAGTGAGATGCGTGGAAGCATGACTTTGAGTCTTAGTGGGAGTTTGTTATGAGGTTATGTAAAAATTATATTTTTATATGATGGATTAATATTTAATTATTAATCAGGTTTATCCTTTTCTGATGAGAATTTTTTATGGGCAATATTTGCATAATATTATTGTATGTTGTGCAGTGTGTTTTTTATTTTACAAAGTAGATGATCTGGTGTGTAGAGTTCGGCTTACACACAGAAGATCGGATCGTCGGTTCTTGTAAAATATAAGATATGGTTCACAGTCTTAGATGGAATTAGACACACCATCGGTAGAACTGTAGTACAATATTTAGTAGGTCTGTCTTGACTACAGGGAACGGTCTAGTTCTAACTCATTGTGCTAATACACTTTGCGTGTATTGAACGGGACCGCATTGAGGTAATTGTCTTTGTACTGACTTTATAAGACAATTGAAACCTCATGGTTATTATGAATGCTTATGCTCTTAATCCAAAAATAATTATTAGAGGTATATATTTAATGATGTTGACTTTGATTTTGTAACGCCCCTAATTTTGGGTACGTTAACTAAACATTTTTATTGATAAAACTAAGTAGAGTCTGGCTCATTATTACAACATAACTCTCGCAAGAGTACATTTATCTAAACAAACGGAGGGAAACTAGGGTTCCTATCTACAGCTCTGCCTGCTCTTCCATCCTAACCAGCTCCTCGGCTCCAGAAGCTTCCAAGGTGTACAGCTCACCATGTTCATCTACAAAGTCTGACACATTATATCAGCGTCGCCACCAATATAATATGTCAGGGTCACCAAAGGTAACACCATGAGCTACAAAAGCTCAGCAGAATAATCTCATACCCGCTAACCCATAACTTACACATAATAGGGCATTGTAGATTATCGATCTCAAACTAACACATGCATATTCAACAACTATCAATGATAACACCTCCACATTCTCTATTATCTATCGTTGGTGTCCATGACATCACAGTTTCTCCTACGCAGCATTTCGTAGACCGTGTCATCATCTTCACTTTTCAATTACCAAATCAACATTTCCAAAATCGTCTTTTTACACACCCAACCTCGGTTCCGCTGTTCCGGTCTCCCGAGTATCCTCACAATGGTTCTGCCGCACCGGGTTTCCATTGGCACACAAAACTCTGCATTGGCTCCTCTCCGCGGATAACCAAGCCATATTACCAATGAGACTACCACGTCCGGCCACATTGGCAATCTTCACGATGGGCTACCACGTTCGGCCACATCGCGGTTTTTACAAACATTTAAATTACCTCCAATGAGACTACCACGTCCAGTCCCATTGGCAACACACACCACACAATGGGCTACCAAATCCGGCCACATTGCGGTTTCTCAACATCTTTTTACACAATGGGCTACCACGTCCTGCTACATTGTGATTTCAAACACACCTTGTCATTAACACACCCTAAGTGTCATGTTTCTAACTTTTCTCGATTTCTGTGTCTCGTTTTCATGCAATGACTCTGCGGTAGGACTTTCCTCATAATCATTCATTGTAATCTTGAAACTAAACTAGCAAGATCATCCAACTCTATACTACTTGTTCATACTCAAAGCATAACGCCACATGTACGGACGCCTTTGGAATGGAAAGCCACTTATGCTTTATTAAACACCAAATCAATTAATTCTAATAATCACGTATACATGCTCATAACCATCTAAAGATCAAAATACGAATACTTCTATTAGCATGCATTTGAACATACAAGTAAAATACCATTTTTCTTTGAGTTTAACGGATAAGGAAAATACTACGTATACTTAGAGATAGAGGTTAAGATTAGTCTACCGTTCTTCTTGGCGGTGGGTATGGCTATGGAAAAAAGTAAGTACGTCAAACGGAGTAACTTCCTACGGTGAGCTTCCAGTAGCTTCGAAAGAGAAAGGTTTCTCTCGAAACTAGTTCTTGACTAAAACTACTAGACTTTAGGCCTGTCAATGGATCGGATCGGATCCGGATCCGATCCGAAAAATCCAATCCGAATCCGAATCCGATAACAGAAATCCGTAATCCGGTAATCCGAATCCGATTATTACGGATCGGATCGGATTGGATCGGGATTTTTTCGGATCGGATCGGATCTAATCCGAATCCAAACTTCTTCTTTTTTTTAACTTTTTATAAATTTATAAATTTTTTTAAAACAAAACAGTAAATTTTTTATTTTGAACAAAAAATGTTTTTGAAGTTGTATTTTTATTTTAATTTTTTAATTTTAATTTTCAATTTTTTTTTGGAAAAACAAAATTTTTTTTAAAAAAAAATTGTATTTTTTTTGTTAAAATTTTTGAAGTAAAAAAGTTTCGGATCGGATTCGGATTTTCGGATCGGATCCAAAATTTTCGGATCGGATCCGGATTACCCCTATCGGATTTGAGTCTTATCGGATTCGGATCGGATTCAAGTCTTATCGGATCCGGATCCATCGGATTCGGATCGGATCCGGATCCGATCCGGCCCGTTGACAGGCCTACTAGACTTTATGGATCAAAAGGGTGGTTTAAGATGAATTTCTTGAAGAACTTTAGGAAGAACTTTAGGAAGAACTCAAGAACAAAGGAAGAACTTCAAGAACAAAGTAAGAACACAAGAATTCTAGAGAGAGAAGTTGAAAGTTGGAAGGTGTGAGTTGAATGGCAAGAATGAGGTGCTATTTATAGCAAAACTTGGCTTGTTATCCAAGGGATAAATTTTTTCCTAACAATTATTGTCCAATGGGTAAAGGGGCAATTATGATAGGTATGGCCTTGTCTTGTCCTAGGATGGTTTTGCTTGCAAGAAAGAACAAAAGAAAGTCTAGGAATGGGTTGTCATGTTATACTTAGGTTGAGTGTGAGGTGGGCTAAAAGAAGTAGCTTGTTGGAGTGTCCAAAATCACATGCACACACACACCACTCCATCTCTCTCCCTCTCCCTCTCGGTCTCAGTCTCTCCTCCCTCTCTCGGCCTCTCTCTCTCTTTCTCTCTTCCTATACTATGTATATATATATTTCTAGAGAAAATCTAGGAAAGTAAGTCTATGAGGGGAATTAGGTTAAAGGCTATTCTTTAGGCTTGCATGCATAGCAATGTAGATACCTCCCAAACGGGGCATCGCCATACAGATTGATCGTGGATTGCTCGATTGGTTGCTTGCTTCATAAACCAAGATCGTGGACATTCCTATGGCTAGGAACATCGCCACACAATAGCGGTTATCATCAAAAAAGAGTCGCCACCCAGTTTATTAAAACTAGGAAAACAGATAGAGATTCTGGGTACGAGAGCCAAGAGTACAGTAAGGGAAAGGTGTTAGGCACCCCTCTCTGCCCAGCCGTAAGACTGGCCCATAGTTATTCAACATAAGACATGTAGATGCTTTGTTTAATTCCAACATATAGTCTGTTTAATTAAGCCTTTAAACAGTAAATAAGGTGAGCCAATGCGATAAGTAAAGCATACATCAAAAAATAGAACAAAACAAGGTTGTCCCAGGGTAATGGATCCCGCGGCCGGTGAATGGATGTCACAGCCGAGGGATCCTCCTGGTTTGATATATCGACCGAGGGATCGAAGCCCCGATCGATGTTCTTCCTCACACCTGACAGAAAAGTTAACGGATGATCAGAACGCTACGACTAAGATTTAATACAGTAAATAAAACAAACCAGAGGCCGTTGGGCCTCACCACCTTGATCCCTCAGTTGCTTGATTGCTTTGGATTGATTGTGATTGACTGATTGCTTCTCGAAAAACCCTAGGGTTAGGGTTTGAGCTTCGGGGTTTGATCGTCGGATTGATGGCTGCCTTCGGGAGATTAGGGCTTTTGAAGAGGGGGTTTGAGAGAGTATTTGTGCAGTGTTTTGTGGCTTGAGAGAGTATGGAAGTATACGAATTTGGTGTATTTCGTTCTTGTTATTTTCGGAACCCAAAGGCCCTTTATATAGGCAATTGCTGACTCACTCTGGCCAATCAAAATGCATGATTGCAATTGCAATGCAATACAAACTCTTTGTGGTAATCTCTGAGCGTAGCCCGAACGCATCGGGAAGGTGGTGTAGTTGGATCAAACGTCTGACAGAATGTTCCAGAGTCTGGAAAATAGACGATCTGGTGGCCAAGGAATCGATGTTGCGGCCGAAGGATAGATCTTGCAGTCGAGGGATTGATCTCTCAGGGAGATTTTCAAGCAACAAGTTGCTCGGGTGAAGAAATGATGTTAAGGTCGTGAGATCAATGTTACAGCCGACAGATGGATTCTCCTAGGATTCTGTATTTTCTGTCTGAAAGGCTATATGGCTCTGGATTGGATCCTCTAAATTGCTTAAATTTCTTACCATAAGTCCATGGGGTCACGAGAAGTCAATCAGCAATCACTGTATCCATTTCATCATCGGGATGGTCCCCAAGGTGGGACTTGAAATAATCGTTAGGCCAAATTGGGGTGTCTACAGATGCCCCTCTTTGACTGAGCTCAGACGGATCGCGAGACATGTTTGAGTAAGAGTCAAAGCTGTATAAAGCAACTCAATTTGGTCCAACCACTATTCCAAGGGGTTTTCGAAAAAGGTTTTTGTTATGGTCGGGTCGGGAGGCTGCCTACGTATTCCACAAGGGAAATTCAGACCAATCGTAGTTCGGGCAGGCAGTAAAAAAAAAGAAAAAGTTTGGAGGGTTAGAGACAGAAGACGTACCTCAGGCTTAAAAAGCCGTAGTGACGTACCTAAATTGAGCCAGGGTTTTGGCGGAGGATAGTTGAAGGAGCGCGAGGCTGCCGGGGAAGTTTTTGCGGAGAGCATCCTTAGTATTTTAGGGTAGATCAGTACACGGCAGGTGCGTTTGCTTTTCTTGATCATCCTTACTTTGACTAAAGGGAGCTCGGTAGGGTTGCCTATCCTTGCGAATGAGCTGGAAGGAATTGATGTAATGGGATAGAATCCAAGCCATTTACTGGGGATGAATCGGACGCCATTTTTGAGATATAGGGGGCGCAGGGCCAGTAATTAGAGCATGGAGCTTTGGGGATGAGGGAACCGAGGCACGGAGCCGGTTGTAGTCATGAGGCGAGAGCCTGCGGTGATAGAATTGAGGCGTGGAGCCTGTTGTGGTCATGAGGCGAGGGCCTGAGGAGATTTGAGCTTTGAGCTTAATAGAACCGAAGCATGGAGCTGGTATTGATCATAAGGCGAGAGCCAGAGGTGTCGGAGCTTAAAGGTTGACGTGATTTGAACCGAAGCGTAGAGCTGGTTGCATTCTTATGGTCTATGCACGGAGCTTTCTCATCATAAGTTTTGGCATTGAACCAAAGGATCGAGGCGCTGGACCGATCAATAAAACCGAGGCGTAGAGTCGGTTGATTCCAGGGTTGACCTGTTTCATGAGAGATATGCAGGGTGTAATTATGTGATAATGGTTGTTAGATGTGAACAAATATGATGATGCAGACTCGATGTGATGATGATGATGCAATTGATGCATATGTGCACGGGCCCGTGCATGTGTGTTTGATATAAGCGTAGAGCTTCTTTCAAGTTCCGGACTTGAGCATTCAGAGTGTAGAGCTCGAACATTCGGACGGCAGAATCCGAGCATTCAAAGTTCAGGCTTTGAGCATCCAGTACGCAGTGGTTGGGCATTCAAACGTAGAGCTTGAGCATTCAAGTGTAGAACTTGAGCATCCAGTACACAGTGGTTGGGCATTCGAAGAGCTTCGCGCATTAAAAATGTTAGATTTTGAGCATTCAAGCGTAGAGCTTGAGAATTGATGATGTCTTGATTATTGGGGCGGCGTAGAGCCTATTGAGATAGTTGTTACGGCTTCGAGCCAGTTGAGATTGCTTGAGTAGGCGTAGAGCCTGTTGCTGGGATAGCGAGCGTAGAGCTGCTGAGTCGAGGGCTTGGAGCCGCTGAGTGAGTGAATACGGGCGTAGAGCCGTTGAGATGTGTAACAACTCCGATTTTTACTAAATAAAAATTTCGTTGTTAATTCGAAAGTCTTTAATCCTTCTTGAATGATTGTTCAACTTGAGTTATTCTTAGTAATCCGTCATGAGTAGATTCGTCAATAAGATCATTTTCTAAAGACAAGTGAGTTAGACCTTTCTCCTAATTGTCAAGCATAAGCCTAGGTTATCTTTTCGACTAGAAATCCTACTTAGCAAGCCTAGTTAGCTTCTAACCTAATCCTCGGAGACAATCTAATTCAACTCTTGACCTTCCTCGAACCATATGAACCTTTTGAACCTCTTGAACCCTAATTAGAACCCTTTGACCAAAAGTCAACCGTTGACCTTTGTCCATTGGTCCATAATTGTTAGTAGAATTATTATCCATTGGATAATAGGACTAGTACTATTATATTATAGTTAATTCATTGTCTAGAATCCCATGGGATTCTCCCATTAAAGAATTGGAAGAGTATCTAATATAATATTGGGTTCTAGGATTCTCTAAGTACAAATATTGTATTATAAGGAGACATGTGTCAAATCGGAGCTTTATATTATAAAATTTTGACTAGATATCCACCCAGATTCTCTAGTACTTATATGAATATTATAATAGGGTACCAGTACAACCATCCCAATATAATATAGAGGTAGAAAACATGTGTTCAATTCATTATTAAAATAGGAAAACCTTATTCTTTCAAAAACCCTTTAGTTTATTAATAACCTTGTACTTCCAAAAATCTAATTGATGATATGTATCTATATTAATATAATATTGTAGTACAATGGAGAGAGAGGGAGAGAGAGAGAGAGAAGCCGAGAGTGAGAGAGAGAGAGATAGCCGAGAGAGAGGGAGAGATAGGAGAGAGAAGAGCCAAGATTGTTGTACTCTTGATCAAATCTTCCTAGCCTAGCCAAGTACCTAAGTCTTATTAGTTTATTAACCAACATGTGCCTAAATTCATTTAAGTAATAAGATAGGCATATGTCACTCTAGGATTCTAGGATTTTGTTTAATAAATTTAGGGTGCAACATGTGCCTAATTGACTTAGTTTATTAGGATATCTTGACCTAGAATCTAGGAAAATCATCAAGGTACCAAGGTACTTATGTTCTTTCACCTATATACATATATATATAGTACAAGGGAAGAAGAGAGAGAAAGAGAGAGAGGAGGCCGAGAGAGAGAGATAGGAGGGAGAGAGAGAGGGCTAGATATGGAGTACTTCCTTGATCTTTCTTCTATCAAATCCAAGTTTTATATACATAGGAGTACATGTACTAAATGGAGGAAGAAGATAGGATGATGTGAGATAGATTTAGGGTACTAGATTTTCCTTACAAAATCTCCTACAAACTTACCATCCAATCCTTACTCTTTCTAAATCTTTGTCCTTGTTACCATATATATATATGTACTTTATACCGAGAGAGAGAGAGAGAGAGAGAGAGAGAAGGAGAGAGAGGCCGAGAGAGAGATGGAGGGAGAGAGAGGCCGAGAGAAGGCCGGATGGAGGGAGAGAGAGAGAGAGTGATGTGTGTGCTAGTGTACCTTCCAAATCTAGCACCAATCTTGACCAATCTTCCTACATCATCTTGTACCACCAAAATCTAGGGTTTTTCTTGCACATATCTAAACTAGGACAAGCAATCTAGTATTCTAACTCTTTAAGGTACTAGACAAGACCAAAACCCCATAGAATAACATAGATTTTGTCCTAAAATGGAAATAAAGAAAGGAGAAGATCTTGGTAGCCTTTCATAGCCTAGGATATGACTAGATATGGAAGAAATCTTTGGGATTTGGAGAGAGAGAGAGGGCCGGCCATGTTGGAGGAGAGGGAGCCAAAGTTTTGCCTATAAATAGCAACCATTTCTCCCATTTGAACTCACACCTTCATTTGCTCCAACTTCTCTCTAGAAAGCTTTGTACTCTTGCTTGTTCTTGAGTGTTCTTCCTTGTTCTTGAGAAACTCATCCTAAGCCGCCACTAACCCACCGCTCAACCACCCTTTCGATCCAAAAAGTCAAGTAGCGTAGGTCACGATTTAGTTTCAAGAGAAACTATTCTCTTTCGAAGCTAACGGAAGCCATTCCTAGACGTTACTCCGTCCAACCGTTGACGTACTTTCCGTAGTCATCTCTACCGCCAAGAAGAACGGTAGATAATCCTTACTACTTCTCCTAAATATAAAGTTTACTTTGAAGTAGACTATTCCATACATTCGAATCCTAAGTATAGATATTCGTATATTTATGTGGAAAGATCTTATTTTAATGATAGTATATCGTATACGGAAACTCAATTTGATCAGGATAATGGTATGATAACATATATTTTCTATATCAAACTTCTCCGGTGAAAACATAGAATATCCATCTACACTATTCTGATATATGCCTTGCAACTCAATAAACATATGCTGTTTTGAACTTCTAAAAGAAAGAATGAAATTTGAAAGATAACGTTCGTGGCTTAACTTTAATTGTATCTTGATCTTTAAAATGATATTAGACTTGTTATGTGTTTACTTGCATTACTTGTGGTTGTTAAGCATAAGTGATTATCACTCCAAAGGCATTCGTACATGTGACGTTATGCTTTACTAATGATTGAGCATGAAACTTAATATAGAGTTGGATGATCTTGCTAGTTTAGTTTCAAGATTATTACGAAAGTCTTACCGCGGAGTCTATGCATGAGAACGAGACACGAAAATTGAGAAAGTTAGAAACATGATACCTAGGGTGTGTTTAAAGGCATGGTCTCAGTAAAATATTTTTGAAACTACATAATGACCACTTTTGGGAGTCATTATGTGAGTAGTGTGTGTGTGTGTGTGCCAATGGGAACCCGGGACGGCGGAACCATTGTGAGGATACTCGAGAACCCGAAACGGCGGAATCGAGGTTGGGTGTGTGGCTTGGTTATCCGTGGAGAGGAGCCAATGCAAAATGTGTGCCAATGGGAACCCGGGATGGCGGAACCATTGTGAGGATACTCGAGAACCCGGAACGGCGGAATCGGGGTTGGGTGTGTTCCAATGGAAATCCATGGTGGCGGAACCATTGTGAGGCTGTGTGTGTTTTAAAAACCTCAATGTGGCCGGACTTGCCCATTGTGTGGCGTGCGTGAGTTAAAAATGTGATTTTCGAAATGTAATTTGGAAGTGTTAATTAAGTGGGAAAAATGATGACACAGTCTACGATGAGTCGCGTAGGAGAAACACGAAAAAGGCATGACACCAACGTTAGAAGGATAGCGAATGCGGATGTGTTATTGCTTAATTACTTAAATGAATGAGCATGTGTAATTGTCTATGTGAATTTCTGATTATAAGTAAGGATTAGTGGGTACGGTTTATCCTATTGAGCTTTGTAAGCTCACGGTGTTGCCTTTGGTGACCCTGGCATATTATATTGGTGGCGACGCTGGTATAATGTGTCAGACCTTGTAGACAAACAGGGTGAGATGTACACTGGGGAGGCTTTCGGAGCCGAAGAGCTGGCTAGGATGGAAGAGCAGGCGGAGCTGTAGTTAGGAACCCTAGTTCCCTTCCCTATTGAATAAAATGTACTCCTTGTGAGATTAACAATGTAATAATGAGCCAGACTCTGTTTGTTTTATTAATAAAATGATTAATTGACAAACCCGAAAATGGGGGCTTTACAACTTGGTATCAGAGCTTTAGGTTCAAAACCTCAGCCATGGGTAGAATGAGTAGAACCACGAGATAGATTGACCATTGCACAAACGTGAAATTGAGTTTAAGTTTACCGTCCCAAATTGGGTGGAATTCTGGCAAAACAATCTTCGGATTGAAGCAAAGTGTGGAACTGGCAATACCGCTGAGTTGGGAATTCCCGAACAATTGGATGATGACTTAAATCAATTATCGAATGTGAAACTTAGAAATGTGAAAACTTCCTATTTAGATTAAACCTTGTCTTAAAACGTTACTAATTGAGGTTTAAAACTTTCTTTGTAGATGAGTCACCTGATTAACCTGTTAGCTAGAATCTACCAACTCAAGATCGCCATGGACACCACGACAACTCAACTACTTAAGAACCCCGAGTTTGTCGCTGCCACAATTACCGAGATACGAGATTTCAAGAGGGTGCAACGAAGTACCCCAATCCCCGTAGAAGAGGACCCCTGGTTCTCTAGAATGTTTCCGATCCTGTATGCCCTACGTGGAATCTTTGGTACCTTACCCATGATGGAGAGCGTGGGAATTGATGATGAGGAGAAGAGAAATGATGACAAGGAGAATGCCAATGATACCACCCTAGAGGAAGATGAGACCCCGTAGTAAAAGAAGCCAATAAGGCATACTTTAGATAAGTATGGAATAAATTGTAATCCTTCGGATATATAGGATGTTGAGAATTAGGGCCACCATTCCTTGATTAGGATTTCTCTAAGGAGTACTTTCACCATGTTGGCAACAATAAGCTTACCTATGAAATAGAAGACTTAGGGCCATATGAGCCATCTATGTTGTATCTATCTCTTTTGCGTAATAAAAAAAAAATATGTGTGCTTTCATGATCATTGTTGTATACATATTTGTACTCAATGCATGACTACAAAAAAAAAAAAAAATCTAAAGTACAATCCTCTTGATTGTTCTAGATGTCAAACAAGAAACAAGGGGGATGCCCGCCCTTTTCCCCAAAGGTCTTGGCCAACTATCGGTCATTACTAGTACCTGAGTACACGGGACCAACACCTTTATCTGAGGACGACATGGAACTCTACGAAGTACCAATCACTTGGGAGATTCCACCACCGGCCGTGGACCACGAATACCTTCCACCTATCGAAATCCCTGCACCATATGTGGAGGATTTCGAGCAACCATTTAGCTTCCCTATATATGACATAGAGACTAACCCTGAATTAGAAGCTGCAATACTGGACTATTCCCAATACTACTTAGAACCAATGGAGGAACCACCTATTCTAACGAAGGAGGAATTTCGTGGGCAAGGGTATCAAGTCCTCGAGGAAGCCGTGACCAGAGCCAAAAGAGCCTACAAGAAGAGACTGAGGGAGATGTTTGGAATTGTCCTCCCTTAGAAACAAATAGCATTTGAATAAAGCCCTAAGGAATTATGTCGTAGGAGTTGTGTCGGATCATTTCAACTTGTACTAGGAAGAACCTGTCTTGTGTTTTATCTTATAGTGGAATTTTATGCTTATGTTGTAATCCTTGTTTATCTATGAAAAAGTTTGCCTTATATTAAGAAATAATGCTGCATCCTGCTTAAATTATTGCTTTCAATCTAGGAAGAAAATCGATTTCGAAAAAACATTGTTCATTAGGCTAAACCTCCCCCTTTTTACAAACTTTTACTCGTAGATGGTAAACCGACGAAGTGGATTAGAATACAAGGCCGGAGAATCCTCTAACGCAAACGCCAACCTCAACCTAACCCAAATCATGCAAGCATTCGTGGCTGCTTTAAATGCCAACTGCCGAAACCCTAACCGACGATGAACCTATGAACCGTACTCGAGCGATGAACGAATTCTGCAAACGTCGACCCCCGACTTTCAATGGAGATACTAACCCTACCATAGCCGAAATCTAGCTGAAAGAAGTCAAGGTGATCCTGGACTCCTTGGAGATTACCCGCGATGGAGATCGTGTAGCCTTAGCCACGTACCAACTAAAGTTACTGGTGGGACTTGATGGAGGCAACCCATGCCATAGCCACCATGACCTTTGCCGAATTTGAAACCTTGTTTCTTGACAAATACTTTCCCACACCCATTCGCCTAGCCAAGGAGCAAGAATTCATGAACCTGAAGCAGGGAACGATGACCGTCACCCAGTACGCAGCCAAGTTTGAGGAGCTGTCTCGTTATGCCCCATCTGCCGTGGCAACGGAAGATAAGAAGGCAAGAAGATTCGAGTGGGGGCTGGCAACCGCTCGAAGGGCCGTAGTAGCACAAGCCTTTCCCACCTACTCTGGTGTGGTGAAGTGTGCTCTTCGGCTGGAGAGTGAGGAGACTGATTTCAAGACTCGATGGAGAAAAGCGACCGGCAATACCGGTGGACCAATTCGAACCCAAGCGGTCAGCAGCAACCGTGGACCTTACCCTACCAAACCCTTTGCCTCATCTCAAACCAACCAAGCTTGGAGGACTACTGCACCAGGACGCGGTGTACCGCAAAAGGTGGCCAAAACAGGGCGACAGTGCAGTGCTTCAACTTTCAGGCCATAGGCCATTACAAGCGTGAATGCCCTCAACCTCTGAAGGAGAGAATTGGAAGCTTTGGAACTCAAAGGACTCAAAACCTTGGATCGGTCGGTTCTGTGAAGCAGAATCCAGGAGGCCCGCTGTAGCAGCAAACCGGGCAAAACCAAGGCAAACAGCCTATAGGAACCCAGCATGGCACTGGAGGGCGTATATTTGCACTACAGACTGAGGAGCAAGAGTCAGATCCCTCCGTGATCCAAGGTACGCTATTATTATATAGTACCTGTGTTCAAGCCTTGTTTGATTCCGGAGCATCGCACTCTTTTATATCGACTGCCTGCGTTACTGCTCTGACACTAGAAACAGAACCCCTTAAGTCAAGTACGAAAGTAGCATCACCGTTGGGGGAGAGTATAACTGTTAGTCTAGTGTGTAGAGGGTGCGAATTAGAAGTAGCCAATTTACGCTTAACCTGCGACCTCAGAGTGATCGACATGGCGAACTTCGACGTAATCTTGGGAATGGACTGGCTATCTGCACACCGAGCAGTCATAGACTGTCATCAAAAGACGGTGACGGCATACACCCCTGATGGAACTTGTTTCCGTTTTAAGGGGGATAGACAAGTAGCGAGTCTGACGACGAAGAAATCTAGGTGGCAGAATCAACTGTTTGGATGGCTAGCTAGTCTCCAAATGGAAGAAACTGACAGGATGGATATGGGATTACCACACATCGTTTGCGAGTACGCCGATGTTTTCCCTGAAGAACTTCCTGGTTTACCACCACAGAGAGAGATAGACTTCTCTATAGAACTCCAACCGGGGACAGCCCCAATCTCCATGGCACCATACCGTATGGCCCCCGTAGAATTGAAGGAGCTCAAGACCCAATTGCAAGAGCTGTTGGATAAAGGATTTATCAGGCCAAGCACGTCACCATGGGGAGCACCTGCATTGTTCGTGAAGAAGAAAGAAGGAACGCTTCGACTGTGCATCGATTATCGGAAGCTAAACCAAGTCATGGTCAAGAATCGATACCCTCTACCTAGAATCGATGACCTATTCGACCAATTGAGAGGAGCAACCTGTTTCTCAAAAATCGACCTCCGATCAGGTTACCATCAACTTAGAGTCCGAGATGAGGATATCTCCAAAACCGCTTTCCGCACCAGATATGGACACTACGAGTTTGTAGTAATGCCATTTGGGCTGACAAACGCTCCGGCCGTATTCATGTGTCTCATGAACAAGATTTTTCAACCCTACTTAGATAAGTTTGTAGTGGTGTTCATTGATGACATTTTGATATACTCCGCCAATAAGGAGGAGCATGAAGGACACCTTCGGATAGCGCTACAAGTACTTCGAGATAGCCAACTTTTTGCCAAAGCAAGTAAATGCGAGTTTTGGCTAGAAGTGGTTAAGTTCTTGGGGCACGTAGTATCCAAGGATGGAATAGCTATGGAAGAAAGTAAGGTTGAGGCAGTGCTAAATTGGAAGTAGCCAACCTCCGTGTTTGAAATCAAAAGTTTCCTAGGATTGGCTGGATACTACCGAAGATTCATACCAGACTTCTCGATTCTCGCCAAACCAATGACGAGACTCACTCAGAAAGGAGTGAAGCTGGATTGGAATGAAGCCTGTGAGAAATCTTTCAGGAGTTGAAAAAGAGGTTGACCAATGCACCGATACTTATCATCCCCGAGCGAGGCGTAGATTACACCGTCTATTGCGACGCATCGACGGATGGCTTGGGCTGCGTGCTGATGCAGAATGGAAAGGTTGTGGCTTACGGATCTCGACAACTCCGACCACATGAGAGGAATTACCCTACTCATGACTTAGAATTGGCCGCAGTAGTATTTGCTCTCAAAACTTGGCGCTACTACCTGTGGGGAGAACAATTCGAGGTCTTTACCGACCACAAGAGCCTCAAGTACCTATTCACTTAGAAGGAGTTAAATCTGAGGCAGCGCCGTTGGATGGAATACTTGGAGGATTACAAGTTCACCCTACAGTACCATCCTGGCAAGGCTAACGTGGTAGCTGACGCTCAAAGCCGAAAGGACAAGGCTCAGAAGGTCAAAACCGCCCTCATGGAATGGGAAATGGTGGATACCCTCAACGAATTCAACCTGAGACCTTCATCAGAGAATGGGAACGCCCGATTATATGCTCTCGTTGCAGAACCAGCGCTACGCCAAGAGATTCTACTAGCTCAAACCTCTGAGCAAGATTACGAGTTCATCCGGTACCGAATCTGAGAAGGAAAGGCGTTACCAGGATGGACGATCGAGGAAGACAATAGCCTGAGATTCAAAGGAAAGGTATTCGTACCTAATCTTGGCACGCTTCGAGAGGCTGTACTCCGAGAAGCTCACCATTCAAACTTCGCAGTTCACCCTGATGGTACAAAGATGTATCACGACTTGCGGAGGACATACTGGTGGGAAGGAATGAAGAAAGATGTGGCCCGATTTGTGTCAACTTGCCTTGTGTGTCAACAAGTCAAGGCCGAACATCAGAAACCCGGAGGAGACCTTCAACCCTTACCGATTCCAACATGGAAGTGGGAGCACATCTCGATGGATTTCGTAACTGGACTACCAAGGTCTGCCAAATCCAACACTGCTATTTGGGTGATCGTGGACCGACTTACCAAATCCGCGCATTTTCTGCCTGTAAAGATGACAGAAAACGTGGAACAACTGAGTCTCCTATACATTCGAGAAATTGTACGACTCCATGGAGTACCCATCTCGATTGTATCCGATAGAGACCCACGTTTCGTATCGCACTTTTGGAAGGGACTGCAGAAGGCATTGGGAACAGATGTGAGACTTAGTACCGCCTTCCACCCCCAAACAGACGGACAAACGGAGAGGACAATCCAGACATTGGAAGATATGCTGAGAGCCTGTGCTTTAGATTTCTCGGGAAACTGGGAGCAACATTTACCGCTAGTCAAGTTTGCCTACAACAACAGCTATCAAGCAAGCATAGAGATGGCGCCATACGAAGCCTTATACGGACGACCCTATCGATCCCCAGTCTGCTGGACAGATGCTGGAGAAACGGGATTGATTGGACCAGACATAGTACGGGATACTACGGAGAAGGTCAAAATCATCAGACAAAGGATCCAAACTGCTCAGAGCCGACAAAAGAGTTACGCGGATAAAAGGAGCCGACCACTGACCTTTACCGAGGGAGATCATGTATTTCTGAAGATCAGACCAAAGAAGGGAGTCATCAGATTTGGAAAGAAGGGAAAGTTATCCCCACGATACATAGGACCCTTTCACATCGTGGAAAAGATTGGGAGAGTTACGTATCGTTTAGCCCTGCCACCGCAACTAGATAGAGTACATAACGTGTTTCACGTATCCATGCTCCGTAAATATCTCGCCCTGCCCACTCATTTCTCAATTGGGAAGACATCGCCATGGAAGGAGACGCGACATACGAAGAGGAACCAATAGAGCTTCAAGACCGCAGCGAGAAGATAATCCGGAACAAGACAATCAAACTGGTACGAGTCCTGTGGAAGCACTGAGGAGCTGGAGAGACCACATGGGAAAGAGAAGAAACCACGAGAGCAAATTATCCCCACCTGGCCTATTCGAGTCTGAGCGTACACCTAATTTCGAGGACGAAATTGTTTAAGGGGGATAGGTTGTAACAACTCCGATTTTTACTAAATAAAAATTTCGTTGTTAATTCGAAAGTCTTTAATCCTTCTTGAATGATTGTTCAACTTGAGTTATTCTTAGTAATCCGTCATGAGTAGATTCATCAATAAGATCATTTTCTAAAGACAAGTGAGTTTGACCTTTCTCCTAATTGTCAAGCGTAAGCCTAGGTTATCTTTCGACTAGAAATCCTACTTAGCAAGCCTAGTTAGCTTCTAACCTAATCCTTGGAGATAATCTAATTCAACTCTTGACCTTCCTCGAACCATACGAACCTTTTGAACCTCTTGAACCCTAAGTAGAACCCTTTGACCAAAAGTCAACCGTTGACCTTTGTCCATTGGTCCATAATTGTTAGTAGAATTATTATTCACTGGATAATAGGACTAGTACTATTATATTATAATTAATTCATTGTCTAGAATCCCATGGGATTCTCCCATTAAAGAATTGGAAGAGTATCTAATATAATATTGGGTTCTAGGATTCTCTGAGTACAAATATTGTATGATAAGGAGACATGTGTCAAATCGGAGCTTTATATTATAAAATTTTGACTAGATATCCACCCAGATTCTCTAGAACTTATATGAATATTATAATAGGGTACCAAGACAACCATCCCAATATAATATAGAGGTAGAAAACATGTGTTCAATTCATTATTAAAATAGGAAAACCTTATTCTTTCAAAAACCCTTTAGTTTATTAATAACCTTGTACTTCCAAAAATCTAATTGATGATATGTATCTATATTAATATATTATTGTATTACAAGGGAGAGAGAGGGAGAGAGAGAGAGAGAGAGAGAAGCCGAGAGTGAGAGGGAGAGTGAGAGAGAGAGAGAGAAGCCGAGAGAGAGGGAGAGATAGGAGAGAGAAGAGCCAAGATTGTTGTACTCTTGATCAAATCTTCCTAGCCTAGCCAAGTACCTAAGTCTTATTAGTTTATTAACCAACATGTGCCTAAATTCATTTAAGTAATAAGATAGGCATATGTCACTCTAGGATTCTAGGATTTTGTTTAATAAATTTAGGGTGTAACATGTGCCTAATTGACTTAGTTTATTAGGATATCTTGACCTAGAATCTAGGAAAATCATCAAGGTACCAAGGTACTTATGTTCTTTCACCTATATATATATATATAGTACAAGGGAAGAAGAGAGAGAGAGAGAGAGAGAGAGAGAGAGATTGCCGAGAGAGAAGAGAGAGAGGAGGGAGAGAGAGAGGGCTAGATATGGAGTACTTCCTTGATCTTTCTGTTATCAAATCCAAGTTTTATATACATAGGAGTACATGTACTAAATGGAGGAAGAAGATAGGATGATGTGAGATAGATTTAGGGTACTAGATTTTCCTTACAAAATCTCCTACAAACTTACCATCCAATCCTTACTCTTTCTAAATCTTTGTCCTTGTTACCATATATATATATATAAGTACTTTGTACCAAGAGAGAGAGAGAGAGAGAGAGAGAGAGAGAGAGAAGGAGAGAGAGGCCGAGAGAGAGATGGAGGGAGAGAGAGAGAGAAGGCCGGATGGAGGGAGAGAGAGAGAGTGATGTGTGTGCTAGTGTACCTTCCAAATCTAGCACCAATCTTGACCAATCTTCCTACATCATCTTGTACCACCAAAATCTAGGGTTTTTCTTGCACATGTCTAAACTAGGACAAGCAATCTAGTATTCTAACTCTTTAAGGTACTAGACAAGACAAAAACCCCATAGAAAAACATAGATTTTGTCCTAAAATGGAAATAAAGAAAGGAGAAGATATTGGTAGCCTTTCATAGCCTAGGATATGACTAGATATGGAAGAAATCTTTGGGATTTGGAGAGAGAGAGAGGGCCGGCCATGTTGGAGGAGAGGGAGCCAAAGTTTTGCCTATAAATAGCAACCATTTCTCCCATTTGAACTCACACCTTCATTTGCTCCAACTTCTCTCTAGAAAGCTTTGTATTCTTGCTTGTTCTTGAACGTTCTTCCTTGTTCTTGAGAAACTCATCCTAAGCCGCCACTAAACCACCGCTCAACCACCCTTTCGATCCAAAAAGTCAAGTAGCGTAGGTCACGATTTAGTTTCAAGAGAAACCATTCTCTTTCGAAGCTAACGGAAGCCATTCCTAGACGTTACTCCGTCCAACCGTCGACGTACTTTCCGTAGTCATCTCTACCGCCAAGAAGAACGGTAGATAATCCTTACTACTTCTCCTAAATATAGAGTTTACTTTGAAGTAGACTATTCCATACATTCGAATCCTAAGTATAGATATTCGTATATTTATGTGGAAAGATCTTATTTTAATGATAGTATATCGTATACGGAAACTCAATTTGATCAGGATAATGGTATGATAACATATATTTTCTATATCAAACTTCTCTGGTGAAAACATAGAATATCCATCTACACTATTCTGATATATGCCTTGCAACTCAATAAACATATGCTGTTTTGAACTTCTGAAAGAAAGAATGAAATTTGAAAGATAACGTTCGTGGCTTAACTTTAATTGTATCTTGATCTTTAAAATGATATTAGACTTGTTATGTGTTTACTTGCATTACTTATGGTTGTTAAGCATAAGTGATTATCACTCCAAAGGCGTCCATACATGTGACGTTATGCTTTACGAATGATTGAGCATGAAACTTAATATAGAGTTGGATGATCTTGCTAGTTTAGTTTCAAGATTATTACGAAAGTCTTACTGCGGAGTCTATGCATGAGAAAGAGACACGAAAATCGAGAAAGTTAGAAACATGACACCTAGGGTGTGTTTAAAGGCATGGTCTCGGTAAAATATTTTTAAAACTACATAATGACCACTTTTGGGAGTCATTATGTGAGTAGTGTGTGTGTGTGTGTGTGTGTGCGCCAATGGGAACCCGAGACGGCGGAACCATTGTGAGGATACTCAAGAACCCGGAATGGCGGAATCGAGGTTGGGTGTGTGGCTTGGTTATCCGTGGAGAGGAGCCAATGCAAAATGTGTGCCAATGGGAACCCGGGATGGCGGAACCATTGTGAGGATACTCGAGAACCTGGAACGGCGGAATCGAGGTTGGGTGTGTTCCAATGGAAATCCGTGGTGGCGGAACCATTGTGAGGCTGTGTGTGTTTTAAAAACCTCAATGTGGCCGGACTTGCCCATTGTGTGGCGTGCGTGAGTTAAAAATGTGATTTTCGAAATGTAATTTGGAAGTGTTAATGAAGTGGAAAAAATGATGACACTGTCTACGATGAGTCGCGTAGGAGAAACACGAAAAAGGCTTGACACCAACATTAGAAGGATAGCGAATGCGGATGTGTTATTGCTTAATTACTTAAATGAATGAGCATGTGTAATTGTCTATGTGAATTTCTGATTATAAGTAAGGATTAGTGGGTACGGTTTATCCTATTGAGCTTTGTAAGCTCACGGTGTTGCCTTTGGTGACCCTGGCATATTATATTGGTGGCGACGCTGGTATAATGTGTCAGACCTTGTAGACGAATAGGGTGAGATGTACACTGTGGAGGCTTTTGGAGCCGAAGAGCTGGCTAGGATGGAAGAGCAGGCGGAGCTATAGTTAGGAACCCTAGTTCCCTTCCCTATTGAATAAAATGTACTCCTTGTGAGATTAACAATGTAATAATGAGCCAGACTCTGTTTGTTTTATTAATAAAATGATTAATTAACGAACCCAAAAATGGGGGCGTTACAAGATGGTTGTTACGGTGTATACGGGGGTAGAACCGCTATGATAATGGGCTTTGAGCCGCTGGGTGAGTTGATAGATGTAGGTGAATATGGGCACGGAGCTGCTAAGTTGTTTGTGAGCATAGGCTTTGAGCCGTTGAGATGGTTGTTATGGCTTCGAGCCAGTTGAGATAGTGGGCTTGGGGCCGCTGAGTTGATAGCTAGGTGATGATGGGCGTAGAGCCGCTGAGTTGATTGAGATGGGCTTTTGAGCCATTGAGTGAGTTGATGGTTGTATGGTTGCCGGAGTGGCAAGCGTAGAGCTGCTGGGTGTCTTGATTTGCTGTAGCAAGAGCTTCGGCCAGCAGTTTGTGGAGAGAGAGTTTCCTTATGCTCGGATATGCCCCCAAGGCTAGTTTTGATCGCGTTGTATTTGCTTGAGAATGCCCCCAAGGCTGACTTGATTCTGCTTTTGTTGGTCACGGACCCAGAACTTCATAATGGCTTGAGTTTTGACCAAAATCTGATGTTGCTGAGGGGAATGAATTGGAGGGCTAGTAGATCAATCACTCAGCCGAGGGATTGATGTCTTCACCAAAGGATCGAATACTCGGCCGCTTAATCGGTTTGTTTCCAGGGGCCTATAAAAGGCCATAGCCTCAGTCGTTTCATTTCATTTCTCTCTTTCCTCGCTTTCTCTCTTCGTCCGAGAAACTCGTCGAGAACTCTTCTCATCTTTCTCTTGGTTCTTGTCAGCTCCGGGCCATGAATAGCGCGCAGCTAGTGATCGCGGAGGGAGTCCGCGACGTTCTTGGTCTTGTCTTAATGCTTGATTAGGGACCCTCGCATGGGTGGCTTGCTTCCGTGAAGCAGAACTCCTGGGGTGGCGGTGGTACGCAGTATGGTGATTTTTCTGGGCTGTGTGGTGTTTCTTCTACACCGCAGTGCTTCTTTGGTACACGTCGCCCCAGGGGTGTCCTCTTCTTTTGTTTCTTTGCAGCAGGCCTCTGGTTTGGACCACCAGAGGATTTCGGCATCCTCTTCTCCTTCTTTTTTTGTTTTTCTGTTTGTCTTCCTGCATAGGTTAGTTCGACAGGAAATCGATGTATAGTTTGTTTAGGAAATGTGGGATGATCCACCTTGTGATGTAAAAATCTTTCGTTATATGAAAAAACCTTTTACTCTGCTATGTGATTGTGTATGCTATATTTGCACCGTTTGTGTATGATAATTTTGTTAATCTGATAAAAAAAAACCGGTGGAATGAACAGAACCGTGGAAACAATCTGTAAAATAGCCGTTCTGGCGGCCGACCTAATGATTACGCGACCGAGGCTTGGATCTGGCGGCCGAAGGATCGTTTCGTCTGCCTGGGTTTGACTTTTAGGTCAACCCTGATTTTCACGGGCTGATGGATTGATCCTACGGCTGTCATATCGAAGTGCCGGCCGAGAGACCGACTAAGTTACTGAGGATTTAGAATCCGATTCCGATTTGAACTAGAACTCGACTCAGCCTATAAGTATGCGTTCTACGAACCCGATAGCTTTGTCAGTAACAATTTCTTGCACATGGCACAACCAGTCCTTGATTAGTGGTTGAATTCCTTTAATGGCCTCGACCGTTTACACTTTAAGTCCTTCGGTATGGACTTTCTCTTCTCCCTTCGTCAAATTCCCGTGAATTTTGCTTTCCTCAGGGTAGCTACCAGTTTGTGGGATCCTGCTTTTCATGTCTTTCGATTTAAGAGAGAGGAATTGTGTCCTACTGTAGACACCCCAATTTGGACTTGTCAAAATTCCTTGATTTGTGGCCCGGAGGCTCCCCGATGATGAATTTGGATCGAAACAAGCCTTGTACCAATTGGGACTTTTGCTCCTTGAAGGGTTTTAAATGGAAAATAAAAATGGTCGAAATCATTTCCAAGCGCTTGGGAGCATTCCCAAGCGCTCCAAACCATTTCCCAAAACCATTGGCCTGGTTCACTCCTGAGCGCTCGAGAGTGAAGTCCCAAGCACTCGAGACTGCTCCGGAGCGCTCGAGACTGATGTATTGCCCAATAGAAGATGAGATGCCCCACTATCCATGCAAGCCATCATTGCATTCAACTGGTCTTGGGTTTTCTCCGATAAGCACTCAACCTCAGTCAGGTTGAGTCAGAGCTCAATATTTTTCACCCAACCAAATAATTTCATTTGATTTCATTTCAAAATGGAACCTTAGGTTATATGTGCTATATATATAGCCTCATTTCAGTGGACAGGGAAGACGAAATTCTTCTCTCTGAGAACCCCTTCTCTGCTCTCTCTCTTCAAAGCAAAACTTTTCAAACCCAAGCTTAAACCTCAAATTTCAAAAGCTTTCAAAAATCACCAAGGAAAAGGGTAGAAACTCAGAACACACCAAGCTTCTGATTTCTGGCCTTCTTTCTCTTTGCATCCACTTTCAAAAGCCATTCAAGGAGTCAAGTTCCATCCAAAGGTAGAAAGTCCTTTCTACTTTGATCTCAAACCAAAGAGGCCGTTTTTCCCTTCTGAGGGGGGTCTCTCAGCCTGACCCAGTCTTTAATACTGGGTGCATGGTTGGGAGACCTTGGTGTAAAAGCAAGAGCAATGGGGTACAAAAAGATGTTTTCTCAAAACCCCTACTGGAAACACTCTCGAGCGCTCGAGAGTGCTCCCGAGCGCTTGGGACTGTTTCCAGTCCCATGCATAGCATTTTGTTAAACAACAGGCTGGGGTAAGGTGCATTCTTAAGTGAGATGTTTTTATCATGGCATGCAAGCATAGAAATCAGTTTTCCCTAAGACAGAGGCATTTCTTACAAATTTTCATGCAAGAATATGGTTTTTCCAAAGTTAAAAGAGGATCTTCTCCTGGGAAAGATAAAAAATAACAGTGCATGCATGATAAAAGCAACATCTTTTTCCCATTTGAGAGTAAGCTGGGATGCAGTTTACTCCCAAGCGCTTTGGATCATTCCCGAGCGCTCGGGAGTGCATGCATGCCATGGCGCCCCATTTTCCTAGTCTGCTGTGTTCTATGCCTTTCTGCATCCATGAATGTATCTTAGTACTCTTTTAAAAGGGTAGATCTAGTCTTCTCGAGGCAAGGACGCACGATTTGAGAGATTGAGGGCCCATCTTAGTCTTTCAAGTCCTCTGCTGAGCCAGTGGCAGATTTAATAGCATTTCAGTTTATGTTTTATCATTATATTTTGGCTGGTGCTAACAAAAGTTGCAGGTTGAGAGCATTAACACTCCCAAGCGCTCGGGACTACTCCCGAGCGCTCGAGAGTGAATCCAGTAACAGGGTTTCATTTTCTGTCATTTTGTGTTTCATGCATGGCCATTTCATTATCTCCTGTACACATGCACATGTATACACTTCTCATTTGGCCTAACTGTGGATACTTGCTAGCTGGTTAAATGAAACAAAATCCCTTTTAAAAATCCCACAAACGTTTAGTAGAGACCGATTTCGAATCGGGCGAGGGGGGTGCCGTAAAACCCTTCCCCCCTCGTAACATGGCTTTCGGACCCTCAAATGATCTCTGGTTTTCAATTTCAAATCAACCATTTTCAAAGCAAAACGGTTTCTCAGGTGATAGACCATAAATCCGGGTGGCGACTCTTCAAACCATTTTTCGAATCGATCCAAAGTTCGAGGCGCGCGATTTTCCATTTGGGCCGCCCCGATCCACCCGGGGCTGTGGTAGCCCACACCTACTATCGAGGAGTTTACGGCCATCATGGGTCATTCAGATAGAGAAGGTCTCATTGTCCCTAATCCTTTGTTCAACCGAGGTAATCTTTTAAAGGATTTGCTCCAAGTTCAGAAACATGAAGCTAGGTTTTTCATGGTGAAGGGAAGGCTGGAGATCCTACAATTTGTCTAGCGTTTTGGTACAGCTGAGGCTCATCGTCAAGTTTCTCAACAGAAAGCATGCTTTTATGCGCTGTGCATCTGTCTCCTTCATTACTACTTGCTTGGCCCTTCCTCTGGCCATGCTGATTCCATGCTGCTTAACCTTGCTCAACAAATTGGAAACCGTGTGAGTTTCGCTGGCTTAGTGTTGGCAGAGACCTTGATGGGTCTTGATGTGATAAAAGGTGATCCTACAGCCCAGTTCTCAGGCAGTCATTTGTTACTGTAGGTTCGCTCTTTGTCTGTCTTATTTGTCAAGTTATCTTTTCACTCATCACTCTTTTGTTTTGACTCACGTGTTCTCTCAACTCACAATTTTCCCTTGTTATCTAGGTATGGTTATTTGAGAAACTAAAGGTGTGGGATGTGCCAGAGTGACTTCCTTATAACTCAGACCACTGTACGGAGCGTCGCATGATTAGACAGTTTCCAACTGAGGCTGCTTGGGAAGCATGGATGAAAACTTGCAGGGGTGATTGGATTCAATGGGTTTGCCCCTGGTATGGTATTGAGAGCATGACTGTGAGTACCATGAACCATTTTGGTGTAGCAGTGATCGGTATTACTCGAGTCGTCTTCTACTTTCCTGCTCGCTTTCAAAGGCAGTTCGAGGCTGAACAAACCGCAATCCTGGGTGACCCTGAGTACGCTGTTTCCAAGGTTCACGATGCCAACTTTTGTCGCAATATGTTGCGTCTTTGGCCGAATAGGGTGATGCAGAAGGTTGTTGAGAACTTCTCTGACAAGCTATCAGGTTCTTACAAGCGCTGGTTGAAGAAAAACCTTTTAGAGGACAATAGTGCAAAGAGAAGGAAGACTTAGAGATTGACACTTTGTTTATGTTTTTCAAAAGATGTTGTTTGATTCTAGCTTTCATAGATTGAGAATTGTTTAGGTTTGCTTTTTCCTTTTCCTTTGGAAATAATAAAACATTTGGTCATTTTATTTGAAGATGTTATTGCCATGGTTTGATAGTGAACATGCTTTAGGATAGACCTAGAAATTTTGGAAGTGGTGATGATGATAGCAGTGGCCGAATCTCAACTTAGAGATTGCTTACGTATCCCATGGAGGGAATTAGGCCATAAACGTAGTTCCAATAAAGGGGATTTGTTTTGTTTTTAGTTAGGGTCCACTCGGGAATTTTCCTCTCCTTTTGTGCTCTTAATTTTGCCTAAAACCGCCCTTGCGGGTTTTCGGTCTAGCGAGCATTTTATTTATGCCTTAGTTTTTGCCTAAGCCGCCCTTGCGAGTTTTCGACCTAGCAGGCTGCCCTAATTTTTGCTTGGGTCCGCCCACCCTTGTGGTTTTCGGCCCAACGAGCATCTCTCATGGGTAGTACTTCCTTAGCTTGTCAATGTTGACTGGCGTCGCGAATTCCATTCCATCCAAGTCTGCAATGTATGCTGCTCTTCCAGAAAGTATGCGTTTGATAAGGTAGGGGCCTCCCCAATTTGGTCTAAACTTGCCCCTTGGGTCTGAAATGTGGCGACGGATTGCTTTGAGCACCATGTCTCCTACTTTGATGTCTCTCAGTTTTACCTTTTTGTTGAATGCTCGTGCAATGCTGCGTTGATACCCTTGCACATGGTATAATGCTCTCAGCCTCCTTTCGTCTAATAGTGCCAACTCATCGTAGCGGTTTTGAACCCAGTTTTCTTCGATCATTCCAGTCTCAGCCAGAACCCTTAATGAAGGTAGCTCCAGCTCGATAGGCAAGACAGCTTCCATTCCATAAACCAGAGAGTAGGGAGTGGCCCCACATTTGAAGTCCTTTCAGTTGTTCGATAACCCCATAGTGCCAAAGGTAGCATTTCTGGCCAATCTGTGTAGGTGTCGGTAGTCTTCCGCAGAATCCTCTTGATATTCTTGTTTGCAATCTCAACTGCTCCATTAGTTTGAGGTCGATAAGTAGATGACCGATGATTCTGTATCCCAAATTCGGCAAGAAGCTTCTTTGTTGCTCATTTGAAGTGCGATCCATTGTCACAGATGAACTCGTGAGGTACACCATATCGATAGATGATATTGGTGCGAATAAATTTGGCCACATGAGTGGCTTTGAGGGTAGCATAAGAAGCTACTTCTACCCACTTGGTGAAGTAGTCGATGGCCACTAGAATGAACTGATGTTTGTATTTTCCCTTTGGATTTATACTTCCAATGACATCTATCCCCCAGGTGGAGAATGGCCAAAGGGATGTCATGCTATATAATTCCGTAGGGGGGATGCGCATGCGATCAGCGTGGGTTTGGCACTTGTAACATCGGCGGACATAATCAGCACAGTCGGCCTCCATTGTGGTCCAGTAATATCCCTGACGCAGGATCTTCTTTGCCATTGTTGCCCCATTCATGTGTGGCCCACAAATTCCTTTGTGTGTTTCCTCCATTACCTTGCGGCTGTCCTCCGTTGTGACGCAAAGTTGACTTGGACCCAAGTGTGCCTTTCGACATAATGCTCCTCCACAGATTACAAATCGGGCAGCAAACTTCCGCAGAGCCATTTTGTCCTTTGAGGTGGCCTCGGATGGGTATTCTCCTTCTTCCCAGAATTTCTTCACGTCTTCGTACCATGGCTTACCATCGTCTTCACCTTCCTCAGTGAAGGTACACTCGCACGCTGATTTGACCTTTTGTTCGATCATGAGAGGCCACATTGTGAATCCCAGGGGTATTTCGACCATAGACGCCAATGTTGCCAGTGCATCTGCAAATCTATTGCTCACTCGAGGAGTGTGCGTGAAGATAACGGAATCGAATTGTGGAATTAGATCTTCCAGCACAGAGTGATATAGTTTCAGTGTGTCTTCCTTGACCATCCAGTCTCCTCTTGCTTGAGATACCACCAGGTTTGAATCCCCAATGACTTCTACCCTTTTTGCCCCTAGTTCCAGGGCTGCCTCCATTCCAACAATGCAGGCCTCGTATTCAGCTTGGTTGTTGGTAACTTCAAACCTTAGTTTATATGACAAAGGGATATGAGAGTCGTTTAGGGAAACTAGCAGTACCCCTATGCCATATCCACATTGGTTTGATGCTCCATCAAAGTAAAGCTGCCAGGTGTCGTCCAAGAGACATAGGATATCCTCGTCGGGGAACATGAAGTCTTCTGCCTCGACTTCTGTCACAGGGTGATCTGCTAAGAATTCTGCCACAGCTCTTCCCTTTACTGATTTTCTTGTCATGTATTTAATGTTGAATTCTGCTAGCAGCAATAACTACCTAGCTAGCTTTCCGATAAGTGCTGACTTTTCAAAAAGATATTTGATCGGGTCTAAACGAGAAACCAGCACCACTGGATGTGCTAACAGGTAGTGCCTTAGTTTCTTTGTGGCCCATACTAGCCCCCAACAGGTTTTCTTGAGGGGAGTGTACCTTGTTTCATAGTCCATCATTTTTTTTTATTGAGGTAGTATATGGTGCACTCTACTTTGGCGTCATTCTCTTGCGCTAGCATGCATCCCATGGATGTGTCTGTTACTGAGAGATACAGAATCAATGGCTTCCTAGGAATGGGTGGCGACAGTACAGGTGGATTCTGAAGATAATCTTTGATTGCCTCAAACGCTTGCTGACAGTCTTGGTTCCATTCAAAATCGGTACCTTTCTTCAGTAGCTTGAAAAGGGGTTCACAGGTAGTTGTGAGCTTGGAAATGAACCTGCTGATGAACTGTACTTTTTCCAAGAAGATCCTTACTTCCTTTTCTGTCCTAGGTGGTGATATTTCCATGATAGCCTATATCTTGGAAGGGTCTACCTCGATTCCTCTTTGAGTGATGAGAAATCTCAACATTTTTCCAACCGTTACCCCAAAAGTGCATTTTTTAGGATTAAGACGTAGTTTGTATTGCCTAATCCTCTCAAAGAACTTTTGAAGCGCTTCATAGTGTCCTTCCCTTTCCTTTGATTTGACTATCATATCGTCGACATATACCTCGACCGCTTTGTGCATCATGTCGTGCAGTAGTGTTGTCGCCATCCTCTGGCAAGTGGCTCCAGCATTCTTTAACCCGAATGGCATCACTCGGTAACAGTAGGTTCCCCAAGGCATAGTGAAGGTAGTTTTCTCTCTATTCTCAGGAGATATAAGAATTTGATTATACCTAAAAAATCCATCCATGAAGGATAGCAATGCATGGCCTGCGGTGTTGTCTACTAGCTCATCTATGTGGGGTAATGGGAAGTCATCCTTTGGACTGGCTTTGTTGAGATCTCGGAAATCTACACAGACCCTGATTCCTCCAGTTTTTTTGGTACGGGAACGATGTTAGCTACCCATTGTGGATATTCGGTGACTATGAGAAAATCGGCGTTGATTTGTTTGGTGACTTCTTCTTTTATCTTTAAGACCCAATCAGGGCGCATACGTCTTAGCTTTTGTTTAACTGGTTTCGCATCAGGATGAAGGGGAATTTTATGCTGAACAACTTCAGGGTCTATTCCAGGCATGTCCTCGTAAGACCAAGCAAAAACATCTTTGTATTCTTTTAGCAAAAGGATTAGTTTTTCACTTTCTTGAGAGGATAGTGTTGCACCAATTTTAACCATTTTGGGCTCATTTTCAGAGTCTATGTTTACTGTGATTATTTCCTCAGAAAAAGGTTTAGCGTGCCTCTCTTCTTCTTTCTCGATGAATTCTAGAATTTCTTCCTCAAAATTTGGTGTGTCGGAATCCATACAATTGATCACAGGCAAAGTGAAATACTCTAAATCTTCCTTCTCATTGCTAAGATTGTTAAAAGACATTTCAGAGTCAAACTCAAAATAAATGTTATGCCTTGGTGCTCTGACCAGGTTTTCCTCACTAGACTCAATAGTTTCAAAAGATGAAAAGCTTGACTCGGACTAAGTCGACTCGGAGTCGGAATCGGAACTAAGATCAGAATTAGCGCTTTTCATTTTGTATTTTAGAGTAAATTCCACGGTCCAGTTAGGGTAAGCCCCTTTTTTAGCATCCACAATTAGTTCAAAGCAGTCTTTTTCATCACCAAGGTTGATCATCAGTACTTCACTGTCACCTTGATTCGCACTTTCATCATTGTCACCCTGCAAGTCTTGGAGGGCCATTTGATTTGCTATTGCTGTTATCTCTTCCAATTGAGCTTCAATCTCTGCTTCGTCGCTGTTGTCGATTCTTCGTGTGCCAACAAAGCCCCACTAGTTACCAAAGCTATCTGTGATGGGGTGGATCACCCTTATTTCATTGTTGGTGACCCCATCATCAAAGAGTAGGTTTAGTGATATTTCGTCTAGTGGGTCATTGTCAACAGACTCTTCTTCCTTTGCTTCTTCAGTTTCGAGGTTATTGACCTCGTCTATCGGCCAATAGTTGTTGGTAGGTGCATAGGGGTCATAAAAATAGATTGGGACCCTGCGAAGCCCTTCTTCTTCAATCATGTCTTCTACTTCTTCTTCATAAACTGTTCTAGCGAACATGACATGGTTGTCTTCAATGATAGTTACCATAGGCTTTGGTTGATTTACCGGAGTGATGTGTTTGGAGGGGTTGAAATCTTCAGTAGCAGAGTGGAGTGGGCCAAATAGCTTGGTGACAACTTGAAAGTGCGAATCAAACGTGGATAGTGATGCAGTCATTTTTCCTGAAAGATTTTTGTTATAGTTAGATTGATTGATCTTACCTACTGTTCATTTGACTTAGAGAGACTCCTAAGGTTTAACCTGCAAAAGAAAACTTTATAACATACATATATACAATGGGTGTGAGGAAGAACTTTTGCAAGCAAATGCAAGTAGGTTCCTAGCCTGTAGGTTCCTGTCTTAGTTTGATAAGTTCTATGGCTTTCTAATACATGCAAGGTTTAGGTAGTCTCAGGGTACTCCGTCGTCAAAGGGCACCAGTCCTTTCACCAGCCCATCATAGGCGGTGACTGGGTGATTCCCTTTTTGATATACCACTAGGTACGAGTGACTGTGGAGTTTGCTGAAACCCCTAACATAGCCCGTGTCATGCCGGGGTATCAGGTGAACTCAACGAGATTGTTCGCTCGATGCATATGATAAATGAACTAAACAAGACATGTATTAGTCTTATGTTGAACTTTCTGGTTATGGCTCTCATGTCCCCCGCAGAGTTGCCAAAAACTGTAGACACCACCCAAACGGGGCATCGCCATACAGATTGATCGTGGATTGCTCGATTGGTTGCTTTCTTCATAAACCAAGATCATGGACATTCCCATGGCTAGGAACATCGCCACACGATAGCGGTTATCATCAAAACAGAGTCGCCACCCAGTTTATAAACTAGGAAAACAGATAGAGATTCTGGGTATGGGAGCCAAGAGTATAGTAAGGGGAAGGTGTTAGGCACTCCTCTCTGCCCAGCCGTAAGACTGACCCATAGTTATTCAACATAAGATATGTAGATGCTTTGTTTAATTTCAACATATAGTCTGTTTAATTAAGCCTTTAAACAATAAATAAGTTGAGCCAATGCGATAAGTAAAGCATTCATAAGAAAACAGAACAAAACAAGGCTGTCCCAGGGTAATGGATCCCGCGGACGGTGAATGGATGTCACGGCCGAGGGATCCTCCTGGTTTGATATATCGGCCGAGGGATCGAAGCCTCGGTCGATGTTCTTCCTCACACCAGACAGAAAAGTTAACGGATGATCAGAACGCTACGACTAAGATTTAATACAGTAAATAGAACAAACCAGAGGCCGTTGGGCCTCACCACCTTGATCCCTCAGTTGCTTGATTACTTTGGATTGATTGTGATTGACTGATTGCTTCTCGGAAAACCCTAGGGTTAGGGTTTGAGCTTCGGGGTTTGATCGTCGGATTGATGGCTGCCTTCGGGAGATTAGGGCTTTTGAAGAGGGGTTTGAGAGAGTATTTGTGCAGTGTTTCATGGCTTGAGAGAGTATGAAAGTATACGAATTTGGTGTATTTCGTTCTTGTTATTTTCGAAACCCAAAGGCCCTTTATATAGGCAATTGGTGACTCACTCCGGCCAATCAAAATGCATGATTGCAATTGCAATGCAATACAAACTCTTCGTGGTAATTTCTGAGCGTAGCCCGAACGCATCGGGAAGGTGGTGTAGTTGGATCAAACGTCTGACAGAACGTTCCAGAGTTTGGAAAATAGACGATCTGGCGGCCGAGGAATCGATGTTGCGGCCGAAGGATAGATCTTACGACCGAGGGATTGATCTCTCAGGGAGATTTTCAAGCAACAGGTTGCTCGGGTGAAGAAATGATGTTAAGGCCGTGAGATCAATGTTACAGCCGACAGATGGATTCTCCTAGGATTCTGTATTTTCTGTCTGAAAGGCTATATGGCTCTGGATTGGGTCCTCTAATGGCTCAAAGTTCTTACCATAAGTCCATGGGGTCACGAGAAGTCAATCAGCAATCACTGTATCCATTTCATCATCGGGATGGTCCCCAAGGTGGGACTTGAAATAATCGTTAGGCCAAATTAGGGTGTCTACAGGCAAATCTAAGGTTATTTCTTTTGGAAGCAAAATGATGGGATTTGATTTTGACTTGTCTAGTTAAATTTGGGTACTCATTGGATTTTGGCAAGACTTATCCCTTTTACTCAAAGGGTAAAAATTATCCTAAGAACTATTGTTCAATGGGCAACACTTTCTATGAAAGTAACTTGACTAAGTAAGCATGATGATGAATGGGGATAATGACAAGTCAATGAAAAGTAAGTTGATTAAAGGGTTGGCTTGTTGGAGTGAGCAAAATCACTTGTACTTCTTGGATTTTTGGCAAGACTTATATCTATTACCCAAGGGATAAACTTTTCCCTAGCATTTATTAACCAATGGATAAAGAAATAAAGAAGGTAGGTATGGGCTTGAATGACTAGTCAAAAATGCTTACTTCCCGACCTCGCCTTCAAATAAGAGGTTGATAGATACCCGAAGCGTAGGGCTAGGTCATTGTACGCATAATATCCGGAAGTCCGGGATCGTTCCCACAGAGAATTCGATTATAGCTTGATTCGGATTGTAGGTTTTGTAAGTAACGGATTGCGGCGTTGAAGACGGCTAACTTGGTTTTGCTTTGAAAAGAGAAGACTAAAACGAAAACTAGAATAACACTTAATTAACTTAAAGAGGCAAGTCTCGGGGTCTTCTAACCCTTGACAAAAGCCATTACCGGTTCTCAATTATAACTCAGGCGAGAGTCACGACCGCGCGCTCACGCCCGGAGAATTTCACTTTAAAACGACTACGTTTAACGAAAGATGTGATTTTCCCGGAGGCGAGTTAACTTGTTTATAATGTTTATCGAACACAAAGGAGGCCACTAGGCCTCGGTAAGTCACTTGCCAAGACCGCTTGACTAAGCTCCTTACCAAGGGGTTAACACCCCTAGTTTAGACCGAAAATGCAAATTAAGCTCTAACCGGAAAATCATGCTTTAAAGCCCGATGGCTCGAGAACCAAGTAACAACCTAAGTCCTCGGGAAAGATTATCCCGAGACTTGGCCTAACAACTACTCACACATAGTAAAAAGACTAGACAAAGCATAAAAACGAGACGTAGCTTTTAACCGATGGATTAGAAAATAAACTTGAAATTAATAACAACCTTAACCGTAGCTACAACTTTAATACACAACAAATTAACAAACGAGAAATACATTCTTGAGTTCTTAAGGAAATTACAAAAGAGGAAGCTTGGAGAAGACAACAATGGAAGAAACAATCCTAAACTAACTATCTACTCTACTTATAAAAACGTGAAGCCCGTAAAGTGTTTCCCACACTTTTTGCTACCTAAAATACCCCTTAAAAAGACTTCAAATTACTCACCCAACCCAACAGGAAACAAAAACCACCTGTCTCTTCGCCTCCTACACCGTCCCCGCAACCCGCCCCTCCCAACCGACGCCCACCTTAACCAGCAGGTTCAGTATGAAAAACCCGATACGCCACATTCCAACTGTTGCATCTGTAAAAAAAAAACACATTCCCCTGCCGTATCTCCTCTATGAACCGTGTGTTTTTCCTTTCCATAAATCGTTTTCTCAGCCGTTGGACGGAGTTACGGAGTGTTTTCCCGTAGAATCGGTAACAGATACATGGCATCCAAAAGCCTCTGCAATCCACCAAACTAATGTAGGAAGTTCTGTAAGTAATCAAGATTGTTGGATTTCATTTGTTCAATTTCTTCCTCTGTTTCCCTTTTCCGTTTTCCCGTTGAATATGTTTCTAAATTTAATTTTTGCTTTAATCATCTATAAAAGATATTGCAGACGCAGCACCCCACAACATTCCAATCTTCAAATGTTCTGAAACACTCAAAAGTCAGATGCAAGACCTTCCGAACATCGCACCGGTTTCCCTAGCCAAAATCCGCAATACCTTCCGAACACAGCACCGATTTTTCTTGCCAGAATCGGTAACTATATGACCTTTACAAAACTTCCATCAAATTCTTATTTGAAACATTTGTTGAGAACAAAAATCCGTAATTGCATGTCCTTCTGTGAATGTCCATATGCTGCCATTTGTACTTGCATTTTACATGTTCGACGAAATGTGTGAGATAAGCGTGTATGGATAGCCATTTATCTTTCACACTTTTATTGTTTTTGTCTTAGATGACTATTTGGCAAAAAAGTAAAACAACTGGCAACCACCCATCAATTACCGTTTGGCCTGTTCATTTTGCAACTACGAATTAGAATTACTGTTCTTGATTGAACCATTTCTATTTGCAATTCCTAAATATTTTTAAAAGAAAAACTTCCCGTATTTGGTTTTTTCCTTCCAATCCTACAATCAAAATCAAATTCTGTTGGTATATGTCAATAGAGAGGATGAATTGGAAAATGGGCATCACATCCATTGGATGAAAAGGATATGCAAGAGGAGGGCAGATACCATAAAACATGCGGTGAATGGTGGGGCTAAACTCCGATGATGTCTATGTCATATATTTATGTTAGTTATATTGGGTCCTTGGCATGGATTGATGGGTATATTTGAAATTTGATTTCATAGGCAAAGGGATTTAATGCATATGCTGAGGTAATCCTTCAAAATGCATCGTGGTAGAGGCCATTTGCCAAAAATAATCCAATGTAAATTTGTTAGACCTTGAAAACCGAGACAAATCAAATGTCAATATTAATGTGATGGGGCAAATAAACCCATGGCCACCAATATAGAAAATCCACATAGCTATATGTTGAGGAAAAATGCAGAGGGAAATGCTTTACCACAATGGGGCTCTCTTTCACTACTTTTACAAACTTTACCTTAAGATGTGCTTATTTTATTAGCTGATCTACTGTGGGTTTCATAGACTAGGATGGTACTTCTATGAAACAAAAAGGAAAAGGAAAAAAGTAATCAATTTTCAATGGTATTTCTGTGAGTAGAAGGACATGATTCACACCAATATATGGACATTGAGACATTCTTAGGTGTTCCGTTTACTTTTAGGAAGTGATTGCATTAGGAGCAGATTACTAATAGGTGCTCTAAGGTTCGCTAGCTCATTAGGTCAACATGGAGACTGGAATTCCTTAGAGATCTCTTCTATTATACTCTTCTTGATTGTTATTTTACAGTGTCCTCATTTGTAACCTATAGGAGGGTTTTCCTGTGATTCCATCATGCCACCATCTAGAGTGACTTTTTTCTTTTAAAAAAAAAGTTGTGTACCATTTAGGATTCCAAAGTCTCTAAAGTAACAAAGCTTTAGTTTTGCCCTTTTGTTTTAAGTTTCTTTGTCCCCTTGTTTTTACTGGATTGTCTTCTACTTATAGTCAATTCGGCCCATGCAACTAAAATCGTCTATTCTTTAGCACTAAGTGGCAACATAGCTTGCTTTTAAGTTTTTAACTGCTACCAATTCTAGCTCCAGCATTATCAAGCGCTTAGTATCTTAAAGTTTGAGTTCTATTTTTCGTTTACATTGATGTTGGTTGTAAACCAGATGGCTGGCAGATGATCCTGCGATTCAGGATGTGGCGTAATAGAATCAGAGTTCTCAAATACACAGCCACAAACACGCACGCATTGACTTTTCGTACGTAACTCACCTTCCAATGGTCTGTATCGGATGACAAAGAGATCTGTCGGAGAGAGAATCAGATGATGAAGGCATTCTTGCTGACAAGGTATGCGTAGAGTTACAACTAGGCAATCCTCTCAAAGCCCTTTCGACGGTGAGGTCTCTTTTAGGACTTCCCACATGTTCCGGAATTTATTTCTCGGAAACATGTACACAGCTTAGTCTCTCAGCCTACTAACCGGCCAAGGGAGGTGCCGAGCACTTGTTAGTCTTTTTGTTTGGTGGGAGACACATTGAATCGGGTATAGTGAAGAGGACCATGAAAAATTTCAAGAGGAGAAACTTGCGGATTTAACCGAATCGGCCGATGATAAAAACAAAATCTCGAGCTCTGTGATGGAAAATTCCTCCTAAGTAACAAATCCCACAATTGGCGTGGTGAGCCTGTTTTCAAGGATGAGCAATAGGCAAGTGGAAAGAAACAAAGTTTGATGCTCAAGTAGTGGTTATTCTCTCTCTCCATGAATATCATTTCACCTAATAAATCAAAGTTGGTTCTCTCAGGTGTGGGTTCTTCAATCGCTCTCATTTTACTGATTTGATTTTTGGAATTTTTTGTGTGTTGTCCCTTGCCCTAGATTTGGGTTGGTTTCGTGGACGCTGATAGGGTTGCTGATGATGATGGGGAGGAATCGAGTAGGGAAGAACTTTTTGCAACGATGGATAGAGTGCTTGAGGAGGCGATTATAAATCTAAGGTGCACATTTGCAAGCGTTGGTTCCAAATTGGACAAATCTTAGGCAAATCTCAAGCGTTTCATAGCTGAATAGAGCAGCGGAAATCCTGTCTCGAAAATGTTCGCTTTCAAATGGCAGGGATACCAATATTGTTGATGATTATGTGTATGTTCTTGGTCAGTTTCATGTTTGGATACGGCAACACTATTCTGATTTTGAAATCCACTGAGTAGCAATCGCAAAATGTCTGTCACTGTACCCATTCCATGAATAAAAACTCAAGGTTCCACACGAATTCTGATTCATCCATTTTGAATGACTGAATTTACAAATTTTCTACCAGAGAGTTTTTGCATCTTTTCATTTTCCTCTGTTTTCATGATCCTAAAACAGTGGGTTATTGGCCGGTGTTATAGTTTTGTTCTTATATTTACGTTAGTATTGCACATCGTGGCAGAAATAAAGTTTTTTATGTTGTTTATTTATGTCGTTCCATGTCTCTTTCCGTTGTGCGAGTTGTTTCCAACATGAGATGACAGTTGAGGTTACATGAAATGGTTGGTGGTACCAACTAAAATGCATTCATAGAGTGATATCAGAATTATGTAACCGTATTCCAGAGGCTTAGATTTGCTTATTCCTACCTCAGGTTAAACTCAACAACTCTCTCATTTAGTAGTATGTGTCTGTCATGCATACTTCCTATTAACATACTCCATCCGTCCCATTTTCACTTTCTATTATTCTTTTGTCACTTTTGTGTCTATTGCGTATATCTTTCAATTTATAATATTTTTCATGATTTTGACATCTTTGTATTATAAAATAAATTGAAATCTATCAAATAAGATCCATATTGCATATTTTTGGAGATTCACATTAAAAGATATAAGCGATTGAAAACTGATACGAACATCAAAAAAGGACAATAAAAAAGGGACGGAGGGAGTAGTAAGTAGTAGTAAATTGACTTTTCAAACTGTAGACTTCACAATCATGATGTATCCGTGGACTGGACGAAGATATTCACTCCGCTTGGTTCAATTTTTTACTCTCGGCACAATTTTCAATAAATTTCTCCCTCTATCTCTCCACTCATTATTCCTCATTACTCTCAAAATAACTCTCTAAAAGGTAAACCAAACAAAGTGATTGAGATCCCAAAGATGCATGCATAATGTAGAGAGGGAAAATAGATTGACTAATACTTCGCTATTAAGAATGAAACTATGGCCAAAAAATCTTCTCGATCATTAAGTAATAGTCCACAGGAACTTGTAATCACCTAAAAAGATGAGCACCTAAACTGCCATTATAAAATCAAGAAAGAGAAGTCGTATACAAATGTCATTTGTAAAGGTAAAGAAAGACAAATCAAATTTTGACGAAGACAAAAATTTCACTTCATTTGATGAATACCACGTGCAAAGCACGTGCAATCTTACTAGTCTACTACCAAGAGAGAGAGAGGGAGAGAGGGACTATATACAAGGAGGCCTTTCTCTCTCCCAAAATATCCCAAAAATATCCAAAAAGAAGAGAGAAACCAAAAATATCCCAAAAGCAAAAAGGTGGAAAAGGTAGCAAATTCGGGCACAACTTACACATCATGAACCGGTACATGATTTGCCCGTACCGGTTCATGGCCTTGAAAAATCTGCCAAAAATAATGTTCTGGGACCCATGAACCGGTTCATGATTTACCCGTACCGGTTCATGCCTGGCAGATTTTTGGGCAAACTTCGCGGGGTCGCTCCGGACACTCCCGAACTCGGATTATGGCGTTCTTTGGACCGTTGGAAAGCTCGTCGAGTCTACTTTCTAACCCAAGTGGTTTGGATCCAATATCATTTGTACATCAAAAGTTATGACAATTCTACCCTCAGCTGGTCGGAAGATGAGTAGCTTTGGTAAAATCCTCACTTCTCCTTCGATTCCCTTGACCCTTGGGCGACCCGAGCAACCTCCAAACCACCTCTTCATGACTCCTCGGGCACCACAACATGGTGGCACATGGCCTTGAGCACTTGGTTGCATCCGGAGCATTCATTGGCGTTCAAAACCGCCTTATTAGCACGTATTACCTGAAATACACAAAAACCTACCTTACGAGCAAAATGGGATAAAAAGGGATAAATGGGAATGAACCGCTACAAAAAACAAGCTAAAAGCCCCCAAGATTATACAATCTTGGGTGCGGATCACGCCCCCCAACTTGAACTTTGCTAGTCCCTAGCAAACAAAAACAAAACATATTACACTAAGCTATGCAACCCTCTCGAAATTCAAGACACGTAAACTATGCTCAACTACTACAACTAGGCAAGAGTCCAAAAACACCCCTTCAAACCCGAGCATATGCAATCCACGCACAAACATGCCATGAGCTAGGATGAAGAAATTATGCCATATTAGAGTAGTCAAGCATGCATGCACCACAACGAGTTTCGACTCCAAAACTCACAAGGATACGCTCTTATTTGACTTTTCACACATTAAGCTATGAGATACATCCCATGACAAGCGCTAGCGAGTAAATGCAATAGCCAGAGACAAAAAGCTACGCAAGCTATCAAAAGAGCGCTTAGAACGAAAGGAAAGCTAATTATTAACAACTATGGAAAGATAGGAAAATCACAACTTAAGTAATATAGATATCGACCATGCATCAAACGGAGTTAATTAGCGTACAAAAGATCAACGGAGGACTTTATTAGCTTATAACGACCTTGGATACAAAGAGAAAGGGACTACAAAATGTAGTGGCCATATACTTGCATGGTTAATCTACCCTTGGCCACTACCGACCCTAAACTACCCAAGGCATGACCACATAACGGCCAAACACCAAACAAAATTACGAAAAATAAAGAAGAACTACTACCACCGACTCCACCACACGTAGTCGACATCCTCATCCGGCACCTCTTGGTATTGAGCATTGAGCTCCCCCTTTCCATCGGACTCTTTCTCATCCGAAATATAAGCTAGCCCGGAGGTGTAACCAATCCTCTCATCATAGTTTCAACCCTCTTTCGAATATGCTTTTGCTCTTTATAGCATTTCTTTGATTTTCTTTGAGGAATAGGGTTATTTGAGATGAGATTTGTAGTGAGAGAGACTTGAGCCAAATTTTGAAGGCTTTGGAGAGGGAGATGAAAATTTGGGATTTTAGCTTTTGTAGTGGGAGAGGAGAGATAGGGAATCATATACCATTCTTCTCCTTTTTACATCCCGACCACTTCTATCATATTCACACCACCCCCAAACCTCCTTGAAACATTGAAAACTATAGACACACAACCCTCCAAACATCCGGTTACCTAGGTTTGAACAATGGAAGAGACTCGGACTATGGTTCAAAACAAGGACGAGGTGACTCTTATGTGGTTTAATCAAGCAAAAATGCCTTGAATCATTTCCTAAGTACGCCAATAACTCCAACAAGATGCAAGAAAGATATATACACTACTCAAGTATGAACAAAAGATATTATTAACGCAAGTGCGAGAAATGAGAACAAAAAGCATGGGATGCTTAAGAAACGAATCTCCACTCTAGCGATGCACAACACTTGACTCGACTTTTAGGCTCAACTTGTTCTACAAAATTCATGTATATGCAAATGACATGGATTAAAACACACAACCGAATTCGACGGGATACATGACTCTTGCCATATTGACACAATTGAGCATACTTAAAGTATCTAGCATGTGAAAACACTACTAACAAGGGAAGATTGCACACAAAATTTAAAAATTTTACCAATGAGACAAGTCTCATGAACATATATATAACATATATATCCCTCCCCCCAACTTAAACGATGCTATGTCCTCATAGCATGAAGAACAACAGTATTGAGAGGGAAAGAACAAAAGATTGTACCTCTGGGGGAATGTCAACCCCCGTATACCTCGACCAAGTTGGAGGCTTTTTCGTCACCGTCTCGTTTCGTCATCCGAACAGCTTTCAAGGTCGACTCCTTCGGCTCTTCCACTTGAACCACAGCTAGTCACGCAGGGACATGGCCAAAGCGCGTCGGACTAACAACCGCGACACGTAATCGCACCCATGCTTAGGGCTCCTGAATGCCTCAACCACTCCGGCTTTAGACCCAATCCACCAAGGCTGGCGTGGTAGCATGTTCACCCTGTAAAAGACTTAAGCCCGAACTACCTACTAAGAGACAAATGACATTAGAACTGCCCGGCTCGTGTTATCCGGGCTCAAAAGTAACCGAAATTAAAACACAACCAAATCTTCACGCGATTACACGGGTACTACTTTTCTCCCCATTTTCCAAGCAAGAAACGGGTGGCTATACCAGACCATCAAAAGAGAAAAAGAAAAGAGACAAAGAAAGAAAGAGAAAGAAAGAGTGTTCAGCCACACGTGGACTTCGAACTTTTATCATACCATCAAAAATTAGTACAATGAACATACCACTCAAATTTAAACTCTTTAACAAGAATTGAATTCGACCATGCCACAAGATAAGATACTTTGAATAAAGCAAGCGCCGAAGTCTTTTGAGAAATTTAATGTCAACCAAGTGCGCATTCCACAATAGATTGATTTTCAAAAAGTTGATAAAATCCACAATATAAGGATGATAACCTAAATCAAACTCATCAACACCAAGAAAATCAATCAATTCGACTTTCATAAGCTCTTGGAATGGTGGCGACTCATTAGGAAGGGTGGCATCGTCTAGAGCCAAGATTAATGGATTATGCAATGCAACTATTGGCAATGACTCCTCAATAGGCATATAGCCTTTACTAATGACAAGCGGCTTTATGTGCTCTTTTTCCCTCACATCAAAATTTGTATCCTCAAGGGTAGGAGACCCACCCTTGGTCTCGTACGCTTTGTCTTGCTTTTCTAACAAGGAATACAAATAGTCTACCTCCTCGTCCATTTCCTTAACAGTGAGTACTTTCTCCAATGGGTAGATACCACAAGGAGAGGATACTTGGTCGATCATGCCTATCACAAGAGCCGGTTCCTCACACGTAGGAGATCCATTATTGGTCTCATCCACTTCCATCTCTTCAGCTATGAGATGTTTCTCCCGCGAAGCCTCACACAGAGGCAAAAATTCAAGGGGAGGGGAGGACTCAAGGGGGGAACATGGACTGTGAAGCTCATCATTCCCTCCAAACTCTGAGGAATTTTCAGAATACGAATCAAAATCATCCATGAATCTAGGTTGCACATGAGGAGAACAATGGAAATTAAGTTCATCACCCCATCCAGACTCTACGGGGCTTTCATAAGCAAAACTAACATCTTCAATACAGCCATGTGGCTCAATTCCCTCTTCCATGGCATTTGAGTTGGACTCTTGACAATGTTTAACAAAAACCCGAGATTGTAAAATTTCGGCCAAACGATCAAAGAAATTTAAGGCTTGAGCAGGTTCTTTTTCAAAAAGTTTACCATCACACATCTTGCCTAAGAATCGTTGACTCGTTGGAGAAAGTCTATCATAAAAATAGTTAGCAATTTGAAAATTTTGAAAGCCATGATTCGGGAATGCAATGAGCAAGTCCTTGTATCTACCCCAACATGCATAAAACGACTCATTCTCTCTCTCAGCAAAAGTTTGAATTTGTGTCTTACGAACCCCCGTATAATACATGGGAATGAACTTTTTGTGAAATTCATTTAGCAAATCAACCCAAGTCAACACGAATTGAGGGTTCAAGGAATTGAGCCAAGTTTTGGCACTATCCCTTAAAGAGAGAGAAAAGAATGTCACCCACGCGGACTCTGATTCCACAATGGTACTAAGGGTACCCAGTTTGCCTTTGAAAGCCGCAACATGTTTGTAAGGGTGCTCGTGATCCATGCCATGAAAGCGAGGCAACCAATTGGAAATATTCATTTGCATCCTAAATACATTGACGGTAGGAGTGGTGGGGGCAACTATGCGAGAAGATGGATAAGCATAAGCGGGATAAGAGTATTCCAAAATAGGCATGGGGGCCATTTCCCCATTTGCCGCCTCCATTCTACTAGAAAGATAAGACATAAAGTAAACAGGCTGGAGGGGCTAGGCCGCCACCTCTTTCTCAAAACAGTTCCATGGGGTTATGCCACCGCCACGTTACACAAACAATAAAGGAAAAGGCAATTGATGCTCAATTTAGCTTCGTTACACCTCAAGTCGAATTGGTGGCTCAGTTAGAGGTATCCACTAATTTGAGTTCAAATTACACAAAAGAAAAATAAACGGAGTACTTACAATGGTTTGTCGATCCTCCAAATAAGCTATAAAAAGAAATCCCCGGCAACGGCGCCAAAAATGCTTACTTCCCGACCTCGCCTTCAAATAAGAGGTTGATAGATACCCGAAGCGTAGGGCTAGGTCATTGTACGCATAATATCCGGAAGTCCGGGATCGTTCCCACAGAGAATTCGATTATAGCTTGATTCGGATTGTAGGTTTTGTAAGTAACGGATTGCGGCGTTGAAGACGGCTAACATGGTTTTGCTTTGAAAAGAGAAGACTAAAACGAAAACTAGAATAACGCTTAATTAACTTAAAGAGGCAAGTCTCGGGGTCTTCTAACCCTTGACAAAAGCCATTACCGGTTCTCAATTATAACTCAGGCGAGAGTCACGACCGCGCGCTCACGCCCGGAGAATTTCACTTTAAAACGACTACGTTTAACGAAAGATGTGATTTTCCCGGAGGCGAGTTAACTTGTTTATAATGTTTATCGAACACAAAGGAGGCCACTAGGCCTCGGTAAGTCACTTGCCAAGACCGCTTGACTAAGCTCCTTACCAAGGGGTTAACACCCCTAGTTTAGACCGAAAATGCAAATTAAGCTCTAACCGGAAAATCATGCTTTAAAGCCCGATGGCTCGAGAACCAAGTAACAACCTAAGTCCTCGGGAAAGATTATCCCGAGACTTGGCCTAACAACTACTCACACATAGTAAAAAGACTAGACAAAGCATAAAAACGAGACGTAGCTTTTAACCGATGGATTAGAAAATAAACTTGAAATTAATAACAACCTTAACCGTAGCTACAACTTTAATACACGACAAATTAACAAACGAGAAATACTTACTTGAGTTCTTAAGGAAATTACAAAAGAGGAAGCTTGGAGAAGACAACAATGGAAGAAACAATCCTAAACTAACTATCTACTACCAAGAGAGAGAGAGGGAGAGAGGGACTATATACAAGGAGGCCTTTCTCTCTCCCAAAATATCCCAAAAATATCCAAAAAGAAGAGAGAAACCAAAAATATCCCAAAAGCAAAAAGGTGGAAAAGGTAGCAAATTCGGGCACAACTTACACATCATGAACCGGTACATGATTTGCCCGTACCGGTTCATGGCCTTGAAAAATCTGCCAAAAATAATGTTCTGGGACCCATGAACCGGTTCATGATTTACCCGTACCGGTTCATGCCTGGCAGATTTTTGGGCAAACTTCGCGGGGTCGCTCCGGACACTCCCGAACTCGGATTATGGCGTTCTTTGGACCGTTGGAAAGCTCATCGAGTCTACTTTCTAACCCAAGTGGTTTGGATCCAATATCATTTGTACATCAAAAGTTATGACAATTCTACCCTCAGCTGGTCGGAAGATGAGTAGCTTTGGTAAAATCCTCACTTCTCCTTCGATTCCCTTGACCCTTGGGCGACCCGAGCAACCTCCAAACCACCTCTTCATGACTCCTCGGGCACCACAACATGGTGGCACATGGCCTTGAGCACTTGGTTGCATCCGGAGCATTCATTGGCGTTCAAAACCGCCTTATTAGCACGTATTACCTGAAATACACAAAAACCTACCTTACGAGCAAAATGGGATAAAAAGGGATAAATGGGAATGAACCGCTACAAAAAACAAGCTAAAAGCCCCCAAGATTATACAATCTTGGGTGCGGATCAACTAGTCATGGGGTATAATGATTATCTCTAATGGCCTAATGGTTCAATTAGGGTTAGGAGGGTTCATAAGGCTCAAAAATGGTCAAAAAGGTCCATCTAGGGTTAGGGAAATGTAACTAAGTGAAATGGTAGTTAGGGTTTGCTAACTAATCGGTTAAAAACTAACTATACTTGCCATGTAGGATTTCTAGTAAAGAATATAATTTTAAGACCTTATTTCAAATATTAGGAAAATATACAAGTGTTTTTATAAGCATACTTGTCTTTAGAAAATGACTGGATTGTCCGGTGTTAAAAGATATAATTTTAAAAGTTTCAAATCTAATTATGGCGGATTATTAAAGACCAAAAAGGGATTTTTAAAAACAAATCCAAGTAATTAAAATAAAATTCAAATATTTAACGAAATTTTTATTTACCAAAAATCAGGGTTGTTACAGATTCATTAAAGGGTGAGATCTTTATACGGTCAATAGTCTTGGTGAGTTGGGTCGTAACATTATGTATATGACAGCTATTAATTATTGATGGAATCCACGTCCCAGGAGGGATTGATGATACCCCCTTGAGTAAGCTTATAAGTTTCGAATATGTCAAACCCTACAGGTGGATTTTGTATCTGACATATCGAATAAGTTAAGCGGATAGTCTTCAAGGTTAAGTTGTTGATTAAGTGGGAGATTGTTAGTAATTTATTTTAATCAACGGGTATCTGTAATCTTAACATGAGGAGATAAATAAGTATTTAATATCATGGAGCTCGTAATATAATTGAGATAAGGACGGGAGTGCAATTATAATTCTGTAGTGGGGTGAATTATAATTAGTGAAATAAGAAATAGAATCCTGGTGGGATTAGAGTTTCTTATTTACACTGGGAGCCCAGACTTATTACTCCTTAGGTACCTATCGTAGCCCTATATATATACACGTTATGCTCTCTAGGTTGAGATATACATTTTCTATTATTCACGAAATAAAGGCAGACTTAGAGAGAGCAAACAGATCACGAAAGAGTCCACACTCGATTCGTGTTCTAGACATGCATGGAATATGATAGAAGATCGTAAGGTGCTGTCGAGCAGTATACGTGGCTTATAGCAAGACGTGCTATAACAAGTTCAACCAGCGTTCGTGTCGCCGGGAGTTTTGGTAAAACCCTAATTCCGCCTTGTAGGATTTTTACAATTTGTGTTGTCTGATCTGTACGCGTCATTACTGGGTTCTGGGAATCGTTTCCCAACACCTGATCCTCATGACAGGGGCTGTACTTTTAATCAGGGTGAGGTATGTCTATATGAGTGCACCTTCCAAGCTGGTCTTCGCCTTCATTTCCCTCGAGTTGTTCGTGAGCTTCTCGATCAACTTCGCTTGGCTCGGGGCAACTTATGCCTAAAGGATGGCGGATCCTGCTTGAAATGATTGTTCTTTTCGAGGAGCGCGGTGGAGGAGGTCGATCAATGTCTGTAGATGACTTCCTCTACTGATACGCCCCGAAAGAGTCTAATTTTTATGCCGATTTCTGGTTTTGATTTTTGTATTTCCATTTCACCTTCATCTCCTTCTGGAAAATGCGTAATCATCTTTTATCGTGCTACGATCGATCATGTAATTTTCTAATAAACACTTGGAAAACAAAACTAAGTTTGAAGTAAAATATGATTGTCAGTCCTTCATCGACCGCCCGAGTGTTTGTTGGAAAAGGAAAGAAAGTAAACTGAACCTCTCTCAAAATGAAAGGGGTCGTTGCCGAGTTGAGCACAGGTAAGATTTGCTCGAGAGGGCATGTTAACTCGTCTGAGCGAATGGACTTGAGACAGGAGGGCAAGTTAGCTCGACTGTCTTGATGATGAGCGGACGGGAGTGCAAGTTAGCTCAACCATCGCTTAGAAATGTGTCAAGAGTGCAAGTTAGCTCGACTGTCATTTAGAAATGTGTTGGAGTGCAAGTTAGCTCGACCGACTTGGCGATGAGCGGACGGGAGTGCAAATTAGCTCGACCGTCGTTTAGAAATGTGTTGGGAGTGCAAGTTAGCTCGACCGACTTGGCGATGAGCGGACGGGAGTGCAAATTAGCTCGACCGTCGTTTAGAAATGTGTCGGGAGTGCAAGTTAGCTCGACCGACTTGGGGATGAGCGGACGGGAGTGCAAGTTAGCTCGACCGTCGCTTAGAAATGTGTCGGGAGTGCAAGTTAGCTCGACCGACTTGGCGATTAGCGGACGGGAGTGCAAGTTAGCTCGACCGTCGCTGTGAAATGTGTTGGGAGTGCAAGTTATCTCAACCGACTTGGCGATGAGCGGACGGAAGTGCAAGTTAGCTCGACCGTCGCTGTGAAATGTGGTTGGGCCATGGTGATTATCTCTTTTTGTTCGGAAGGACGAGATTTTTGTTTTTAGGCACTTCGTAATCTTCTTTGTCAGCCACTTGACTTTTTGCGAGAGCATTTGGCTCTGCTCGGCTAACTGCAACTGATTTGTGAGGCAGTTAGACCGCAAATCAGAGATATATTTTCGAGGTGCACATGTACATGGTTAGTGCTTGGAGTTGTTCTTTGGTGTTTAATTGGTAGTGGAAAAATTCTACATGTTCTTCGGCAAAGCACTGCATGGTGTTGCGGGGTTCAGCAGATTGCACTGGGAACTTGATGAGGATATTTTTAGACTATGCTAACGAGCGTTGTTCTGTCAACACGTGTCAAGAGGTGACCCGCTCGGTCGGACAGCCGTCGCTCGGTCACATTCAAGTCGCTCGGTCAGATTCCTCCAACCTCGCTGGGACGACAGGATAAGCGCTGGCTGGGTCAATACGGTTACACCCGCCGGTATCCTCGGACGTGAGGAGGGCAACCCCACGTCCCCTGGATTCCTGGACTACGGAGCCATGACTCCCACGTCCACCACTCACTCCAGTTCGGACGGGAGTCCCCCCACCTCGGGGGACTTCAACCGTCGTCGTAGCCCACGATCTGCCACCTTCGTGCCCCTCGCAGGGACACGAACCACCTCGCCTATAAATGGGCAGCTCATCCATGGGTTTAAGGTACGTACAAAACTCTACCCGCTAGGTACACAGAGCCGTAATCTCTTATACTCTTGCTGACTTAGCCATCGGAGGGTCCACGACTGGAAACACCCCCAGTCCCCGGACGCTGTTTTGCAGGAACTCCTCGAAGACGGAGCTCGGATTGACCGTCCGGTTTTGGGCATCAACAGTTTGGCGCCGTCTGTGGGAACCGACGAGTTTCCTACTTCATAAATTCAACTGTTTCAGAATCCCGGAAGAATGGTCAACACGAGAGCCGGAAGCCAACGAAACGGCCCAGATGGAGAAGACCGCGGTAACCCTCTCCAGGAGCAGGTTAATCAACTCACTCAAATGGTTAACCAGCTCCGGGAGCAGAACGCGGAGCTTCTCCAACGCCTCCCTCAACCAACTCCCCCTAACGAAGAGCGGGAGGCGAGCGGAGATTCACCAGAGATTCAGGGCACCCACCATGGTGGGAACCCCTCCGACACAGCTGATCATCACCAATCCACGGCGGCTGGTGATAATAGCTTCGTCGCCCTCCGACACAGGAATGCTCCCAACTCCGGGTCATCATTGGCTCAGGGGGCTGCGTTCAAAGAACTGCAGGAGAAGATGGACCAGGTGCTGAAGCAGGTTAACGATCGAGGGGCCAGGACTGTGGAGAATCTGGTTCAGAAGACCAATCTCCCTTTCACGGTCGAAGTCACCATTTACCCACTCCCTCAAAAGTTCAGGCTCCCATCGCTTGAGCCTTTTGATGGATTGGGCGACCCGCTCGACCATCTGGAGACATACAAGGCCTTCATGACGTTGCACGCTTGTCCGGACCAGATCATGTGTCGAGCCTTCCCCACTACTTTAAAAGGCTCGGCCAGGGTTTGGTTTGGAAAGCTCAAACCGGGCTTAATTGGGACGTTCGACGAATTGAGCAAACTGTTCATCGAGCATTTCTACAGCGGACGGCGTCATCACAGGCCAGCTACCTACCTTCTCAACGTCAAGCAGAAGGAAGGAGAATCGCTCCGCGATCACCTTAAGCGTTTCAACAACGAGGCGCTCCTAATTGACGAAGTAGACGACAAAGTGGCTCTCACCACCTTTATTGGTGGGCTCCAGCCTACCAAATTCTTCGAATCTGTCTCCGAGAAGCCGCCATCTAGCATGGCGGAGTTAATGAACAAGGCTCAGAAGCACATCAACGCCGAATAGGCAATGGCCGCTCGACGTCACTCGGATGAAGCATCAGGCAGTGGCAAACGGAGGCATGAAGCGGAGCAGTCCAAACCCCGGAAGGAGGCCAAGCCGGAGAAGAAGCTGAGAGGGGAGGATCGATCACGTGCTCGCGGACGTTTCGAGCAGTTCACACCGCTAAACGCAACGCCCGAGCAGGTGCTGGTTCACTTGATCAACGATCCAGAGCTTCGTTGGCCCAAAGTAATGAAACCAGGGGTCCCTAGAGACCAAAGCAAGTACTGTCGCTTCCACAGGGATCATGGACACGACACCTCCGACTGTATTGAGCTCAAGAAACAGATTGAGAATCTGATCCAGCGCGGGCGCTTGCGGAGATTCCTTCAAGACAAGCCTGAGCCGTCCGCTCGGCCCCAGCACCAGGACAGGCGGGAAGACCGTAACCCTCGCACTAATCCGGAACCCCGCAGAGCACTCGGAGAAATCCACACTATCTCTGGTGGGTATGCCGGGGGTGGCGAGTCCAGTACTTCCAGACGTGCCCACGCCCGCAAGTTACGATCAACAGAGATCCTCCACACCGAGAGGCCTCGGAAGGAAAGGAGAATGGAAGAGCAAACCATCAGTTTTCATGCCAGCGACTCCACAGGCGTCCAGCACCCTCATGATGATCCGCTAGTGATCACCATCACTATTGGAAACTTCAAAACCAGCAGGGTCCTCGTTGACAATGGAAGCTCTGCAGATATCCTTTTTTCCGGGGCCTTCCATCAAATGGGGATCCCAAAGGACAAACTGCAGCTTGTCCGGTCCCCGTTGGTGGGTTTCTCCGGCGAAAAGGTTCAACCCATGGGGACGATTGATCTCCCAGTCACCATGGGGGCTGAGCCTTGCCAGATCGTGAAAATGGTCAAGTTCCTCGTTGTGGACTGCCCCTCTGCTTATAACGCAATTCTCGGGCGCACGGCCCTCAACAGCATGAAGGCGGTTACCTCCACGTACCATCTGGTGATCAAGTTCCCAACCGAAAACGGTGTGGGGATTCAGAAGGGAGATCAAGCCTCAGCACGAGAATGCTACGTCGCCACCCTTAAAGAAAAACGATCACACCAAACCTTCATGGTAGACGCCCTCGAAGTACGCGACGAGAAGGAGGAAATTCACGCGGAGCCAGTAGAAAAGCTGGACAAGACAGACATAGGAGAAGGCCGATGTCTTTAGATTGGCTCACTGCTCCCCACTCAACTAAGGGAGCAGTTGGTCACTTTCCTGAAAGATAACAAGGACGTCTTCGCCTGGTCTCATGCGGACCTGACAGGGATCGATCCCAAGATAATGACCCACCACCTGAACATGGATCCCACTTTCAAACCTGTAAAACAGAAATCGAGAATCTTCGGAAAGGAGAGGAGCGATGCCGTCCTTGAGGAAATTCAGAAGCTGATCGATGCTGGATTAGTCCAGGAGGTGCAATATCCTGACTGGTTGGCCAACGTGGTGTTAGTCAAGAAGGCGAATGGCAACTGGCGCATGTGTGTGGACTTTAAAGACCTGAACAAAGCTTGCCCGAAGGACAGCTACCCACTCCCCAGGATTGACCAGCTGGTTGATTCAACAGCGGGACATGAACTCCTGAGTTTCATGGACGCTTTCTCTGGATACAATCAGATCCTGATGCACCCGGCCGACCGGGAAGGTACGTCTTTCATCACCGAGCGAGGGCTATTCTGCTACCGAGTTATGCCGTTCGGACTAAAAAATGCAGGAGCGACCTACCAACGTTTGGTTAACCAGATGTTCGCCGGTCAAATAGGCCGGAATATGGAAGTATACGTGGATGACATGCTTACTAAGAGCAAGTCAGCCTGCGATCACCCAACCGACTTGGCTGAAACTTTTCAAATCCTCAGAAAATTTAGCATGAAGCTTAATCCAACCAAGTGCGCATTCGGAGTAGGGGCAGGAAAATTCCTTGGGTTCATGGTTAGCCAGCGAGGAATCGAAGCCAATCCCGAGAAGGTTCAAGCAGTGATCAACATGCAGGCACCAAGAACAATCAAGGAGGTTCAATGCCTTACCGGGCGAGTGGCAGCGCTCAACCGATTCGTCAGTCGGTCGACGGACAAGTGCCTCCCCTTCTTCAAAACTCTGCGGAAAGCTTTCGAGTGGACCAACGAGTGCGAAGAAGCGTTCGCACACCTAAAGGCCTACCTCAGCTCTCCTCCCTTACTCTCCAGGGCCATTTCAGGAGAGCAGCTTTACCTGTACTTGGCAGTCTCCCCAAACGCAGTCAGCTCAGCCCTCTTCAGAGAAGAGCGAGGTATTCAGAAGCCAGTATTTTATGTTAGCAGAGCTTTCCGCGGCCCAGAAGTCAGGTATCCACTCATTGAACAACTAGCTTTTGCTTTGGTTATCTCGGCGAGACGCTTGCGCCCTTATTTTTGCTCACACACCATTGTGGTGCTGACCGACCGACCGCTCAAACAAGTGCTTCAAAAGCCTGAGTTATCCGGGCGGCTCATCCAGTGGTCTATCGAGCTCAGTGAGTTCGATATTGTATACCAGCCACGCAAGGCAAGGAAGGGACAGGTCATGGCAGACTTCCTGGCAGAATTCACTAACCCTTTACAGGAAGAAGATGAGGTGGTTGAAACAAAGGGACAAGACGTGGTATGCTGGACAGTCTACGCAGACGGCTCGTCCAACAAATCTGCAAGCGGCGCTGGGATTGTGCTTATCTCCCCATTCGGTGAGCAAATGGAATATGCACTACGATTTGGGTTCAACGCAACCAACAACGAGGCCGAATATGAGGCAGTCGCTGTTGGGTTGCTGCTATGCTCACAGATGGGAGCTAAAGTGGTCAAAGTCCTCAGCGACTCCCAGTTGGTGATCAATCAATCCAACGGGGAAGCCGAGGCCAAAAACGAGAAGATGAAGAAGTACTCGGAGCTAGTCGCCAGGATCAGAGCAACCTTCGAGAAAGTGACCTTCTTACAGGTCCCACGTGAGGAAAACCAGAAGGCGGACTCCTTGGCTCGCTTGGCAAGTGCTCCTGACGAACACCTGGGGCCCATGACTGCTCTCCAATACCTTGCAGAGCCAAGCATCGATGACCAAGAATCCGGAGAAGTCCAGGTTATCCAATCCCATGCAGAATGGGCAGAATCCATCATTAAATTCCTCCAGGATGGGGAACTTCCCTCGGACAGAAGGGAAGCGAATAAACTCAGGTACCGGTCAGCAAGATACCTCCTGCAGGATGGCACCCTCTACAAGAGAGGCTACACCTACCCTTATCTCAGGTGTGTCTCAGATGTGGAGGGTCAATTCATTCTGAGGGAGATTCACGAAGGAATCTGCGGCAACCATTCCGGGGGCCGAGCGCTGGTATTCAAGGCACTTCGAGCGGGCTATTACTGGCCCACCATGAAGGCCGACTCCAACAACTTCGTGCGTCGATGCGACAAATGCCAACGCTTCGCTAATATCCCCCATCAGCCTCCAGAGCCACTTACGCCCATCGATAACCCTTGGCCGTTCGCGCAATGGGGGATCGACATCATTGGCCCCTTCAAATTGGGGCCAGGGCAGCACAAGTTTGCCATAGTCGCAATCGACTATTTCACTAAGTGGGTGGAAGCAAAGCCGCTCGCCAAAATCACTCAAGAGGCAGCAAGAGATTTCGTCTGGAAGCACATTGTTTGCAGGTTCGGGATTCCCCATGCCATCGTCTCGGACAACGGCAAGCAATTCGACAATGAGATGATACGAGATTTTTGGGAGCAGTTCAACACCAAGTGCAAATACGCAACTCCTGGTCACCCTCAGGCCAATGGGCAGGCAGAGGTCACCAATCGCACCCTTCTTGGCATCATCAAAACCAGGCTGGACGATGCCAAAGGGTTATGGGCAGGAATGTTACCAAGCACCCTCTGGGCATACCACACCACTGTACGCACCCCGACGGGACAAACTCCCTTCCAGTTGGCCTTTGGCTCTGAAGCGGTCATCCCAGTTGAGGTCGCTATCCCAAGCTACAGGGTCCAACACTACAATGCAGAGCAGAACGACAGGGCCCTCAGCCTAAACCTCGACTTGCTCGAGGAAACCAGGCGAGTGGCCGCAGTCAGAGTGGCCGCATACCAACAGAAGGCGAAGCTTTACTTCGACAAGAAGGTCAAACACAGAGCTTTCCAAGTTGGTGATCTAGTCTTGAAAAAGGTGCTGGAGAAGAAGAAGCTTGGCAAGTTGAATCCGAAGTGGGAAGGCCGTTCCAGGTCCAAAAGATCATCAAGCCCGGGGTATACCAACTAGTCACCATGTCTGGTTGGAAACTCCCTCACCCGTGGAACGCGGACAATCTGAAGATTTATTATCAGTAAATTCCAATTTACTTTTCTTTAAATTTGTTTCTTGACCCTCGTACAGTTGGGTCCAGTAATTTCATTTTTTAGGCTATACGCCTCTATCCCTATCTCATTCGGTGAGTTTCTAGACGATCGATTTGTAAATCTCTCTTTTAACCATCAATGAAAATATCCATGTTTTTCCTTTTCAAACAAAGATTGTCCCGGAAAACCACGAATAAATAAAACGATTTGAAGAGACTAACACGGCCCTCTTCGGTCGGTCAGCGAGTTAACACGCTCTCCTGACAGGACGGCACTCGTCTATAAATAAAACGATTTGAAGAGACTAACATGGCCCTCTTCGGTCGGTCAGCGAGTTAACACGCTCTCCTGACAGGACGGCACTCGTCTATAAATAAAACAATTTGAAGAGACTAACACGGCCCTCTTCGGTCGGTCAGCGAGTTAACACGCTCTCCTGACAGGACGGCACTCGTCTATAAATAAAACGATTTGAAGAGACTAACATGGCCCTCTTCGGTCGGTCAGCGAGTTAACACGCTCTCCTGACAGGACGGCACTCGTCTATAAATAAAACGATTTGAAGAGACTAACGTGGCCCTCTTCGGTTGGTAAGCGAGTTAACACGCTCTCCTGACAGGACGGCACTCGTCTATAAATAAAACGATTTGAAGAGACTAACACGGCCCTCTTCGGTCGGTCAGCGAGTTAACACGCTCTCCTGACAGGACGGCACTCGTCTATAAATAAAACGATTTGAAGAGACTAACATGGCCCTCTTCGGTCGGTCAGCGAGTTAACACGCTCTCCTGACAGGACGGCACTCGTCTATAAATAAAACGATTTGAAGAGACTAACATGGCCCTCTTCGGTCGGTCAGCGAGTTAACACGCTCTCCTGACAGGACGGCACTCGTCTATAAATAAAACGATTTGAGAGACTAACGTGGCCCTCTTCGGTCGGTCAGCGAGTTAACACGCTCTCCTGTCAGGACGGCGATCGTCTATAAACAATTGATTTCAAGAAACAAACGGACTCTCCTCCAACGGACGGCGGAACTATACGAGTCAAAGGGTGAACGGTATCATTTCACTTTCGTTTAAGTTTTATGCATAAGTAACCATATTGCGTAACTTTAGGCCTACATCTTTTTTATGCAGTCATTCACAAAGAGGTTTCATGATGAAAGGAAATTTTTCATTAAACTAAACCCCTCTTTTAATTCGGGAGGAGGGGGAAGACTCCCGTTACAAAAAAAAAAAAAGAAGAAAAAACCCTGAAACCAAAGCGAGTCCGCAGGAGGCCATTAGTTTGGCCCGTCCTCGCGCCCTCTCTTAGCCTCGGGGGAGGCCGACGGCGAGCCCTCGGGGGGGGGTTACCATGCCCCGTGGAGGAGATGGAGTCGCCGGTCGAGGGCCATGAAGGGGGTTCCAGCCTGTTATCAGCAGGAGCCGGACCACTTTCTCCGCGTTCCGAACCGTGTCTTCCATCACCTCCACCCTCGCGGACAGCCCCTCCACGACACCACTCAGTCCCTGCACCTGCTGGCAAAGGTTCTCCAGAGTGTTGTTGATATCACGCGACATTTTGCAGACTCTTTCCTTTCTCTCTTTCCCTCAGAAATGAAAAGTTTTGTGGGGGAGAAGGAGTACCAAGGGTCCGCTTTTATAAAAGGAGAAATCAACCAACTCTTTCGAAATTTGAATCAATTAATAACTGCCTTAATGGCGGTAGAAGTGGAAGTGTTGTTAAAATTCCTTGGGAAATTAAACTACTTTGATGTCTAGCCTGAATGCTCTCCTCGTTTGGTGGGATACACTTGCGCCAACTGCCAGAGTGTACACAATCACTCGCTCGACGGCGTAATTACTACCACTCTTTTGTCTGGGCGTCAGCCCAAGAGTACGGGATAGCCTGCATTAATTAATTAAGTGCACCTCACATGATTACTTTCTTAGCTATACAAAGCATGCATTTAATGATCAAATCTGCTTGATTCGGTGAGCCTCTCTCGCCCATCATTGAGGTTATCCAGTGCTCCCGAGGGGAACCGCTCGGTCTGACAGACACGCTCGTTCAACACCTGTTTACTCGCTCGGCTCTCGACGGGTCATTCAGTGTGACACTCCACCCAAAACTCTCTTGGGGCGGAATCAAAGACAAGCAACGGATAAACAGATACAACAAACAACGATCATGCCCCTAGAGGGACGAAACCCGTTCTCCATCTTGGAATAACAAACAAGAAAACATTGTTATACCCAATTATACGGTGGAATGCCCAGTTATACGGTGGAATGCCTGATTATACGGTAGTACAGGTTTTTCAGTTGCGAAAATAAAGCAAACTACGTCAAGACAAAAATACAGGAAATTTGGGCATAGAGGCCAGCCAGGTTCAGCTCTGGGCGTCGTCATCTTCGTCATCACCTCCACCACCACCTGTCTCGGTGTTCTCCACATCAGACGGAGGCTCAGGCTTCAGCTCGCTCAGGTCAAGGTCGGTATACTTGGCCTTCACACGCTTAATGGCTTGCTCGAAGCCACCAGAAAAGTATAGCATTTGCTCGCTAGCGCATTCGTCAGAAGCCTTGTACTCCTCTACCGCCTGGGCAGTAGCGGCCCTCGCTTGGCCGAGGTTGCTTTGAAGCTTCAGGATCATGGTGGACTGCCGGGTGGTGGTGTTCTCGGTTGCCTGCTTCAGTGCTCTCAACTCCTCCTCCCTTCCTGACAAGGCCTCCCTCAAGTTCTTCAGATCTGCCTCGGACTTCTCTTGAACTTCTTTGGCCGCTTGACGCAACCGCTCCGCCTCCCCTCTCGCTCGGCCAGCCTCCTCTACGGCTTGTTGCAGTGCTGAAGGGCAGCCGGAGTGAGTCCTCTCTAGCTGCTCCAAGGAGTTGCGACACTCCAGGGCTTGGCGCATGACACCATGAAGCCTTAGCTCTCGGTCGGCCAGCCTCCTAGCAACGACTACTCCTTCAGCAATGGCCTACAGATAACGAATACAAGAACAGTCATTAGGCATCAATAGGTTTCGTCACAAGAGCGGGTATTGAAAAGCAACACTTACCCTACTCAGATGCAGCTCGAAGTTCCTCAGCAGCTTCTCCGCCGGCAGCGAAGCGAGGCCGTCGTAGACAGGTTGGGCAAAGGCGTTCAATGCTCGGTGACTGGCAGACGGGTCCGACAGGATGCTCCCTTTCACCGGGATTGTTGCGTAATCATTCGCCGCTGGGTATATCAGCCCAGCCATGCTCGCCATCTCTGTTTCTGTCCACGGGGCTGCAGGGGTAGAAGGGGATGTTTGAAATGCAACTTTCTTTAAAGAAGTCGGGTCCTTTACCGTCGGAGAGGGTGACCGCTCTTTCTCGCTTTTCTTCTGTTCGGTCGGACCGGGGAGCTCACCTTCTTTCACGAGGGATTCCAACACCCGGCCGATCGAAATGTCAGGGTTCGCCATCTCCGCGGCAAGGGCCTCGTCCTTGTCGGTTATCTCCGCAACTCTCTTCCTCTTCTTCTTGCCCAGGGCCTTCAGGGCCGATCCACCGGCTGCTTCTAGCGTTTTTTCCAAAATCTCCTTGCCAATCCTCAGGCGGGAGAGCCTGGTGGGAGCCACTGGTGGAAGGTTTGTTGGAACGGCCACTCGGGCCCTCATCTGGGTATAAGCCACCTTGTCAAACGGCTTGATATCTGGAGGTGAGAACACAGTTAAAGCAATAGACAGTAAATGGGAAGAACACGGTCAAAGGCAGATAAGGAGAAGGGATTAAACGTTACCCGCAGGATTTGGCCCCAGTAGGTGGTCGAACAGCTTCTGAGGGTTCACCAACTCCTCAAAGGGGATCTTCTCTTTCCGCATGGCCGCAATCAGTCCGTCAATGTCTGGGTTGGGGTTCTCCACCCGCCGGAAGTCACTCGGCTCGGGGTCTCCCCACACTGTCTGGATCCCTGGGGTGTTGGAACCGACCACTTCATCACTTTGATACTCCCATCCTTCTCCAGAAATGAAGAAGAACTTCTCTTTCCATTTTTTGACAGACGATGGGTACCCAAACACGATCTGGCGACCGTCAAGTGCTTGAAAGTACCAGAAGCCCGCATCTCCCACCTTTGGGGTATAGCAGTAAAAGAAATCGTCGATCGTCATAGGGCGGCCCTCAGCACCCAACGCCTCGAACATCATAAATGCCCCGAAGAAGATGTTCCAAGCATTTGGCATAAGCTGCCCAGGGGCAAGCTTCATGCGGCCCAGCAGCTCTCGGACGATCCGTGGAAATGGGACTCGCAGCCCAGCGAAGAAGGCGTGCTCATAAACACACACCTCGCCCTCTGCAAAGGAGCAAGCCCTCTCTTCCGGACGGGCCGCTCGGAGGGTCACAGAATCCGGGATCTGGTAGGCCGCTCTGATCGTCCCTAGGTCCTCCTCGTAAATCACGCTCACAAGCGTTTCAGCCCTAAACGACGGGACCTTGACGACGGTCTCCACATCGATGACATTGGCAGGGACAGTCTCTTCCATCTCAGGTACAGGGGAATCGGAAGCAAGACAGGAGAGATCCCTCACGAAGCGCAAGAACGGCTCTTGACTGGTGTACCAATGGAGAAGGGGTTTTAGGGCTTGTCGCTCAAAACGGAATCGCAACAACTGGTTCCACACTCGAAGAGCACCAAATAATTCCTTCAATCTGTAATGAGGAACCACGGGCTCGATCGCTTGAAGGGGAAAATCAACCCCGGGTATCGGATCACCCGGATTGGCGTCTGTTTCAGGATCCAGCGTTGCAAATCGACTTGGGGGGCAGAAAACGAGGAGTGTTTGGGAATAGCTGCATGGTCGTATTTGTACCCTTCCTCGGGTGCGCGAATCAAGGAAAATCCTTGGACTTCTCGACCGTCCGATCATGAACAAGCAGGATCTGCCGCCAGATCCCCAACCACAGCCGTCCTCGTATCTCGGGAATTTTGAAATTTGGAAAACCCAACTTCACGTGGGGTGTGTATTTTGGCGGTTACTCATCATTATCCTCGGGTAAAGGGAGACTTCTTTCCCTCGCATTAACTACCTCGGGCACCGCGTTCACAAGCGGAGCAATTATTCCCAGCGTCGAGACTCGCTCTGCTCGACTTGGGAATGGGGGGCAACTGATGAGGATATTTTTAGACTATGCTGACGAGCGTTGTTCTGTCAACACGTGTCAAGAGGTGACCCGCTCGGTCGGACAGCCGTCGCTCGGTCACATTCAAGTCACTCGGTCAGATTCCTCCAACCTTGCTGGGACGACAGGATAAGCGCTGACTGGGTCAATACGGTTACACCCGCCGGTATCCTCAGACGTGAGGAGGGCAACCCCACGTCCCCTGGATTCCTGGACTACGGAGCCATGACTCCCATGTCCACCACTCACTCCAGTTCGGACGGGAGTCCCCCACCTCGGGGACTTCAACCGTCGTCGTAGCCCACGATCTGCCACCTTCGTGCCCCTCGCGGGGACACGAACCACCTCGCCTATAAATGGGCAGCTCATCCATGGGTTTAAGGTACGTACAAAACTCTACCCGCTAGGTACACAGAGCCGTAATCTCTTATACTCTTGCTGACTTAGCCATCGGAGGGTCCACGACTGGAAACACCCCCAGTCCCCGGACGCTGTTTTGCAGGAACTCCTCGAAGACGGAGCTCGGATTGACCGTCCGGTTTTGGGCATCAACAGAACTCATTAAATTGGGTTCTCGGGTCGGCGAACAGCTCCGCAATTACCTCTTTGTGTGGCCCGTGATCCTTGATCCTCGTTCCTCCGATGGCGGTTCGATGGTAGATGAGTCTTCGTCTCCTAGCCTGCACAGGAAGCGTACGACTAAGACCTGGCCGGGGGTTGTCCCGGCAAGGCCCTCCGGCGAGAGGATAAGTAAAGTGTAGGGAGAGGAAGCAGAAGGTTCAAGAGTGTATGGGTGTGAGTATAGAGTAGCGTGTCCCCGTTAGGGTTTTCATCACTAGATATTTATAGGGCCTCCTGGCTTGCTCTCCAAGTACGATCGCGTGCCTTTCACGGGCCGAGTGACGTCATAGTGACATCACGAAATAGATCTGGTAACCGTTTTCGGGGCTGAGCTGGCACACCTATGTGCGCCCATGATCATCTTCTGTTATAACCGCCTCTGCACGTGGCAGGACGCGTGGCTTAACAGCTAGCCGTCTTCGGCTGCCAGCCGTGCTCTGAAGGTGGCCGAACACGGATAATGCCGAGCCTGGCTATGTGTCCAAGGGGGAAGGTAACATCGCCGTAGACCTTGCCGACGGCAGAGTCCGAGCACGGGATTATCCTCTGCCGAGCCCGTGGCAAGTCGAGTGTCAAATGACGGAACACCGATGGCGCCGTACGCAAGGCCTACGTCTGTCAGGGAGCGGGTTCGGCTCGCACCACTGAGAACACTTATGTTCGGCCTGCTACAATAGCCCCTCAATCTTTGCCGATGCCGAGCACGTGGCAGGGATTGAAGTCAAGCATTGGCCAAACCTGTCGACTGCCGAGCACGATCTTCGCTTGTAAGGTGAGCCTTCGCTGAACAGAATCCATCCTCCTCTTCAGGAGCAACATCAGTCGTTAACGGAGAGCCTTAATGGAGGAGTGCCAGATGTTGCTCTATGGCTGGGTACGGCTGGAGAGGGGACGGCTGGCAAACCCTACAGGATGTCCTTTCTACGCCTCGTGTAATGCGCTGAGTGGTCAGTGGTTCGGCGGTGCAATGATGGGCGGGAAACTCAAAAACCTAAACCGTAGCCCTATAAAAGGGGTGAGGCGAGGAGAGAGAAAGTCTCAGACTTTTTCTCTCTCCACAACTCCATCGTGAGAACTCCGAAGTGCACCGGTTCATCTTCTGGTCTTGATTCCCAGCGTTCTTGCCACCAAATCTCGCCACAAATCCAGGTATGTGTTCGATTCTTGCTTCCTTTCACTTTTCTGCAATTTTTTTTGGCATTTCCTCTTGCTTTTCTGGGTTTTTGGGGCATTTTTGTTCTGAGTGAACAGTGCACCTTGGAGATGAATGAACTGTTCATCTCCTTCTTCAACCTGTTCTTCCGAGCATGGAACCTCCAAGGGGTTCTGGGCTTGGCCGTTGATGGAGTAGGCCGAGCCCCAGTCTCTGATGTTTGGTAGGTTCAGACCGAACATGATTTGGCCGAGCCTTGAGAAAGACGATGGGGTGGGCCAGTTAGGATGCCGAGCGTAGTGAGATCCCTGTTTTCTAGCCGACGACGAGGTCTCATGTTTCTATTTTTTTGACTTTGTTAGGTCTGGCTCCCCTAATCATCGTCATCTCATCTGACTCTGAAAGTTTAGGGGACGATTCTGCAAATCTTGTGATCTGAGAATACTTGGAGATACACCGAAGCCGACGTCAAGCTTCATCCATTGCCTTGAATATGTCAGTTTCTAGCGACTCCAACGCCAAGCGTGACCATGAATACGACGGCGGGTTCAACACTGAACCAGAGATAACCTTCTCCACTAGCACAGAATCCGAAGCCGAGCATGAACTTGGGCCTGAGGCCGAGTCCAGGATTCGTTCCCAGGCCGGAGCTACGACCTCTTCTCAATCTGCACCTGCCGAAACCTTATCTGGGGACAGGGAGTTCGCCGACCTCTTCGAGCGAGGGCAAGTTTGTCCCCATGCCCATTACTTCAGTGGGCGCCCTAATGAATATGCAGACTTCTGCCGAGCGTACCACATCCCAAACGATGTCGTCGTCCACCAGGTGGCTAGTAATAGGATTAGGGACAAGAGGGGAGATCATCCCGAACACATAACAGTCCCCCTGATGGCCGTATGTGAGGCTGGGCTTCGATTCCCTCTTCACCCGTTTCTGAGGAAACTGCTAGCTAGGTTCGGCATAGTGCCACATTTTTTCTCGATCAACAGTTACAGGATAGTGATGTCCGTAATTAAGTTGAAGGAACTGCACGATCTTGAATTCACCGTTGCCGACCTCTTCCATACATACATTATGTCTAGGCACGGGAAGACTGGTCGCAGGTATCTGTCAACGCGTAGCGGTAAGGAGCCCTTAATAAACGGTCTTCCCGACACTGACAAGTGGGCTAACTTTTATGTCGAAGTTAGCAGAAATTTCGAGTTTGGCAATTAGACTATGCGGCTGCATTCTGTGCCGAAGATAACGGACTTCTGAGGTTTCCTCTTCTTTCTTAGATCTGCCGAACACGATCCATTCTATTATTGAATTCATGATATTTCGCTAACACCTTCTCTTCTTTGCAGATCACCGAGCAATAACCAAGACCCAGAATTCTTTGGCCGTAGACGGTCATGTGGAGACGTTGAAGGTCTTCATCTGCCGCGACGTGCTGACGCTGCTGGGTTACGAACCTTCGTACAAAGGGAAATTGACGAAGAGGAAGAAGAAGGACAATGAGGCTGGGCCGAGCACGAAAGCTAAAGGTAAGAAGGCAGCTGCTGATGAGCAGGGTGTTGGTGGTAAAATTCCAAAGCCGAGCAAGAAGGCGAAGGAGCCGAGGCTTAAGTTCCCCACATTCAAGAAGTCAGCCGACTTCTGGTTTTAGGACAGTCAACCCGCCGACTTCCGAGGTATCGATATTCCTGCTCTCCGAACTCTGATCCCCGAATTTGCCGACGATATGGGCCGAAGGAATGTCCTAAAGGTTAACTTAAGAGATGGCGCCGTAGCTCACCAAAAGGTTGCTGCACCGTCCGAGAATCCTTCGAAAAAGTAGAAGGTTACACATGACTTCTTCCCCACCAGGCCGCCGACGCCGCTGCCAAAGGAGAGGGATCAAACCAAGTCATCGGCTGCGGGCGGCTCAAAAGCTGTGGAGAGGGCAGCAGGTTCAGGTGGCCGAGCGATCGTGCCGGAGTTTGCGCCATCGTTTGTGATGGCCGACGGCAGGGTGGTTACGGTTGAGGACAGCATCAAGGTGGAGCCTGGCCTCGCTGTGACCATGCTGCACGGACTAGCTCTGCCGAAGGACATGGACAGGGTTCCAGGGGAGCTTCAGCCGAGCTTGGTCCATACCAGTGCTTATCTCGTCCAGGTACGCTTTTGACTTTGTTTTTTAGTTTTTTATTATTTTTTGAAGTTTTGTCGAGGCTGATGACTTGTCTCGTGTAGGCTGGGCAAGCTTTGCTGCGTGCTTCTCGTCAAGCCGAGCACTTGGCCGCTAAAAGGACTCGTTACCGTGATGACGCGAAAGCCGAGCGTGAAAAGACAAAGGCTGCAAAGAACGGCTTGAGGCTGGCCAAGTCCAGGGTTGCCAAGCTCGAAAAAGAGAGGGATGAAGCCCTTGAGAAAGCCAAGGAGTCTGACTGCGAGCTCGATCAAGTTGTGAGGAGGGAGAAGAGGAAGATGAAGGAGGTGGACGAGAAGGCCTACCAGGCAGGGTATGATCGAGCCGGAGCAGAGTACATGAGAGATGCTCGGTCGATGGTGAATGAGGAGGTCCAGAAGAGGGTTCCTATTGCTTACCGAAAAGGGTACAAGGCTGGGGTGCAGGCTGCTTGTGGGGTTATGCAGCTGGAGCCTGATATGAACTTGATGAAGACCATCCCTACAGCCGTAGTGCCCGAGATCATGCTGCCGTACACGAAGGAGGAATGTGCCCCACTTCCTCCGGAGGAGTTTTCTGAGAGCGAGGAAGACGTTGATGATCTGACTGTGGCCGACGCTGAAGGTGGAGGGGATGGTTCAAGTGGGAGGAAGAAGGCCGAGGCTGAAAACGCCGAGCAAGGCACCGAGCAAGCTGAGAAAAACGATGAAGTGGCTATTGATGCCGAGGACGGTGCTGCTCGTGTTGCTGAAGTTGCAGCAAAGGGTGATCCTCCCCAAATTTAGAGTTTCAAGTTTCTTAGAGTTGTGTTTTTTTTCCCTTTGAACTTTTGAAGTTTTTTGTTGGACTGGACGGCTCCGAACTTGGGAGTTTACCGTGCCAGGTGTAATAGTTAACTTGGGGGTCGACACCGAACGGTTTACAACGCCGTACTTCCTAGCTTTAGGATCTTTGACAACACTTGTCTTTATTTCAAAGTTTTGAATGAATGCATGGCTTCTTTTTGCAATGTCTCTGTTAATGCCGAGCTTGACTGATTGCCTTCATGTCTTCACAAGATTTTGTAGGTCTTGCATGTTTATGAATGTGTAGTTGTCCGTAGCCCCCACTTTGGTTTGGGTTCGGCAGAATAGTTGAGAATCTTTCATGATCGAAATGGTTTAAGTATAGATATTGCAGCCGAGCCTTGACCAAAGTATTATTGTCCTTCGAACAGGTCACCGAACATGAGACTTTTGAAGCTGTTATAATTCAGTTTGTTTTGATTGTAAGATTGTAAGAATGTGAGATGCCCCTTGCCAGTGGCTGGGACTCGGCCAAAGTGTCAGCCCCTAGCCATGGTAAAGGAACGTTAAGAGTAGCTGATTGATTTGTGTGTTCTTTGCTCACCAAAATGTGAGTGTGGATTTTCGGTGGTCGACCATGATGTCTTGCCAATCCGAGCCGAAGCCTAAGTTCCATTAGAAATGTGTATTTTAGGCTCGGCGGACCGTACGTCCATTGATTGCTTCTTTGGGCGGTAATGGTGGCCGAAGCAAGAAAGGGCTTTTTAAGGAGCCGTATGTGGTGTGATCGAAGTCAACGTTTGTGTTCGGCGTCGCAGCCGAAGGTCGAATGATGCTTGAAATGCTTTTGAAAACTTTTGATCAAAAAAGATTGTCATTTCATTGATAGTTCTTCGAAGTACAGGGAAAATATTGAAGATAAAAATAGTAACAGTGGGTCGAGGCCCTTCTTTGAAACGAAAAAGAAAAATATAAAAGATTCAGGCCGAGGCTAAAGAAAACTGAAACTCTTTTTGCATGAAGTGTTGGCCGAAGGTAGTTGTCAGCCTGATGTGTTGTGGGAGAAGCGTCACATGTATGCCCCCCTTAGGTTCTGTGCATTCCATGGGTTGGTGAGCACCTTCCCTTTCATGTCTTTGAGGGTGTAAGCCCCTTCACCAGCAACTTTGACGATGCGAAAAGGCCCTTCCCAATTAGGCATGAATTTTTTCTTCTTGCTTGCTTGTACGACCTTTCGCCAAACCAAATCGTCAGGCTTGAACTTCTTGATTCGAACACTCCTATTGTATCCTTTGGCAACTTGCTGTTGATATTCGGCAAGCTTCAGCCGAGCGTCATCGCGTTTTTCTTCAGCCAGAATTAGCTCTTGCTCCACGGCTTCATCATTTGTCTGTGGGTTGAAGTTTTCCGTTCGGAGGGTTGGGAACCGTGACTTCAGTGGGATGACGGCCTCCATGCCGAATGCCATCGAGAAGGGGGTTTGGCCTGTGGAACGACGTGGTGTGGAGCGGTAAGCCCATAAAACTCTGGGGAGTTCTTCTGCCCATTTTCCTCTCTTTGAGTTCAATCTGCGTTTTATCCCTGCACAGACTGTCTTGTTCGAGGCCTCGGCTTGGCCATTTCCTTGAGGGTAAGCTGGGGTTGAGTTGAAGAATCGTATGCCGAACTCCTCACAGAGACTTGTGAGGCCGTCCCCAACAAATTGGGTGCCGTTGTCAGAGACGATGGCATAGGGTACGCCAAACCTTGTCACAATGTTTCTCCATACGAATCGTCGAACGTCTGCTTCTGTGATGGTGACGAGGGCCTCGGCTTCTACCCACTTTGAGAAATAATCTGTTGCAGTGATCAAGAATTTGAAGCCTCCAGGTGCTGTCGGGAGTTTCCCGACGATGTCGAGCCCCCATTGCGCGAATGGCCATGGACTTGTGATGGGGGAGAGGTTCTGAGCCGGCTGCTTGGGGATTGGGGAAAATAGTTGGCACGGTCGTCACCTCCGGACGATTTCTTCGCAGTCTTTTTTCATGTTTTTCCAAAAGTATCCTTGACTCATCGCGCGTTGGCATAACGAACGACCACCAGAGTGGCAGCCGCAGCTTCCGGAGTGCAATTCATCAAGGATCTCGGCAACTTGGTTTGGGTGGATGACGAGAAGATAGGGCCCCGAAATGGATTTTCTATAGAGTTGACCGCTCTCAGAGAGCCAATAGTAAGCGGCCTTGTTCCTGATTCGAAAGGCTTCTTTTTTGTCGTCGGGTAAGGTGTCATTCCTCAGGAAAGCGATGATTTCATCCATCCAGCTTGGACCAAGTTCGATGTTGAGCACCTCTGGAGTTGTGTCAAAACTTGGGTGGTCGATGTTGCCGAAGTTTATTGTTCGGAACTCAGATGCTTTTGAGGCCGAGGAGAGGCCAGCAAGTGCATCTGCGTGTGCGTTGTGCTCGCAGTTGATTTTCTTGATGTTGAAATTTTTGAAGCGAGTGATGAGTTCTGCTACCGTGGCCTGGTACTTCATCATCCTTGGGTCCCGAGCTTCGTAGTCCCCCAGCACCTGATTGACTATAAGTTGAGAGTCGCAAAACACGGCCAAGTCGTCAACTTTCATTGCGATTGCTGAGCGTAATCCAGCAAGCAGTGCTTCATATTCGGCTTCATTATTTGTGGCGGGGAAGTCGATGCTGATGGCACTTTCGTGAAGAGTTCCGCAAGGAGAGACCAAGACGACTCCAGCTCCGGCCCCGTTGTTGTTGGAGGCGCCGTCAACTTGCATTCGCCAAGTGTCTCCCTGAAAGAGGAGCCACCGTCTCTCTTTTGTTTCGTGTTCTGCAGAGGGTTGGGTTGGAGGAGTGTTTAGGATCTCGGAGTCTTCTGGGGTGAGCTCGGCAATGAAGTCGGCGAGGACTTGCCCTTTGATTGCCGTCCTTGGTTCAAAGCGGATGTCAAAATTTGCCAACTCTACCGCCCATTTGGATACTCTGTTTGAGAGGTCGGCTTTTCAAAAAAGCGCTTTGAGAGGATATTCGGTTAAGACCGTGATTGTATGTGCCTGAAAATACGGCAGAAGTTTTCTCACTGCAGATACAAGGGCGAGTGCCAACTTCTCCAGCGGAAGGTATCGAGTCTGGGCAGGTAGGAGCGTCTTGCTTGTGAAATAGACAGGCATGTCGTCGGCCCCTTCTCGCCGAACAAGAGCTGAGCTGATGGCGTGGGTTGAGACTGCCAGGTAAAGGTAAAGGGTTTCAAATTCCTTAGGCTTTACCATTAGGGGTGAAGTACCGAGATAGTCTTTGAGCTCGGCCAACGCTTTGTCGCAGTCTGGCGTCCATTCGAAGCTTCGTCGGCTTTTCCCTTTAAGGGCGTGAAAAAAGGAGTGGCATTTGTCAGACGACTTGCTGATGAAGCGGTTGAGGGCTGTCGCCATCCCTGTGAGTTTTTGTACCTCTCTGATTGTTCTTGGTGGCCGAAGGTCTGCCACCGCTTTGATTTGGTTGGGGTCGGCCTCGATGTCACGTCGTGTGACCAAGTGGCCGAGGAATTTTCCAGCACTGACGCCGAACGCATATTTCTCCGGATTTAGACGGAGTTTGTGAAATTTGAGGATCTCGAAGACCTCGGCCAGCTCCTTCAGATGATTGTGCTCCTTTTGACTCTTGACGACGAGGTCGTCAATGTAGGCTTCCAGGATGTTGCCGATCTGTGCATAGAGCATCTTGAAGATTGCTCTGTTGAATGTAGCACCTGAGTTTTTAAGTCCGAATGGCATGACCCTATAGCAAAAAATACCATGTGGAGTGATGAATGCTGTTTTCTCCATGTCGTCCGGGTCCCTGGCTATCTGGTGATAGCCACGGTAGGCATCCAAGAAACTCAACCGAGCATGGCCTGCTGTTGCGTCTACTAGCTGGTCGATCTTCGGCAGCGGGAACCAGTCCTTAAGACAGGCGTCATTGAGGTTCGTGTAGTCGACGCAAACTCTCCATTTCCCATTCTTCTTCTTTACGACCACAGTGTTCGAGAGCCAGGTTGGGTACTGCACTTCTTGAATTGCGTTGGTGTCGAGAAGTCAGTTGACCTCTTCGATGATGGCGTCGGCGTGCTCAGGTGCCGAACGTCGAGCTCGTTGTACCACCGGTTTGGAGTCCTTTTTAATGTTGAGGGAGTGGCAAATGAAGTTGGGATCCACCCCTGGCATCTCTTCTGGGGTCCATGCAATGACTTCCAGATTGTCTTTGAGGAACTGGAACATCTCGTCTCGCTCGGCGTCGGTTAGTGAAGAGCCAAGTAAGAAAAAGCGTGATCCGTCCTCGTTGATGGGCATTTTCACCAGGTCCTCCTCTGCTTTGTCCTCGGCTTTTTGGCCGACGTCTTCGATTACAGCCATGTCTGGGACTTCAACCCATTGCACTTGTTTTGCTTTGGAAGAACTGTGTACGGCGGAGACGTAGCATTTTTTGAACGCGATTTGGTCACCTCGTAAATCTTCATGTTTTCCTGTGGCGCCGATGAAGCAGACAACCTGGTGGTATGTTGAAGCAATTGCTTGCATTCCATGGAGCCAAGCTCGGCCAAGGATGGCGTTGTATGGGCTCGGCGCGTTGACGACGATGAATTCTACGGTTAGAGTCTTTGAGCCGACGACGACCGGGAGGAAGATTCGGCCGAGCGGCCATACAGGAGCTCCGTTGAAGCCAATGAGGGGTACCTCGGTGGGCTGCAAAGCCGACTCTGGTAGGTCCAAATTCTTGAAGAGGTCATAGTACATAACCTCAGCTGAACTTCCTTGATCAATGAGGACGCGCTTGACGTCATGAACACCGATCTGGACGGTGACGACGAGTGCATCAGAATGTGGAGTCTGAACGTGTTCAAGGTCACGTTCGGTAAAGCTTATCGTCCATTTGGGCAAGTCTTGTGGTCGTGGACGTTTGGATCCACAGCCGACGGAGAGTATCTCTTTTGAAGTTGAGCCTTGATCGATGTCGGCTCTGAGGGTGGTTTCGAATGCCTTTGTTACTGGTCCATGGATGACATGGATTAGCGGTCGTTGTTCGTTGGGGTTGGGATTTGTCTGCCGGGTGGGCGTCTTTGATCGATCAATGTATTGATCGAGGTGACCTTGAGCTGCAAGCTTCTCGAGGAGGGTTTTGTATGGAGCGCAGGCGGTCGTGTAGTGGCTGAGCTCATTGTGGTAGGAGCATTTTTTCCTTGGATTTTGATCCGGTTGGCCGGTGTCGGTTCCAAGCTTGCCCGTCGGCCACTCAAACCATGGTTGTCTCATTATTTCCTTCAGAAAAGACCAAATTGGTTCCTTGAAGTGTGTGGTTTTGGCCACGTAGTCATGCTCCTTCGGCTGACGCTTCTTCCCCTCTTTGATGTTGTGCACTTGCTTCTTCGGCTGCATTTGTTGGGTTGCCGCTTGTGCCGGCATTTGGTGTACGGTCGAGGAGAATGGATTGGTTGAGCTCGGGATTCCCTGGGCCGCCCTGTCTGCATAGAGTTCCTCGAGAGCACAAAATCTTTCCACGACACGCATCAGTTCACCCATGCCGTGTGGTGGGCGGATGGCGAGTTCATCTAAGATTTTGCTGCCGATTTCCAGACCGTTCTTGAAAGTGCGCGCAGCCCAATATTCATCGATTCCTGGAATTTCGTTGAATAGCTGCCAGTAACGCTCGGCATATTGCCTTAGGGTTTTGGACGAGAGTTTTCTCATCTGAGACAGGGACTCAGGCTCCTTAGCCGTTTTGTTGCTCGTGATGAAGCGTGTGTTGAAGGCGCGTTCAAGGTCGGTCAGGTTCCTTACGGATCCAGCGGGCAACTTGTTGAACCATTGGAGTCCTAGGGAGCCGAGGCTGGATGGGAACGCCTTGCATTTTACTTCATCCTTTAGTGTGCAAAGCTCAATGGTCTGTCTGAAGTGGATGAGGTGAGTGTAGGCCTCGCAGGTCGCCGGATCGAACTTTGTGAATTTGGGTAGATGAAAAGTGGGTTCCGGCGGTGTGTTGATGATGTGGGAGGTGAATGGGGATACGCCGAGATCCATCAGTTGCCTTTCAAACCCTGGGCGCGGCGGTTTGCCGTGCTCGTTCGTTTTTGATCTCTTGGAATCCCTTTCCTTGTTCTCCTTTGCTGATGTTTTCTCGGCTTCCCTTCGCCGAAGCTTGTCTCGCAGGTCCGTCGCTGTTCGGCGTGGGCCGTCGACGGTTTTGTCTTTGTTGCGACGGGTCTTGTTCTCGTCGTTTGCGCCCTCGGTGCGTACGCCTTTCCCGTTGCACCGAGCGTGGTGCTCGTCGTCTACGTTTTCAATCGGGGTGTTCCCTAGGCGTTCAGAGACATGGGGTCTGGTCTGTGCAGAATCTCGGCTACGGTGCGAGACCGTTGTGCGAGAGAATTCTGCACGACCAGTCGAGTACGTACTTGTAAACGACTCGGTATCCCTTGTCTTGGTTCCATCGTGATGGCTTCTAGAACGATGTGTTCCAGATACAGTGGGTTGCTTGTAGAGGATGATTTCTCTGGCGTCGCCTGGTGTTGGAGTGAAGCCTAGGCGGTCTTTCACGGATCCGCGTTGGCCTCCTTCGTTCTGACGCCCTTGTGGTGGTGGTGGAGGAGGGGGTGGAGTTTGCCTTCCTCTTCCCCCGCCTCCGCCAGATCTTGATGCGGCAGGGGTGGCGTCCTGCTGCATGCGTTGCTTCATTTGGGCCACCTCCGCCCTTAGCGCGGCCAGCTCATTGTTGCGTTCGTCGTCGCGACGCTGCAGTAGGCGGATGTAGGCCGAAGTTACGTCGTCTGAGTCGGGTGAGAGTCCGGATCCAGGGGCGAGGGAGATGGACATGTGCCTTTCGAGGGTTGGTGCGGAGATGACGTTTCCACTAGTGTCTTTGGCCCCCGAAGTGGCCGCGTCAGCTAGATCTCCGCCCATGGTAGGTGATTTGGTGGTTGTTTTACGAAGGAGTGAGGGGGTTTGGAGGATGTGGAGCCGTTTGAATCAGAAGCAGTTCACGTCGGGTTCACCAATTGTATGGCCCGTGATCCTTGATCCTCGTTCCTCCGTTGGCGGTTCGATGGTGGATGAGTCTTCGTCTCCTAGCCTGCACAGGAAGCGCACGACTAAGACCTGGCCGGGGGTTGTCCCGGCAAGGCCTTCCGGCGAGAGGATAAGTAAAGTGTAGGGAGAGGAAGCAAAAGGCTCAAGAGTGTATGGGTGTGAGTATAGAGTAGCGTGTCCCCGTTAGGGTTTTCATCACTAGATATTTATAGGGCCTCCTGGCTTGCTCTCCAAGTACGATCGCGTGCCTTCCACGGGCCGAGTAACGTCATAGTGACATCACGGAATAGATCTGGTAACCATTTTCGGGGCTAAGCTGGCACACCCATGTGCGCCCATGATCATCTTCTGTTATAACTGCCTCTGCACGTGGCAGGACGCGTGGCTTAAAAGCTAGCCGTCTTCGGCTGCCAGCCGTGCTCTGAATCTGGCCGAACACGGATAATGCCGAGCCTGGCTATGTGTCCAAGGGGGAAGGTAACATCGCTGTAGACCTTGCCGACGGCAGAGTCCGAGCACGGGATTATCCTTTGCCGAGCCCGTGGCAAGTCGAGTGTCAAATGACGGAACACCGACGGCGCCGTACGCAAGGCCTACGTCTGTCAGGGAGCGGGTTCGGCTCGCACCACTGAGAACACTTATGTTCGGCCTGCTACACTCTTTACAGAGAAGGATCATAAAAGAATTAAATATTGACAAGAGCAAGGTCAGGAGCAAAATGATCATCAATATTTCTTGTTAGGGCGATTGATGTCACTCGTCACTGCAATGGAACGAAAATTTCAAGAGAGAGGCTCAATTTATTTGTTTGTGCCTGGAAATCACGGTGATGGGGGAAGATTGTCAAGAGTTGTGGCTCGGCTCTTTTGTTCGGTTTTTCTGTCGAACACGTTGAGAGCAATTTTGACCCTTTTATGATCACTACAATTTGTTCTTCTCAAGAAAAGCTAGTTGATAACAAATATGTGAAATGTCATAACATGAATAAATTAAATGGCTTAAGTTGCCGAGCAGAAACTCGGGTGAGAGTACCTCTCGCAATCAAATTATGGGAGTTGTTCCCGAGTATCAACTGATATGGTATACTAGTGTGATCGATGGCCGTTGGCCGCTAGGAATCGAGGGACTTTCCCGTTCACTAACAATTGCAGTTAGCACTTATATACTTGCAAGAAACAATAGGATCTGGGCCAAAGATATTAGCACATGCAAAAGACCTCTTGAAAGAACTCTACTCTTCATACAGATTCCTTAGAGTACGGCAATTTGAAGGAAACAAATAAATAAAGCATGGGAGGACTTATCTTATGGTTGGATTATCAACTCCACCTCTGGAAATTATGTCAATGGGAGAACCCCGATGTAACGACTCTGATTTTTGGTCAGTAAAAAATTTCGTTAAAAATTTGAATTTTATTTTAATTACTTGGACTTCTTTTAAAATTTCTTTTTAATACCCAAAAATCCGTCGTTACTAAATTCTAGACTTAGAAAATTAGATTTCTTCACTCCAAGCAATAGGGTCATTTTCTAAAGACAAGTGTTTGGTTTATTTTCCTAACTATTAAGATAAAGTCTTAGAATCCCATTTCTTGGCTGGAAATCTTATTTAGCGAGCTTAGTTAGCTTCTAACCAATTCATTGAAGAAACCTAACTACCAATTACACTTCCAACCCTATTTGAACCTTTCCAAACCCTAAAGGAACCCTTTGGACCAAAGTCGTCCTTGAGATTTACCCATTGGACGATAAAAATTAGGAAAATCTTTATCCATTGGACAATAGGCATTTCACCTAAGATATTTTATTGACCAAGGTACACTTGTATAGTATTATATAGGCCTATGTACACATATTTGGAAGATGTATATATATAATATTCCAATATTATACTTTGCTCTTTTATCCATTGGTTCATGGAAGTTAGGGAAAATATCGCCCATTGGTCCATAGCTTAGTCTTTCTACCTAGTACAAGATCTATTAGTTTAATAGATTCATCAATTAGTTTAATAGATTCACCATGAGTCATTGTACTTATATACATCCATAATGCAAGTATAGTACTTACCATCTTTATCCAATGGATAATAAAAGTTAGGAGAATTGTTAACCATTGGACAATAGGTTAGTCTTTCTACATAGTACAAGGTCTATTAGTTTAAATAGATTCACCATGAGTCATTGTACTTGTATTGATAGATTATATAAGCAAAGTACCTTCCATCCATTAACCGTTGGATAATAATGGTTAGGAGAATTTTGGTCCATTGGTCAATAAAGGCTAGTCAAGCCATAGTACTAGGTTTTATTTAGTTAATTGCTTACTAGATATGATATGTACCTATTTACTTAAAGTATTAGATATGTATATGTCATCCTAAGATTCTAAGACCTAGAATATAGTTTATAAGTACAATAGGTGGCAATTAGACTTATTCTATTAGGAATTTTGACTTAGAAATCTAGGATAAGATCACATAGTACCTTGTCCTTTGTAGTTAGTTATCCATATATATACATATACTAATCAAGGGAGAGAGAGAGAGAGAGAGAGAGAGAGAGAGAGAGAGAGAATCCGAGAGAGAGGAGAGAGATAGAGAAAAGCCGAGAGAGGGAGGGGGAGAGAGAGAGAGAGAAGGAGATTGATGTACTAGCCCTAGATTTTCTTCTACCAAATCCTAGTTATATAAACATATAAGTACTTGAACTTTGAAAGGAGAAATATAGGGAGATATGGGAGAGATTTAAAAGTACAAGATTTTCTTACAAAACCTTACAACACAATCTCTTACTCTTTCAACCCTTGTCCTTAAATATATATATACATTGTACTAAGAGAGAGAGAGAGAGAGAGGGAGAGAGATGGAGGGAGAGAGAGAGAGAGAGGGCCGGATGGAGAGGGAGAGAGAGGGAGTGATGTGTGCACTTGTACCCCTCCAAATCTAGTCCAATCCTTGGATCATCTTCTTGCATCATCATGTACCACCAAAATCTAGTCTTTCTTACTCTTGTATATCTAAGGACAACCATATCACCATTTCTTACTCTTTCAAGTACTAGACTAGACTAGAAACCCTTTAGGAAATTACTAAATCTTGTACAAACCTTCCTCATATCTTGCCAAATCAAATCCAAAGTACCAAATCTAGTCAAGCAAACCCTTACCCATTGGGTAATAAATGTTAGGCGAACGTTTATCCCTTAGATAAAAGAAAACCTAGATTTTCTAAGTACACTAATAAATATATAAGTACTAGTACTTCTTGAATTATTTAAATAAGAAAATCTTGGCCTTATATTTTATTTGATACTTGAAAATCTTTATGGATTATATAGTACCTAAAGGTACCAAATCAAATCTAGTTATTCTATTAACCATTGGATAACAAATGTTAGGGGAAAAATTGTCTCTTGGATAATAGACCAACCTTTGGCTATAAATAGCACCCATTCCTTCCCATTTCAACTCACACCATTCATTCTACAACTTCTCTCTCTAGAAAGCTTAGCATTCTTGCTTGTTCTTGGTGTTCTTGCTTGTTCTTGAAGTTCTTCTCAAATTCTTCAAGAAACTCATCCAAGGCCGCCACTAAACCGCCACTCCACCACCCTTTCGATCCAAAAAGTTTAGTAGTGATAGTCAAGATTTAGTTTCAAGAGAAACCTTTCTCTTTCGAAGCTACCAAAAGCTTACCGTAGGAAGTTACTCCGTCCGGCCGCCGACTGTAGACACCTCCCAAACGGGGCATCGCCGTATAGATTGATCATGTTTGTTTGCTCGATTGGTTGCTTGCTTTGTAAACCAAAATCATGGACATTCCCATGGCTAGGAACATCGCCACATGATAGCGGTTATCATCAAAACAGAGTCGCCACCCAGTTTATCAAAACTGGGAAAATAGATAGAGATTCTGGGCACGGGAGCCAAAAGTACAATAAGGGGAAGGTGTTAGGCACCCCTCTTTGCCCAGTCGTGAGACTGGCCCATAATCGTTCAACATAAGACATATAGATGCTTTATTTAATTCTAACACGTAGTTTGTTTTTAACCTTTAAGCAGTAAAGGGTGAGCCAATACGATAAATAAAGCATGCATCAGTAAAGGGAGATGGATCCTGCGGCCGGTGAATGGATGTCACGGCCGAGGGATCGAAGCCCCGGTTGGTGTTCTTCCTCACACCAGACTATACGATTAACAGATAATCAGAAAGCTATCATTAAGTATAAGAGCGATAAATAAAACAAACCAGAGGCCGTTGGGCCTCACCACCTTGATCCCTCAGTTGCTTGATTGCCTCGGATTGGGTGTGATTGACTGATTGCTTGATTGAAAACCCTAGGGTTAGGGTTTGAACTTTGGGGTTTGATCGTCGGATTGATGGCTACCTTCGGGAGGTTAGGGCTTTTAAGGAGTGGGGTTGAGAGAGTATTTTGACAGAGTTTTGTGGCTTGAGAGAGTGTATTCTCTAATGAATTTCGTGTGTATATTTTCAGAGTCCAAAGGCCCTTTATATAGGCAATTGGTGACACACTCCGGCCAATCAAAGCACGCGATTGCAATTGCAATTGCAATACAATGCAAACTCTACGTCGTAATCTCTGAACGTGGCCCGAACGCATCGGAGAGGTAGTGTAGTTGGATCAAACAATCGACAGAACGTTCGAGAGTCTGGAAAAAGGTTGATCTGGCGGCCGAGTAATAGATCACACGGCCGAGGGATTGAAGTCTCGGCCGAAGGATAGATCTTGCGGCCGAGGGACTGATCTCTCAGGGAGATTTTGCTAGCAACAGGTTGCTCGGGTGAGGAAAGGATGTTAAGGCCGTGAGATCGATGTTACGGCCGACAGATGGATTCTCCTAGGCTTCTGTATTTTCTGTCTGAAAGGCTGTATGGCTCTGAATGGGTCCTCTAAGTGGCTCAAAGCTCTTACCGAAAGTCCTAAGGTTCTCAAGAAGGCAATCAACAATCACTGTATCCATTTCATCATCGGGATGGTCCCATGGTGGGATTTGAAATAATCGTTAGGCTAAATTGGGGTGTCTACAGATGCCCCTCTTTGACTGAACTCAGACGGATCGCGAGACATGTTTGAGTAAGAGTCAAAGCTGTAAAAAAACAACTCAATTTGGTCCAACCACTATTCCAAGGGGTTTTTTTGAAAAAGGTTTTGTTATGGTCGGGCCGGGAGGCTGCCTACGTATTCCACAAGGGAAATTCAGACCAATCGTAGTTCGGGCAATAAGAAAAAGTAAAAATTTGGAGGGTTAGAGACGGAAGACATACCTTCAGGCTTTAAAAAGCCGTAGTGCAACGTACCTAGACTGAGCCAGGGTTTTGGCGGAAGATAGCTGAAGGAGTGCTGGGTTGCGGGGGAGTTTTTGTGGAGAGCTTCCTTAGTATTTTGGGGTAGATCAGTATTCGGGAGGTGCGTTTGCTTTTCTTGATCATCCTTACTTTGACTGAGAGGGGCTCGGTAGAGTAGCCTATCCTTGCGAATGAGCTGGAAGGAATTGATGCAATGGGGTGGAATCCAAGCCATCTGGTGGGGATGAATCGGACGCCGGTTTGTTTTTGAGATATGAGGGGCGCAGGACCAGTAACTAGAGCACGGAGCTTTGGGGATGAGGGAACCGAGGCGCGGAGCCGGTTGTAGTCATGAGGCGAGAGCCTGGGGTGATGAAATTGAGGCGTGGAGCCTGCTATAGTCATGAGGCGAGAGCCTGAGGAGTGATGGTTTCTGACGTGATGGAACCGAGGCGCGGAGCTGGTTGTAGTCACAAGGCGAGGGCCTAAGGTGATAGAATTGAGGCGTGGAGCCTGTTGTGGTCATGAGGCGAGGGCCTGAAGTGATCGGAGCTTAGAGCTTGATAGGACCGAAGCGCGGGGCTGGTATTGATCATAAGGTGAGAGCCTGAGGTGTCGGAGCTTAGAGCTTGACGTAATTTGAACCGAAGCGTAGAGCTGGTTGCATTCTGATGGTCTGTGCACGGAGCTTTCTCATCATAAGTTTTGACGTGGAGCCAAAGGATCGAGGCGCTGGACCGATCAATAAAACCGAGGCGTAGAGCCGGTTGATTGCAGGGTTGACCTATTTCATGAGAGATATGCAGAGTGTATATGTGTGATGATGGTTAGATGTGAACATATATGATGATGCAGACTCGATGTGATGCAATTGATGCAAATATGCACGGGCCCGTGCGTGTGTGTTTGTTTTAAAGCTTAGAGCTTCTATCAAGTTCCGGACTTGAGCATTCAGAGCGTAGAGCTCAAGCATTCGGACGGTAGAATCCGAGCATTCAAAGTATAGGCTTTGAGCGTCCAGTACGCAATGGTTGGGCATCCAAGCGTAGAGCTTGAGCATTCAAGTGTATAACTTGAGCATCCAGTACACAGTGGTTGGGCATCCAAGCGTAGAGCTTGAGCATTAAAAATGTTAGATTTTGAGCATTCAGGTGTAGAGCCTGAGAATAGATGGCTTGATTGTTGGGGCGGCGTAGAGCCTATTGAGATTTGCTTTTTTACGGCTTCGAGCCAATTGAGATGATGGGCTTTGAGCCGCTGAGTGAATACGGGCGTAGAGCCTGTCGATAATGGGCTTCGAGCCGCTGAGATGGTAGACATAGGCTTCGAGCCTATTGAGGTAATGGGCTTCGAGCCGCTGAGATTGCTGGAATATGGCTGTAGGCGTAGAGCCTATTGCTGTGATGGCAAGCGTAGAGCTACTAAAGTTGAGCTAAAGAGTTGCTGAGTGATAATGGGCTTTGAGCCAGTTGAAACGGTGGGCTTGGAGCCGCTAAGTTGAGTGATTACAGGCGTAGAGCCTGTTGATAATGGGTTTGGGGCGTAGAGCCGCTTAGTTGGTGAATACAGGCATAGAGCTGCTATGATAATGGCTGGTTTACGGCTTCGAGCCAATTGAGATAATGGGCTTGGAGCCGCTGAGTTGGCAGACATAAGCTTAGAGCCTGTGGAGGTAGCGGACTTGGAGTCGCGGTGTTTGGTGAGTGGATAGACATGGTGACGGGCCTCGAGCCACTGAGTGAGTATAGGCATAGAGCCGCTGAGTGAATTGATGGCGATATGATCGCTGGAATGGCAAGCGTAGAGCTGCTGTATGAGTTGACGTGAGTGAACATGGTGTTGTCGAGCAACTTGTGCACAAGGCTATCGAGCGTAAAGCTGCTGGGATAATGAGCTCAGGACTGCTGAGTGTCTTGTCTTGCTTCGGCCAACAGTTTGTGGAGAGAGGATTTCCATATGCTTGGACATGCCCCCGAGGCTAGTTCTGATCATTTTAGCTCGGGATGCCCCCAAGGCTGACTTGATTTTGCTTCTGTTGGTCACGGACCCAGAATTCTACAATGACTTGAGTTTTGGATGCACTGAGCATGATCTGATGTTGTCGAAGGAAATTGATTAAGAGGCCAGGAGATTGATCTCTCGGTCGAAGGATTGATGTCTCGGCCGAGGTATCGAATGCTCGGCCGCTTAATCGGTTCGTTTCCAGGGGCTTATAAAAGGCCACGGCCTCAGCCGTTTCATTTCATTTTGCTTTCCTCGGTTCCTCTCTTCGTCCAAGAGACTTGCCGAGAGCTCCTCTTTCACTCCCCCTCGTTCCTGACGGCTCCGGGCCATGGATGACGCACGGCCAGAGATCGCAGAGGGAGGCCGCGCTGTTCTTGGTCCTGTCTTGATGCTTGATTAGAGACCCTTGCATGGGTAGCTTTGATTAGGGACCATTACATGGGTGGCTTGCTTTCGTGATGCGGAGCTCCTGGCGTGGCGGTGGTACGCGGTGTGGTAATTTTTCTGGGCCATGTGGTGTCCCTTCTGCACCGTAGCACTCCTCTGGTATTCACCGCCCCAGGGGTGTCCTCTTCTTTTTTGTAGCTGGTCTCTGGTGTTCGGACCACCAGAGGGTTCGGCATCCTCTCTTGCTTCCTCTTTTTGTTTTTTTTGTTTCTCTTCCTGCATAGGTTAGTTCGACAGGAAATCGATGTATAATTTGTTTAGGAAATGTGGGATGATCCGCCTTGTGATGTAAAAAGCTTTCGTTATATGAAACAAAAATCTTTTGCTCTGTTATGTGATTGTGTAAGCTATGTTTGCACCATTTGTGTATGATAGTTTTGTTTAATCCAGTGAAACGAACTGAACTGTGGAAACAATCTGTAAAACAGCCGTTCTGGCGGCCGACCAAATGATTACGCAGCCGAAGCTTCAATCTAGCGGCAGAAGGATCATTTTGTCTGCCTAGGTTTGACTTGCAGTCAACCCTGATCTTCATGGGCCGATGGATAGATCCTACCGCCGTCATATCGAAGTGTCGGCCGAGAGACCGACTGAAATTCCGAGGATTAAGAATCCGATTCCGATTCGAACTAAGACTCGACTTAGTTCTATAAATACGCATTCTACGAACCCGATAACATTATCAGCAGCAGTTCTTTGCACATGGCACAACCAGTCCTTGATCAGTGGTTGGATTCCTTTAATGGCCTCGACCGTTTACACTTTAAGTCCTTTGGCATGGACTTTCTCTTTTCCTTTCGCCAAATTCCTGTGAATTTTGCTTTCCTTAGGGCAGCCACTAGCTTGTGGGATCCTATTTTTCATGTCTTTCGATTTAGGAGAGAGGAATTATGTCCTACTATCGAGGAGTTTGCGGCCATTATGGGTCATTCGGATAGAGAGGGTTTCGTCGTCCCTAATCCCTTATTCAACCGAGGCGATCTCTTGAAGGATTTACTCCAAGTTCAGAAACATGAAATTAGATTCTTCCTAGTGAAGGGAAAGCTAGAGATTCTTCAGTTTATCCAGCGCTTTGGTACGGCTGAAGCTCATCGCCAAGTTCCTCTGGTCATGCTGATCCCATACTGCTTAACATTGCTCAACAAATTGGAAACCGTGTAAGTTTCGCGGGCTTAGTGTTGGCAGAGACCTTGATGGGTCTAGATGTGATGAAGGGTAGTCCTACAGCTCAGTTCTCAGGCAGTCCTTTGCTATTGCAGGTTCGCTCAGTGTTTGCTTGTTTTGTTAAGTTTATCTTTTCACTCATCACTCTTTTGTTTTGACTCACATGTTCTCTCAACTCACAATTTTCCCTTGTTCTCTAGGTATGGTTGTTTGAGAAACTAAAGGTGTGGGATGCGCTAAAGCGACTTCCTTATAATCCAGACTAATGCACGGAGCGTCGCATGATTAAACAGTTCCCAATTGAGGCTGCTTGGGAAGCATGGATGAAGACTTGCAGAGGTGATTGGATTCAATGGGTTTGCCCCTGGTATGGTATTGAGAGCATGACTGCGAGTACCATGAACCATTTTGGTGTAGCAGTGATTGGCATTGCTCGAGTCATTTTCTACTTTCCTGCTCGCTTTCAAAGGCAGTTCGGGGCTGAACAAACCGCAATCCTGGGTGACCCTGAGTACACTGTCTCTAAGGTCCATGATGCTAGCTTCCGTCGCAATATGCTGCGTCTTTGGCCAAATAGAATGATGCAGGAGGTTGCTGAGAACTTTGTTGTCAAGCTATCAGGTTCTTACAAACGCTGGTTGAAGAAAAAACCTTTTGGAGGATAGTAGTGCAAATAGAAGGAAGACCTAGAGACTGACGCTTTGCTTATGTTTTTCAAAAGATGTTTGTTTGATTCTAGCTTTCATGGATTAAGAATTGTTTAGGTTTGCTTTTTCCTCTTTCCTTTGGAAATAATAAAACATTTGGTCGCTTTATTTGAAGATGTTATTGCCATGATTTTGATAATGAACATGCTTTAGGATAGACCTAGAAACTTCGGAAGTGATGATGATAGCAGTGGCCGGATCTCAAACTTAGAGATTGCCTACGTATCCCATAGAGGGAATCAGGCCATAAATGTAGTTCCAACAAAGGGGATTTGTTTTGTTTTTAGTTAGGGTCCACTCGGGTATTTTCCTCTCCTTTTGTGCTCTAAATTTTGCCTAAAACCGTCCTTGCGGGTTTTCGGTCTAGCGAGCATTTTATTTATGCCTTAGTTTTTGCCTAAGCCGCCCTTGCGGGTTTTTGACCTAGCAGGCTGCTCTAATTTTTGCTTGGATCCGCCCACCCTTGTGGTTTTCGGTCCAACGAGCATCTCTCATTGGTAATACTTCCTCAGCTTGTCAATGTTGACTGGCGTTGCGAATTCCATTCCATCCAAGTCTGCAATGTATGCTGCTCCTCCAGAAAGTATGCGTTTGATAAGGTAGGGGCCTCCCCAGTTTGGTCTAAACTTGCCCCTTGGATATGAGACGTGGCGGCGGATTGCTTTGAGCACCATGTCTCCTACCTTGATGTCTCTGGATTTTACCTTTTTGCTAAATGCTCGTGCGATACGGCGTTGATACCCTTGTACATGGTATAACGCCCTCAGCCTCCTTTCGTCTAGTAGTGCTAACTCGTCGTAGCGATTTTGAACCCAGTCTTCTTCGATCATTCCAGTCTCAGCCAGAACCCTTAACGAAGGTAATTCCAACTCGATAGGTAAGACAACTTCCATTCCATAAACCAGAGAGTAGGGAGTGGCCCCAGTTGAAGTCCTTTCAATTGTTCGATAACCCCATAGTGCCAAAGGTAGCATTTCTGGCCAATCTGTGTAAGTGTCGGTAGTCTTCTGCAGAATCCTCTTGATATTCTTGTTTGCAACCTCAACTGCACCATTAGTCTAAAGTCGGTAAGTAGATGACCGATGATTCTGTATCCCAAATTCGGCGAAAAGCTTCTTTGTCGCCCCCTTGAAGTGCGATCCATTGTCACAGACGAACTCGTGAGGTACACCATATCGATAGATGATATTAGTGCAAATAAATTTGGCCACATGAGTGGCTTTGAGGGTAGCATAAGAAGCTGCTTCTACCCACTTGGTGAAGTAGTCAATGGCCACCAGAATGAACTGATGTTTGTATTTTCCCTTTGGATTTATACTTCCAATGACGTCTATCCCCCTGGTGGAGAATGGCCAAGGGGATGTCATGCTAGACAATTCCGTAGGGGGAATATGCATACGATCAGCGTGAGTTTGGCATTTGTAACATCGGCGGACATGACCAGCGCAGTCGGCCTCCATTGTAGTCCAGTAATATCCCTGACGCAGGATCTTCTTTGCCATCGTTGCCCCATTCATGTGTGGCCCACAAATTCCTTCGTGTATTTCCTCCATTACCTTGCGGCTGTCCTCCGTTGTGACGCAAAGTTGACTTGGACCCAAGTGTGCCCTTCGATACAATGCTCCTCCATAGATTACAAATCGGGCAGCAAACTTCCGTAGAGCCGTTTTGTCTTTTGAGGTGGCCTCGGATGGGTATTCTCCTTTTTCTAGGAATTCCTTCACATCTTCGTACCATGGCTTGCCATCGTCTTCACCTTCCTCGTTAAAGGTGCATTCACATGCTGGTTTGACCTTTTGTTCGATCATGAGAGGCCGCATTGTGAATCCCAGGGGTATTTCGACCATAGATGCTAATGTTGCCAGTGCATCTGCAAATCTATTGCTCACTCGAGGAGTGTGTGTGAAGATAACGGAATCGAACTGTGGAATTAGATCTTCCAACACAGAGTGATATAGCTTCAGTGTATCTTCCTTGAACTTCCAGTCTCCTCTTGCTTGAGATACCACCAGATTTGAATCCCTAATGACTTCTACCCTTTTTGCCCTTAGCTCCAGGGCTGCCTCCATTCCAGCAATACAGGCCTCGTATTCAGCTTGGTTGTTGGTGACTTCAAACCTCAGTTTATATGACAAAGGGATGTGGGAGTCGTTTGGGGAAACTAGCAATACCCCTATGCCATATCCACATCGGTTTGATGTTCCATCAAAGTAAAGTTGCCAGGTGTCGTCTAAGAGACATAAGATGTCCTCATCGGGGAACATGAAGTCTTCTGCCCCGAATTCTGTCACAGGATGATCTGCCAAGAATTCTGCCACAGCTCTTCCCTTTACTGATTTCCTTGTCATGTATTTGAGGTCGAATTCTACTAGCAGCAATAACCACCTAGCTAGCTTTCCGATAAGTGCTGGCTTTTCGAAAAGATACTTGATTGGGTCTAAACGAGAGACCAGCACCACCGGATGTGCTAACAGGTAGTGCCTCAGTTTCTTTGTGACCCATACTAGCCCCCAACAGGTTTTCTCGAGGGGAGTGTACCTTGTCTCATAGTCCATCATTTTTTTGCTGAGGTAGTATATGGCGCACTCTACTTTGGCGTCGTTTTCTTACGCTAGCATGCATCCCATGGATGTGTCTGTTACTGAGAGATACAGAATCAATGGCTTCCCAGGGATGGGTGGCGACAGTACAGATGGATTCTGAAGATATTCTTTGATTGCCTCGGATGCTTGCTGGCAGTCTTGGATCCATTCAAAATCAGTACCTTTCTTCAGTAGCTTGAAAAAAGGTTCACAGGTAGTTGTGAGCTTGGAAATGAACCTGCTGATGAACTGTATCTTCCCCAAGAAACTCCTTACCTCCTTTTTCGTCCTAGGTGGTGATATTTCCATGATAGCCTGTATCTTGGAAGGATCTACCTCGATTCCTCTTTGAGTGATGAGGAATCCCAACATCTTTCCAACCGTTACCCCAAAAGTGCATTTTTGAGGGTTAAGACGTAGTTTGTATTGCCTAATCCTCTCAAAGAACTTTTGGAGTGCTTCATGGTGCCCTTCCCTTTCCTTTGATTTGACTATCATATCGTCGACATACACCTCGACCTCTTTGTGCATCATGTCGTGCAGTAGTGTTGTTGCCATCCTCTGGTAAGTGGCCCCAGCATTCTTCAACCCAAATGGCATCACTCGGTAGCAGTAGGTTCCCCAAGGTGTAGTGAAGGTGGTTTTCTCTCTATCCTCAGGAGACATAAGGATTTGATTATATCCAGAAAATCCATCCATGAAGGACAGTAATACATGGCCTGCGGTGTTGTCTACTAGCTCATCTATGTGAGGTAATGGGAAGTCATCCTTTGGACTGGCTTTGTTGAGATCTCGGAAATCTACGCAGACCCTGATTCCTCCAGTTTTCTTCAGTACGGGAACGATGTTAGCTACCCATTGTGGATATTCGGTGACTATGAAAAAACCGGCGTTGATTTGTTTAGTGACTTCTTCTTTTATCTTTAGGACCCAATCAAGGCGCATACGTCTCAGTTTCTGTTTAACTAGTTTTGCATCAGGATAAAGGGGAATTTTATGCTGAACAATTTCAGGGTCTATTCCAGGCATGTCCTCGTAAGATCAGGCAAAAACATCTTTGTATTCTTTTAGCAAAAGGATTAGTTTTTCACTTTCTTGAGGGGATAGTGTGGCACCAATTTTAACCATTTTGGGCTCGTTTTCAGAGCCTATGTTTGCTGTGATTATTTCCTCAGAAAAAGGTTTAGCGTGCCTTTCTTCTTCTTTCTTGATGAATTCTAGAATTTCTTTTGGAATTTCATCCTCAAAATTTGGTTTGTCGGAATCCATGCAATTGATCATAGGCAAAGTGAAATACTCTAAATCTTCCTTCTCATTGCTAAGATTATCAAAAGACATTTTAGAGTTGAACTCAAAGTAAATGTTATGCCTTGGTATTTTGACCAGGTTTTCCTCACTAGACTTAGTAGTTTCGAAAGATGAAAAGCTTGACTCGGACTGAGTCGACTCGGAGTCGGAATCGAAATCAGAACTAAGATCAGAACTAGCGCTTTTCATTTTGAATTTCAGAGTGTGTTCCACGGTCCAGTTAGGGTAAGCCCCTTTTTCAGCATCCACAATCAGTTCAGAGCAGTCTTTTTCATCATCAAGGTTGATCATCAGCACTTCACTGTCACCTTGATTCGCACTTTCATCATTGTCACCCTGCAGTCTTGGAGGGCCATTTGATTTGCTATTGCTGTTATCTCCTCCAATTGAGCTTCAATCTCTGCTTCGTCGCTGTTGTCGACTCTTCGTGTGCCAACAAAGCCCCACCAATTACCAAAGCTATCTTTGATAGAGTAGATCACCCTTATTTCATCGTTGGTGACCCCCTCATCAAAGAGTAGGTTCAGTGATATTTCGTCTAGTGGGTCATTGTCGACAAACTCTTCTTCCTTTGCCTCTTCAGTTTCGAGGTTGTTGACCTCGTCTATTGTCCAATAGTCGTCGGTAGGTGCATAGGGGTCATAAAAATAAATTGGAACCCTGCGAAGGCCTTCTTCTTCGATCAGGTCTTCTACTTCTTCCTCATAAACCGTTCTAGCGAACATGACATGGTTGTCTTCAATGATAGTCACCACAGGCTTTGGTTGATTTACTGGAGTGATGTATTCAGAGGGGTTGAAATCTTCAACAGCAAAGTGGAGCAGGCCAGACAGCTTGGTGACAACTTGAAAGTGCGAATCAGACGTGAACAGTGATGCAGTCATTTTTCCTGAAAAGGTTTTTGCTTTAGTTAGATTGGTTGATCTTACCTACTTTTGATTTGACTTAGAGAGATTCCTAAGGTTTAACCTGCAAAAGAGAAACTTTACAACATACACATATACAATGGGTGTGAGGAAGAACTTGGAAGTAAAATGCAAGTAGGTTCCTAGCCTGTAGGTTCTTGTCTTAGTTTGATAAGTTCTATAGCTTTCTAAAGCATGCAAGGTTTTGGTAGTCTCAGGGTGCTCCAGTATCAAAGGGCACCAATCCTCTCACCAGCCCATCATAGGCGGTGATTGGGTGATTCCCTTTTTGATATACCACTAGGTACGAGTGACTGTGGAGTTTGCTGGAACCCCCAACATAGCCCGTGTCATGCCGGGATATCAGGTGAACTCAACGGGTTGTCCGCTCGATGCATATGATAAATGAATTAGACAAGGCATGTACTAGTCTTATGTTGAACTTTTTGGTTATGGCTCTCATTTCCCCAGCAGAGTCGCCAAAAACTGTAGACACCTCCCAAACGGGGCATCGCCGTACAGATTGATCATGTTTGTTTGCTCGATTGGTTGCTTGCTTTGTAAACCAGAATCATGGACATTCCCGTGGCTAGGAACATTGCCACATGATAGCGGTTATCGTCAAAACAGAGTCGCCACCCAGTTTATCAAAACTGGGAAAATAGATAGAGATTCTGGGCACGGGAGCCAAAAGTACAATAAGAGGAAGGTGTTAGGCACCCCTCTTTGCCTAGTCGTGAGACTGTCCCATAATCGTTCAACATAAGACATATAGATGCTTTATTTAATTCTAACACGTAGTTTGTTTTTAACCTTTAAGCAGTAAAGGGTGAGCCAATACGATAAATAAAGCATGCATCAGGAAAGCAGAACAAAACAAACTGTCCCAGGGAGATGGATCCCGTGGCCGGTGAATGGATGTCACGGCCGAGGGATCCTCCTGGTTTGATGTACCGGCCGAGGGATCGAAGCCCCGGTCGGTGTTCTTCCTCACACCAGACTATACGATTAACAGATAATCAGAAAGCTATGATTAAGTATAAGAGCGATAAATAAAACAAACCAGAGGCCGTTAGGCCTCACCACCTTGATCCCTCAGTTGCTTGATTGCCTCAGATTGGGTGTGATTGACTGATTGTTTGATTGAAAACCCTAGGGTTAGGGTTTGAACTTCGGGGTTTGATCATCGGATTGATGGCTACATTCGGGAGGTTAGGGCTTTTGAGGAGTGGGGTTGAGAGAGTATTTTGACAGAGTTTTGTGGCTTGAGAGAGTGTATTCTCTAATGAATTTCGTGTGTATATTTTTGGAGTCCAAAGGCCCTTTATATAGGCAATTGGTGACTCACTCCGGCCAATCAAAGCACGCGATTGCAATTGCAATTGCAATACAATGCAAACTCTACGTCGTAATCTCTGAACGTGGCCCGAACGCATCGGAGAGGTAGTGTAGTTGGATCAAACAATCGACAGAACGTTCGAGAGTCTGGAAAAAGGTCGATCTGGCAGCCGAGTAATAGATCACACGGCCGAGGGATTGAAGTCACGGCCGAAGGATAGATCTTGAGGCCGAGGGATTGATCTCTCAGGGAGATTTTGCTAGCAACAGGTTGCTCGGGTGAGGAAAGGATGTTAAGGTCGTGAGATCGATGTTACGGCCGACAGATGGATTCTCCTAGGCTTCTGTATTTTCTGTCTGAAAGGCTGTATGGCTCTGAATGGGTCCTCTAAGTGGCTCAAAACTCTTACCGAAAGTCCTAAGGTTCTCAAGAAGGCAATCAGCAATCACTGTATCCATTTCATCATCGGGATGGTCCCAAGGTGGGACTTGAAATAATCGTTAGGCCAAATTGGGGTGTCTACACCGACGTACCTTCCTTACTCCATAGTCATCACTACCGCCAAGAAGAACGGTAGATTTTCCCTACCTGCTTTTCCTAAGTATACGTAGTTAATCTTACTCTTAAGTACATGTGTAGTCGATTATGCTTCAATAAACATATGTTGTTTTGAACTTTGAAAAGGAATAACGAATTTTGAGGATAATGTTGTGACCCTACTTTAAGTATTCTTATTTTGATCTTAAAGATGATTATGAACATGTATACTTGTCTTACTTGTTGCTGATAAAGCATAAGTGGTTTACCACTCCAAAGGTGTCCGTCCATGTGGCACTATGCTTAACTTTGTGTGATTAAATGATGAGCATGATGATGTGAAAAAGTGAGCATGATATTTGATGTAGAGTTGGATGATCTAGCTAGTTTAGTTTCAAGATTACAATGAATGATGATTTTGTCGTAAGAAAGTCCTGCCGCGGAGTCGATGCATGTAACGAGACACAGAAATTGAGAAAATAGAAACATGATGCCTAGGGTATGGTTAATAAAAAGGCATGTTTGAAAAAGAGAAATACTTTTGAAAACCGCAATGTGGCTAGACTTGCCCATTGTGTGGTGTGCGTGTGTAAAAGAAAGATTTGTGACATTGGATAAAATATTTTTGAAACTACATTGTGGCCGTTTGCCCAATGGGAGTTGTGTGTTTGTGCTCCAATGGAAATCCATGATGGCGGAACCATTGTGAGGTTGTGTGTGTGCCAATGGGAACCCAGCGCGGTGGAACCATTGTGAGGATACTCGAGAACCCGGCGCGGCGGAATCGAGGTTGGGTGTGTTCCAATGGGAATCCATGGTGGCGGAACCATTGTGAGGCTGTGTGTGTTTGTAACAACTCCGATTTTCAGTAAATAAAAATCTCGTTGTTTATTCGATAATTCCTTCATATTCTTGAGCAACTCTAGAAATTTCCTTCTAAATTCCTCGTAAGACCTTGAGTTGTTATTAGTAATCCGTCATGATTAGATTCTTCACTCCAGCCATAAGGTCATTTTCTAAAGACAAGCGTACATATTAAGAAGTCGTAGAATCGTATTTCTTGACTAGAAATCCTACCTAGCAAGTCTAGCTAGCTTCTGACCGATTCATTGAGATGACCTAACAACCAATCTCAACCCTAGTTGAACCTTGTGAACCTTTCCAAAGCCTAAAGGAACCCTTTGGACCAAGATCATCTTTGACTATTACCCATTGGACTATAAATGCTAGGGAAATCTTTACCCATTGGACAATAGGTCTTCCACCTAAGTTATTCTATTAAGGTACACCTATAAAGTAATATATAGGAAGATGTATATATAATAATCCAATATTATACTTTGCCCTTTTATCTATTGGACCATAGAAGTTAGGGAAAACATCGCCCATTGGTCCATAACCTAGTCTTGCCACCTAGCACAAGATCTATTAGTTTAATAGACTCACCATGAGTCATTGTACTTATATACATACATTATGCAAGTCTAGTACTTACCATCTTTATCCATTGGATAATAAAAGTTAGGAGAATTGTTAACCATTGGACAATATGTTAGTCTTACTACCTAGTACAAGATCTATTAGTTTAAGTAGATTCACCATGAGTCATTGTACTTATATACATAGATTATATATATGCATAGTACTTCCATCCATTAACCATTGGATAATAAAAGTTAGGGGAATTTTGGTCCATTGGTCAATAAGGCCAAGTCAAGCCATAGTACTAGGTTTATTTTAGTTAATTACTTACTAGATATGATATGTACCTATTTATTTAAAGTATTAGATATGTATATGTCATCCTAAGATTCTAAGTCTTAGAATATAGTTTGTAAGTACATAGGTGGCATTTAGGCTTATTCTATTAGGAATTTTGACCTAAAAATCTAGAATAAGATCACATAGTACCCTTGTCCTTTGTAGTTAGTCATCCTTTATATTCATATACTAATCAAGGGAGAGAGAGAGAGGGAGAGAGAGAGAGGGAGAGGGGAGAGAGCCGAGAGAGATGGGGGAGAGAGAGAGAGATAGGAGAGAGAAGGAAGATATGATGTACTCTTGGATTGTTTTCTTTCAAATCCTAGTATATATATACTTAAGTACTTGTACTAATGAAAGAAGAAAGATATGAAGATTTTGAGATAGATTTTAGGGTACCAAAATCTCTTACAAACTTACACCACAATCTTATACTCTTTCTAAGTCAAACACCAAACCCTTGTCCTTTCATTCTTAGGTGTACATTGGACTAAGAGATGAGAGAGAGAGAGAGGGAGAGAGAGAGAGAGAGGCCGGATGAGAGAGGGAGAGAGAGATTGGTGATGTGTGCACTTGTACTCACTCAACCTAGTCATAGGCCTTGGCCAATCTTCATACCTCATCTTGTACCACCAAATCTAGGGTTTTCTACTCTTTCATATCCAATCCAATCTTCCAAAGTACCAGACTAGACCAAAACCCCAATAGAATAACCTAGATTTGTCCTAGAATTGGAAGGCAAATCTTGTAACCTTTCCACCTATGTACTTATGCATTGTACCAAAGAGAGAGAAAGAGAGAGAGAGAGAGATGGCCGAGAGAGGGAGAGAGAGAGAGAGAGGCCGGGAGAGAGGGAGAGAGAGATTGTGTGATGTGTGCATGTGTGCTCTTGAGCCTAGTCATGTCCTTTGAGCCAATCTTCCTACCTCATCAAAGGACAATCAAATCTAGTCAATTCTTTAACCATTGGACAACAAATGTTAGGGGAAAATTTACCTCTTGGATAATAATCCAACCTTTGGCTATAAATAGCACCCATTCCTTCCCATTTCAACTCACACCTTCATTCTACAACTTCTCTCTCTAGAAAGCTTAGCATTCTCTCTTGTTCTTGGTGTTCTTGCTTGTTCTTGAAGTTCTTCCCAAGTTCTTCAAGAAACTCATCCAAGGCCGCCACTAAACCGCCACCCTGCCACCCTATCGATCCAAAAGTTTAAGTAGTGTTAGTAAAAATCTAGTTTCGAGAGAAACCTTTCTCTTTCGAAGCTACCGGAAGCCAACCCTAAGAAGTTACTCCGTCCGATCACCGACGTACCATCTTTCCTCCGTAGTCATCACTACCACCAAGAAGAACGGTAGAATTCTCCGTCCCCGCTATTCCTAAGTATACGTAGGATTTTCCTATACCTCCTAAACTCTAAGTATGTGTAAGATTTCAATATACACATGTTGTTTTGAACTATGAAAAGAAAGCATGAGTTTTGAAAGATAACGTCCTAGATTAGCTTTAAGTATTTGTATTTTGATCTTAGAATGATTATAAGCATGATTATGTGATTACGTGACTACTTGTTGTTGATAAAGCATAAGTGGTTTACCACTCCAAAGGTGTCCGTCCATGTGGCACTATGCTTTATCTTATATGATTAAATGTTGAGTATGATGATGTGATAAAGTGAGCATGCTATTTATTATAGAGTTGAATGATCTTGCTAGTTTAGTTTCAAGATTACTAAGATTTCATGAAAAGTCCTGCCGCGGAGTCTATGCATGATGACGAGACACAAAAATCAAGAAAAGTTAGAAATATGACACCTATGGTGTGTTTAAGACAAGGTGTGTTTTTGAAAACCGCAATGTGACCGGACTTGCCCATTGTGTGGTGTGTGTGCATATGTAAAATATTTTTGAAACTACATAATGACTAAGAATGGGAGTCATTATGGGAGTATGGTGTGTTTTGTGTGCCAATAGGAACCCGGCGCGGCGGAACCATTGTGAGGATACTCGAGAACCCGGTGCGGCGGAATCGAGGTTGGGTGTGTGCCAATGGGAACCCGGCGCAGCGGAACCATTGTGAGAATACTCGGGAACCCGGCGCGGCGGAACCGAGGTTGGGTGTGTTAAAAAATGTGTTTTTCAAAAAATGATTTTGGAAGTGTTAATAAAGTGGAAAACTGATGACACGGTCTACGATGAGTCGCATAGGAGAAACACGAAAAGGCATGACACCAACGTTAGTAAGATAGCGAATGTGGATGCGTAATTGCTAGCTATGTTATTGAATGAGCATGTGTAATTGTCTATATGCTTCTTGTTGTAAGTTAAGGGTTAGTGGGTATGGTTTATTCTATTGATCTTTATAAGCTCACGGTGTTACCTTTGGTGACCCTAACTTATTATATTAGTGGCGACGCCGGTATAATGGGTCAGATCTTATAGACGAGCAGGGAGAGCAATACACACTGGAGGCTTTTGGAGCCAAAGAGCCTGCTAGGATGGAGGAAGAAGTGGAGCAATAGATAACCTTAGAATTTTCCCATCCTTTGTGTAATAAAAGTACTCTATTAGGAGCCATGTTGTAATAATGAGCTTGACTCTTAGCCTTTTAATTCAATAAAAATGTTTAATTAACGTACCCGAAAATGGGGGCGTTACAACTTGGTATCAGAGCTTTAGGTTCAAAACCTCGGCCTTGGGTAGAATGGATAGAACCATGAGATAGTTTGACCGTTGCACAAACGTGAATTGAGTTTAAGTTTACCGTCCCAAATTGGGTGGAATTCTGGCAAAACAATCTTCGGATTGAAGTAAGGTGTGGAACTGGCAATACCACCGAGCTGGGAATTCTCGAACAATTGGATGATGACTTAAATCAAGAAACGAATGTGGAATTGGATAAATCCAAGTTCTTTAATAGATTGTAAAACCTTGTTTTAAAACGCTACTAATTGAGGTTTAAAAACTTTTCCTTGTAGATGAATCACCTGAGCCGCCTAGTCGACCTATTGGCAGGAGTCCGCCAACTCAAATTCACCATATAGATCCTGACCATCCAACTAGCAGAGAACCTAGACTTCATTGCCGCTGTACTCGCAGAAAAGTAAGATTTCATAAGAGTGCAGCAAAATACCCCTATTCCTGTGGAAACCGACCCTTGGTTTCCCGCACTATTCCCAATCCTGTGTGCCTACTATGAGATCTTTGGTACCTTACCCCCGATGGGAAACCTTGAGGTTGGTGATCAAGAGGAAGAAGTCGATGGTGAAAAGGACACCGATGGAGCAACTAAAGAGGAAAACCCGTTAGGTGAAGCAAATCTCGGGGAAGACGAGACCCCAAGGACCGAAAACACCAATTAGGCATAGATAACTTAGTAATAATTGTAATCCTTCGGGATGCAGGATGTAAAATAGGATGTAGTCGAACTCTTGGTGTAAATAGGAAGCTTGAGGCTATTATAAAGCCATCTATGATGTACTTGTTCCAATTTAGTAATAAAAATTATGTGTTTCTGTTCTACATGAGATCACTATATATGTGTAACTTATTTCCATCGTGACTACCCCTTCACACCGTTAAGTCTAATATATAATTTTCTTATTGTAGATATGGATAGCCGTACCTTTGCTGCCCCGACCACTGTTGCGGACCTGATACTCTACAAGGCCATACTAGCACCTAAGAGCCTTACCCCTATACCCCACTTGGGTATACGTGACCCCAAGACTGGCTACCAGATGTACGAGTTTATCGTGATGGCACCCCTCACCAACAAGGACCGACTCATGGAGGTGGAGGAGTTAGCCAAGGAGATCCGTCAGAAGGGAGAGCATTGGCTCGAAAGGAGGGAGAATGAGTGGAAGGAGCAATTGAGAGAGTACTTCGGACTTGTCCCACCCCATCAGTAGTAGTGTAGTAGTACTAGAATAAGATGTCGAAAGTTTTAGCTACACTTGTAGCAATCGTAGGCTAGTCGAATCATGTAGTAGGAGTATGTAGGACCGTTTCAACTTGTATTAGGAAATCTTGTCTTATGTTTTATCCTGTAGTAGAACTCTATGCTTATGATGTAACCCTCTGTTTATCTATGAAAAGCTGCTTTATTTAAGAGTATAATGTTGCGTCCTGCCTAAATTACTGCTTCAATCCTAGGAAGAAAACCAATTTCGAATAAGAATCATTTAGTAGGCTTAAACCTCCCCCTTGTGATTTTTACTCGTAGATGGTGAACCGACGCAGTGGATTAGGATACGAAACCGGAGAGTCCTCCAACGCAAACCCTAACCTAACCCAAGTCATGCAAGCGCTCGTAACCGCTTTGAATGCCAACTGCCAAAACCCAAACCGCGACGATGGACCAATGACTCGAACCCGAGCGATGAACGAATTCTGCAAACGCCGACCCCCGACCTTCCACGGTGATACCAACCCTACCGTGGCTGAAACCTGGCTGAAGGAAGTCAAGGTGATCCTGGACACCATGGAAATTACCCGCGATGGAGATCGTGTAGCCCTAGCCTCGTACCAACTAAAGGGAGAAGCCCGCTATTGGTGGGAATTGATGAAGGCAACCCATGCCATAGCCACCATGACCTTCGCCGAATTTGAAACCTTGTTTCTTGACAAATACTTCCCCACACCCATTCGCCTAGCCAAGGAACAAGAATTCATGAACTTGAAGCAGGGAACGATGACTGTTACCCAGTATGCGGCCAAGTTCGAGGAGTTGTCTTGTTATGCCCCAACCGCCGTAGCGACGGAGGATAAGAAGGCAAGAAGATTTGAGTGGGGGCTGACAACCGCTCGAAGGGCTGTAGTGGCACAAGCTTTTACCACCTACTCTGGTGTTGTAAAGTGTGCACTTCGGCTGGAGAGCGAGGAGGCTGATTTCAAAACCCGCTGGAAGAGGGCAATAGGCAATACCGGTGGACCAATACGAACCCAATCAACCAACAATAACCGTGCACCTTACCCTACCAAACCCTTTGCCTCGTCCCAAAACAACCAAGCTTGGAAGACCGCTGCACCTGGACGTGGTGAACCGCAGAGGAGTGGCCAGAATAGAGCCACGGTTCAGTGCTTCAACTACCAGGCCATAGGCCATTACAAACGTGACTGCCCTCAACCCCTGAGGGAGAGCACTGGAGGTTTTGGAGGTCAAAAGGCTCAAAATCCTAGACCAGTCGGTTCTGTGAAGCAAAATCAGGGAGGCTCACTGCAGCAGCAAAATGGGCAAAACCAAGGCAAGCAACCCGTAGGAACCCAGCATGGCACTGGAGGGCGCATATTTGCACTACAAACTGAGGAGCAAGAATCGGATCCCTCCATGATCCAAGGTACGCTACTATTGTATAGTACCTGCGTGCAAGCCCTGTTTGATTCCGGAGCATCTCATTCATTTATATCTTCTGCCTGCGTCACTGCTCTAGCACTAGAAACAGAACCCCTTAAGGCAAGTACGAAAGTAGCTTCACCATTGGGGGGGAGTATAGCTGTTAGTCTAGTGTGTAGAGGGTGCGATTTAGAAGTAGCCAATTTGCGCTTAACCTGCGACCTCAGAGTGATCGACATGGCGGACTTCGACGTAATCTTAGGAATGGACTGGCTATCCGCACACCGTGCAGTCATAGATTGTCATCAGAAGACAGTGATGGCATACACCCCTGATGGAACTCGTTTCCGTTTTAAGGGGGATAGACATGTAGCAAGTCTATCAACAAAGAGATCTAGGTGGCAGAATCAACTATTTGGATAGCTAGCTAGCCTCCAATTGGAAGAAGCCGATAGAATGGAAGTGGAATTACCACACATCGTGTGCGAATACGCCGATGTTTTCCCTGAAGAACTTCCTGGCTTACCACCTCAAAGAGAGATAGACTTCTCTATAGAACTCCAGCCAGGAACAGCCCCAATCTCCTTGACACCATACCGTATAGCCCCTGCGGAGCTGAAGGAGCTCAAGACCCAATTGCAAGAGTTATTGGACAAAGGATTTATTAGGCCTAGTACGTCGCCATGGGGAGCGCCTGCACTGTTCGTGAAGAAGAAGGAATGGACACTTCGCCTGTGCATCGACTACAGGAAACTAAATCAAGTTACGATCAAGAACCGGTATCCATTGCCTAGGACTGATGACCTATTCGATCAATTGAGAGGGGCAACATGCTTCTCAAAAATCGATCTTCGATCGGGTTATCATCAGCTTAGGATCCGGGATGAAGACATCGCCAAGACCGCTTTCCGCACTAGATATGGACACTAAGAGTTTGTAGTGATGCCATTTGGACTGACGAATGCTCCGGCAGTATTCATGTGTCTCATGAACAAGATCTTTCAACCCTACTTAGACAAGTTTGTAGTGGTGTTCATTGACGACATCTTGATATACTCTGCCAATAAGGAGGAGCACGAAGGACACCTTCGGATAGCACTACAAGTACTCCGAGATAACCAACTTTATGCCAAGGCGAGTAAATGCGAGTTTTGGCTAGAAGTGGTTAAGTTCTTGGGGCACGTAGTATCCAAAGAAGGAATAGCCGTGGACAAAAGTAAGGTTGAAGCAGTGCTAAATTGGAAGCAGCCAACCTCCGTGTTTGAAATCAGAAGTTTCCTAGGATTGGCTGGATACTATCTAAGATTTATTCTAGACTTCTCGATTCTTGCCAAAACAATGACGAGACTCACTCAGAAAGGAGTGAAGCTGGATTGGAATGAAGCCTGTGAGAAATCTTTTCAGGAACTGAAAAGAAGGCTGACCAGTGCACCAATACTTATCATTCCCGAGCGAGGCGTAGACTATACGGTCTATTGCAACGCGTCAAGGGATGGCTTGGGATGCGTGTTGATGCAGAATGGAAAAGTTGTAGCCTACGGATCCCGACAACTCAGACATCATGAGAAGAATTACCCCACTCATGACTTAGAATTGGCCGCAGTAGTATTTGCCCTCAAAACTTGGCGTTACTACTTGTGGGGAGAACAATTCGAGGTCTTTGTTGTTAGAGAAAGAAGGAAAAGTGTATAGGGTGTTAACTAACCCTAACACAAGTGAGCTTTATTTATATTATGTGGCGACTAGTTACATAACATAAGCAACCAATGTGGGACTAAGTCCAACTCTATTCTAACACTCCCCCTCAAGCTGGAGAATAAATATCACAAAATCCCAGCTTGTTACGTAACAACTCTAAACGTGGTTTAAATAAAGGTTTGGTGAAGATATCTGCCAACTGAGCTCCCGTAGACATGAAAGGGGTAGCCAACACGCCACTATCTATCTTCTCCCGAACAATATGACAATCTACCTCGATGTGTTTGGTTCTCTCATGAAATACCGGATTCGAAGCGATATGTATTGCTGCCTGATTATCACAATACATAGGAATAGGTAACTGTACACCAAGCCCCAACTCTTCGAGCAAAGCTCTCAACCATACAACCTCGCATGAAGTATGAGCCATGGCACGATACTCTACTTCAGCACTAGATCGAGCAACCACAGTTTGTTTCTTACTTTTCCAAGTAACTAAGTTTCCACCAACAAAAGTACAGTACCCAGTTGTGGACCGTCTATCAGATGGTGATCCTACCCAATCAGCGTCAGTAAAGGCTTCAACACGTAAATGACCATTTGAACGATAAAACAAGCCATGTCCAGGATGAGCCTTAAGATACTTCACAATACGAAGACAAGCTTCCCAATGTGGAAAACGAGGGGCTGACATGAATTGACTTACCATACTGACAGCAAATGAGATATCAGGCCGTGTGTTGGTGAGATAATTCAGCTTGCCTACCAAGCGACGATAACTGTCTGGATGAGGAAATATCTCCCCCTGATCAACACACAATTTGACGTTTGGATCCATAGGAGTCTCCGCAGGCTTTGCTCCCAATAAACCAGTCTCCTCTAGAATATCTAGCGTATACTTTCTTTGAGATAGATTGATCCCTTCCTTGGATCTTGCTACCTCAATACCCAAGAAATATCGTAGCTTACCCAAATCTTTGGTGTGAAACTGACGCTGTAAGAACTGTTTCAGCTCATCAATACCTTTCTGATCATCCCCAGTAATAATGATATCATCCACATACACAATCAACACTACTCTTCCCCGATCTGACTGAATGGAGAAGACAGAATGATCAGAATGAGAGCGACGCATACCAAACTTCAACACAGCATCACTAAACCTGCCAAACCACTCTCGAGGGGACTGCTTAAGACCATAGAGGGCTTTGCGTAGGCGACACACCTGAGAACGCTCTCCCTGAGCAACAAACCCAGGAGGTTGCTCCATATACACCTCCTCGAGCAAGTCACTGTGTAGAAATGCATTCTTGACATCCAACTGAAACAAGGGCCAACCAAGATTGGCAGCCATAGAAATAAGAATGCGAACAGAGTTAATCTTGGCCACCAGAGAGAAAGTCTCAACATAATCAATGCCATACGTCTGGGTATAGCCTTTGGCCACAAGACGGGCCTTGTACCGTTCTACTGTGCCATCCGGATTATATTTGACGGTAAATACCCACCGACATCCAACGGCAGACTTTCCTGGCGGAAGAGAAACCAACTCCCAAGTGCCATTGTCATGAAGAGCAGACATCTCAGCCTCCATAGCTGTCCGCCACTCAGAAACAGATAAGGCCTCCTGAATAGTGTTAGGAACAAAAATAGACGACACAGAAGTAGTAAAAGCACGAAGAGATGGAGACAGGTGATCATAGGAAACAAACTGAGCAATAGGATGAGATGTGCAAGACCGAATACCTTTGCGAAGAGCTATAGGAAGACCAGGTGATGGCGGAGGGGGAGGTGGAGGTGGAGGTGGAGGTGGGGGTGGAGGTGCAACCGGATCTTGGGACGGATGAGGCGTGGTGGTTGGTACTTGTGGGGCTGTTAATACGTTTTGTCGACGAACATACACCTGCAAGGGAGGACCAGATGGTACACAAATAGGAAATACAGACTCAGACTCAAGAAGGTCAACTGGAGTATTGTGACTTGAGGTAAAGGGCAATGATTCATTAAATGTGACATCAGCACAAACAAAATGACGACGAAGAGATGGTGAGTAACACTTATACCCTTTCTAAGTGCGCGAATACCCCAAAAAAATACACCGAATTGACCGTGGATCAAGTTTGTCCCGGTCAGGATCCAGAGCATGAACATAACAGGTGCACCCGAACACTCGTAAGGGTAATGAGTGGAGAGGGCGACCAGAAAATAAAACTGTATGGGGTATTTGACCACCTAGAACGCTAGATGGCATACGATTAATCAAGTAACATGCTGTAAGAACAACATAACTCCAGTAAGACTTAGGAACTTGCATTTGAAATAATAGAGCACGCATAACCTCTGATAAATGCCTAATCTTGCGTTCGGCAACTCCATTTTGTTGTGGAGTTCGAGCGCAAGAAGATTGGTGAATTATACCATGGTCATCAAAAAACTTAGAAAGAGAATTATGAAAATATTCACCTGCATTGTCAGAACGAAATATACGAATGCAAGTATCAAACTGAGTTTTGATTTCCATATAAAATGACTTAAAGATAGAAGACAACTCTGACCGCTCTTTCATGAGATAAAGATACATAACACGAGAATAATCATCGACAAAAATAACATAATACTGAAAGCCAAAAACATTAGGAACACGCATTGGACCCCAAATATCAGAATGAACTAAGTGAAAAGGACGGGATATGCGACTCTCAACCCTAGGATAAAAGGACACTCTATGATGTTTACTAAACTCACAGACTTCACAGGGCAAAGCATCAACACGGCTACATGGAGGTACTAGCCGTTTAAGATTCTGAAGGGATGGATGACCAAGTCGACAATGATGTTGATAGGGTGACACAAAAGACTGAAGGGCAACAGAGCTAGGGTGAACATTGTCGGTAAAGTAATACAGACCACCACGCTCAGTACCACCACCAATTTTTCGCCCCGTCTTAAGATCCTGAAACACACAACCATCAGGAAGAAATGTGACAGAGCAATTTAAAGATTTAGTAAGTTTACTAACAGACATAAGATTTAATGGAAAACGAGGAACGTGCAATACGGAATTCAAAGTCAAAGAAGAAGTAACAGAAACCGAACCCAAACCAGTAATATCAGTGGTAGAACCATCGGTTAAGGTAACATGAGATGGTTTATCAACAGATTGATGGCCAGAAAGAATAGTAGAATTACCAGTCATATGATCAGATGCACCAGAATCAATAACCCAAGGAACAGAAAAACGAGAAGTTGGAATACAAGCACTAGAAGAACTTGTCTGAGATAGCGTAGCAATGGAGGAACTTGTCTGAAATGACACAAGGCGTTGGTACTCCTCCACAGAAATAGTCACCATAGCAGTGGAGCGTGCAACCTGCCCAATATCCTCGGAAGAAGTAACCCGATGAGCCTGAGAAAAACCATGTAGGTCATAGCAATGCTCCACTATATGATTATTTCCCCCACAATAAGTACAAAGTCTAGAACCACGGCCTCGACTATGGCCACCTCTCCCTGACATGCGACCTGTACGACTAAATCCACAACGACCAGAATCATGACCACCAAAAATACGGTCAAAACGACCACTGTACCCATAATCACGGCCGCGACCAAAGCCACGGCTAAATGAAGAACCAAAATCACCAGAATCAGCGGAAGTAGAATCAAAACCAGATTTCATTGCAAACAAATCACCGTACAATGAGAGACAACTAGTTAACTACCGATAGATCAACCAACCAAATACTCCACCAACAAACTGCTAATAAACAAGAAATAAGGAACTGATTGACCGACTAACAACCAAGGGCACGACAACGCATGCATCTAACTACTTCAACAAAACCAAAGTAGCCACCGAACAACATTATCCCAATATCGAGCAACAACCAAGAGCTCATATGTCAACATAGACCAAATAACTCAACACAATTCAACAACCGAAATCAGACTTCAACATACCCAAATTACCATCTATTGGAGAGGATAAACGGTAGATTATTCGCATATGCAAATAACCGAAATCCAAATCCAAGTAAACTGTAGATCGACCAAAAATCCAAAATTACCAGAACAATCAACGCATAAGAGTGAGGGAACGGTACCAAACAGCGATGAACAGTAACAACGGTGAATAGTAATTGGGTGAACAGTACACGGTGAACAGTACGACTGTGAACAGTGCGGAGGTGAACAGTAGTGTCGGTGAACAGTATCTGTGAACTAGGATTAGGTTAGGGTTAAGGCAGAGGCTAGGATTAGGATTGTGATTTTAGGGATTATGTACAGAGGTTAGGGTTTAGGCTAGGATTGTGGTGGTTTAGGATTAAGGTTAAGATCCCGCTTTGATACCATGTTGTTAGAGAAAGAAGGAAAAGTGTATAGGGTGTTAACTAACCCTAACACAAGTGAGCTTTATTTATATTATGTGGCGACTAGTTACATAACATAAGCAACCAATGTGGGACTAAGTCCAACTCTATTCTAACAGTCTTTACCGACCACAAGAGCCTCAAGTACCTGTTCACTCAGAAGGAGTTGAACCTGAGGCAGCGCCGTTGGATGGAATACTTGGAAGATTACAAGTTTACGCTACAGTATCACCCTGGCAAGGCCAACGTGGTGGTTGATGCTCTGAGTCGAAAGGACAGAGCCCAGAAGGTCAAAACGGCCATTAAGGAGTGGGAGATGATGGACACCCTCAACGAATTTAACCTTAGGCCATCATCAGATAATGGGAAAGCCCAACTATGTGCCCTTGTGGCAAAACCAGCACTACACCAAGAGATCTTATTGGCTCAAACCTCCGAACAAGATTGCGAGTTCATCCGGTACCGAATCCAAGAAGGAAAGACTGTGGGCAGCATGCCCTCGGAGAAGGGATTCCATTCCCCTTCCGACAAGCTTGGCAAGGCCCTCGGATTGAGGGAGCGCGAGCGGAGAGGCAAGCGCTTGAAATACAGAGTCGCCATTCGGGTTTGAAAGTCGGACACCCAAGGAACCGTATTTCGAAGCACCTGCCGCGCTTGTTTGATTTGAAAAAGTGAACTCACCAGTCCGTCATAACCATATCTAGGTTCGGGAGCCAGGTTACGAGAGGGGAAGGGTTTTAAGGCACCCCTCTCGCCCAATCTGGAGATTGGTCTCTACTTGAGCATTTCGAAAATGTTTGCGATTCTTCTTTTATTAACCAAATTTTAGCCAATTAGGGCGGGGGAACAGTCAATCGGGAATTAAAACCGTAACACATTTTGCAAGATGTGATGAATAGCATGGATGGATGAAATATTAAGTAATAAATGGAACAAAGTTCAAAACATTGCTAAAACACAAAACAGTGCTTGGTATTGGTTTTTCACGTATAGTGGCCAACTTGCATGCATGGATCAACCTGCATGCAAGTGAACCATCGCGCGACAAATCCACACACTCGCGCGAGGTTTTGTGTTTCACCAATAGTCTGAAGTTTATCCCCTTCTGGGCTCTGGAAGGACCAGTGCACACCCAGGAGGTAAACCAAGCAGTTTATGGATACTAGAAAGTAAATAATTATTACAAGCCAACTGAATAAAATGGAAAAACAACCCCTAGACAGTGGGGGAAAATAACAGAGGCCAAAGGCCAAGTTGCCCATGCAAGGGCAGTCACTGGAAATCAGTGAATCATCGCGCGACAGAGTGAAAGACTCGCGCGAGGGTTCCGATTGGACTTCCAGGAATTGCTTTGCATGCTTGGGGCTTTGAGACATGTTCAGAGAAATCCCAAGGGCATTCCAATCTAACTAAAGTAACAAGCTAAGGAACTGAACCACTTAAAGCTTAGTTGCCCATGCAAGGGTAGCCACTGGAAGTCAGTGCACCGTCGCGCGACAGAGTGAAAGACTCACGCGAGGGTTTTGACTAGATTTCCAGGAGTTGCTTTGCATGCTTGGGATTCTGAGACATGTTCAGAGAAATCCCAAGGGCATTCCAAGCTAATTAAAGTAACAAGCTAAGAAACTGAACTTGTTTTAACATGCATATCAGTGATCTATCCAATAAAACAAAACCAACAACAAGCATGCTCATAAATGAAACAAGAAATGACCAGCATCCCTTCCCCACGCGGACCAATCTCTTGCAGACAGAACTGTCGAGCGAGTGTTTGGGTCCATCGCGCGAGGGTTCAGCTGATTACAGATTCTTGTAACTCTGCTGACTTTAGGGCCAGGACTGGTATTGATTACCAGCCTTGGCCCTGCCAGCCCCCCTCAGGGATCAAGACAGGAACAGGTAAATTTTATACCTTTGCTTGAATAGCTTGTGGAGTGGATTGAATTAGGTGATGTAGCTTTGCAAATGAGTGTACTAGATTTGAAAGACTAGGAAGTGGTTAGGGTTTGTCAACTTTGTGCTTGACTAACTTAGTAGTTTGATGACCTTGTGATTTTTTGTAATTTTTGTAACCCTTTGCATGGAAGACCAATGGGGGTTTATATAGAAGGAGTGAGTGGAGGAAGGTGGGTGCAAGGCTTGGCCTAGCAACCAGCCAACAAGGCTGGTCACCCTTGCTTGGTGGAGAAGTGAGCCACCAAGGTGAGTGGGGGTGGTTGTGAGGGTGGTGCTCCAAAAACTTGCCAGAACACTGTTCAGCCAAGGAAAACGGGGTTCTAGCCCATGTGGCCCTGATGATCACAAAAATCCAGCTGGACTACGGTGAAAGTGACAGGCGCAAACCATCGCGCGAGGGTTTGAGACCATCGCGCGAGGGTCAACAGTCAAACTTTGACTTTGACCAACACTTGGCAAGCTGATTGTCGCGCGAGTGACAAAAACCATCATGCGACGGTCAAACCTCGGTTAGGGTTTTGACTGAAGGTTTTAAGGGGTTCAAAGGGTTCAAAAAGGGTTCCAAGTCCAATCCATTCCACATCCAAGCCTGTTTGATCCGATCTCATCATCGGGGAAACAAGAAACTGGAAAATAAAGTAAAACAAATGGGAGACCCAGATTGGGGTGTCTATAGTAGTCCCTCTTTGACGGCACGCGGAGCACCATTGACTGGTACGGGTAACGTCAAAGATTTCTAGACACCCGCCGAATCCGCCCAAAAGCTGATTAAATGGAAAATGCAAACAAGTATAGAAAAATATCATGCACCAATAGATAGATTGGACGGTTAGATTGTCGCTGATTTGAAATTGGACAGATGGATCGTCGCTGATTTGAAGTTGGACGGTTGGATCGTCGCTGATTTGAAGTTGGACGGATGGATCGTCGCTGATTTGAAATTGGACGGATGGATCGTCGCTGATTCGAAATTGGACGGTTAGATCGTCGCTAATTTGGCGGACCACTGCTGGGGATCTAAAATTCTTCGGGATGAAGGCCAAGCGTCCATAACGACCCTCAAATCCATAATAAGAATATATCAAAACTCCGCAAACCCAAAAGAGGAGTAAATAAAACCTGGCCAGGCCTGGGGCTGAATTGGGCTTGAGGCCCAAACTAACCGTCGCGCGACGGTTCAAAACACCCGCGCGAGGGTTCCTGGCTAGGACTTGGATCTGAAAAGGCCCAAACCCGGCCCAAACCTGTTTTGTTCGTTTAAACGTCGCGGGGACGTTACAAAAATAGTGCAGAGCGGTTTCAAACTTTTCAAAACCCTCCCAACTTCCACCTCTCCTCTCAAATCCCTCCCAAACCTTGATCTCTCAACAAAATCAACAAAACCACGAACACCCAACACCACCATGGCAGACCACGGCAACAGAGAAGGCAGGGGTGAGGTTGTTGATCAGTTGGAGGACTGGGGAGGTCCAATGGCTGTTGAAACAAGGGATCGGCCACCGGCGGAAGCCATCACAGAGGTTAGTGCAGTGACCACGGGCGACGAAGATGGAGAACAGGGCCGCGAGCAAGAGGCCAGTGACGAGGAGAAGCATTGCGCGATAGAGCCAGAGGCTCGCGCGACGGTTGAAATGGGGGCCATGGGCCACAGTGTTGAGCTATTGGACCCGAGCATGGCCGTGGGAGGCTCGGTGGTGACCGGAGTGCATTCAGACGCTGCAGGGGGCAATGATGGCAGTGATCACCGTCGCGCGATAGAGGAGGAGCCTCGCGCGACGGTTCAGTCTGGGGAAGGCAGTGGCAGTGGGGCAAGAGGTGATGCTGTTGAGCCAAATGGGTCCTCGCCGAGGGACTCGGCGAAGGGTAAAGGGGCCGTTGTTGAGGAGGAAACCACGGAAGTACCGTTCCGGGAAGAAGACATCCTGTTCCAGCCCGCGGCGACGTCGTCGAGTCATAGACCGATCACAAAACACGACGTCGCCGAGTTCTTGAGTGATGAAGGATTGGCGAGGCTTCTTGAAGATAACCCGGCAATCGGGGAGCTGGTCCTGAAGGCCAAGGAGGAACGTGCCCGGGCCATCGAGGCATCGGAGGCGGCGGAGAGAGAGAGAAAGGAGAGAGAGGAGCCTTTGAGAGACGTTGAGGCCAAGGAGAGGGCCGGAGCGGAGGTGCAGGGGCCTAGAGTGATCGCAGTGGCAGAGGCGAGGGCCACGACACGCCCTGGCTTCTCAGCGGAAGCGTACATGCCTCCCACACCACACTTGTTCGTGCCGTCGGGCTTTGCGACTTACATACGGCTACAAATGTACTATGACGACGAGCTTGTGTTGAAAGACCCCTGGGCCCATATTGCCAGTACTTGGATGGAGGTACATTCCCAGAAAAACTCCCTTTGTAATTCCATTTGATATCGGCTCTTCGTAATTCAATTTCGATACTTTGCTTGAAACACTTGAATTTAGAATTGCATGTGATACTTACGAGCCAAACCATGCCAAAACGGTATACCATTGATGACATATGCCTTGCATGTAGTAATTCGAACCAACCATATGCCATAGGCTTCATTGATTACCTAGAACTTGAAAATGAAATCCCTGTATACTGATTATACCCTTTGCTGCTTGTCTTTGCGTTTGAACAGGCGGGAGCGAGTCAGAGGGACATCCGCGGCTTTGGGGGCGCGTGTAAGTCCTTAGAGTTGTACGAGGCCTTGCCGGAGAGGGTGAGGCGGTTAGTAGACGAGGCGGGCTTTGGAGAGTTTGTACAGACGCTGACACGGGCGAAGGCGGATCACGCGATCCTGGTTGCACTTGCAGAGAGGTGGAGGGATACCACCAATACCTTCCACCTACCTCCCGGAGAGATGACGATGACGCCCGCGGACTTTGCGGCGATCACCGGGTTGAGGGTTGGAGGAGAGCCTATCCCATTTGACTCGGGTATCCAGGAGGACAGAGCGGCCTTAGAGTGGTTTTTGGGTGAGGCACCCAAGATTGAGGAAGGGATGGCACGGTACGACCAGTTTGCAAAGTACCTGAAGAAGGTGACCAACGACCGGGAGGCGGAGCAGATGGCCCGGGCATACTTGTTATACCTATTTGGTGCCACTTTATACCCAAACAGGCGAAGCAAAGTGCATCTCTCCTACCTGTCAGCGTTGAGGGACTTGAGGAGAGCCTCACACTTCGACTGGGGTGGCGCAGCGTTGAGTGCCGCGTACCACTTCTTTGGTGACTCGTCGAGGACGGGTCAGAGCACCGCTGGCTACTGGAGGGCTTGGGAGGTACCATTCTAACCCTTTGCAAAACATAATTTCGATTATGCTTGTCGATTTGGTTGCTTAGCTTGCTTGACTGCTTTAATTTCAAATATTGCACATCCTGTGATTAATGCTTGTACTTGTCTAAACATTGCACAGCTTTGGGCCTACGAGGTACTGCGGATGTATCCGCCACAATGCAAGTATCCGGACTTGAGCACCCTCCCCCGCGCGCTGATATAGAGTAAGGCCAATATGGGGAAGAAGGAGGGGAGAGGCGACCTCAATGCCTTCAGGCTGTACTTGGACGAGCTTAGGGCTTCACAGGTATGACACAGAACGCAAATCTTTCAATATGCACTCCTTTCTTTGATTGAATGCTGTCGCTGATCAATAGCTTGCCTATTGTTTGACCGCATTGTCTGCAGATCAATTGGAACCCTTGGAGAGTAACAGGGCCAGAGCCGGAGTACTTGGCTGGAAGCAGAGCTCTTACAGCCAGCAGGGTGCTACTGGAGTTTGCCTTTGGTTGGCAGTGGTACTTGGGAGACTAAGTGACACGTCAATCACTTGGCTGTCTCGAGTTCCAGGTGCCAAGGCCACTTCCGCCTCGGGCTTTGCATACAGGAGAGTACACACGAGCTGAGCTGGAGAGGTATACGCGGCCGGACACTGAGTTGGCACACTACTTGCATCCTGAAAGGGACTATGCCGTCTACCAGAGAGACTTCCTGGCGGGCCCGCTTGGGATCCGTAGTTTGAGAGAGATGCGGAGCTAGGTCGCAAGAGCTACCGAGGAGAGGAGAGCCGCTGGCGAGAGACAGAGAGGAGGCGAAGGCCGTGTGAGGCGAGGCCTGAGTGGACCTGTAGTTGGTGGGCCTCCGGAGCTGCTTTGGAGGATTCCTGTGGTTGACAGCCAGGGGAATCCTGCAGAGTTGCATTTAGTGCCTGCGAGAGCCGAGCCTACCCCCGTGACCGTGCCGGTAAGACTTAGCCTTTCATTATTGCTTCTTAATTCACTGTTGATTGGCCTGATAAACTCAAATTGCATGCAGGTGCCGTCTGAGTGGGTGAACGAGGCCGTACGACGCATGCTAGCTTTGGAGAACGTGGTGAGGAGGGCAGCAAGCGGCATGCCACTGGAATTACACTACCCGGCACCGACACCACAGCCGACTCAGCTAGCCGTTGTTCAGAGGAAATAGGTATATACAACGATACATTCCTGCTTCCGATACATTCCTGCTTTCGATACATTCCTGCTTTTGATTATAGAACGTACCTGTTTTCAACCTGTGAAATATAATATGCACAATGTATACTCATGCTTTGAGATGAAATGACAATGCAGGCACAGGGAAGGGTGATTCCTAGGAGGAAGAGCACGCGAGACCCACCACCGAAGAAGGTGGTGGCAAAGAAACCCACACCTCCAGCCACCACTTCGCGGCGACAGACCAGGAGTTCGCAGCCAGCGGCTACGAGTCGGGAGGCTGCTAGGCAGGCCGTTAGACGTGCCGAGCTATAGTACCAGATCAAGATGCGTGAGAAGCCGACGCAAGAGGAGCCAGCCCGCAAGAAGCGATTGATCTTGTCAGACCCTCCTGAGGAAGAAGAGGAGGAAGAGGAAGAAGAAGAAGAGAGAGAAGAGGGGGACGAAGAAGAACAAGAAGAAGAAGAGGTAGAGCGACGTCCCTCCTCTAGCAGCGGTTCCGACGACTCCGTTGATGACCCTCCGTATAAGGACGATCCTCAGGAGCAGGAAGAAAGTGACGACTGGCTTGGAGTACGCTGAGGGGCACCGCGAAGTCTCCTTTACTTTTGACTTTTGATTCGGGCCTGCGCACCCAAGTAGATAGCTTACTTGACATAGATACAGTTTTTGAGGGCATGCGTGCCTTTTGATTAGCGGGCGCCTGTGCCCTAACTGCCTTGATAGCTTTTGATTGGCCGAAGTGCCACAGATACAGTAGTTTCCTTTTGTCGACGTGGATAGATCACGGTTTAGCTATAAAACTTGCATTTTCAGGGTTTATTGCTTCTCATTATGAATAAGAGAGAGTAAAACCAACCACTAATACCAAAACTTGCATTGACAACACACCAAAACTGCTCACAGGCACACATGTATGTACAAAACATGACTAAATTGCGAAGAAAATGGAAGTGTACCCTAGGATACGGCTAGGATACGAGGATATGGGAAAATAATGAAATTTTGGGCATTAATGAGCCAAATCCAAAATAACCCGATCCAGACAAAACTGACTCTTATACAAGACCAAGTATACTTAACATGACTTGCCCCCAATTGACGGAATTGAAGAAAATACCCCGAAAAGAGACTTGGACACAAAAATGCTCCAAAACGACGCAAAAACGACCTAAAATGGTAAACATGACTCGATTATGTCCCGGACTGAAACCGACACCCCCATACAGTCACATAAGGTTCAAGTGACCTATATGGCATGACCAACTTTGACCAAAACCCCTAGAACGAGTTTCGACCTCTCGACACCATGGTTTGATCTTGGAATGGGCCGTCGAGGGTCCAAAATCCTCGTTAAACGCGACATTTCAAATCCGATGCTTGGATACAGTCACATATGTCCATAATGACTTGCTGAAACCATCAAAAGTGCAAAAGTACCCCTGGAACCCAAAATGACCAAAACTGGACTGTAGCATTTGAAAACTGTCAAAAATGCAGAGGAATCCTCGCGCGAGGGTTTGGTACCATCGCGCGAGGGAAGATCTCTCGTGCGACGACTTGGAACAATCGCGTGACGGTCAGACCCTGCTAAGCTACCCTTGTTTGACCAGATCACTGCCTGAAGCCTTATCATCTTTCCCACGTCTTGCAGGCTACTCTGTGGTTTCAGGGGAGGATGTCCTTGGTTTGGCAAGGTGGTAGGACACCTTGCATGGTGTTAGGCCATGGTGCGGAAAATGAGGGCGATATTTATGGGCTTTTTTTGCTATAAATGAAGGGCAAGAGAAACAATGTAGGGCACCCCTTCCTTCTTATAGACACAAAATCTCTCCTAAACACCAAAGATGGAAAGTCCATTCGCAGCCATGCTCGACCCTTGGGTATTGTCGGAAACCGTCGATTGGGAGGGTCCCCGATCTCGAGGCCTGGCCTCCATTCGGGACCTTCGACATGCTAGGCGATGCCCTACACTTCTTGAAGGAGCCATGAGTTACTGGGACCCAGTCATGCATGTGTTCCGGTTTTACAATGATGAAATGTGCCCGACGGTAGAGGAGTTTCAAGCCTATCTTCGGGGCTTTGCTGATGCCAATGCTCTTGCCATTCCACCCCTTCAAGAGGATATGGAGCAACTCCTACGGATGAAACTTAACATCTCCGAAGAGCTATCCTCCAGCATACTCCAAAACGACGAGCTCAACATCGCTCATCTCATCGAATTGTATGGCCCGGAAGGAGGCCTCGGAGATTATGTCGGGCCAGCCCAACGACGCCTCGTGCTCTCCATTTGTGCGCTTGCTGTTTACATGCTGATTCCTGCTGACGGGAAGGTCAGTTCCAAACTGGTGAGCATTGCTTGCCAGATGATCGCCCAGAAAAACATCATGCCCATTGTCCTGGTGGAGACCCTTATGGGTTTGGATCTGATCGAAAATGGCCAGGCAAACGTGTTCAGCGGATGCCCCCTCCTACTCCAGGTAGGTTCTCACTCAACTCTCCTTTTTCTATTGCTCACCTTCATTTTACCTCGTCGCTCGGCTAAGGATCGCTCGAAAAGCCTTACTTGTTTTTTCGCTCAGGCCATATATGACTTCTTACTTGTTTTTAACTCTCATGTAGATCTGGCTTGCGGACAAAGTAGGCGTGCTTGAACCCCCGGAGGCCGGTTTCGACTTCGTGCCCAAGAACTTGGTGGAAAGGCCGATGGTGTACCCGGAGCTGTCAGCTGCGGCATGGCATATCTTTCTGAACGACATGTACCCTGAAGATCTCGTCTGGAGATGTCCGTGGCTGAATCTCCTGGAAATGATGGTGAACTCCGCCGGATTTGAGAGGGTAATGATAGCAGGGCTGGCAAGCTTCACATTCTATATCCCGGGACGCGTGCTCCGCCAGCTGGGGATAAGTCAAGGGAACAGACGCTTTGGAAGGGATTTGTTCGAGCCTCCAGAGTTTAATGCCAGCAACCTGTACATCTATGGCTATAGCTGGGACGAAAGAGAGCTAGAGGAACCAGTCCCGGACTCCGTCACGTGGCTAGAGAGCCGCTGTGTGAAATGGCTTCGCAAAGAAGTCAAGGCCAGATCGGGGGGAAGCTCCTGAACCCCTTGTGTGACAAACTTGTAACTGGAATAATTCCGGAAACCGTTGGGTTATCCGGGCCGTTTGCCTTTATTTCGTGTGTTAACCTTGTAAGTAGCAAGACCCTTTGTATGGCTCGACCAGTTGAAATAAAACTTGTGCCAAGGAAATAATTCGGAACATGGCTTCCCCGGGGCTCGAAATTATCCCCAAACATGCAATTCGAACAAATAAAACTTCGACGTAGTCACAATCATCCATAATGACCTATTGGAAGTATTGGACGTCCAAAATCTGGCTCAAAGCAAAACGTGAAAAACCACCCTCCAAAAGACAGTAGCCTGTTTTTCCTGGCCCAAATAAACTGATTCCTCGTGCGACGTTTCCAAACCATCGCGCGAGCATCCTTCAATCGCGCGATGTTTCCAAACCATCGCGCAAAACATCGCGCGATTGAGAGATCTTATTAGGGCTGCCAGCCTTGACTCATTCAGAAGTTAAAGTGTGGCAGGCCCTATCATCTGCTTTGGACATCCAGAAGTCATCTGAGGGCTTCAGAGTTATGTCCTTGAATTAAAGGCACAAGGCCACCTTGCATGGACACTTCATTCAAAGTAAAGGATATTTCATCCTTCTCTGGCTATAAGATGAGCAGAGCTTCCTGAGCGAAGGGTATACCTTCAGTAGAAACACCACCAAATACATCTCTCCAATGGCGAATCAACTCCCTGCATTAATCAGCCCATGGCTCGAAGAATTTGTTGCGAGTAACTGGCTATGCTTCCGTTCTCACGGGCTGGCCACCTTTCGCTTCCTAAAGAGCATACGGCTCCGTCCCGAAATCCTGAGAGCGGCCCTGCAGTTTTGGGATCCGGACGTCCACGTGTTTAGATTCGGGGACAACGAGCTGTGCCCAACCGTGGAGGAATTCCAGGCATACCTCCAGGGTTTTGCTTCTAGCGTGCTTGTCGTGCCACCCTATAGAAAAAGCATGCCGAAGCTCCTGAAATCCTACTTGAACATTTCGAGGGGAGCGGCAGATAGCCTACTGGCTGGCGGGCAAATAAACGTCCTGCGCCTGATGGAATGGTACAGGCCTGACGGTGATCCAGAGGACACCGCCCTGCAAGCCCGACGCCGTTTTGCTCTGTCAATTGGCGTACTGGCTACATACCTATTGGTGTCTCTGAACGGACGGCCCGATCCCTCGCTAGTGGACGTGGCTGCTCAGATGGGCGTTCGAAGGAACGTGGTTCCTATGGTGCTTGCGGAAACGCTCATGGGTCTGGATTTAGTGGCCACCGGCCAAGCGAACATATTCGGTGGCAGCCCACTCTTGTTGCAGGTAAACTCTCTCAGCTCACCTTTTTCCAGTTTTCACACAGTCTGCTTTTACCTCTACTCTCGGCTAAAGGCTATATCGGAGCTCCTTACTTGTCTTTTCGCTCGTGCAGTTATGGCTGTCCGACAAACTCGGGCTAATTGCAGCTCCTGAGGTGAACTGGCCCCATCTGCCCGGGCGAATGCGTCAGAGAGGGATGCTGTATCCAGAGATGTCTGAGGAGGAGTGGCACGCCTTCATGAGAGAGATGTCCCCGCATGAAATTGTCTGGAGGCACGAAACCTTGAACATTCCGGACATGGCCCTGAATTCTGCGGGCTTCGAGCGGATGGTGATTGCCGGGCTGTCCAGTTTCACCTTTTACATTCCAGGCCGCATCCTCCGACAATTGGGTATGAACCAGGGTCTGCACCGAGCTGGGGTAGAGGATTTCCAGATTCCAGCATTCACTGCCCAACATCTGACAGGGTATGAGCACAACTAGGGTTTGAGACAGCTTGGCGGAGCAGAACCAGACTTCAGCACAAGGCTCAAGCGTCGCTACGTAGCATGGCTAAGAGAAGAGGTTGCAAGGAGACAAAACAGAGACTGACTCCTGACACGACTCCAATAATTTAGAATAAACTGTGAGCCTGTGAAGGCCTCTAGCATTTCGTTCTGTTTTTTATGCTTAACTTGTTTTTTAAGGACTCTGCTCAGCCTGTATAATAGAAATAGTAGTTTTAAATAAAAGTGAAAGATTGAAAATTTTCCCCTTTTGGTCCAAGTGTTGAACACCGCGCCGCTTGAATGTTGAGGCACTCCTTGGGACCATGGATCGGGTTGATTGATCGTGACCGAATCTCACGGAGAGATTGCCTATGTATCCCTTTTCAAGGAATCAGGTCGCACGTAGTTCAAGCTAAGGTTCGCTCGTGTAATTTGGCTCTCCTTTTGCGCTCTAATTTTTGCCTAGAACTGCCTTTACAGGTTTTCAGCCTAGCGAGCTTTGATTGAATGCCTATTTATTTTTGCCTAAACTGCCCCCTTGGGTTTTCAGTCTAGTAGGCTTGCTCTAATTTTTGCTTGGAACTGCCCACCCTTGTGGTTTTCGGCCCAACGAGCATTTCTCATGGGTAATAACGCTTGAGTTGATCCAGGTTGACCAGAGTGTTGAACTCGTTGTCGTCCAGATCAATAAGCTGAGCCGCTCCACCCGAGAGGATGGTCTTGATAATGTAAGGTCCCGCGCCCTTCGGGCGGAACTTACCACGTAGATCGAAAATGGGAGCCCGGATTTCCTTTGTGACCATGTCCCCTTCAGCCAAGTCGCGAGACTTCACCTTCTTGTTGAATGCCCGAGCAATTCTGCGCTGATACCCCTGAACATGATACAAGGCACGGAGCCTCCTCTCATCAAAGAGCATGAGTTCAACGAACCTCCCACTAAGCCATTCAGATTCCGTGAGTTCACATTCAGCCATGATCCTCAAAGTCGGTACCTCGAGCTCGATGGGAAGCACAGCTTCCATCCCATAGACTAGGGAAAAAGGGGTTGCCCCTGTTGATGTTCGAATCGACGTACGATACCCCCAAAGAGCTAGAGGCAACTGCTCATGCCAGTCCCTGGCAGACTCTGCGGATTTCTTGATAATCGTTTCAATATTCTTGTTGGCTGCTTCGACTGCCCCATTCATCTGAGGGCGATAGACCGTCGAGTGATGAATCTGAATCTTGAACTCATCGAAGAGTTCTAAAACCCTACCTTTGAAATGAACCCCATAATCTGACACAAAAGCCTGAGGAACCCCGTATCGATAGATGATGTTCTTCCTGATGAACTGAGCGACCTGAACTGCAGTTAAAGTCACTACAAGAAATTGTGGCTTTAACGGTATTTTTATTACCGGCATGTGTTAAAATGCCAGTAATACTAGTTATTCCCGGCATTAACAATAATGCCGGTAAAAATTACTCAAAAACGGCATTAGTAATAAAATGCCGGTAAAAATTACTCAAAAACGGCATTATTGCAGCAAATGACGTTTTTAGTTTAGACTATGGACAGCAATATTACCACGTACACAAGCGATTTTTTCTCCCATCCTAAACGATGCCGCCTCCCTCCTACTTTTCCTTTTTCCCTCCTACTTTTTCCCATTTCCCTCCTATTTTTCCCTTTTCCCTCCCTCACGCGTTCTCTTTTGCTTCACTCCTATTTTGCTTTGTTTGGTTTGTGTTTTGAAAAGTTTTTTGAAAAATAGTAGGGATAATAAATAGAGAGAGATAGAGAGAGAAATGTTGAAAGTAGAAGGAATCTAGGGAGAATTTTTTGAAAAATTCTTTTTGAATTTGGAAGAGAACAAGGCATTTATCACTGCAAACAAAAATCTCCAAAAACAGAAGCCCTGACTTCGACGACTTCTCTCTTGAAGACTCCTAAAATCTCTTGCTTCACTTCCCGTGGATTTAGCTCATAAGCAACGACTTCGACGAACCCTTCAATGCACGTGATTGATCGAAGCCCTAGCTCAACATCACTGGTCATTACATGAGATCTCACCGGTGCACGTACACACGATTTCTTATTTAAATCTACGTTCTGGGTTTGAACTTCGCATCCCCTCTCTCTATTTAGGGTTTTGAGTTTACAAAATTTCTGCAATTGTTCACCTTTGAACCTTGAATCCCGTCTCTCTGTTTAGGGTTTCTGGTTTGCATGTAAGTGTTCCAAAATTGATGTCCTGCTTGTGTTCTATTTCTGCCATTAAACTGCTGTTTGTCACGTGATTTCCTAAACTATTGGTTTTGATTGTGTATAGATGTTGTAGTTGATGGTACAAGAAACTTTATCTATTTTTTTGGCCGAAATTGGTGGAGACCATCTCAATTTTTTGTGTATAGATAGATGTGGGTCTTTCAAAGATGCATATAAACTGTCTGTTGAAATGCATGTTAAGAGAGTGAACTCAGTGGCCATATGGTTGAAGTTTTGTTAGTATAATAATCCATTTTTAGGAGCAAATTAAATTTTTCGTTTAGCATGACTTATCCTTTTGTTACGAGTATCAAGTACTTGGTGTTTCAAAATCAGGACAATGACCTTTACTTTTCTTTTTTTCCTGTCTTTATCCTTTTTTCATTTTGGTTAATGGATAAGAAATAGATTAAGGGAAAGAGCAAATAGCATTGGAGCATATCAACTCCAATAGTCAAGAGGTGTCTGCATCCAAAACCATGTGTTAATTATCATTGAATGTTTGCATGGCACTACGAGTCAGTGGCCACTAGTTTGTTGTGGCTGCATATTTGGCACTTGCTGCCTTCTTGTTATTTTTTTATTTTTCTTGTTAGGTACTTAAGAATGACATATCTCCTTATATACAAATAGATTGGGTTGTAGAACGAAGCAACTCCTTAGATACCTCTATCTTCTGTTGAAGTGTTTAAAGGTATTTAGGAAGTGAAGTTTTATATTTTCGTATGTTGTCCACGTATTAGATATGTGAACAATACTACAATAGTACCCAAAAAGTATCCAAAACTTCAAAAAATTTAGAAAATCGATTTTCGTATAGTCGATATTCCTTCCATACATGTCTGAGAGTAACGGAGGTGTATCTTTGTCCAATACAGACATGCTACAGGTACAACTCCCATATTGAAGTATCTGTGCTTCATAGTCTACAAGAGTGAGGACTAAGATGTATTCGTAAAATATCAATACTAACGTCTCATACGAGGCATGAGGACTAAACACATAGCTAATTTATTCAAGCCTAACCAGAATAGTCGTAACCGATTTCTCAGAATCTTTGCATAGTACTTTACAGAGTAACAGATATCGCAATATGACAGGGGCAACATACAACCTCACGAAATACATTTCTAATATGAAACAGGATGAATAAAATTGATCAACAGTTGTTGTTCTTGCTTCAGAGCACATACACTGCTGTCTCAAAACACAAATCATAAATATCTAGGCAATTCTTTTGATGTACTCTGCTATTAGTGTCTCCGTATATAAAAAATGAAAGATAGCAAGCAACCTAACCTTAAAAGAAATGCATGTTTGTTAAATTCACCTTAGGATCAGAAGATGGAACTATCCTCAAAATCGCCTCAGAGACATGTCCATTCTCTTGATTCATTTCTTCAGCAAAAGAAACATGAGATTGGCATTTCAATGCCGGGGCTATAACATACTTAATCATCTTGTCCGCTACTTTCGCAAGGCCATAATCTAGAATGCCAACCACCTACAAAAACACAGTTACACAAATACCAAAACTAGCCTTACTTGATTGAGACCAATCTTCCAAAAGAAACCTCAAAATGAAAGGATGAATTAAGCTTTGATTTTTTAACTAAAGAAGAGTGTGTCTACCTATCAAAAGAATTCAATTCCTAGTTAACTCATCCCGAAAGCCAAAAGATGCAGTGCATGGACCAAACTCACCTCCATTGCTTTCAAAATCGTATGCAGCTCAACCCCATCAATTCCATTGGAACTCAACAGGTAATTTACTCGAACTTCATTTTGTCACTGCTGAAACTGCATTGCTCTCTCCATAAACCTTGCCAGTAAATCTTGGATCTACAAACCCAATCCAATTCCTCTATCCAATTCCTCTAAGAAATACTCACAAACTATAGAGATCACAAATAAAATCACCAAAACAGACCATTAATTTAAATGATTCAAAATTTGGTCACCGCCAACAGTTAGAAGAAAATGAAATCGACGAACACCGTAATTTCTAATTTTAAACACAAGAAGCATGAAACTTTTGTTCTGAAATATTATACCAACCCTTCCAACGCAAACAAAAGATAATTTAGAGGTTCAATCATGTATTGTTTTTTCTTCTTTCATTGCCTAGCCTCTCTTTGTTGCCAAGAAAAGCCATTTCAACAATATTGGACTGAACTCATGCAGTATTTGGTTCCATGGAATAAAGCTCAGAAGGAAGGGGCATCCTCTTGTAACATGCTGGTCTCTCTTATACCTCTTAAGAGATTGATATTGAGCTCAAAAGCTTGTGGATCTCGTGTCTTACTTGCTGGGTTTTGTAGAAATAAGTGCAAAACAACGTTTTGCATTCTTTAGGCCTTGGCTTGACCCTTTTTCAAGTCCACTTTTGGTTGTTGTTATTGGAATGCACATCCGACTAATCCAGAATTTAGGTGGATCTTTGACCATTGTGGTGATTTGATTAGATTGCTACTTGGTGTTCGAAGGAAATATTTCTAATTTCTCCCCCGCCTTCTTTGAACAATACTGGACTGCTGTGATCTAAAATCTGTCTTATAGCAATACATTCTCCTGACTTTTATTGGTGTGTGGGGGTGCAAGTGTTGTGTATATTTTGTTTTACTAGGGTGGGGTTTATGTGGGAACATAATGTACTGTGATTCACCTCCGAATCAATGTATAGTTAATACTGTAATCCCTTTGATTGTCCTTATCATAAGCTGTCGAGGCAGTGCAGAGTCTGCAGACCAATTTGAACAGGTTGCTTTTCTTTTCTTTTTTCTTTCTTTGGTTGGGTAACTGGTCAAGTTATTTTTAATATGACGGTGGTCGTTTTAGTGGGTTCATACTTTGTTTTGGCTCCAGTTGGTTCTACTGGAAAGTAAATCTGGGGACCGGATATGGAAAATTCTCATCACTTTTGTGTTTATATCACAAAACTCTAACTTTCGTCTCGGAGCTATTCGAAGCAATGTAATACTATTCTCCCTTTTAACTTGCTTTTAGAACAAAAGATGCTATTTTTTGTTTGCAAATATATATTTAATTGTTTTGAGTGGGATGATTCTGAAGAACCTAATCAATACACCAAAAGTCAAAGTTTTTGTTGGAACAATTTACCTTTTGAGATGGTCTCACTCTTGTCTAGGCAACACTATCCCTATCCCTGGCAGCATCTCTTGTTGTCTGGTTCCCTAAAAGCTTCTCTAGACATAGAGTAATCTCATGGAATGACTATTGGAGTTAATGATGCTATTTGCTCGTTCGTTTCATCATCTTGAAAGCATATCAGTTCAAACTCGAAATCTAATGATTCCTCCTACAGGATCTAACTAATGTGAAAAGTATAACATTAGAGCATGCTACAAGAATACTCTAATATACACCTGGAATCATTAGATTTGTGTGCTAAGTTGGGTGCAAAGTAGCTATAAGAGGTGCTAAGAGACGTAAATGATGAAATCACTTGATTGAAGAACCAATATGCAACCGTGGTACTTCACAACACTTGCCATTATTTTCCACTAAATCTGCCCCCAACAAGTCATCCACTAGAACATTGGCACTTCCAGGGATCAATGATGAGTCCCCAACAGTGAGCGGAATTGGCTCATCCTTCTCATGACTAGGATCAGGAATTGCCTTGTTTTTTTCCTTTTCCAATCCGCTGCCATGTTTCCGTAACCAAATGTCTTGCAGACTTAGCCACTGGAGACTTGGAGTACTGGTGGGAAGTATGCCCAAATACCTTACAAAACTTACAAATTGGAGGTAGCACTTGGTATTCAACACTAACCACAACAGATTCCCCAACAACTGTGATTGAGCTTTCGGTGAATGGGTTCCTAAACCAGTGACTGTCTAGCTAAGGAATTGGTGTTAGTAACATTTTCTTCTAGCTAAGGTTCTCTCTAATTCTCTTACTTTTGTTTGTTGGTCCTTTCATCTAATTTTTTCCTTGTCTTGTGTAGGATCTTCATTCTCAGCTGAAGGAACTAATTCCCGACCAGCAAGTACATTCAACTAAGTTTGGTATATGTATTGACAATAAAGGAATTGTGTAATTAATTTGTGTCCTGACCTCAATCAGACTTCTTTTTCACGTTCCCTCGAATTATGGAAGTTTTCCAGTTTGGTTGGTTACAAGAATTCTGGTCATTGTTATCCAAAAAAGAATTCGGGTCATTTTTGCGGTCATTGATCACTTGACCTTGTCTTAATATAATTTTGCAACTGGAACAGTTTTCTCTGTGAAGAACTGCCTAAGTGCCTGCCCACTTTTGTTGGTTTCGTGAATGTGTAAGTTGCTGGATTTCAACAGTGGAAGTTGCATTCTTTTTCCTTCATTTCTTGGACCTTAATTTAGTTATTGGTTACGAGTGATGTGCTTCACTTTGTACTATTATAATCTACCAAGTCAAGCACTTAGAAATCACTCCTTCTGAGTGCAACATAAGTTCGACCCTCAAAATGGAGTTGATAGATCACCTCGTTATAGACCTCCCTTGAAACCATGTAGACTACTCATACATACCATGATGCAAGTACTTGGACCTTTTTCCAGTGCTTTTTTTTTTTTTTACGATGAAGTTCTCTTGTAGGTTTTGAATCTTGTCCAAATCTTCCATGTATAATGTCCCACCCTAGAGTTAGTGGTTTAGGCTACCGAAAATATGTTAGTGAAGAGGTTTTGGACCCAGCTAACCCTTTAAATTTGACTATTATGATTATAGATTTGGGAAGGCAAAAAGGAAAAAATACTCAAAATAACCATGCTTTTCACCTCCCAACGTGTCCGCAGGTCCGTGTCCTGTCCTTGTCCAGTAGCTGTACCATGCTTCTATTGGATGCCATGGAGCAATCTCTTTACACACACCTGCCAATGGAAAGAGGCCTATACATTCGTTCTCTAATGCTGGACTCCACTTGAGGTGGTGTATGACAGAGTGTAAGATGTGTCTTAACACTCTATTTGCCTTTCCTCGTAAAAATACTCCAAATGGAGTTTAAGGGACTCACATTCACCCGGCACCCCAACTGGCCACAATGCACCTTGGGTCAACCGCACTTCAATGTTGTTTTATTACCCATTTTACATTTGACATGTCCCATACGACCACGTTGGCTTGTTGGTGCTTCAATCATAAATGGTTGAGTTTAGTTTCTTGTATTTATCCATTATACTCGGATATTTTTTATGCTTGTGTCCTGTATCTTTAAACTTACTGATTGTGTAGGATGTCGTGGACTATATCGATACCCACACACCTATGTATAAACGTGTAATTATTTCTTGTATTTGCAGGTTGATAAGACGTAGATGGACATGGAAGACATGCAATAGGAATGATCGGAAATCTTCTAGATAATGAAAACTGTTTTTGTTGTTTTTGTTTTGGAGTTCGCAACCAAAAGCATATTTTGGGTCTTTGTGTTGCTTTGGTTAGTATGATCTTTTGTTTTTGGAGATATACATGCAATTGGAACTTATATTTTGACGCTTTGGGTTTGATTTTCACATCGTCATTCTATGCCTAGCATTGTTATTTTTTGTTGCTTTGTGATTGTCTTTTATGATGTTCAATTTGCTTATATACGGAATTTGCATTTTGGTTTTGGTAGTGGAACTTCAAATTGTTTTGGACAATTATAATTTTGTATGTAGGAAATGTGTTATCAAAAATGGTACTAGGTTAGGATAATTTGTTAATGAAAAAATTATGTATTAAAAATGATAATTGGAAAAAAAAAAAAAACTTTTAGCGGTGTTTTACAAATGCCAATAAAAACAATGAAAAAAAATACGAAGATATAAAAATGGCATTTTGAAAAATGCCGGTAAAAGTTATAAAAAAATACGGCACTAATAAAATGCCGGTAATATTACCTTTTCCGGCATTTGCATCAAATGCCGTTAATAAATGTATATTCGGCAATTCTTTTCCCGGCATTTGACAAATGCCGGTAATACTAGTAACAAACGCCGGTTTTATTTCTGGCATTTGTACAAATGCCGTTTATGTATTACCGACACTTACGTAGACGGCATTTTTTATTTTCGTCAACAAATGCTGGGAATACTATTACCGGCATTAATTTGATCTTTACCGGCATTTATAAAATGCCGCAAAAAGCTTAATTTGGCGTAGTGAGTTTTGTAGGATTCAGCTTCTACCCACTTGGTGAAATAATCTATTGCCACCAAAATGAACCAATGACCATTCGAAGCAAAGGGCCTGATCATGCCGATGACGTCAATTCCCCAGACAGAGAAGGGCCACGGCGACGACATGCCAAAGAGATTAGAAGGGGGGACGTGTATGAGATTGGCGTGGATTTGACACCTATGGCAATGGCGTATGTAATCCACACATTGGGACTCCATAGTAGACCAAAAGTAACCTTGCCGCAGGATCTTCCTGGCGAGCATGACTCCACTCATGTGAGGGCCACAGACTCCTTCGTGGATTTCTTCCATTATCCTGATGGCCTCGGTGCCATTAACACAAAGCTTGTGCATCCCGCAGTGCGACCTCCGGTACAACTTCCCTCCACAGAGAATGTATTGCGCGGCCAACCTTCGTAAAGCGGTTTGATCCTTCTTAGTGCCGTCAGGCGGGTAACTGTCGTTCTCAATGAAATTCCATATGTCGTGGTACCAGGGTAGGCCGTCATCGACATCATCGACGGCGTTGACGTATTGATAAGCAGGCAAGTCCCGCTGCTCAATAAGGATTGGACGAAGCTTGACGCCCAACGGGAGCTCGACCATGGAAGCTAAAGTTGCCAAGGCATCAGCAAACTGATTCTTCAGACGGGGAATGTGCGTGAAGGTCACCTTGTTGAAGCGAGGGATGAGATCCTCGAGGTCCTGATGATAAGGCTTCAACCTGTCCTCCCAAACTTTCCAGTCCCCGTTGGCCTGAGACACAACAAGATTGGAATCGCCAATGACTTCAAGCTTTTCCACACCAAGCGTGAGGGCAGCCTCCATGCCAACAATACAGGCCTCACACTCGGCTTGGTTGTTCGTAACGTCAAAATTGAGTTTAAACGCAAGCGGAATATGAGAACCATCCGGAGTTATCAACAAAACCCCAATCCCATATCCTTTCTGATTAGCCGCTCCATCAAAGTAAAGAGTCCAGGTGTCTTCGACAACCGCTAGCACCTCCTCATCCGGAAACACAAAGTCTGAGTACTCTGGCCCATCGACAGGGTGATCAGCCAAGAATTCTGCAACCGCACGCCCCTTAACGGACTTCCTAGTAACATATTCAAGGTCAAACTCGGCGAGCAAGAGCAACCAACGTGCTAACTTACTAGTAAGTGCAGTAAATGGCCAACACGTCTTTTCAAGAGCAGTGTAACGTTCTTCAGCACCAACCATCTTTTTACTCAAGTAGTAAATGGCCTTCTTTACTCCCTTATCTCCTTCCTGAGCCAGCAAACACCCCATAGAAGAAGGATTCACCGACAGATAAAGTATCAAGGGTTTCCCAGGCACGGGTGGCATCAAGACTGGGGGGTTTTGCAAGTAGTTTTGAATAGAAGTGAAAGCCGCCTGACACTTGTCTGTACAAATGAACGGGGTGTTCTTCTTGAGTAGACGAAACATCGGCTCGCAAGTTAAGGTTAACTTAACGATGAATCTGCTGATAAACTGAACCTTCCCCAGAAAGCTACGCACTCCCTTTTCAGACTCTGGTGGCTTCATGTCAAGCACAGCCTTAATCTTAGATGGATCAACCTCAATCCCGAGAGAAGTGATCATGAAACCAAGCATTTTACCCGCTGTGACACCAAAGGTGCACTTCTGAGGATTAAAGCGCATGCAGAATTTACGTAACCTCTCGAAGAACTTCCTAAGCACAGGAATGTGGCCTTCTCGAGTTTTGGATTTGGCGATCATGTCATCGACATAGACCTCGACCTCTTTGTGCATCATGTCATGTAAGATAGTTGTAGCAGCCCTCTGATAGGTTGGTCCAGCATTCTTCAAACTGAACGGCATGACCAGATAGCAAGAAGTCCCCCACTCAGTGATGAACGTGGTTTTCTCACGGTCCTCGGGTGCCATAAGAATTTAGTTGTAGCTAGAAAAGCCATCCATAAACGAGAGCAAAGCGTGCCCCGCAGTATTATCCACAAGCACATCGATGTGTGGCAAGGGAAAATTGTCTTTGGGGCTCGCTTTGTTCAAGTCCCGGAAATCAACACAGACTCGAATTTGCCCATTTTTCTTAGGTACAGGGACAATGTTGGCCACCCAGGTGGGATACTGAGAAACCATGAGAAAACCAGCGTCGATCTGCTTAGGAACTTCCTCTTTGATCTTCTGAACCCAGTCCGGTCTCATCCGTCTGAGTTTCTACTTCACAGGTTTAGCATCCGACAACAAAGGGATCCGATGTTCTACAATCTCGAGGTCAATACCAGGCATATCTCGATGAGACCACGCGAAAACGTCACTGAATTCAGTGAGTAGCTCTTTGAAACCACAATGCTCCTCTGGCGAAAGCGTGGAGCCCACTTGAACCATTCGGGGATCGTTTTAATCTTTCAAGTTTATAGAAACTACTTCTTTTTTTAATGGCTGAGCATGTCTTTCGTCTTCCCTCTCGATGAAGGCACGGATTTCCTTGGGAATATCCCCATCGAAATCTATCCCTTCATCGTCAGGGTCAACACAGTTTATATAAAGATCATTGAAATAGTCAGAAGACGCCTCGTTCATTTCACAAGCCCCTGAAGGGTCACCAAGTACAAGAGAATCAAACTCGAAGTAAAAGCTATGACGTGGAGGGCCCAGAGGCACAATCTCCGACTTAGAGCTAGACTCAGACTCAGAAGTGTCGTCAATGTAAGTTAGGCGTGGTTTGAAAACACAATTTTTAAGGCTTCCCCTAGCTTCAACAATGAGAGAGGTGGGGTCCTCGAGGGCGTCAGGCCCGAGCATGAGCACTTCGGCTTCTTCGGCTTCCCCAGCCAAACCCACTTGGGAGAATTCCTGGAATAACAGCTCCAAATTCCCCTGATCGATGGATCCCAGCCAGTCAGTCTTGACCTTCACCTGATTAAGCTTCCTCTTGAATTCTGTCCTTGCGGGCTCATCATCACTGCTTGACCAGGTGTCATCAGTGAAAACTTCAAACCCAGGTAAGAGCTCCCCAGTTTCAGAATGAACAAACGGCTCGGGCTGTCCAGTGTAAGCGGCGTTCCCCGCCTCGCGCACAAAGTAGCTGTCGGGACTACCGTAGAGAGTCTGTGGTTTTCCCGTATATTTCCTCTTTTTGGCATTTTCGGCAGAGGCGATGTACCCCAGACCAAAACGGCCTTTATTAGAAGGAAAAGTAGGGAACTCCGGGACCCCTTGCCGGCGAGACCCTAAACCTATGCCCGGGAAATAAGACATCCTCCTCATAATGTCCAGCACGACAGAGCTTACGAGGAAGTTCCCGTCCACGTTGATGGCCATCACAGTACCAGAGGTGTCAAAAGAAAAACCCCCGAGGTCGACGTCCTCCTCGCCGTGTAGAATTCCCAGAACAGGAGTCCCATCCTCCTTGAGCGGGCGAATGCCAGAATCCCCGCAGATGGTCAAAGTACCGGTAGGCAGTCCTAGAATAACCTTTTGATGGAGGGTAGATGGTACGGCCATGATATCGGGTCGATGAAGCCACGACCTGCCTAGCAGAAGATTGAAAGTTGCAGGAATGTCCACAACATGGAATTCCACATCCATCTCAAAACCCTCAACATCGAGCTTGAGCGTTAAAGTACCCTCAACTATGCGGCGGGTGCCATCATATGCCTTGAAGGCTAGGTTGGAAGGTGCAGGATCCTTCTTGGCGAGTCCCAAACAATACGCGACTCTTAGGGGCCAGACATTGATCGCCGAGCCGTTGTCAATGAGAACAGTCGGAACCCAGAGTCCTCGACACTTGACCGTGATGTGCAAAGGGCGGTTGTGATCGACTCCTTCGACCGGCAGGTCCTTATTTGTAAAGATCACGGTGTGCTTGGAGGTCGGAGGGAGGATGAGGGATATCATTGCGTCAGGTGTGACATCCGCTTGAACCTCAAGATGAGATAGAGCGTGACAAAGCCTCTGACGGTGCTCCTTGGACGAACAGATCAGTCCCCAAATCGAAATAGCGGCCGGAATGCGCTCTAGCTGTCGTTGAACCGAATCAGTAGTTGGTGGCCCAGTCGAAACCTCAGGAGGTGCAGACCTTGGGAATGCGATGGGTTCGTTCCTTTGATTTGAAGGATTGGACGAACTCCCGGCTTGCAGATTAACAGGCTGAAAAATCCGTCCACTCCTTGTAACATTGTGAACGTTCCCCAAAGAGGGCATGACCTGAGGGTCTTCATTCACGTCCCAGAGATTAGAAGGAACATCTCCCAATTTGCGTTTTCCTCTATCAGTAGTTGGTGCAGAGATGGGCACTTCCATGTCTAAGCCCAGGTCCTCAGCCAGATCTTTCATCAGTAAAGAGTCCCAGAAGTTCAGGTCTTTCACGGCGGCCACTTCAGCAACAGGCTCCGGATTTGTAATGAAGGGGACATCCCAAAGACCACCGTCAGCTAGGGATCAATTGACTGCCCAGACTTCATTTCCACCTTGGACATCCACCACATCATCAACTTCCCAAAGATTGGCAGGCGGGACAAGGTCCGTAACCATGATACTGCAGTCCTTGTTGTTCGGATAAGGCACTTCAGGGCGCGGGCATTCTTCATCAACAATGTAAGAGCAAGGGTCGCAGTCAGTGTCGGGATCAGTATCACAAACTGAATCAAAGACCGAGTTGAAGAGGGAAACATGATCTCCCAGAACCCGTGGATCTTCCTGGACAAGTTCGTCCTCTGCGTAGTGTAACATGTAATCCGGTATAGCATAGCCTTGAAGGGGGTTGGGGTCAATGTCCACGGGAGCATACCAAGTCGGCTCGGGATCCCAGTAGTACTCTTCTTTGGGAACCGAAGGCTCGACTGGGTGAAATAGCATGAATAAGGAGAAGCCATCCAAAGGGTCGAGCAGAGCTGCTTCATAACCGGCCATCCAGCCATCGTACCAAGCTTGATCAAACGGGACGTTTTCGGGCTGTAGAGGAAAGCCATCTGCTTCGAGACTTGATCACTCATTGAAAATAGGGATGGCGTAGTCCATGTTGTCCGCTATGCCCCAACCTATAGCCTGCATGCTGTCTTGGGGTGGAGTTTGAACGGATCGAAACTGATCCACTGGACCGATAGGCGAATTAGCCATGCTTCCATACGGGCTGTCAAGCGAGGAAGCAGAATGGAGCTGTACGACAGGAATTGATTGATGGAAGAGGGAGCTGACAGAGTCACTGGAGTCAATCGCTTCAGTTTGTAAAGGTTCTGGAGGTGCATCAGTGTCAATAATCTGGCCTTCAACCACGTGTATGTAAGAAATCTCGGCAGAAGGTTCGAGCGGGAAGGGTACAATCAGCCTGGGCTGATTGGCTGAGGCTATATAGTCAGTTGGGTCGAATATGGTGGGACTGGAGTTGATATGAGTGGAGCTGAGGGATATCTGGTTGATGTGGGGAGCGGCATTGTGCTTGGGAAGGGAATTGGCGATGACATTAGGCTTCTGAGGCGGCAGAGGGGTTTCAAGCGTGCCATCGTCAATGAGATCCTGAATCGCATGACGGAGGCGAAAGCAAGAGTCAGTGAGATGACCCGCTCCTTGATGGTAGGCACAGTAGAGATTGGCCTTGAAATTGGGCGAGGGGTTTTTGGGTAAAGGAGTTGGATCCAGGGGCTTGAGATGCCCTGACTTGACCAACTTTTCCAAGACCGAGGACAGAGGCGCCTCGATAGCAGAAAAGCTGCGGGGCTGGTTTCGAGGCCGGTTATTCTGCGGAGCCTAGACTTGATTGACATCCGCAATGTGGTTGGTTGTGTTGGAGGAAGTGGCGTTGGAACCGCTGGTTGCTGCGTTGGAGTAAGTCCCTGTTCCAAACAGCGCATTGGCATTCCCAGAGTATGTCCGAGTCTTGGTTTTAGGAGGATTAGAGGATTCCCCCTTTGCCAGAATCCCACTCTGCAGCGCATCCTCGATGGCCAGGCCAGAATCGAAAAAGGTCTCAAAGTTTGCAGACGTTTGAGCAAGTACCAGATGCCTAGCATAGTCGGGCTGGAGGTTGCGAGAGATGATACGGAGCTGATCCTTCTTGCTGGGGCGATCAGTCATTAAAGCGGCCTTGGCCCTCCATCTCTTGACGAAGTCAGCAAAAGACTCCTTAGTTTCCATCTTGGTGGACTCGAGTTCCCGGGTGGTCATCTTCAGCTGGGAGTTGTAGCTATATTGCGAAATAAATGCAGCCCCAATATCCTCCTAGGTCCTCCTTTTGGCTATGTCGAGTGACAAAAACCAATGGAAAGCAGGGCCCGAAAGGGTCTGAGGGAACAGCTGAGACATGGCCTCCGGCTTAACGGAGAGTAGCTTCATAGCGGCATGGTAACTGTAGAGGTGGGTCTTGGGATCACCGCTCCCATAGAATTTGGCCAAGTCAAGCATTTTGAACTTCTCGGGAAGCCTGGCGTTAGGATACAGACAGAGGTGGTCCAAATCAATTCCCCCAGCGTTGATCTTTTCGGTCTTGGAAATGGATTCCTCCAACTTGGTAATCTTGGCCATGAGTGCAGTCATGTCGGGATTCTGAGCTGGCCCTTCCTGAGCAATCCTGCCAATTGCGAGATCTGTAGTAGGCCTACGGACCTCCCTTGGATTCAGTGCAATGAGATGCCCTGCGTGAAGCGGATCCGGAACCAAAACGGGTTGTTCCTGGTCAGACTCATCGTCCTCGCCTTCCTCTTCCAAAGGGGGTGGAAGGCAAGTGTGGATAAGGTCATTCAGGCGGGCAATGTTAGTATCTGTCTGAGCTGCCCTCTGTTGCATGGCGATGATACTGTCCTGAAGGTTCATGAGCATGGTTTCCAAGGTAAGAGGCTGCGGCTGCGGCTGATCTGTCATGACGGGAGGTTCGGAGATGCTTGATGCGAATGATGGGGAGGCTGGTGGCCCTTCGTGTAAGACTGGTGGTGAATCTGACTGTGACCTCGACTGAGAATCTGAGTGCTGTGCTGCCGAAAGTGAGCGCGGAGAGTCTTCCGTGATGACTGACTGAGACTGTAACCTGACAAGCCTTTGAACCGGATTGAGTTGCAGACGTTCCCAAGCGGGTTTGGCAACTTGCTTCGATACTTTCCTTGGCGGTGCAATGATTCAGAACTTTGCAACAAAGTAAAAGAAGGCTTAATAGGGGTCCTGCAGAAACTTTAATCTAAATAAAAGACTAAAGTACGGATGCAGCCAACGTCGTTGGTGTCACCCTAGACTCTAGAACTAGAAGACAAGTCTGTCTCAAAACGTTCGGACATTGCTTAAAGCCCTCAGAATTCTTTTCGAATATGTATCCTTGTTTGGAACGAGCAATCCTAAAGGATGTCAAAAGAAGTCCAAACCTTCATCCGTTCCGCCGTTTTGGATTTCAAACTTGAAGTCAGAACAACTCGGTATGAATATCATGATACTATAACCAGGTTGGCGTGAGCAGCACTGTGCTTTTAGCCGGGCGGTGTAAGTGACGAGGCACTTGTTACCTTTTGGTGTAAGCATCATGATATTTATTATGTTGTTCCTCGTTTTCTGTTTGGAACCCTAAACAGGTTTTATAGACAAGGGTGCAGAAAAGCTTCTGATTTCCTAAAGTCCCACCGTCCGAAGGACTGGGAAAATTGAAAACGCGCACCATCGAGATGCACGACTCCTCATCGGGCCGTCAAAGTGTCCTAGTGATTTTAAAGACAGACCTGAGAAGATCGAGGACCTAGGAGGCGCCCTAGACATGCTTCTACGCAGAACGGGATGTATGTACAGTTCATGCTGTAGGGAAAGCAGTTAACACGTAGACAGTATATGGGGTTAGATGCAAATAGACCTTAACCTCTGGGTACCTGTCCTAGTTTGGAGAGTTCTAATGCTTTGTATATGCAAAGGCTGGTTTTGGCTTGTGACAGGTTCCTCAGACTAAGGCCACAGATATACCTCCCGTTGCCCGCGTAACCGCAGAGCAACAGTCGAACGGTAGTATGACCCATCATCGTCGAAGGTTATTGGTCATTCGGGGTCCCCGGGCTCCGATAAATTGTGCCGGATTGCCAAAACGATCTAACGAGGTTTATCCCACATCGATGCAAGTGAAATGCTAGAATTTGATTAAGAGAGAAGAATCGTTATTTGGTTCATCTTTAGGAGAAACTACTCAAATGAACAATCGAAAAAGTCCCAGATTAGATTGGCCGGACACAAGGTCCTATTAAATCACCATTCCAACCTTCGGCAGCGCGAAGCTCACCGTTTTGACAGACTTTTAAGGGATTGTTTGCAAGTGTATTAAATCCTAAGTATGAATTAATATTGGTTCGATTTGTCCCCAGTAGAGTCGCCACTGTGGGCAGCATGCCCTCGGAGAAGGGATTCTGTTCCCCTTCCGACAAACTTGGTAAGGCCCTCGAATCGAAGGAGCGCGAGCGGAGAGGCAAGCGCTCAGAATACAAAGTCGCCACTCGGGTTTGAAGGTCCAACACCCAAGGAACCGTATTTCGAAGCACCTGCTGCGCTTGTTTGATTTGAAAAAGTGAAAGCACCAGTCCATCATAACCATATCTGGGTTCGGGAGCCAGGTTACGAGAGGGGAAGGGTTTTAAGGCACCCCTCTCGCCCAATCCGGAGATTGGTCTCTACTTGAGCATTTCGAAAATGTTTGCGATTCTTCTTTTATTAACCAAATTTTAGCCAATTAGGGCGGGGGAACAGTCAATCAGGAATTAAAACCGTAACACGTTTTGCAAGATGTGATGAATAGCATGGATGGATGAAATATTAAGTAATAAATGGAACAAAGTTCAAAACATTGCTAAAACACAAAACAGTGCTTGGTATGGTTTTATCACGTATAGTGGCCAACTTGCATGCATGGATCAACCTGCATGCAAGTGAACCATCGCGCGACAAATCCACACACTCGCGCGAGGTTTTGTGTTTCACCAATAGTCTGAAGTTTATCCCCTTCTGGGCTCTGGAAGGACCAGTGCACACCCAGGAGGCAAACCAAGCAATTTATGGATACTAGAAAGTAAATAATTATTACAAGCCAACTGAATAAAATGGAAAAACAACCCCTAGACAGTGGGGGAAAATAACAGAGGCCAAAGGCCAAGTTGCCCATGCAAGGGCAGTCACTGGAAATCAGTGAATCATCGCGCGACAGAGTGAAAGACTCGCGCGAGGGTTCCGACTGGACTTCCAGGAATTGCTTTGCATGCTTGCGGCTTTGAGACATGTTCAGAGAAATCCCAAGGGCATTCCAATCTAACTAAAGTAACAAGCTAAGGAACTGAACCACTTAAAACTTAGTTGCCCATGCAAGGGCAGCCACTGGAAGTCAGTGCACCATCGCGCGACAGAGTGAAAGACTCGCGCGAGGGTTTTGACTAGATTTCCAGGAGTTGCTTTGCATGCTTGGGATTCTGAGACATGTTCAGAGAAATCCCAAAGGCATTCCAAGCTAATTAAAGTAACAAGCTAAGAAAATGAACTTGTTTTAACATGCATATCAGTGATCTATCCAATAAAACAAAACCAACAACAAGCATGCTCATAAATGAAACGAGAAATGACCAGCATCCCTTCCCCACGCGGACCAATCTCTTGCAGACAGAACTGTCGAGCGAGTGTTTGGGTCCATCGCGCGAGGGTTCAACTGATTACAGATTCTTGTAACTCTGCTGACTTTAGGGCCAGGACTGGTATTGATTACCAGCCTTGGCCCTGCCAGCCCCCCTCAGGGATCAAGACAGGAACAGGTAAATTTTATACCTTTGCTTGAATAGCTTGTGGAGTGGATTGAATTAGGTGATGTAGCTTTGCAAATGAGTGTACTAGATTTGAAAGACTAGGAAGTGGTTAGGGTTTGTCAACTTTGTGCTTGACTAACTTAGTAGTTTGATGACCTTGTGATTTTTTGTAATTTTTGTGTAACACCCCCATTTTTGGGTTCGTTAATTAAACATTTTATTGAATAAAAAGGCTAAGAGTCAAGCTCATTATTACAACATAAGTCTTACAAGAGTACTTTTATTACACAAGGATGGAAATTCTAGGGTATTCTACTACTCCGCTTCTTCCTCCATCCTAGCAAGCTCTTCGGCTCCAAAAGCCTCCAATGCGTACTGTTCACCTTGCTCATCAATTAACTCTGACACATTATACCAGCGTCGCCCCCAGTATAATATGTCAGGGTCACCAAAAAGGTAACACCGTGAGCTACGAGCTCAGTAGAATAAACGATATCCACTAACTCTTAACTTATAGCAAGGAAACATATAAGCAATTACACATGCTCATTCAACAACATAGTTAAACAATGATACATTCATATTCGATATCTTTTAGCGTTGGTGTCACGTCTTTTCGTGTTTCTCCTACGCGACTCATCATAGACTGTGTCACATTTTCACTTTTACCAAAAATCACATTTTCCACGTTTCTTTCACAAATTGTTACTAATGAGGCTACCAAGTCCGGCTCCATTAGCAACACTCACAATGGCTACCAAGTCCGGCCAATCATGGTTTACAAAATCCATTTCAATCTTGCATTGATCCCTTTTTGCGGAGGATCAAGCCATATTTCCACATGAGACTACCATGTCTGGCCCCATTGGAAATCTTCGCAATGAGCTACCAAGTCCGGCTACATTACGGTTTTCGAAAACACTTACACAATGACTACCAAGTCCGGTCATTATGTAATTTCAAAATATTTTCTGCAGGTTAATCCCATCTTTCCTTTTATCCATATCAACCACACCCTAGGTGTCATGTTTCTACTTTCTCGATTTTTGTGTCTCGTTCGCATGCATAGACTCCGCGGTAATTCATTCCACAATTTAAGTAATCTTGAAACTAAACTAACAAGATCATCCAACTCTATATTAGATAGCATGCTCATTTTGTCACATCATCATACTCAACATTTAATCACACAAGATTAAGCATAGTGTCACATGGACGGACACCTTTGGAGTGATAAATCACTTATGCTTTATCAACAACAAGTAGTCAAGTAATCACATAATCATGCTCACATTCATTCTAAGACTAAACAGCTTAATCCTAAATCATGCTTTCTTAAGTTCAAAACAGCATATGTTTATTGAGTAATTCTAACGTTAAGCTAATCATGCTATGGTTAATCAAGATAACAACTTCTAAACATTTCTAATCATGCTTAGGGAAAGTAGCTCGTATAATCTACGTATGCTCAAGATTTCAAAGGTTTAGAATAATTCACTATCATTTTGAAATACGCATGCAATACGCTATACTTAGATCTTTGAAAGTATAGGAAACTATACTATACGTAAGGAGTATTCTATATATACACATATACGTAGAGAAGAGTAGATATAGAATATCTACCATTCTTCTTGGCGGTAGACGGCTACGGATTAGGAAGATGGTTCGTCGGATGGAGTAACGGCTTAGGAATGGCTTCGATAGCTTCGAAAGAGAAAGGTTTCTCTCGAAACTTGATCTTGACTAATACTACTAAAACTTTTGGATCGGTAGGGTGGTGGAGTGGCGGCTTAGTGGCGGCACTAGAAGAGTTTCTTGAAGAACTAGGGAAGAACTTCAAGAACAACTAAGAACTAAGCAAGAACAACAAGAACACTTAGACTTTCTAGAGAGAAGTTGGAGCAATGCTTGAAGGTGTGAGTTCAAAGGCTTGAAATGGCTTGCTATTTATAGGCCAAGTTGGTCTATTATCCAAGAGACAATATTTCCCCTGACATTTGTTACCCAATGGATCATAGATTGACTAGATTTGATTGTCCGTAGATTGGATGAGGTGTTGAGCAAAAGGACATGACTAGGCTTATTGTACACTTGCACACATCACAAATCTCTCTCTCCCTCTCTCCCTCTCTCCCGGCCTCTCTCTCTCCCATCTCTCTCGGCTCTCTCTCTCTCTCTCTCTCTCTCTCTCCCTTTGGTCCAAAGAAGGTACAAAGGTTGAAAGACCAATGGATTTTCCTTGTTCTTTCTTCTAACCTAGGACAAGGTTTAATCTATTCAAATGGGGTTTGTGTCTAGTCTAGTCTAGAATAGAAAATAAGATATGGTAGTCATTTAGGGTTGAAAGAATAAGAATCCCTAGATATGGTGGTACAAGGTGATGCAATAAGATGATGTAGGAGATATGGTGAGTAAACTAGTCACACACATCACTCTCTCTCTCCCTCTCTCAACCGGCCATTCTCTCTCTCTCTCTCTCTCTCTCTCTCTCTTGGACACCTAATGGAGAAAGGACAAGGGTTGGTAGTTGACCAAGTGGAAGAGTAAGATTTTGGTGTAGGTAAATCTAGTACTAATAATCTAACCTATGTCATCTTATTTTTCTTCTTTCATAAGTACAAGTACTTATATATATAGAATTAGGGTTTTGGTAGAAGAAGATCAAGAAAGTACAACACTATCTCTCTCTCTCTCTCTCTCTCCTATCTCTCTCCCCCATCTCTCTCTCTCGGCCTCTCTCTCCCTCTCTCTCTCCGAATTCTCTCTCTCTCTCTCTCTCTCTCTCTCCTAGGTTAATATATATACGTATATAGGAAAGACTAATAAAAGGACAAGGTACTATGTGATCTCATCTTGGACTTTTAAGTCAAAATTTCCTATTAAACTATGTCAAAATGCCACCTATGTACTTATAACTATATACTAATATATAGTATGCTAGGATGACATATACATATCATATACTTTAATTAAATAAGTACATATTGTATCTAGGAAAGAATTAACTAATACTAACCTAGTACTATAACTTGATATGGTTTTATGAACCAATGGATTATAAATCCCCTAACATTTATTAACCAATGGTTAAAGGATGAAGTACTAAGCTTATATAATCTATCTAATATAGTACAATGACTCATGGTGAATCTAATTAAACTAATGGACCTTGTACTAGGTAGAAAGGCTAACCTATCGTCCAATGGTTAATAATTCTCCTAACTTCTATCATCCAATGGGTAAAGATGGTAAGTAATAAATAATTTTATAAAGTGTACCTAGCAATCTTGTCACAATATCCAAGGTGTAAATCTATGGTCCAATGGATAAAGATTATCCTAGTATCTATCGTCCAATGGGTAATAGATCAAGGGTTGACTTTTGGTCAAGGTCTCACTTAGGGTTCAAACGGTTCAAAGGTTCGATTAGGCTACTCTAACGATTGGTTGGAAGCTAGCTAGGCCTGCTAAATAGGACGACTTAGGGTTACTATCTCACTTGTCTTTAGAAAATGACTAAATCGCAAGGCGAAATGAAATTAGGTTTTGAATCGAATAAATCTAATCATGACGGATTATTGGAAAATAAGGAATTTATAGAGTCAAAATAATAAACAACGAGATTTTTATTTACTGAAAATCGGAGTTGTTACAACCTATCCCCCTTAAACAATTTCGTCCCCGAAATTAGACGGACGCTCGGATTCAAACAGGTGAGGGTGAGTTGCCTTCATAGTCTCCTCTCTTTCCCAAGTGGTCTCTCCAATTCCTCGGTGTTTCCACAGGACTCGTACTAGTTTGATTGTCTTGTTTCGGATTGTCTTCTCGCTTCGGTCTTGAATCTCGATTGGTTCCTCCTCATATGTCGCATCTTCTTCTATGGTAACGTCTTCCCAATTGAGAACATGCGTGGGTAAGGCGAGGTACTTGCGGAGCATCGAAACATGGAACACGTCATGCACTCGATCCAGCTGTGGCGGTAGGGCTAGTCGATATGCGACTCTTCCGATCTTCTCCACGATGTCAAAAGGTCCGATGTAACGTGGGGACGGTTTTCCCTTTTTCCCAAATCTGATGACTCCTTTCTTCGGTCTTATCTTCAGGAACACGTGGTCTCCTACGGCAAAGGTTAAGGGTTGGCTTCTTTTATCCGCATAACTCTTCTGTCGGCTTTGAGCGGTTTGGATCCTTTGCCTGATGGTTTTGACCTTCTCCGTGGTGTCACGTACTATATCAGGTCCAATTAATCCTGTTTCTCCAGCGTCTGTCCAGTAGACTGGGGATCGGCAAGGTCGACCGTATAAAGCTTCATAGGGTGCCATTCCGATACTTGCTTGATAACTGTTGTTGTAGGCAAACTCTACCAATGGTAAATGCTGCTCCCAGTTCCCAGAGAAATCCAAAGCGCAGGCTCTCAGCATATCCTCTAAGGTCTGTATCGTTCTCTCCGTTTGGCCATCGGTTTGCGGGTGGAAGGCTGTGCTAAGCCTTACATCTGTTCCCAAAGCTTTCTGTAATCCTTTCTAGAAATGTGACACAAACCGTGGGTCTCTGTCTGACACAATTTAGATGGGTACACCACGTAGTCGTACAATTTCCCGAATGTACAACAGGCTCAGTTGTTCCACGTTTTCTGTCATCTTAACAGGCAGAAAATGCGCAGATTTAGTGAGTCGGTCCACGATCACCCAGATGGCAGTGTTGGTCTTGGCAGTTCTTGGTAGTCCGGTTGCGAAGTCCATTGAGATGTGCTCCCACTTCCAAGTCGGGATTGACAAAGGTTGAAGGTCGCCTCCTGGTTTCTGATGCTCGACTTTGACTTGTTGACACACAAGACAGGTTGATACAAAGCGAGCTACGTCCTTCTTCATTCCTTCCCACCAGTACGTCCTTCGCAAATCATGGTACATCTTTGTACCTCTGGGGTGGACTGCGAAGTTCGAATGGTGTGCTTCTCGGAGTACAGCTTCTCAAAGAGTTCCAATATTAGGTACGAAGACCCTTCCTTTGAATCTCAGGTTACTGTCTCCCTCAATCGTCCATCCTGGTATCGCTTTTCCTTCTCGGATTCGATACCGAATGAACTCGCATTCTTGTTCAGTGGTTTGGGCTAGCAAGATCTCTTGGTGAAGTGATGGTTCTACAACAAGAGCATATAGTCGGATATTCCCACTTTCTGATGAAGGTTTCAGGTTGAATTCGTTAAGGGTGTCCACCATTTCCCACTCTTTGATGGCAGTTTTGACTTTCTGTGCCCTGTCCTTTTGACTCAGGGCGTCAGCCACCACGTTGGCCTTGCCAGGATGGTACTGCATTGTAAACTTGTAATCTTCCAAATACTCCATCCATCGACGCTGCCTCATGTTCAACTCCTTCTGAGTGAAAAGGTATTTGAGGCTCTTGTGGTCGGTGAAGACCTCGAATTGTTCTCCCCACAGGTAGTAACGCCAGGTTTTGAGGGCGAACACTACTACAGCCAATTCTAAGTCATGAGTAGGGTAGTTCTTCTCATGTGGTCGGAGTTGTCGCGATCCGTAAGCTACGACCTTTCCATTCTGCATTAGCACGCATCCCAAGCCATCCCTTGATGCGTCGCAATAGACGGTATAATCCACGCCTCGCTCGGGGATGATAAGTACCGGTGCACTGGTCAGCCTTCTTTTCATCTCCTGAAAAGATTTCTCACAGGCTTCAGTCCAATCCAGCTTCACTCCTTTCTGAGTTAGTCTCGTCATTGGTTTGGCGAGACTTGAGAAGTCGGGTATGAATCTTCGGTAGTATCCAGCCAATCCTAGGAAACTTCTGATTTCGAACACAGAGGTTGGTTGCTTCCAATTCATTACGGCTTCAACTTTACTTTCGTCCACGGCTATTCCATCTTTGGATACTACATGCCCCAAGAACTTAACCACTTCTAGCCAAAACTCGCATTTACTCGCCTTGGCATAGAGTTGGTTATCCCGGAGTACTTGTAGTGCTATCCGGAGGTGTCCTTCGTGCTCCTCCTTATTGGCGGAGTATATCAAAATGTCATCAATGAACACCACTACAAACTTATCTAAGTAGGGTTGGAAAATCTTGTTCATGAGACACATGAAAACTGCCGGAGCGTTAGTCAGCCCAAATGGCATTACTATGAACTCGTAATGTCCATATCTGGTACGGAAGGCTGTTTTGGAGATGTCCTCATCTCGGATTCTGAGTTGATGGTATCCCGATCGGAGGTCGATTTTTGAAAAACAGGTTGCTCCTCTCAATTGATCAAATAGATCATCGATCCTAGGAAGGGGGTATCGGTTTTTTATGGTGACTTGGTTTAGCCTCCGGTAATCGATGCACAGTCGGAGTGTCCCTTCTTTCTTCTTCACGAACAAGGTAGGTGCTCCCCATGGTGACGTGCTCGGTCGGATAAATCCATTTTCCAACAGCTCTTGCAATTGGGTCTTGAGCTCCTTTAGTTCCGCAGGGGCCATACGGTATGGTGCCATAGAAATTGGGGTTGTCCCTAGTTGGAGTTCGATAGAGAAGTCTATCTCTCCAGGAGGTGGTAAACCAGGAAGTTCTTCAGGGAACACATCGGCGTATTCGCAAACGATGTGTGGTAATCCCATCTCCATCATGTCAGTTTCTTCTATTTGGAGACTAGCTAGCCATCCAAATAGTTGATTCTGCCACCTAGATCTTTTCACCGTTAAACTAGCCACTTGTCTATCCCCCTTAAAACGGAAACGAGTCCCATCAGGGGTACAGGCCGTTACGGTCTTCAGATGACAATCTATGACTGCTCGGTGAGCCGATAGCCAGTCCATTCCCAAGATTACGTCGAAATCCGCCATGTCGATCACTCTGAGGTCGCAGGTTAAGCGCAAGTTGGCTACCTCTAATTCGCACCCTCTACACACTAGACTAACAATTATACTCCCCCCCAATGGTGATGCTACTTTCGTACTTGCACTAAGGGGTTCTGTTTCTAGCGCTAGAGCAGCTACGCAGGCAGTAGATATGAAAGAATGAGATGCACCGGAGTCAAACAAGGCTTGCACGCAGGTACTATATAACAGCAGCGTACCTTGGATCACGGAGGGATCCTGCTCTTGTTCCTCAGTCTGCAGTGCAAAGATACGCCCTTCAGTGTTTTGTTGGTTTCCCACGGGCTGCTTTCCCTTGTTCTGTCCATTCAGCTGTTGAGATGAGATTCCAGGAGTTGGCTTCGCAAATCCGGTCTGGCCAGGTTGAGCTCCTCAATTTCCAAAATTCCCATTTCCCTCCTTCTGGGGTTGTGGGCATTGGCGGCTGTAATGGCCCAAAGTCTGACAGTTGTAACACTTAACTGTCGACATATCTCTGCTACCTCTCTGTGGGTTGTCACGAGCTATTGCAGCAGTCTTCCAGGCTTGGTTGTTCTGAGAAGAAGCAAAGGGTTTAGTGAGGTAGGGTCTGCAGTTGTTGGCTACTTGGGTTCGGATTGGTCCGCCGGTTGCCTTCCTCCATCGATTCTTGAAGTCAGCCTCTTCACTCTCCAATCGAAGGGCACATTTCACCACACTAGAGTAAGTGGGGAAAGTTTGTGCCACTACGGCTCTACGAGCGGTCGTCAGCCCCCACTCGAATCTTCTTGCCTTCTTGTCTTCAGTTGACACGGCGTTCGTGGCGTAACGGGACAGCTCCTCGAACTTGGCCGCGTACTGGGTCACGGTCATCGTTCCTTGCTTCAGGTTCATGAATTCTTGTTCCTTGGCTAGGCGAATGGGTGTAGGAAAATACTTGTCAAGAAACAAGGTTTCAAACTCAGCGAAGGTCATGGTGGCTATGGTATGGGTTGCCTCCATCAGTTCCCACCAATAGCGGGCTTCTCCTTTCAGTTGGTACGTGGCTAAGGCTACACGATCTCCATCGCGGGTAATCTCTAAGGTGTCCAGGATCACCTTAGTTTCCTTCAGCCATGCTTCGGCTACAGTGGGGTTGGTATCTCCGTGGAAGGTCGGGGGTCGGCGTTTGCAGAACTCATTCATGGCTCGGGTTCAGGTCATAGGTCCATCATCGTGGTTAGGGTTTTGGCGGTTGGCATTCAGGGCGGCTACGAATGCCTGCATTACTTGGGCTAGGCTAGGGTTTGCGTTGGAGGACTCTTCGGTTTCGTATCCTAATCCACTGCGTCGATTCACCATCTACGAGTAAAAATTGTAAAGGGGGAGGTTTAGCCTATTGAACAATTTCTTTTAGAAATTCGGTTTTCTCCCTAAGATTAACGACAGAATTTAAAACAGGGTGCAATATCATATCATAAAATAAGGCAACTTTTCATAGATAAGCAAAGGATTACAACGAAGCATAGAGTTTTAAAAGAGAAATACAAGACAGATTTCCTATTACAAGTTGAAACGATCCTACTAGTTCCGATTACATGGTTTGGTTAGTCTACGTGCGCCATAGGTGCAATTACAACTACCGAACCTTATTCTAATACTACTATACTACTAACTAGGTGGGATAAGTCCGAAGTACTCTCTCAATTGCTCCTTCCATTCCTTCTCCCTTCTCTCGAGCCAGTGTTCTCCCTTTAGATGGATTTCTTCGGCTAATGCCTTTATCTCCATGAGTTGGTCCTTGTTGGTGAGGGGCGCCATCACGATAGATTGGTATATTTGGTAGCCAGTCTCGGGGTCACATATACCCAAGTGGGGTATCGGGATAAGGTTCTCAGGTGCCAGTATGGCCTTGATAAGTATTAGGTCCACAACATTGGTCGGGGTAGCAAAGGTACGACTATCCATATCTACAATAAGAAAATTATATATTAGACTTAACGGTGTAAAAGTGGTAGTCGCGCACAAGTATGCATATAAACAGTGATCACAAGATAGAAAGGAAACACATAATTTTTCATTACATAAACGAAGCAAGTACAACATAGATGGCTTATAACAGCCTAAACTTCCTACGCTATTTACACCAATAGTTCAATTACTTCCTACGTTACATCCTACGTCCCGAAGGATTACAATTATTCCTTAGGTAATCCTAATAGGCATAGTCTACTCTTGGGCCTTGTCTTCCTCTAGGGTTTCCTTATCGGCTAGCTTCCTCCTTGTTTCCAATTTCTTCCTCCTCTTCTTTAGTAGTTTCCTCATCGATTTCTTCTTCTTGATCACTAACCTCAAGGTCTCCCATCGGGGGTAAGGTACCAAAGATCTCATAGTAGGCACACAAGATTGGAAATAACATAGGGAACCAAGGGTCGGTTTCTACAGGAATAGGGGTATTTTGTTGCACTCTCATGAAATCTTGCTTTTCTGCGAGTACAGCGGCAATGAAGTTAGGGCTCTCTGCTAGTTGGAAGGCCAGGATTTCTATGGTGGTCTTGAGTTGGCGAACTCCTGCCAATAGGTCGGCTAGGCGGCCCAGGTGATTCATCCACAAGGAAGGTTTAAACCTCGATTAGTAAGAAGATTATGACAGGTTCAGCTATTGGAAAGTTTTAAGGCAAGGCTTTTACTCGAACTAGAAAATTTTCAAGTTTTGAAGTTCCACATTTGATTCTTGATTTAAGTCATCATCCAATTGTTCGGGAATTCCCAGCTCGGTGGTATTGCCAATTTCCACACCTTGCTTCAATCCGGAGATTGTTTCAACAGAATTACACTCAATTTGGGACGGTAAACTTAAACTCAATTCACGTTTGTGCAACGGTCAATCTATCTCGTGGTTCTACCCATTCTACCCATGGCCGAGGTTTTGAACCTAAGGCTCTGATACCAAGTTGTAACGCCCCCATTTTCAGGTTCGTTAATTAAACATTTTATTGAATAAAAAGGCTAAGAGTCAAGCTCATTATTACAACATAAGTCTTACTAGAGTACTTTTATTACACAAGGATGGAAATTCTAGGGTATTCTACTATTCCGCTTCTTCCTCCATCCTAGCAAGCTCTTCGGCTCCAAAAGCCTCCAATGCGTACTGTTCACCTTGCTCATCAATTAACTCTGACACATTATACCAGCGTCGCCCCCAGTATAATATGTCAGGGTCACCAAAAAGGTAACACCGTGAGCTACGAGCTCAGTAGAATAAACGATATCCACTAACTCTTAACTTATAGCAAGGAAACATATAAGCAATTACACATGCTCATTCAACAACATAGTTAAACAATGATACATTCATATTCGACATCTTTTAGCGTTGGTGTCACGTCTTTTCGTGTTTCTCCTACGCGACTCATCGTAGACTGTGTCATATTTTCACTTTTACCAAAAATCACATTTTCCACGTTTCTTTCACAAATTGTTACTAATAAGGCTACCAAGTCCGGCTCCATTAGCAACACTCACAATGGCTACCAAGTCCGGCCAATCATGGTTTACAAAATCCATTTCAATCTTGCATTGATCCCTTTTCGCGAAGGATCAAGCCATATTTCCACATGAGACTACCATGTCCGGCCCCATTGGAAATCTTCGCAATGAGCTACCAAGTCCGGCTACATTACGGTTTTCGAAAACACTTACACAATGACTACCAAGTCCGGTCATTATGTAATTTCAAAATATTTTCTGCAGGTTAATCCCATCTTTCCTTTTATCCATATCAACCACACCCTAGGTGTCATGTTTCTACTTTCTCGGTTTTTGTGTCTCGTTCTCATGCATAGACTCCGCGGTAATTCATTCCACAATTTAAGTAATCTTGAAACTAAACTAACAAGATCATCCAACTCTATATTAGATAGCATGCTCATTTTGTCACATCATCATACTCAACATTTAATCACACAAGATTAAGCATAGTATCACATGGACGAACACCTTTGGAGTGATAAATCACTTATGCTTTATCAACAACAAGTAGTCAAGTAATCACATAATCATGCTCACATTCATTCTAAGACTAAACAGCTTAATCCTAAATCATGCTTTCTTATGTTCAAAACAGCATATGTTTATTGAGTAATTCTAACGTTAAGCTAATCATGCCATGGTTAATCAAGATAACAACTTCTAAACATTTCTAATCATGCTTAGGGAGAGTAGCTCGTATAATCTACGTATGCTCAAGATTTCAAAGGTTTAGAATAATTCACTATCATTTCGAAATACGCATGCAATACGCTATACTTAGATCTTTGAAAGTATAGGAAACTATACTATATGTAAGGAGTATTCTATATATACACATATACGTAGAGAAGAGTAGATATAGAATATCTACCGTTCTTTTTGGTGGTAGACGGCTACGGATTAGGAAGATGGTTCGTCGGACGGAGTAACGGCTTAGGAATGGCTTCGATAGCTTCGAAAGAGAAAGGTTTCTCTCGAAACTTGATCTTGACTAATACTACTAAAACTTTTGGATCGGTAGGGTGGTAGAGTGGCGGCTTAGTGGCGGCACTAGAAGAGTTTCTTGAAGAACTAGGGATCGGAAGAACTTCAAGAACAACTAAGAACTAAGCAAGAACAACAAGAACACTTAGACTTTCTAGAGAGAAGTTGGAGCAATGCTTGAAGGTGTGAGTTCAAAGGCTTGAAATGGCTTGCTATTTATAGGCCAAGTTGGTCTATTATCCAAGAGACAATATTTCCCCTGACATTTGTTATCCAATGGATCATAGATTGACTAGATTTGATTGTCCTTAGATTGGATGAGGTGTTGAGCAAAAGGACATGACTAGGCTTATTGTACACTTGCACACATCACAAATCTCTCTCTCCCTCTCTCCCTCTCTCCCGGCCTCTCTCTCTCCCATCTCTCTCGGCTCTCTCTCTCTCTCTCTCTCTCTCCCTTTGGTCCAAAGAAGGTACAAAGGTTGAAAGACCAATGGATTTTCCTTGTTCTTTCTTCTAACCTAGGACAAGGTTTAATCTATTCAAATGGGGTTTGTGTCTAGTCTAGAATAGAAAATAAGATATGGTAGTCCTTTAGGGTTGAAAGAATAAGAAACCCTAGATATGGTGGTACAAGGTGATGCAATAAGATGATGTAGGAGATATTGTGAGTACACTAGTCACACACATCACTCTCTCTCTCCCCCTCTCAACCGGCCACTCTCTCTCTCTCTCTCGGCCACACACACTTTCTCTCTCTCTCTCTCTCTCTCTTGGACACCTAATGAAGAAAGGACAAGGGTTGGTAGTTGACCAAGTGGAAGAGTAAGATTTTGGTGTAGGTAAATCTAGTACTAATAATCTAACCTATGTCATCTTATTTTTCTTCTTTCATAAGTACAAGTACTTATATATATAGAATTAGGGTTTTGGTAGAAGAAGATCAAGAAAGTACAACAATATATATATATATATCTCTCTCTCTCTCTCCTATCTCTCTCCCCCATCTCTCTCTCTCGGCCTCTCTCTCTCCGAATTCTCTCTCTCTCTCTCTCTCTCTCTCTCTCTCCTAGGTTAATATATATACATATATAGGAAAGACTAATAAAAGGACAAGGTACTATGTGATCTCATCTTGGACTTTTAAGTCAAAATTTCCTATTAAACTATGTCAAAAGGCCACCTATGTACTTATAACTATATACTAATATATAGTATGCTAGGATGACATATACATATCATATACTTTAATTAAATAAGTACATATTGTATCTAGGAAAGAATTAACTAATACTAACCTAGTACTATAACTTGATATGGTTTTATGGACCAATGGATTATAAATCCCCTAACATTTATTAACCAATGGTTAAAGGATGAAGTACTAAGCTTATATAATCTATCTAATATAGTACAATGACTCATGGTGAATCTAATTAAACTAATGGACCTTGTACTAGGTAGAAAGACTAACCTATCGTCCAATGGTTAATAATTCTCCTAACTTCTATCGTCCAATGGGTAAAGATGGTAAGTAATAAATAATTTTATAAAGTGTACCTAGCAATCTTGTCACAATATCCAAGGTGTAAATCTATGGTCCAATGGATAAAGATTATCCTAGTATCTATCGTCCAATGGGTAATAGATCAAGGGTTGACTTTTGGTCAAGGTCTCACTTAGGGTTCAAATGGTTCAAAGGTTCGATTAGGCTACTCTAACGATTGGTTGGAAGCTAGCTAGGCTTGCTAAATAGGACGACTTAGGGTTACTATCTCACTTGTCTTTAGAAAATGACTAAATCGCAAGGCGAAATGAAATTAGGTTTTGAATCGAATAAATCTAATCATGACGGATTATTGGAAAATAAGAAATTTATAGAGTCGAAATAATAAACAACGAGATTTTTATTTACTGAAAATCGGAGTTAATACATTTTGTAACCCTTTGCATGGAAGACCAATGGGGGTTTATATAGAAGGAGTGAGTGGAGGAAGGTGGGTGCAAGGCTTGGCCTAGCAACCAGCCAACAAGGCTGGTCACCCTTGCTTGGTGGAGAAGTGAGCCACCAAGGTGAGTGGGGGTGGTTGTGAGGGTGGTGCTCCAAAAACCTGCCAGAACGCTGTTCAGCCAAGGAAAACGGGGTTCTAGCCCATGTGGCCCTGATGATCACAAAAATCCAGCTGGACTACGGTGAAAGTGACAGGCGCAAACCATCGCGCGAGGGTTTGAGACCATCGCGCGAGGGTCAACAGTCAAACTTTGACTTTGACCAACACCTGGCAAGCTGATTGTCGCGCGAGTGACAAAAACCATTGCGCGACGGTCAAACCTCAGTTAGGGTTTTGACTGAAGGTTTTAAGGGGTTCAAAGGGTTCAAAAAGGGTTCCAAGTCCAATCCATTCCACATCCAAGCCTGTTTGATCCGATCTCATCATCGGGGAAATAAGAAACTGGAAAATAAAGTAAAACAAACGGGAGACCCAGATTGGGGTGTCTACAAAGGCGCTACCAGGATGGACGATCGAGGAGGACAAAAGCCTGAGATTCAAGGGAAAGGTATTCGTACCTAATATTGGAACCCTTCAAGAAGCTGTACTCCGAGAAGCTCACCATTCGAACTTCGCAGTCCACCCTGGTGGTACAAAGATGTATCATGATTTGCGAAGGACGTACTGGTGGGAAGGAATGAAGAAGGATGTAGCTCGATTTGTATCTACCTGTTTGGTATGTCAACAAGTCAAAGCCGAACATCAGAAACCCAGAGGAGACCTTCAACCCTTGCCGATTCCAACATGGAAGTGGGAGCACATCTCGATGGATTTCATAACTGGACTACCGAGATCTGCCAAATCCAACACTGCTATTTGGGTAATCGTGGATCGACTCACCAAATCCACTCATTTTCTGTCTGTTAAGATGATAGAGAACGTGGAACAATTGAGTCTGTTATACATTCAAGAAATTTTACGACTCCATGGAGTACCTATCTCGATTGTATCAGATAGAGACCCACGGTTTGTGTCACACTTTTGGAAGGGACTGCAGAAGTCATTGGGAACAGATGTGAGACTTAGTACCGCCTTCCACCCTCAAACAGATGGTCAAACGGAGAGGGCAATACAGACATTGGAAGATATGCTGAGAGCATGCGCTCTGGATTTCCCTGGGAACTGGGAACAACACTTACCATTAGTAGAATTTGCGTACAACAACAGTTACCAAGCAAGCATTGGGATGGCACCGTATGAAGCTTTATACAGACGACCCTGTCGATCCCCAATCTGTTGGACAGATGCTGGAGAAACGGGATTGATTGGACCTGATATAGTCCGGGATACCACGGAGAAGGTCAAGACCATCAGGCCCGCACAAAGCCGACAAAAGAGTTATGCGGACAAGAGAAACCGACCATTAGCCTCCGAAGTAGGAGACCATGTATTCCTCAAGATTAGACCAAAGAAGGGAGTTATCAGATTTGGGAAAAAGGGAAAGTTATCCCCACGTTACATCGGACCCTTCGACATCGTAGAAAAGATTGGGAAGGTTGCATACCATTTAGCCCTGCCCCCACAGTTAGATAGAGTGCATAACGTGTTTCACGTTTCTATGCTTCGCAAGTATCTCGCGTTACCCACCCACGTTCTCAACTGGGAAGACGTCACCATCGAGGAAGACGCGACGTACGAGGAGGAACCAATAGAGATACAAGACCGCAGTGAGAAGATAATCTGGAACAAGACAATCAAACTAGTCCGAGTCCTGTGGAAGCACCGTGGAGCTGGAGAAACCACATGGGAAAGAGAAGAGACTATGAAGGCAAACTACCCTCACCTATTCGAATCCGAGCGTACACCTAATTTCGAGGACGAAATTGTTTAAGGGGGATAGGTTGTAACAACTCCGATTTTCAGTAAATAAAAATCTCGTTGTTTATTCGATAATTCCTTCATATTCTTGAGCAACTCTAGAAATTTCCCTTCTAAATTCCTCCTAAGACCTTGAGTCGTTATTAGTAATCCGTCATGATTAGATTCTTCACTCCAGCCATAAGTTCATTTTCTAAAGACAAGCGTCTAACATATTAAGAAGTCGTAGAATCGTATTTCTTGACTAGAAATCCTACCTAGCAAGTCTAGCTAGCTTTTGACCGATTCATTGAGATGACCTAACGACCAATCTCAACCCTAGTTGAACCTTGTGAACCTTTCCAAAGCCTAAAGGAACCCTTTGGACCAAGATCATCTTTGACAATTACCCATTGGACGATAAATGATAGGGAAATCTTTACCCATTGGACAATAGGTCTTCCACCTAAGTTATTCTATTAAGGTACACCTATAAAGTAATATATAGGAAGATGCATATATAATAATCCAATATTATACTTTGCCCTTTTATCCATTGGACCATAGAAGTTAGGGAAAACATCGCCCATTGGTCCATAACCTAGTCTTGCCACCTAGCACAAGATCTATTAGTTTAATAGACTCACCATGAGTCATTGTACTTATATACATACATTATGCAAGTCTAGTACTTAACATCTTTATCCATTGGATAATTAAAGTTAGGAGAATTGTTAACCATTGGACAATAGGTTAGTCTTACTACCTAGTACAAGATCTATTAGTTTAAGTAGATTCACCATGTGTCATTGTACTTATATACATAGATTATATATGCATAGTACTTCCATCCATTAACCATTGGATAATAAAAGTTAGGGGAATTTTGGTCCATTGGTCAATAAGGCCAAGTCAAGCCATAGTACTAGGTTTATTTTAGTTAATTACTTACTAGATATGATATGTACCTATTTATTTAAAGTATTAGATATGTATATGTCATCCTAAGATTCTAAGTCTTAGAATATAGTTTGTAAGTACATAGGTGGCATTTAGGCTTATTCTATTAGGAATTTTGACCTAAAAATCTAGAATAAGATCACATAGTACCCTTGTCCTTTGTAGTTAGTCATCCTTTATATTCATATACTAATCAAGGGAGAGAGAGAGAGAGCCGAGAGAGATGGGAGAGAGAGAGAGAAGGAAGATATGATGTACTCTTGGATTGTTTTCTTTCAAATCCTAGTATATAAATACTTAAGTACTTGTACTAATGAAAGAAGAAAGGTATGAAGATTTTGAGATAGATTTTAGGGTACCAAAATCTCTTACAAACTTACACCACAATCTTATACTCTTTCTAAGTCAAACACCAAACCCTTGTCCTTTCATGCTTAGGAGTACATTGGACTAAGAGGAGAGAGAGAGAGAGAGAGAGAGAGGGAGAGGGAGAGGGAGAGAGAAGCCGAGAGAGTGAGAGAGGGAGAGAGAGAGAGAGAGAGGCCGGATGAGAGAGGGAGAGAGAGATTGGTGATGTGTGCACTTGTACTCACTCAACCTAGTCATAGTCCTTGGCCAATCTTCATACCTCATCTTGTACCACCAAATCTCGGGTTTTCTACTCTTTCATATCCAATCCAATCTTCCAAAGTACTAGACTAGACCAAAACCCCAATAGAATAACCTAGATTTGTCCTAGAATTGGAAGGAAAATCTTGTAACCTTTCCACCTATGTACTTATGCAATGTACCAAAGAGAGAGAAAGAGAGAGAGAGAGAGAGATGGCCGAGAGAGGGAGAGAGAGAGAGGCCGGGAGAGAGGGAGAGAGGGAGAGAGAGATTGTGTGATGTGTGCATGTGTACTCTTGAGCCTAGTCATGTCCTTTGAGCCAATCTTCCTACCTCATCAAAGGACACTCAAATCTAGTCAATTCTTTAACCATTGGACAACAAATGTTAGGGGAAAATTTACTTTTGGATAATAATCCAACCTTTGGCTATAAATAGCACCCATTCCTTCCCATTTCAACTCACACCTTCATTCTACAACTTCTCTCTCTAGAAAGCTTAGCATTCTCTCTTGTTCTTGGTGTTCTTGCTTGTTCTTGAAGTTCTTCCCAAGTTCTTCAAGAAACTCATCCAAGGCCGCCACTAAACCGCCACCCCGCCACCCTATCGATCCAAAAGTTTAAGTCGTGTTAGTCAAGATCTAGTTTCGAGAGAAACCTTTCTCTTTCGAAGCTACCGGAAGCCAACCCTAAGAAGCTACTCCGTCCGACCACGACGTACCATCTTTCCTCCGTAGTCATCACTACCGCCAAGAAGAACGGTAGAATTCTCCGTCCCCGCTATTCCTAAGTATACGTAGGATTTTCCTATACCTCCTAAACTCTAAGTATGCGTAAGATTTCAATAAACATATGTTGTTTTGAACTATGAAAAGAAAGCATGAGTTTTGAAAGATAACGTCCTAGATTAGCTTTAAGTATTTGTATTTTGATCTTAGAATGATTATGAGCATGATTATGTGATTATGTGACTACTTGTTGTTGATAAAGCATAAGTAGTTTACCACTCCAAAGGTGTCCGTCCATGTGGCACTATGCTTTATCTTATATGATTAAATGTTGAGCATGATGATGTGTTAAAGTGAGCATGCTATTTAATATAGAGTTGAATGATCTTGCTAGTTTAGTTTCAAGATTACTAAGATTTCATGAAAAGTCCTGCCGCGGAGTCTATGCATGATGACGAGACACAAAAATCAAGAAAAGTTAGAAACATGACACCTAGGGTGTGTTTAAGACAAGGTGTGTTTTTGAAAACCGAAATGTGGCCGGACTTGTCCATTGTGTGGTGTGTGTGCGTGCGTAAAATATTTTTGAAACTACATAATGACCAAGAATGGGAGTCATTATTGGAGTATGGTGTGTTTTGTGTGCCAATGGGAACCCGGCGCGGCGGAACCATTGTGAGGATACTCGAGAACCCGGCGCGGCGGAATCAAGGTTGGGTGTGTGCCAATGGGAACCCGGCGCAGCGGAACCATTGTGAGGATACTCGGGAACCCGGCGCAGCGGAACCGAGGTTGGGTGTGTTAAAAAATGTGTTTTTCAAAAAATGATTTTGGAAGTGTTAATAAAGTGGAAAACTGATGACACGGTCTACGATGAGTCGCGTAGGAGAAACACGAAAAGGCATGACACCAACGTTAGTAAGATAGCGAATGTGGATGCGTAATTGCTAGCTATGTTATTGAATGAGCATGTGTAATTGTCTATATGCTTCTTGTTGTAAGTTAAGGGTTAGTGGGTATGATTTATTCTATTGAGCTTTATAAGCTCACGGTATTACCTTTGGTGACCCTGACTTATTATATTGGTGGCGACGCCGGTATAATGGGTCAGATCTTATAGACAAATAGGGAGAGCAATACACACTGGAGGCTTTTGGAGCCGAAGAGCTTGCTAGGATGGAGGAAGAAGTGGAGCAATAGATAACCTTAGAATTTTCCCATCCTTTGTGTAATAAAAGTACTCTATTAGGAGCCATGTTGTAAAAATGAGCTTGACTCTTAGCCTTTTAATTCAATAAAAATGTTTAATTAACGTACCCAAAAATGGGGGCGTTACAGTGTTCCCATGGGAACCCGAAACGGCGGAACCATGGTGAGGTATGGCTTGGTTATCCGTGGAGAGGAGCCAATGCAAGATGTGTGCCAATGGGAACCCGGCGCGGCGGAACCGAGGTTGGGTGTGTTCCAATGGAAATCCGTGGTGGCGGAACCATTGTGAGGCTGTGTGTGTTTTAAAAACCTCAATGTGGCCGGACTTGCCCATTGTGTGGTGTGCGTGTGTAAAGGAAACGATTTTTGAAATGTTGATTTGGTGAATAAAAGCTAAAATGGTGACACGGTCTATGAAACGCTGCGTAGGAGAAACTCTGATGACACAGACACTTACGCTAGTCGAGTAATGAATGTGCATGTGTTATTGTTAATTGGATATATGTGTGTTATGTGACTTGCTATGTGTAAGTTAAGGGTTAGTGGGTATAAGATTATTCTGCTGAGCTCTCGTAGCTCATGGTGTTACCTTTGGTGACCCTGACATATTATATCGGTGGCGACGCTGGTATAATGTGTCAGACTTTGTAGATGATCAAGGTGAGCTGTACACCATGGAAGCCCTTGGAGCAGAAGAGCTGGCTAGGATGGAGGAGCAGGCGGAGCCGTAGTTAGGAACCCTAGATTTTCCTTCCCTTTGTAATAAAGGCACTCTGATGGGAATTATGATGTAATAATGAGCTTGACTCTTAACCTTTTAATTAAATAAAAATGTTTAACTAACGTACCCGAAAATGGGGGCGTTACAGAATGGTATCAGAGCTCTAGGCTCAACACTCGGCCATGGGTAGAATGGGTAGAACCATAAGATAGTTTGACCGTTGCACAAACGTGAAATTGAGTTAAAGTTTACCATCCCAAATTGGGTGGAATTCTGGCAAAACAATCTTCAGATTGAAGCAAGGTGTGGAATTGGCAGTACCACCAAGCTGGGAATTCCCGAACAATTGGATGATGACTTAAATCAAGGATCGAATGTGGAATTTGGAAAAGTTTTTAGAAGTGAAATCCCTATCTTAAGACGCTACTACTTGAGGTTAAAATCTTTCCTTGTAGATAAACCGCCTAGTCAACCTATTAGCTAGAATGGAGTAGCAGCAGTGTAGTAGTATTAGAATAAGGTCCCAAGAGTCGTAGACGCACTTGTGGTACACTAAGGCAAATCGGACCATGTAGGAGTATGAAGGATCATTTCAACTTGTATTAGGAATCTTATGTCTTTATTTGCTTTTGTAGTAGAACTCTATGCTAATAATTGTATCTCTCTTTTATCTATAAAAAGCTGCTTTAATTAAGAGAGTACTGTTGCATACTATTTGACTTATTGCTTTCTAGTATCGTAGTAAACACCAATTTCGAAAGAAAATTGTTTAAGTAGGCCAAAACCCCTTTTTCAATTCCAACTCGTAGATGGTGAACCGACGCAGCGGCCTAGGACACGAAACCGGAGAATCCTCTAACGCAAACCCCGACCTAACCCAAGTCATGCGAGCACTCATAGCCGCTTTGAACACCAACCGCCAAAACCACGACGATGGACCAATGACCCGCACTTGAGCTATGAACGAGTTCTGCAAACGTCGACCCCCGACCTTTCATGGAGACACCAACCCCACCGTGGCTGAAACATGGCTGAAAGAAGTCAAGGTGATCCTGGACACCTTAGAGATTACCTGCGATAGAGATTGTGCAGCCCTAGCCTCATACCAACTGATGGGAGAAGCCCGTTATTGGTGGGAGTTGATAGAGGCAACCCATAACATAGCCACCATGACATTTGCCGAGTTTGAAACCCTGTTTCTCGACAAATACTTTCCCACACCCCTTTGCCTAGCCAAAGAACAAGAGTTCATGAATCTGAAACAAGGGACAATGACCGTTGTAGACACCCCAATCCGGATCTCGAAGGGTCTTTGTTCACCCCAATGATGAAATAAAGGAAACGGAACCTTTGCGAGCTTGAATGAAGGGTTCCCTTAACCCCAAACAGATTCTCAGCCCAGAGAAAGTCCAAAAGCCCTGGAGCGAGCCTATAATGCCGCGCGTGACACTTCTACACCACACGGCGTATCGAAAGTTAATACGCCGCACGCGGTCATGAGGTTAGCCGCACAGCATTTCAGGTAAAGTTCTGACTGGCTCAGAAAGCTGTCGGCCACGCCTATTTGAGCCATAGCTGCAATATGGCTCAGCCGAAAGCACACTTCTGGCCCGCTCAGAAAATACCTCCAACATTTGAAATTCAAAATCCATGGCTCTTGCCTATAAATACACCCCTCCACTCAAGGGAAAAGGGCCCTTGATCACCATTATACCCTTTCTCTCTCTTCTTGCTTTCACACCCACTTTCTCATTTCCAAGCCTTGAGAATGTTGCTCTCAAAAGACATTCTCTAGGCCTTTTGCTCCATTTTTCTCCTCACCATTGAAGTTAGTCCCTTACTAACTTTGAGACCCCAACCACCCAATACACTCATCTACTACACACACCCATACGTCTATTTTCTTTTCCAACCTTCCGACGTCCATCCACCATCATCAACACTCATTCAAGCTCAAGATCAAAGGTAAAACCAAGTTTCCTTGGGCTGGGCTCTGTCCTGACCTTGAGGGGACTCTTCCGTCTTCAGGCCTAGCCCTTTTGTTTAGGATCTGACCCAAAATCTCTTTTTCAAAACAAAACTAGTGTTCTGTGCAGAGTACACTACGCCGCGCGGCGCTCTGAAGCGTCGCACGGCGTAGTAGACTCACGCACACGGCATTTCAAAACACTCCCATTTTCTTGTTCAAACTGTCTGGATCACGATCGTCTGTTGCTGGATCTGTTCCTGTAAACCAAAAGCAGTCTCGAAATGAGACCATATCTACAAGCTATGTTTTAAACCCCCATAGATCTTTTCAAAATGAACAAACGAATCAAAAATGGTTTTCTGCTCGTGGCTTGGAAGAATGGTACAGATCTGAGACGATCTGATGGCTGTGAGCTTTCTGAAGTTTTAAAAACAATACCGTGCGTCGCAATGGATATACCGTGTGAGGCTTTGTGAAATGATAAAAGTTTGGTATCAAGGTCAGAACCACGCACGGCACATCAATAGGCCGCGCGCTGTAAAGCGATATGCCGTGGGATAGAAGATGGTGATCCAGATAGCTTGTTTATAAATTTTCCTGTTTATATTATCGTCATGACATCCTTTATCATTTCTGTACGGCGAGCACCACTAGCACGGCAACGTGACATATTTTATCTTGTTTCCTTTTCCCTTTACGTGTTTTCAAGGTTTTCCAAATGGTATTAAATCCCCCACTTAAAATGCTTAGTAGAGACCAGTTTTCACCGGGCAAGCGGGGTGCTTTTTCAACAAAACCTTTCCCGCTCGTAACATGGCTCCCGGATCCAAAATCTCAATGGTTTCGCTAGATCAAAAGCCTTTCTTTTCAAAACAAACTCTCGGTTTCTCGGACATCCATCTCAAAAATCCGGGTGGCGACTCTTCGAGCGCACTTCGGGCGCGGGAGCCCACAGTGGCGACTCTGCTGGGGACGTTTTATTCAATACTCTCTTTTTTTTTTTTTAAAACACATATAAAAGAGTGTTGGATAATCAAGAGGGCCAAACTTGAAAGGTATTTTGTTTGGGGGGCTTAATGCAATTTGGAGAACTTGAACTTTCTTTTACACTATGCACCGCACAAGCCTCGCTAGCGCGTCTCGGCAATCTTGCCCGGTTTACCGGTGACGAGCTCTCCCGGGATGCCTAGCAACCCTCGACTATGATGGGCCATCGTGCTGTTCGACCATTGTCTTGCAATACACTTGACATGGGGTAGTACATCTTGGCTCTAGTCCGGGGAACCCTTCTGAGACCAAAACCAGCCTTTGCACTTGTACATAACCATAGAACCTTCCCAACTAGGACAGGAACCCATGGCTAGGACTTATGTGATATATCCTGTTTATGTGTATTTCTTTGTACATACATATCATTCACACATCATTGCATCTTGCAGGCTAGAGGATTATGCTCCCTTAGAATTCTTTAGGACTTTTCGGTCAGTTTAGGAGACTGTAAATCCATGGAGGTTGCGATACCTCTGGTGTTTGCCATGCCCGAACGGCTCCCTTAACATGGGACTAACCTTGAAGGTGTGCGTATCTGGATTCTGACGGTCACATTGCCCTGTCTTGGATGGTCAAGATAAGGAGATTGGCTCTGGTTCCGAAACGATCGGAATTTATCCTGCTTGACAGTACCTACCCGGACCGCCAGAAATCTTATGTACAAATGCCTCAAGTGTAACTCAAGTCACGGTATGTTTTAGGATCTAGGAGGTGCGTAAAAGGTAGGACAGACACTCGGGATGGGTTCTGAGTTGCTCCCTTTTGCCTTGTTGCTAGTTCAGAAACATTGGACACCTACAAAAAGAAGAGGCTCTACCCAATTGGTTTCGTCCGTCCCGAAGACTGGTTCGCATAGATACCCTAGAAGAAACCCAACTGTTTGAGGTCCACATAGAACAGGAAGGGCAGTCATCATTAGCAGTTTCGCCAAGTCAAGCAATACGGGAGTCTCTGTCACCTGAAAGTCCTTTACCAATGGTTGACCAAGGAAATGGGGTAGAAGAGCTTAGACAGAACATGGCCACCATGGATACCCAGTTTAAGCAATCCCTTGCTGGCATGAATACACAACTCAAAGCCTCGCTTGCATCCATGAAAAACGACATGAATATGATAATGGAATCTATGCAGGAGGTTTGTGACAAGCTCTTAATCAAGACTGACACGCCCAAGGGTGAGACACCAGCTGTTGATCCCAATTTAGCTGCCCTTATGGCTAAAATTGGTAAGTTGGAAGAATCCGTGCAAGAAAATAAGCGATTAGGGAGAGGAGAGATTGACATGAACAAATTGTGTTTGTTCCCCAACGCTAAGTTACCGGAAAAGTTTAAGGGTGTGGATTTTGCAAAGTTTGACGGTACTGGAGATCCAAAGGCTCATCTCCAAGGGTATGTTGGTTCACTCACCATGAGGGGAATCGAAAAGGAAGCCATGGCTCAGCTATTCCATGAATCCCTGTCAGGGCCAGCCTTGCAATGGTTTCTTACCCTTGAACCCTCTAAGAAAAGGACTTGGGAATACATTGGGACGGCATTTGTGGCTCAATATGATTTCAATGTCGATCTAAAGATGACCACGAGGGAACTAGAGGGCACCAAGATGGGTGAGAAAGAAGGTTTCGCCGACTTTGTAAAACGTTGGAGGGCTAAAACCGCTCAAATGTAAAGCAAACCAGACTTAAAAGAACAGATAAGGATCATCACCAAGAACCTGCCAAACTCTTTTGCCCCATACATGGTCCTCTCCCAGGCAGCCCGAAATTTCAAAACTTTCTATGACTCGATCGGGTTTGGCTGTAGAGGAGGCACTGCGAGACGGTACATTAGAAAAGAAGGAATCAGGAGCAAAGTCCAAAAGGACGTACTCAGGAAACAGCAATGTCCTCTTCGGGAATACCAATCAGGCTGGAACTTCATCCACCAAGCTGGCAGAAGTAAACCAAATTTCTGAAAAACCAAAGTCCCAACAAAGAGTTTTTACCCAATTTAGCACTCCTAGATCCGCCTTACTCAAAAAGCTCACCGAGGTAGGAGTGCTGAATCCTCTCCCGCCACCACAAACTATTCCACCTAACCTAAACCAGAATGTCTACTGCGAATTCCACCAAATGCATGGACATACCACTGACAACTGTATCCGCCTTCGTCATGAGATTCAAAACCTCATTGACAATAAGGTCATTGATACCCCTCCTTCATATAAACCAAACACCATGACAAGTCTTTTGCCACAACACAATACCCCCTTCCATATCACCCAAATCAAGAGCCAAGACTTTGATCCCACCTATTTCATCATCCCTGATACCGAACCAAAGCCTATTGTGGAAATTCCCGAAGAGACTACTCTCTGTTTCCTTTGGGATTGGGGAGATTTGATTGCTGATTGGGAGGAGTTCGAAGTCGCCAATTTTCAAGAAGACGTGAATCCGTTCTTTGAGCCGAGATGGGAAGTTGATTGGCAAAACATTCATGCTGACCCTCTTGACGGGTTTTCTCTGTACATGATGTTCGAAAACCAAAATGAGAACTTACCAGGGATGCCTGAATGGGAATGGAATCCAATCCCGGATGAATACCAACTCTTGGCCTGGAATGACCCTTCGGATACCTTCTCTATACCCCTGCTATTTGCAGAAGAATACCAACCTCAGACGATGGCCTACAACTGGCCGGAACCTGCTCCATTTCAACCAAATCCCTCTTACCTTCACGACCTCATGATCAACGACCCATACAACAATGTGGGTCTTGCCCCATATCCAGAACCGCTAGAGCCCGAAGAAGATGTGGCCAGTAATGAGTTTGACCCAATGGACTACCTGGCCGATGAAGTTAAGTCAGAATCATCTGTTACTTTCCCCAAAGGATACTGATGTTGCCATGATGAATTTGTGGGAAGATGAATTGGGAGCTAAGACAAATCTATGGGGAAATACGGAGATCATCAACATAAAAGTGGAAAATGAAGAATGGACCGTAAATAGGGCGGTGGCAGAAGCTGAGAAGTGGAAGCCCGAGGATCTGTGGGAAGACCTAGTTATCGCTAACTTGGCTGCCAACTTCCAAGATACCACTATTGGAAACAAGCGCAAGGCCCTAGCTGATTTGTGAAATGAGGAGTCTAAGTACCAACAGATTGGTCAATTGACCAGGAGTGGTCGAGTTTATCAACCCCCTAATCTTCAAATCGGAGAATCCTCCAACCCTCCAACTCCACTAACCAAAGAACCTTCTAACCCGTTCATTACCCCAATCAAAGATACTTTTCAACCCTTTGCCCCACCGGTTAAGGAGCTTTCACGCCCTAAGAAAAACCCAGAAGGAATGATCAAGCGCCAGCTTGAACAGACTCAAGCCAAAATGTCAGTTTGGGACGTGCTTGTTTACTCCACCCGCCATCGTGAAGGACTCATCCAAGCCCTCTCTCACCTAAAAGTTCCTTCCGCCATAACCCCTGACGAACTTGTAGCACTCATCAAAACCATACCCGTCAAACATGCTATCACCTTCACTGATCGAGATTTACCCGCTGAAAGAACTGACCACAATCGACCACTCCATATCACCCTGAAATGCCACGGAAAATGGGTACCGGTAATTTTGATTGATAACAGGTCAGCAATCAATGTCTGTCTACTCCGTGTTGCTTATTGTCTGGGATACAAAAATAATGATTTCTCTCCATCAAAAGTCAAAGTTCGGGCATATGACAACACCCGTCGGGATGTGATTGGGACCCTCATGCTTCCTATGACTTTCGGACCTTACCAAACGGAGGTGGAGTTCCATGTGGTAAACATTCCCGCATCCTTCAACCTACTGCTGGGTAGACCCTGGATGCATCGGCCTGACATCATGGTAGTTCCTTCAATGCTCCATCAGAAAATTAGACTGGGACTTGAGACTGGGATGCTCACCATTCATGGCGACTCTGGGATTCGCGCTCCCATGGAAGACAATGCCCCACTTTTGGAGATACAACATGGAGAGGAGGACATTGCTCTAGGCGGCTTCTCTCTTGACACCTCTAATTCTGTTTTCACTGTCAAGATTGATGATGACTTCGTCATTAGTAATGTCGCCATAAAGATAATGAAGAAAATGTTCTACATGCCAGGTTTGGGGTTGGGAAAGAATATCCAGGGGCCAACACAATTTGAAGAACCAGGAACTTTAACCCGCATAACAGGCTTGGGATACCACCCTTCTGAGGATAAGAAAGAAAAGAAGGGAGATAGATTGGAGGACTATTTTGTCAAAGAAGAGGCAAAGCAGATCTACCAAGGGCAACTGGAACCATTCTGGGACAAAGAAACCAACACCTTCCTGCCCGGATTTGAGATATTCGCTAATGATATCTGGCTTGAAAGTGATGAAGAATTGAAAGCAGTAATCAAACCTGCAGAGATGGCCGATTGGGTTGAAACTTTTGCCATGGGTAGCCTAGCAACCTTATTCGAGGAAGACGAACCATTGGGTATAGCCATGGAAGCAGAAGTGCAGATGCTAGGGCAGGAGGCCCCCGAAGACCCGACTTCACTCATCATGGATGCCGCTGGAGATTATAAGAATTGGACTTTCATACCAAGTGCAACCAGTCATGAGCTTGAGTCTGAAACTGAGTCCTCTTAGTCTCCTGAGTCCCCTAAGACTTCTGAGTCTTCTGAGTCTTCTGAGTCTGTTGAGTCTGAGTCGGTGCCTCTTGGCCCAACTCCTCAGAGTCTGTATTTTGAGTTTGAGTATACCCGCGTGTATGGTGCCCCTGAGGCCTCTGCTTATGATGAAATAAATGAATCTGGTTCCGCTTACTTCCCTGACTTTGAAATAAATTGTGTCGACCCCAATGATGAAGAGATCGATTTTGAGGGAGAAATCCCTAAAGAAATTCGGTCCCTAATCAAAAGGGAAGACGAAAGGCATGCTCAGCCTGTAAAAGAAGAAGTTGTTTCAATAAATTTGAGGGATGAAGGGAATCCCCGAATGGTTCAGATCGGTTCCGCGTTGTCAGAAGAAGAGTGCCAGGCTCTTGTAAATTTGCTAAGAGAATTCAAAGATGTTTTTGCATGGTCACACGCTGATATGCCCGGAATTGATCCTGAAATCGTGGAACATCGGATCCCCCTTCATCCTGACGCCAAACCAGTAAAACAGAAACTGAGACGCATGTGACCCGACTGGGTACTTAAGATAAAAGAGGAGGTAACTAAACAGATCAATGCTGGGATCCTAATGGTAACTAAATACCCTCAGTGGGTCGCAAACATTGTTCCCGTTCCGAAGAAGGATGGCAAAATCAGGGTCTGTGTGGACTTCAGGGACTTAAATAAAGCTAGCCCCAAGGATGACTTCCCTCTGCCGCACATTGACGTGTTAGTTGATAACACCGCGGGACACGCTTTGCTTTCTTTCATGGATGGTTTCTCAGGGTATAACCAGATTCTCATGGCCCCGGAAGACCGAGAGAAGACTACATTCATTACTGAATGGGGAACTTATTGCTATCGGGTCATGCCTTTTGGGTTGAAGAACGCTGGCTCCACCTATCAGCAAGCTGCTATAACCTTGTTGCATGATTTGATTCATAAAGAAGTGGAGGTTTACGTTGACGACATGATCATTAAGGCAAAAGAATGAGAAGGCCACTTACCCGCGCTCAGAAAGTTCTTCGAAAGGATAAGGAGGTATAGGATGCACCTCAACCCGGCTAAATGCATGTTCGGAGTCACTACAGGGAAAATGCTCGGGTTTATGATCACCACTCGCGGCATCGAAATAGATCCATCAAAGATTAAGGCCATTCTGGAAATGGTACCACCGCGGATAGAAAAAGACGTAAGGAGCTTCCTTGGCAAAGTACAGTTCATCAGCCGGTTTATTGCAAAACTGACTTCAACGTGTGAACCCATATTTCGCCTGCTCAAGAAAGGAACACCATTTGCGTGGGACGACAGATGTCAGCAAGCCTTCGAGGCCATCAAAGCCTATTTAAGGAATCTGCCAGTCTTGATGCCGCCTGAACCAGGAAAACCTTTGATCCTATACTTGTCAGTCACTCTGTCTTCCATGGGGTGTATGCTGGCACAGGAAGGAGACGATGGGGTTGAAAGAGCTATTTACTATCTCAGCAAAAAGATGGTCGGATCAGAGGAACGCTATATTCCCTTAGAAAAGATGTGTTGGGCACTCGTTTGGGCTTCCAGAAAGTTAAGACATTACATGCTGGCCTACTCGATAAGATTGATATCCCGAATGGATCCTTTGAAGTACTTATTTGAGAAGCCGGCACTTACAGGGATAATGGCACGATGGCTATTGATGCTGGCAAAATTTGAATTAAAGTATGTCAGCAGAAAGTCAGTGAAAGGAAGAGCTGTCGCTGAATTCTTGGCTGACTGCCCAGTTGAAGGAAAGGAAGATGCTGAATTTGAGTTTCCGGATGAAGGCATAATGACCATAGCCGAAGACGTGTGGCGGTTGTATTTTGATGGGGCGGCCAATCAGAAAGGATTTGGAATTGGTGTGCTATTAATTTCGCCGGATGGGTCGCATATCCCACTTGCATTCAAGCTTAACTTCAAAGTCACCAACAATCAAGCGGAATACGAAGCTTGTATTGTAGGCATGGAAGCAGCCATTGAAATCGGTATAGAAAAATTGGAGGTTGTGGGGGATTCAAACTTGGTCGTTTCTTAAGCAAACGGTGATTGGAAGGTCAAGGAAGAGAAGTTAAAGCCATACCATCAAGACCTTGAAGATCTCATTCCCCATTTCAATAAATTAACTTTCACTCATGTCCCGAGACTCTGGAATCAGTTCGCTGATGCCTTGGCAACGTTGGCCTCTATGGTCGAAATCCCTGTCGGTGTAAAGCTAAGGCCAATTGTGATCGAGCAAAGGGACACCCCGGTATACCAGCATGTCATGATCATTAATGAGCCTGAAGACAGTCACCCTTGGTTCTACGATATCTGGAGATTCATGGAAAGGGGAGAGTACCCCTCTGAAGCTAGCAAGAAAGACAGGATCGCCCTTCGAAGAATGGCAGCTCAATACATCATTTGTGGAGGAAATCTATACCGAAGATCTCACTATGGTACCCACAAGCTCTGTATTCATGGTGAGGAGACAAAAAGAGTAATGGAGGAAGTTCACGAGGGAGTATGCGGCCCTCACATGAATGGTATGATGCTGGCCAAAAAGATTTTGAGACAGGGCTACTTCTGGTCCACCATGGAGACGGAGTGTGTGGAATACATACGACGTTGTCATAAATGTCAGATTCACGCTAACCTCATGCATGTCCCACCGCATGAGTTGCAGCAAATGACCTCGCCGTGGCCTTTCTCGACATGGGGCATTGATGTCATTGGGAGGATTGTGCCAGCAGCCTCTAATGGTCATAAGTTCATCCTAGTGGCTATTGATTACTTCACGAAATGGGTGGAAGCAGCCTCGTATGCAACCCTGACCGCAGTTCAAGTCGCGCACTTTATCAAGCAAAACGTCATCTATCGGTATGGGGTCCCACAGGCATTTGTATCCGATAATGGGGTTCACTTCAAAGGCCGAGCTAGGGAAGTCTTGGAGGAGTTTCATATCCAAATACACAAGTCAACAACCTACCGACCGCAGACCAATGGGGCCGTGGAAGCAGCCAACAAAATAATCAAAACCATCCTGGAAAAAGACCATTCAATCTGCAAGGGATTGGCACGAACGACTACCTTTGGCATTAATTGCACGTCTGTACGTACACCAACAAGGGCAACTCCGTACTTCTTGGTTTATGGTATGGAGGCCGTACTTCCTATAGAATTAGAGGTTCCATCCCTCCAAACTATGATCGAATGCAATGTCCAAGAGGCAGACTGGCTGAGCAACCGATTTGAAGAATTTATGTTGTTCGATGAACGCCGTCTAAGGGCACTTTACCACATTCAAGGATATCAAAGGAGAATCGCGCGCGCATTCAATAAAAAGGTGAAGCCCAGGGACTTGGCGGAAGGCGACATGGTTTTGAAGGAAATATGAGCACCGGTCTATGATCCACGAGGAAAGTGTCGACCAAAATGGTCCGGGCCTTATATCATCAAGACTATCCTATCCGGAGGAGCTACGCAACTCATTGACCTGGACGGAAACGAATTCTCAACTCTAGTCAACTTGGATCAACTCAAGCGCTACTACCCCTGAGAGAAGCTCGCTGGGCTGAAAGCTGCAAGGGCAGCCAGTTCCAGGCAAAAATTAGAGTAGAAGCCTGCTAGGATGAAAACCCGCAAGGGCATCTTAGGCAAAAGTTAAGGCATACAATGAACGAGCTCGCTAGGCCGAAAACCCGAAAGGGCGGTACTAGGCAAAAATTAGAGCACAAAAGGAGAGTGTCAAAACCAGAGCGAACCCTATCCTTGAACTACGTCATGACCTGATTCCTTCGCCGAAAAGGATACGTAGGCAGTCTCACTATGGGACTCGGTCGCAATCAATTTAAACAAAAATCCAGGTTGACAGAATTCGGAAAGGCGGAATCAGAGAGGGGGAAACCCTCTGTAACTCACTTTATTAAAATAACTACTTCTAATACATAGGGCTGAGCATGATTTTCAAAAATAAAAGCGCAATACAATAAAAGGAGGTCCATGATTTATTCGATGGTCAGGGAAGTAAGATCGAGTCAGTCTCCTCGGGCTCCTGCCCTTGCAGCAATGTCCTTCTTGAGCCATTTCCTGTAACTCCCACCACTGCCACAGATGGATAAGGATGAGCATTAGTCACCTCGCGAGACCTCCAGAATCGCTAGTAGTTGCAAAGAGCCGAATGGCGGAAGAAAGGCAGAACTACATCCACCAGGACCTCTACAGGAGCCTCCGGTCTCAAACCAAGCTGACGCTGAATCCGATATGGGACGTAAAAGGTAAAAGCCACCAGACCGACAAGAACCACCCACTGAGAGCCCATATAGTGTACAGTCATGGGCGGAAGGTCAAGCCATGAGCATCTCCAGGAAATAGTCTCAGCCCACCGACGTTTGAAGAAGTTGACCCACTCGGAAGCTCGTCTGTCTGCAAATTCAAAGCACTGAGAGGATAATAACCTAGCCTCATACACTAAGTTGCTAGGAGGGAGAGACAACACATTCACTTTGTCACAAAGCCAAATCTGCCAAAGAGGAAAAACAAGTGAGAAACCGTAGAAAGCCAAGCCCAACGTTGAAGAAAAATGGGAAAAGCTTGAAAGAGGAAAGATGAGGTGAAAAACCAACCTGTAAGAGAAGGGGGCAGCTGTAGACACCTCCCAAACGGGGCATCGCCATACAGATTGATCACGTTTGTTTGCTCGATTGGTTGCTCGCTTCGTAAACCAAAATCATGGACATTCCCATGGCTAGGAACATCGCCACATGATAACGGTTATCATCAAATAGAGTCGCCACCCAGTTTATTAAAACTGGGAAAATAGATAGAGATTCTGGATACGGGAGCCAAAAGTACAATAAGGGGAAGGTGTTAGGCACCCCTCTTTGCCCAGTCGTGAGACTGGCCCATAATCATTCAACATAAGACGTGTAGATGCTTTGTTTAATTCCAACATGTAGTCTGTTTATTTATTCCTTTAAACAATAAGCAAAGTGAGCCAGTGCGATAAGTAAGCATGCGTCAAAAAGCAGAGAAAGCAAACAAAATGTCCCAGGAGATCGATTACTCGGCCAGTGAATGGATGTCACGGCCGAGTAATCACACTGGTTTGATGTACCGGCCGAGGGATCGAAGCCCCGGTCGGTGTTCTTCCTCACACCAGATAGAAAGATTAACGGGTAATCAAAACACTACGGTTAGTCAAAAATACAGTAAATTAAGACAAATTAGAGGCCATTGGGCCTCACCACCTTGATCCCTCAGTTGCTTGATTGCTTTGGATTGGGCGTGATTTGACTGATTGCTTGATCGAGAACCCTAGGGTTAGGGTTTGAACTTCGGGGTTTGATCGCCGGATTGACGGCTGCCTTCGGGAGGTTAGGGCTTTTGAAGTATGGGATTGAGGGATTATTTGTGCAGAGCTTTGAGGCTTGAAAGAGTGTGAAGGTGTATTAATTTCAGAGCCCAAAGGCTCCTTTATATAGGCATAGGGATGACTCACTTCGGCCAATCGCAATGCACGATGAAAATTGGAGTTAGAGTGTGATTCTAACTCTCCATGGCAATCCTCTAACGTAGCCCGAACGCATCGGGAAGGTAGTGTAATCGGATCAAACGTCTGACAGAACACGTTCCAGAGTCTGGAAAAAGGTCGATCTGGCGGCTGAGTAAAGGATCATACAGCCGAGGAATGGATGTCTCGGCCGAAGGATAGATCTTGCGGCCGAGGGATTGATCTCTCAGGGAGATTTTGCTAGCAACAGGTTGCTCGGGTGAGGAAATGATGTTAGGGCCGTGGGATCGATGTCACGGCCGACAGATGGATTCTCCTAGGCTTCTGTATTTCTGTCAGAAAGGCTGTATGGCTCTGAATTGGGTCCTCTAATTGGCTCAAAGTTCTTACCGAAAGTCCTAAGGTTCTCAAGGAGGCAATCAGCAATCACTGTATCCATTTCATCATCAGGATGGTCCCAAGGTGGGACTTGAAATAATCGTTAGGCCAAATTGGGGTGTCTACAGATGCCCCTCTTTGACTGAACTCAGACGGATCGCGAGACATGTTTGAGTAAGAGTCAAAGCTGTAAAAAGCAACTCAATTTGGTCCAACCACTATTCCAGGGGGTTTTTGAAAAAGGTTTTGTTATGGTCGGGCCAGGAGGCTGCCTACGTATTCCACAAGGAAAATTCAGACCAATCGTAGTTCGGGCAATAAAGAAAAAGTAAAAGTTTGGAGGGTTAGAGACAGAAGACGTACCTTTAGGCTTAAAAAGCCGTAGTGAGACGTACCTAGACTGAGCCAGGGTTTCGGCGGAGAGTAGTTGAAGGAGCGCAGGGCTGCCTGGGGAGTTTCTTTGCGGAAAGCTTCCTTAGTATTTTGGGGTAGATCAGTACACTGCAGGTGCGTTTGCTTTTCTTGATCATCCTTACTTTGACTGAAAGGAGCTCGGTAGAGTAGCCTATCCTTGCGAATGAGCTAGAAGGAATTGATGTAGTGGGATGGAATCCAAACCATCTGCTGGGATGAGTTGGATGCTGGTTTGTTTTTGAGATGAGGGGCGCACGGAGCTTTGGAGATGAGGGAACCGAGGCACAGAGCCGGTTGTAGTCATAAGGCGGAGGCCTGAGGTGTCAGAGCTTTGAGCTTGATGTGCTGAACCAAAGCGCGGGGCTGGTATAAGGCGAGAGCCTGAGGTGATGGAATTTGATGGGACTGAAGCGCGGAGCTGGTATAAGACGAGAGCCTGAGAGTGATGGAATCGAGGCGTGGAGCCTGTTGTGGTCTTGAGGCGGAGGCCTGAAGTGATTGGATTGGGGCGTGGAGCCTGCTGTGGTTATGAGGCAAGGGCCTGAGTTGTCGGAGCTTAGAGCTTGACATGATATGAACCGAAGCATAGAGCTGGTTGCATTCTGATGGTCTGTGCACGGAGCTTTCTCATCATAAGTGTTGGCGTGGAGCCAAAGGATCGAGGCGTTGGGCCGATCAATAAAACTGAGGCATAGAGCCGGTTGATTGCAGGGTTGACCTGTTTCATGAGAGATATGCAGAGCGTATATGTGTGATGAGGGTTGTTAGATGTGAATAGATATGATGCAGACTCGATGTGATAATGCAATATGTGCAAGGGCCCGTGCGTGTGTGTTTGTTTTAAGCTTAGAGCTTCTATCAAGTTCCGGACTTGAGCATTCAGAGCGTAGAGCTCGAGCATTCGGACGGCAGAATCCGAGCATTCAAAGTACAGGCTTTGAGCGTCCAGTACGCAGTGGTTGGGCATCCAAGCGTAGAGCTTGAGCATTCAAGTATATAACTTGAGCATCCAGTACACAGTGGTTGGGCATCCAAGCGTAGAGCTTGAGCATTCAAAAAATGTTAGATTTTTGAGCATTCAGGTGTAGAGCCTGAGAATAGATGTCTTGATTGTTGGGGCGGCGCAGAGCCTGTTGCTTGTTTACGGCTTCGAGCCAGTTGAGATGATGAACACAGGCTTCGAGCCTGTTAAGAACTTGATTGTGTACGGCTTCGAGCCAGTTGAGACAATGGGCTTAGAGCCGCTGGGTTGGTTGTTACGGCTTCGAGCCAGTTGAGATAATGGGCTCGGAGCCGCTAAGTTTAGTGATTACAGGCGTAGAGCCTGTTGCCATGATAGCGAGCATAGAGCTGCTGAGATAAAGGGCTTCGAGCCGCTAGGTGATAGTAGACGTAGGCTTCACGCCTGTCGAGGTAATGGGCTTTGAGCCGCCGAGTAAGTGTATACAGGCATAGAGTCTGTTGCTTGTTTACGGCTTCGAGCCAGTTGAGATAGTGGGCTTTGAGCCGTTGAGTTGTGATAACAGACGTAGAGCCTATCGATGATGGGCTTCGAGCCACTGAGTTGATTGCTATGGCTTCGAGCCAGTTGAAACGGTGGGCTTGGAGCCGCTGAATTGGTTGTTACGGCTTCGAGCCAGTTGAAATGGTGGGCTTGGGGCCGCTAAGTTTATTGTTATGGCTTCGAGCCAGTTCAGATGGTAGATACAGGCTTCGAGCCTGTCGAAGTAATGGGCTTGGAGCCGCTGAGGTGGTAGATATAGGCTTCGAGCCTGTTGAGATAATGGGCTTCGAGCCGCCGAAGTGATAGACATAGGCTTCGAGCCTGTTAAGATAATAGGCTTCGAGCCACTGAGGTGATAGACATAGGCTTCGAGCCTGTTGAAGTAATGGGCGCAGAGCCGCTGAGATTGGTTGATGGTTGTATGGTCGCTGGAATGGCAAGCGTAGAGCTGCTAGGTGAGTTGATATGGGTGAACATGGGCATGGAGCTGCTGAGTTCTTTGATAATGGATACGGGCATAGAGCCGCTGGGTGTTTTGACTTGTTTTGGCCAGCAGTTTGTGGAGAGAGAGCTTTGATGCTTGGGCATGCCCCCAAGGCTAATTTTGATCACATTGTGTTGGCTCGGGGATGCCCCCAAGGCTACTTGGTTGGTTGAGGACTTAGAAGTCTGTAATCGCTTGAGTTGGTGTACTGAGCAAAATCCATTGGGGCTGAAAGGAATGGATTAGAAGAGCCAGAAGATCGATATCTCGGCCGAAGGATTGATGTATCGGCCGAGGAACCGATGTCTCGGCCGCTTAATCGATTCATTCCCAGGGGCCTATAAAAGGTCACGGCCTCAGCCGTTTGTTTCACTTTCCTTTCTTCCCTCTCCGTTCCTTCCGTCCGAGGCTTCCACCGAAGATCCCCTCCACTTCTCCTTGTTTCCGACAGCTCCGGGCCATGGGTGATATGCTGACGTGGCTAGCGTGCGCGGAGGGAGACCGCGTTTACTTTTGGTCCTATCTTGACGCTTGATTATGGATCCTCGCATGGGTATGCTTGATTAGGGGCCCTCGCATGGGTGACTTGCTTCCGTGACGTGGAGCTCCTGGCGTAGCAGTGGTACGCAGTGTGGTGATTTTTCTGGGCCATGTGGTGTCCCTTCTGCACCGTAGTACTCCTTTGGTATACATCGCCCAGGGGTCTCTTTTTCTTTTCTGCAGCTGGTCTCTTTTGTTCGGACCACCAGAGGGTTCGACATCCTCTTCTGCTTCCTCTTTTTTGTTTTTTCTTTGTTTCTCTTCCTGCACAGGTTAGTTCGATAGGAAATCGATGTATAGTTTGTTTAGGAAATGTGGGATGATCCACCTTGTGGTGTAAAAAGCTTTCGATATATGAAACAAAAACCTTTTGCTCTGCGATTGTGATTGTATATGCTGTTTCTATGTTGTTTGCGTGTGATATTCTCGTTAATCCAACGAAACGAACTGAACCGTGGGAACAGTTTGTAAAATAGCCGTTCTGGCGGCCGATCTAGTGATTACACGACCGAAACTTCGATCTGGCGGCCAAAGGATCGTTTTATTTGCCTGGGTTTGACTTGCAGGTCAACCCTGATATCTATGGGCCGATGGATAGATCCTACGGCCGTCATATCAAAGTATCGGCCGAGAGACCGATTGAAATTCTGAGGATTAAGAATCCGATTCCGATTCGAACTAAGATTCGACTTAGTTCTATAAATACGCGTTCTACGAACCCGATAGCGTTGTCAGTAGCAATTCCTTACATATGGCACAACCAGTCCTTGATCAGTGGTTGATTTCCTTTAACGGCCTCGACTGTTTACACTTTAAGTCCTTTGGCATGGACTTTCTCTTTTCCCTTCGTCAAATTCCTGTGCATTTTGCCTTCCTTAGGGCAGCCGCTAGTTTGTGGGACCCTGATTTTCACGTCTTTCACTTTAAGAGAGAGGAGTTGTGTCCTACTATCGAGGAATTCGCGGCCATTATGGGCCATTCAGACAGAGAGGGTTTTGTTGTCCCTAATCCTTTGTTCAACCGAAGTGATCTCCTGAAGGATTTACTCCAAGTCCAGAAACATGAAGTTAAATTCTTCCTAGTGAAAGGAAGGCTGGAGATTCTGCAACTTATTCAGCGTTTTGGTACAGCTGAGGCCCATCGCCAAGTTTCCCTACAGAAGTCGTGTTTTCATGCGTTGTGCATTTGTCTCCTTCATTACTACTTGCTTGGCCCTTCCTCTGGTCATGCTGATCCTGTATTGCTTAACCTTGCTCTGCAAATTGGAAACCGTGTGGGTTTCGCTGGCTTAGTGTTGGCAGAGACCTTGATGGGTCTAGATGTGATGAAGGGTAGTCCTACAGCTCAGTTCTCAGGCAGTACCTTGCTATTGCAGGTTCGCTCTTTTATTTGTTTATTTGTCAAGTTTATCTTTTCACTCATCACTCTTTTGTTTTGACTCACGTGTTCTCTTAACTCACAATTTTCCCTTGTTCTCTAGGTGTGGTTATTTGAGAAGCTAAAAGTGTGGGGTGCACCGGAGCGACTTCCTTATAATACTACAAGAAAATGGGGCTTTAACGGCATTTTTATTACCGACATGTAATAAGGAAGCATGGATGAGGACCTGCAGGGGTGATTGGATTCAATGGGTTTGCCCCTGGTATGGTATTGAGAGTATGATTGCGAGTACCATGAACCATTTTGGTGTAGCAGTAATTGGTATTACTCGAGTCGTTTTCTACTTTCCTACTCGCTTTCAAAGGCAGTTTGGGGCTGAACAGACCGCAATCTTGGGTGACCCTGAGTACACCGTCTCTAAGATCCATGATGTCAACTTCCGTCGCAACATGCTGTGTCTTTGGCCAAATAGAGTGATGCAGGAGGTTGCTGAGAACTTCGTTGTCAAGCTATCGGGTTCTTACAAACGCTAGTTGAAGAAAAACCTTTTGGAGGATAGTAGTGCAAAGAGAAGGAAGACCTAGAGATTGATGCTTTACTTATGTTTTTTTCAAAAGATGTTTGTTTGATTCTAGCTTTCATGGATTAAGAATTGCTTAGGTTTGCTTTTTTCCTTTTTTGTTTGGAAATAATAAAACATTTGGTCATTTTATTTGAAGATGTTATTGCCATGATTTGATAGCGAATATGCTTTAGGATAGACCTAGAAATTTTGGAAGTGATGATGATAGCAGTGGCCGAATCTCAAACTTGGAGATTGCCTACGTATCCCATGGAGGGAATCAGGCCATAAACGTAGTTCCAATAAAGGGGATTTGTTTTGTTTTTAGTTAGGGTCCACTCGGGTATTTTCCTCTCCTTTTGTGCTCTAAATTTTGCCTAAAACCGCCCTTGCGGGTTTTCGGTATAGCGAGCGTTTTATTTATGCCTTAGTTTTTGCCTAAGCCGCCCTTGCGGGTTTTCGACCTAGCAGGCTGCTCTAATTTTTGCTTGGATCCGACCACCCTTGTGGTTTTCGGTCCAACGAGCATCTCTCATGGGTAATACTTCCTCAACTTGTCAATGTTGACTGGCGTTGCGAATTCCATTCCATCCAAGTCTGCAATGTATGCTGCTCCTCCAGAAAGTATGCGTTTGATAAGGTAGGGGCCTCCCCAGTTTGGTCTAAACTTGCCCCTTGGGTCTGAGACGTGGCGACGAATTGCTTTGAGCACCATGTCTCCTACCTTGATGTCCCTAGGTTTCACCTTTTTGTTGAATGCTCGTGCAATGCGGCGTTGATACCCTTGTACATGGTATAAGGCTCTCAGTCTCCTTTTGTCTAGTAGTGCCAACTCATCGTAGCGGTTTTGAACCTAATCTTCTTCGATCATTCCAGTCTCAGCTAGAACCCTTAACAAAGGTAACTCCAGTTCGATAGGCAAGACAGCTTCTATTCCATAGACCAGAGAGTAGGGAGTGGCCCCAGTTGAAGTCTCGATATCCCCATAGCACCAGAGGTAGCATTTCTGGCCAGTCTGTATAAGTGTCGGTTGTCTTCCGCAGAATCCTCTTGACATTCTTGTTTGCAGCCTCAACTGCTCCATTAGTTTGAGGTCGGTAAGTAGATGACCGATGATTCTATATTCCAAATTCGGCGAAAAGCTTCTTTGTCGCCCCCTTGAAGTACGATCCATTGTCACAGACGAACTCGTGAGGTACACCATATCGATAGATGATATTAGTGCGAATAAATTTGGCTACATGAGTGGCTTTGAGAGTAGCATAAGAAGCTGCTTCTACCCATTTGGTGAAGTAGTCAATGGCCACCAGAATGAACTGATGTTTGTATTTTCCCTTTGGATTTATACTTCCAATGACGTCTATCCCCCAGGTGGAGAATGGCCAAGGGGATGTCATGCTGTACAATTCCGTAGGGGGAATACGCATATGATCAGCGTGAGTTTGGCATTTGTAACATCGGCGGACATAATCAGCGCAGTCGGCCTCCATTGTAGTCCAGTAATATCCCTGACGTAGGATCTTCTTTGCCATCGTTGCCCCATTCATGTGTGGCCCACAAATTCCTTCATGTATTTCCTCCATTACCTTGCGGCTGTCTTCCGTTGTGACGCAAAGTTGACTTGGACCCAAGTGTGCCCTTCGGTACAATGCTCCTCCACAGATTGCAAACCGGGCAGCAAACTTCCGCAGAGCCGTTTTGTCCTTCGAGGTGGCCTCGGATGGGTATTCTCCTTTTTCCAGGAATTCCTTCACGTCTTCGTACCATGGCTTGCTATCGTTTTCACCTTCCTCGGTAAAGGTGCATTCACATGCTGGTTTAACTTTTTGTTCGATCATGAGAGGCCGCATTGTGAATCCCAGGGGTATTTCGACCATAGACGCTAATGTCGCCAGTGCATCTGCAAATCTATTGCTCACTCGAGGAGTGTGTGTGAAGATAACAGAATCGAATTGTGGAATTAGATTTTCCAGCACAGAGTGATATAGCTTCAATATATCTTCCTTGACCTTCCAGTCTCCTCTGGCTTGAGATACCACCAGATTTGAATCCCCGGTGACTTCTACCCTCTTTGCCCCTAGCTCCAGGGCTGCCTCCATTCCAGCAATACAAGCCTCGTACTCAGCTTGATTGTTAGTGACCTCAAACCTCAGTTTATATAACAGAGGGATGTGGGAGTCGTTTGGGGAAACTAGCAACACCCCTATGCCATATCCACATCGGTTTGATGCTCCATCAAAGTAAAGTTGCCAGGTGTCGTCTAAGAGACATAAGATGTCCTCGTCGGGGAACATGAAGTCCTCTGCCTCGGCCTCTGTCACAGGGTGATCTGCCAAGAATTCTGCCACAGCTCTTCCTTTTACTGATTTCCTTGTCATGTATTTGAGGTCGAACTCTGCTAGTAGCAATAACCACCTAGCTAGCTTTCCGATAACTGCTGGCTTTTCGAAAAGATACTTGATTGGGTCTAAACGAGAGACCAGCACCACCGGATGTGCTAACAGGTAGTGCCTCAGTTTCTTTGTGGCCCATACTAGCCCCCAACAGGTTTTCTCGAGGGGAGTGTACCTTGTCTCATAATCCATCATTTTCTTGCTGAGGTAGTATATGGCGCACTCTATTTTGGCGTCATTTTCTTGCACTAGCATACATCCCATGGACGTGTCTGTTACTGAGAGATACAGAATCAAAGGCTTCCCAGGGATAGGCGGCGACAGTACGGGTGGATTCTGAAGATATTCTTTGATTGCCTCAAATGCTCGCTGACAGTCTTGACTCCATTCAAAATCAGTACCTTTCCTCAATAGCTTGAAAAGAGGTTCACAGGTGGTTGTGAGCTTGGAAATGAACGTGCTGATGAATTGTACCTTCCCCAAGAAACTCCTTACTTCCTTCTCTGTCCTAGGCGGTGATATCTCCATGATAGCCTGTATCTTGGAAGGGTCTACCTCGATTCCTCTTTGAGTGATGAGGAATCCCAACATCTTTCCAGCTGTTACCCAAAAAGTGCATTTTTGAGGGTTAAGACGTAGCTTGTAATTCCTAATCCTCTCAAAGAACTTTTGGAGTGCTCCATAGTGTCCTTCCCTTTCCTTTGATTTGACTATCATATCGTCAACATACACCTCGACCTCTTTGTGCATCATGTCGTGCAGCAGTGTTGTGGCCATCCTATGATAAGTGGCTCCAGCATTCTTCAACCCAAATGGCATCACTCGGTAGCAGTAGGTTCCCTAAGGTGTAGTGAAGGTAGTTTTCTCTCTATCCTCGGGAGACATAAGGATTTGATTATACCCAGAAAATCCATCCATGAAGGATAGCAATGCATGGCCTGCGGTGTTATCTATTAGCTCGTCTATGTGAGGTAATGGGAAGTAATCCTTTGGACTGGCTTTGTTGAGATCTCGGAAGTCTACGCAGACCCTGATTCCTCCAGTTTTCTTTGGTACAGGAACGATGTTAGCTACCCATTGTGTATATTCGGTGACTATGAGAAAACCGACATTGATTTGTTTAGTGACTTCCTCTTTTATCTTTAGGACCCAATCAGGGCGCATACGTCTCAGTTTTTGTTTAACTGGTTTTGCATTAGGATGAAGAGGAATTTTATGCTGAACAATTTCAGGGTCTATTCCAGGCATGTCCTTGTAAGACCAGGCAAAAACATCTTTGTATTCTTTTAGCAAAAGGATTAGTTTTTCACTTTCTTGAGGAGATAGTGCGGCACCAATTTTAACCATTTTGGGCTCGTTTTCAGAGCCTATGTTTGCTGTGATTATTTCCTCAGAAAAAGGTTTAGCGTGCCTTTCCTCTTCTCTCTCGATAAATTCTAGAATTTCTTTTGAAATTTCTTCCTCAAAATTTGGTTTGTCGGAATCCACACAATTGATCATAGGCAAAGTGAAATACTCTAAATCTTCCTTCTCATTGCTAAGTTTATCAAAAGACATTTCAGAGTCGAACTCAAAGTAAATGCTATGCCTTGGTACTTTGACCAGGTTTTCCTCACTAGACTTAGTAGTTTCAAAGGATGAAAAGCTTGACTCGGACCGATTCCGACTCGAAGTCGGAATCGGAATCAGAACTAAGATCAGAATTAGCGCTTTTCATTTTGTATTTCAGAGTGTGTTCCACGGTCCAGTTAGGGTAAGCCCCTTTTTCAGCATCCACAATCAGCTCAGAGCAGTCTTTTTCATCACCAAGGTCGATCACCAGTACTTCACTGTCACCTTGATTCGCACTTTCATCATTGTCACCCTGCAAGTCTTGGAGGGCCATTTGATTTGCTATCGCTATTATTTCTTCCAATTGAGCTTCAATCTCTGCTTCGTCGCTGTTGTCAACTCGTCGTGTGCCAACAAAGCCCCACCAATTACCAAAACTATCTGTGATGGGGTGGATCACCCTTATTTCATTGTTGGTGACCCCCTCATCAAAGAGTAGGTTTAGTGATATTTCGTCTAGTGGGTCATTGTCGACAGATTCTTCTTCCTTTGCCTCTTCAGTTTCGAGATTGTTGACCTCGTCTATTGGCCAATAGTCGTCGGTAGGTGCATAGGGGTCATAAAAATAGATTGGAACCCTTCGAAGCCCTTCTTCTTCGATCAGGTCTTCTATTTCTTCCTTATAAACCGTTCCAGCGAACATGACATGGTTGTCTTCAATGATAGCCACCATGGGCTTTGGTTGACTTACTGGAGTGATGTATTCGGAGGGATTGAAGTCTTCAACAGCAAAGTGGAGCGGACCAGACAGCTTGGTGACAACTTGAAAGTGCGAATCAGACATGAGCAGTGATGCAGTCATTTTTCCTGAAAAAGGTTTTTGCTTTAGTTAGATTGATTAATCTTACCTACTGTTTATTCGACTTAGAGAGATTGCTAAGGTTTAACCTGCAAAAGAGAAACTTTACAACATACACATATACAATGGGTGTGAGGAAGAACTTGGAAGTAAAATGCAAGTAGGTTCCTAGCTTGTAGGTTCCTGTCTTAATTTGATAAGTTCTATGGCTTTCTAAAACATGCAAGGTTTTGGTAGTCTCAGGGTGCTCCGTTGTCAAAGGGCACCAATCCTCTCACGAGCCCATCATAGGCGGTGATTGGGTGATTTCCTTTTTGATATACCACTAGGTACGAGTGACTGTGGAGTTTGCTGGAACCCCCAACATAGCCCGTGTCATGCCGGGATATCAGGTGAACTCAACGGGTTGCCCGCTCGATGCATATGATAGATGAATTAAATAAGGCATGTATTAGTCTTATGTTGAACTCTTTGGTTATGGCTCTCATATTCCCCAGCAGAGTTGCCAAAAACTGTAGACACCTCCCAAACGGGGCATCGCCATACAGATTGATCACGTTTGTTTGCTCGATTGGTTGCTCGCTTCGTAAACCAAAATCATGGACATTCCCATGGCTAGGAACATCGCCACATGATAACGGTTATCATCAAATAGAGTCGCCACCCAGTTTATTAAAACTGGAAAAACAGATAGAGATTCTGGATACGGGAGCCAAAAGTACAATAAGGGGAAGGTGTTAGGCACCCCTCTTTGCCCAGTCGTGAGACTGGCCCATAATCATTCAACATAAGACGTGTAGATGCTTTGTTTAATTCCAACATGTAGTCTGTTTATTTATTCCTTTAAACAGTAAGCAAAGTGAGCCAGTGCGATAAGTAAGCATGCGTCAAAAAGCAGAGAAAGCAAACAAAATGTCCCAGGAGATCGATTACTCGGCCGGTGAATGGATGTCACGGCCGAGTAATCACACTGGTTTAATGTACCGGCCGAGGGATCGAAGCCCCGATCAGTGTTCTTCCTCACACCAGACAGAAAGATTAACGGGTAATCAAAACACTACGGTTAGTCAAAAATACAGTAAATTAAGACAAATCAGAGGCCGTTGGGCCTCACCACCTTGATCCCTCAGTTGCTTGATTGCTTTGGATTGGGCGTGATTTGACTGATTGCTTGATCGAGAACCCTAGGGTTAGGGTTTGAACTTCGGGGTTTGATCGCCGGATTGACGGCTGCCTTCGGGAGGTTAGGGCTTTTGAAGTATGGGATTGAGGGATTATTTGTGCAGAGCTTTGAGGCTTGAAAGAGTGTGAAGGTGTATTAATTTCGGAGCCCAAAGGCTCCTTTATATAGGCATAGAGATGACTCACTCCGGCCAATCGCAATGCACGATGAAAATTGGAGTTAGAGTGTGATTCTAACTCTCCATGGCAATCCTCTAACGTAGCCCGAACGCATCGGGAAGGTAGTGTAATCGGATCAAACGTCTGACAGAACACGTTCCAGAGTCTGGAAAAAGGTCGATCTGGCGGCCGAGTAAAGGATCACATGGCCGAGGAATGGATGTCTCGGCCGAAGGATAGATCTTGCGGCCGAGGGATTGATCTCTCAGGGAGATTTCGCTAGCAACAGGTTGCTCGGGTGAGGAAATGATGTTAGGGCCGTGGGATCGATGTCACGGCCGACAGATGGATTCTCCTAGGCTTCTGTATTTCTGTCAGAAATGTTGTATGGCTCTGAATTGGGTCCTCTAAGTGGCTCAAAGTTCTTACCGAAAGTCCTAAGGTTCTCAAGGAGGCAATCAGCAATCACTGTATCCATTTCATCATCGGGATGGTCCCAAGGTGGGACTTGAAATAATCGTTAGACCAAATTGGGGTGTCTACAGCAGCCTCCAAAAGTCTCGGTCTCTCCAGAATGAACCTTATCCAAGCCCATCAATGTCTCAGCCAATACCATTGGAATCACATCCTTTCGAGCTCCAATCTGCACCGCAATGCTGACCAATGCCGAGCTAGCATGACCAGTGGAAGGAACCAAGAAGTAAGCAGCAAGTAAACACATGCAAAGAGCGGTCATACGCCGAGTATGGTAGGTTGTGTCCGCCAGGATACCAAGAGGAGAAAACATCTCAATAAGGCACATCACGTTGAGGTGAACGTTGCTAACCAAGTAACGAGCAACACCGTCATTCAACCCTAGAGAGGCAGCAAGAACCTTGGACATGTTCTCGCGCACAGGAGGCACAATGACCTCTCCAGAGCCAAAGCCGCCAAGATAGGCGCGAAACTCTTCGATGGTGGGGCAAAGCTCTTGTTCACCAAAGCGGAATACGTGCACCTCCGGGACCCAAAGACTTGTGGCAGCCCTCAGGAGCTCGGGACAAAGGCAGATGTTACGAAGGTATCTCATAGAGTAGAGACCATGCGCCCGAAAGTTGAGCCAATCGACCCCCTCCATGGAAATCAACCATGGCCGTAGTGAACCGGTAAGAGAAAGAGCCATTGAGAGGAGGTGAAGGTTTGAGGAAGGAAGATATGGTTAGTATGAGGCCTAAGGTTTGAATTAATAGGAAGGATAGAGGAAACAACTTCAACTTTCAAAAGAGCCTTGGGTTCCAAAAGTGTAGATTTTCCATGAGTCTTGCATAGGGAAAAGCTTGGTCATGCCCTAAAAGAACAAAGCAGACATGCACTGGTTCGGAAATGATATAGAATAGGTCAAACTTCAACCCTCATGCAATCTGTCTTGGGAAGTAACAAATGGCAGAATGTCAGGAAAATAGTGCCGCACGGCATAACGGGGTAACGCACGGCATACCAAACCCATGGGAAAGCCACGGCATAACACGGATACGCCGCGGGATCAGATGAAACCACGCACGGCATTTCGAAGCCCCGCGTGGCATACTAAGTCTGCATTTCTGCAGACTTTGACAGCATGGGTTTGAAACCAATTCGAGGCACCCGCAGACATCACCAACCCTCAGAACACATTTCAATGGGTATTTGTGACTTCGGGGAACTCCCGCTTCGAGTCAACTCTCAAAATTCGACGTGAGGACACCAAAAAGTTAATAAAGCCCATTTCCTAAGTCGTGTCAAGGAATCGGAGTCCGTTTCAAGCCATTTCAGGCTGATCTTTTGAGTCCTACAGGTCCTGATGGTTAAAAGTGACCTGGTCTAAATTCTGTTTCGAGGACAAAGTCAAAATTTGAGAATGTCACCCTCCAAAGTCAATGTTTTCTTGCTTTTCAAGCAGTTTTCAGTTTTCAAACGAGAGCTTGAGTTTTCTAGTCACGTGTCAAATGTCAAGGGTCGTTGTTGATAAATAAGAGTCCGCGACAGGGGTATTTTTGTAAATTCTTGCACAAAGTGTCAATTTTTCAGAATCGTTCATTTACCTTCTTTGATTTCTATTCCAATGTCGACAGACTTATGCCCCAACATACTACTCATCGTAAAGCTTAAAGTTCACTTCACCTTATGGCCAGAGACTAGTTGCATGCATTGGTTAGTGTTTCCGTTATTCAATCTTTCTTAGACAAATGAAAATAAGAGAAATTGAATGACATAAATATTGAAAGAATAAGCTTTTCTATATATATAATCTCCAGAATATCCATGAGTCGAAGTACAAGAAGGCGTGCAAGCCCAAAATCCTATCTACTGAGGGTAAACAGGCACCCTTCCAAAAGAAGCACGCAGGCTCCACCAAAAGGCAAAAGCAAAACAAGCAAAAGAAGGAGCTCAACTCTCGTCCTCATCCTCGTCTTCGTCCCCACCCTCCTCGCCATCCTCCCCAGAGACCTCCTCCGCCTGGGAACTGGCTGCCTCCTGAGTACCCGTCGCCCTAGGCACAGTACTCCCCGAGGTGTCTGCTAGGTCGACGTCTGTCGGCTCCTCAATCTCGTCAGAGACGTCGACCGGCTCGTCCTCTGTCCCCCCAGAAAGTAGTGGCCTCTTCAACGGAGGCTCCTCCCGAGAGCCAGCAGAGGAAGCCTGTGGCGCCGGCATACGCACAGACTTCCTGCGCAGCCCCTCCTCCAGCCTGCAATAACATGGCATTCATCATTTGCATTGTAATCATAGTATAAGCAATAATAAGTAAAAGCAAAGGGTTTGAAAGCCTTACCATAGTCCCGCCAGCACGACGAAGCACCTTTGGGGCGTGGCCCATGGCGTACTGCCTCACCAGCTGCTCTAGGCCCATCATGGCCCCGGCCATCTCTCTCACGTACTCCGGAGTCGCCTGCACAATTGGTCGATTGATTAGAACGTATAGGGATAATAACAAGTGCATGCAAAAGGGCGAAAGAATGCGAGTTATACCTGAGCAAAGAACTCCGGAACTGCAACTGTGGGACATGGCACTACCACTACTCCAGAAACCCCCTGGGCAGTCATCACGTCCACAGTCCAGGAGAGTCGAGGCAAGCTGGCCCCGCTCGGATCTGCACCGTCGCCCTGACTACCACCGCCACCTTCACGCCCTCTTCCTCTTCCTCTCCCACCTCTCCTTCCTCGTCCACCTCTACCGCCTGCACCACCTGACGCTCGAAGCGTCGCCTCCCAGGCAGCAGCTTGTACCCCGAAACTCGGCATCAAGTACCGAGCCCGGTACTCAGAGTAGTCAATGCCTGCCTGGAAGAGCGGCTCCAGCTCAGGGTCCGGTCGCAGAAACCGCTCGACCTCTCCCCTGGTGTACAACCTCATCCTCTGCACCAGAGCAGGGAGGGGGCCAGGGACTCGAAAAACGTCCAGCCTCAACGACTGACGTGACACCCGGTCACCCAGATACCACTGCCAGCCGTAAGGGGACTCGAGAAGCACTCTCCCCCTCGTCACCTCCCTACTCCGGAGCAAGTAAGGAAGCTCGCAGCGGTCCCGCACCCGCCAGCGAATCTGCAATCAAAGATGAATAACATTAGCATGAGATTTGAATAAGAACTATCAACAAATAAAAGCATGCGAGGTGTAGTCATACCCTGTCAGGGCGAAGCTCATCTAGAAAGAGGCGGTAGGCATTCAGGTCGCCCTTCCCCTTCTTAACTCCCTAGAACTCCTTGGACCAACGTAGGGCCCGGGGAAGTACTGTCTCGCTAGGGCAAGAGGTCTCGGGAGGGTACATGTCCAGTACCTTGTACGTCCACAGCTGCAGAATCAAACATCAAGGATTAGCATAGGATATGCAATAAGTGAATAGAAAGACAAATAAATGCAAGAGAAGTTCAAAATGTACCTCCCAGACTCTCCAGTAGCCGCCGAGGCTCTTCCCCGCTCCTCGGGAAAGAGACCCCATGAAGGCGTAGCACGCCCCTAAAGCCGCACCGCCCCAGTCAAAATGGGCTACCTCCCCGACGTCCCTCAAGGCCGGCATGAGCGAAAGGTGTACTCGGTTGCGCCTGTTGGGAAACAGGGACGCACCGAGCAAGTACAACAGGAAGCACCTCGCCATCTGCTCCTCCTGCACCCTGTCAGTCGGGAGCTCCTCTGTCCAAAAACCAAGAAGCTGGGCGTACTGGGCATCCTCCCTCTCTGCCCTCAGCACGTACCTTAGCATCTCCTGTTGGAACGCCGCGCTCCTCCCTGTAACGGAGTCGTAAGGGATGGGGTCACCCCCGACCCTCAGACCAGTGATCGCCGCAAAGTCCAGCGGCGTCACCGTCGGCTTGCCAAAGAGGAAGTGGAACGTATTCGTCGTGTCCCACCACCTCTCGGCTAGTGCCCTCACCACCTGGCGATCGTTGCTCGCCCTCGTCAACACACCCACGAACTCCCCGAAGCCTGCTTGTCTCACTATCTCCCTCACAGCCTCGGGGAGCCTCTCCCAGAACATCGGCACATCGGCCGCACCTCCGTAGCACGAGATGGCAATCGCCTGTTGCGATAAGTTGATAACATTCAGTAAACAGGTATACTATTTAAGGCAAATACGACATTCAAATAAGGAAATAAAAGTACGATGCATTGAAATTTGAAATGCGAGTGTTTAAGGTATACCTCGTCTTGGTGCAAGGAAAGGTGCTGCTGTGGGTCCCTCAGAACCAGAGCCTCGTCGTATGTAGGCTACTCCGGCCTGTAAGAGTCTAAAAGGGTAGGGACTACCATGTGCTGAAAGGGCACGTAGGACTCCGCCACGTAAGCTCCTCGCCCTCTCAGGGCCTCCGTCGCCTCCTCCACAACACTCCTCCGAGGGGCCGTCTTTCCTCTACTCCCTGCAGCCCTCCAGCGGCCCCCGTCTCAAGCTCAGCCTGGAGCGCTCTCTCCCGAGCCTCAAGCAAAGCCGCTGCCAGTCCAGGTACCCCCCGTAAGGTCTCAACCAGGTCGTCGAGAGACGCCTCCTCTAGGTAGTCACCTAAGCCTATAGGTCATGACGACCCTGCACCCTCGCCGCTACCGACAAACATAGTCGGCGTCTCCCTCTCCTCCACCAACTCCTCCTCGACAACATGGTCCTTCCCCAAGTCAGTCTGAGGCTCTCTCACAGGAGAAGCCTCTGTCTCCACCTCCACTCCGTCAAGCCTGTCGCCACCGTGAGTCTTCGTGGCCCTTTCCTCTAAGCCAACTGCTCCCTCCACTAGGCCTCTAGTCTCCTCCTCACCCCTGGACTCCACTGCACCCGGAGTCTCCGTCTCCTGGCTGAAGCCGGCCAGCACCCTGCTACCACTGTCACCACCGTCAACACTAGCCACCACGGCTGCCTCCTCAGCCAATGCCGCCGGGGCTGAGACCCCCATGGTCTCCGGCCCCACCCCGGCTGCCATACCGCTCTCCGGGGCCACCGTGGCCGGTACAACCTCGACCCGCGGGGGGAGATCACCCCTGGGTGTATCCGTGTCATCCATGGTGTAAGAGAGAGAGAGAGAGAGAGAGAGAGAGAGAGCAGAGAGAGATGATCGGAGAGAACGGGAGAGAGAGCAGAGAGAACGAGAGAGAGATAGAGAGAGGGAAATTCGAACGGGGGCGTACTGTGTACGCCCCGTATACATATATATATATATATATATATCCCCTGAACTAGTTCGTCTGGAATTAAAAATGGACCGGGTTTGAAGATAGTTGTGCCGCACGACATATTAGGGGGAAGCGCGCGGCATAATAACTTAACTATGTGAAATTTCTCGAGTTGACACGACGCACGACATATCATATGCTACGCACGGCATACTGGGTTAATTCGACAGTTTGGATTCTGAGGGCAGTTTTTGACAATGGTATTCGTGTTCGATTTCGTTCGTGTACAGAAAGCAGAAAAGCGGACAAACAGTCGCAAGAAAGAAGGTTTTCCATTTCATAAAACCCGAGGTAATCCCCGGGATTTCCATTACATCATTCAAAAAAAAAAAAAAAAAGGAAAATCCTACTGCTCTTCTTCTTCTTCTTCTTCTAGACCCTCCACCTCAATCGCTTTTTCCATCGGATGCGTCGTTTGCCCCGTCCGAACGGTCGTCGGAACCGTTCGGATTCCCTTCAGAATCCTCTGCGGTATCGCTCGACAAGCAATCCGGTGCAAACCACGCGTCGCTCTTGTCATCCTGCTAGTCGTACGTGAAGTCCTGTAGGTTGGACACCGCACAACGGAGAGTACAGATCGTAGAGACCAACCTAGAGATTTGAGTGGTAAGTCGCTCAATCTCCTCTCGGTAGAAGCCCATCTCGATCTCTAGGGCTGTCACCCGCGTTGCCAAGTTGCTGTTCGCCATGGCCGATATCTCGAAAGTAACCTTTTTCTTAGAATGAGGGAGAAGGTAGAAAGACTTGGGAGAATAGTGTATAGAATGAGGCACCACCATCCTTTAAAAGGAAGTTTCAGCCGACGAAAGGGCACGCCTGTATTAATGGGCACCCTTAAACCAGCCAACTGACCTCGGAAATCGAAGAGGTGCATGGAAATTCTAAATGCCGCGCGCCGTATTGAAGGCCCGCACGGCATTATGGTTTCAGAGGAATAAATGTGTTTTCTCGGCAATTGAGCAATCTAGCCACCAAAATCATCTCGGAAATCAAATACTCTAGCCGTCTTGCAGCAAAAATCTTTTGGAACGACGTACATTAATGATGGGATTATTTGATCCTAATCCCGCGGGACTCGCAAAATTCCCCGTCCCTCAAAGACTTGTCGTATTCACATTTGCTTGCTGTATTCGCCGAATTCGCGCTTCTCGTCTCAAATCAAATCTCGCCTCCCGAGGGCTCGTCTCAAATCAAATCTCGCCTCCTGAGGGCTCGTCTCAAATCAAATCTCGCCTTCCAAGGGCTTGTCTCAAAATTTTCAAAAGGCTCACTAGTACTCAAGTTTCTCAAAGTTTACTGCATGATTTTGCGCCGTCCCAATTGAACTACGTTGGTCTGATCCATACAAACGGGGTACGTAGGCAGCTCCACGAGCGCGACCACCATTGCCGTTTACTTGCATTTTCGAGTATTTTGTCTCTGTTCAAAGACTTTTAGAGCAACGGATCGGGGCGCCTATTCTTTAAGCGTCACTCGTATCAAAACAATGATATCCGAGTTACGTTAAAGAGGGACTACTATAGACACTCCAATCCGGACCTCGAAGGGTCTTTGTTCACCCCGATGATGAAATAAAGGAAATGGAACCTTTGCGAGCTTGAGTGAAGGGTTCCCTTAACCCCAAATAGATCCTCAGCCCAGAGAAAGCCCAAAAGCCCTGGAGCGAGCCTATAATGCCACGCGTGACACTTCTACACTGCACGGCGTATCGAAAGTTAATACGCCGCACGCGGTCATGAGGTTAGCCGCACGGCATTTCAGGTAAAGTTCTGACTGGCTCAGAAAGCTGTCGGCCACGCCTATTTGAGCCACAACTGCAATACGTACGGCTCAGCCGAAAGCACACTTCTGGCTCGCCCAGAAAATACCTCCAACATTTGAAATTCAAAATCTATGGCTCTTGCCTATAAATACACCCCTCCACTCAAGGGAAAAGGGCCCTTGATCACCATTATACCCTTTCTCTCTATTCTTGCTTTCACACTCACTTTCCCATTTCCAAGCCTTGAGAATGTTGCTCTCAAAAGACATTCTCTAGGCCTTTTGCTCCATTTTTCTCCTCACCATTGAAGTTAGTCCCTTACTAACTTTGAGACCCCAACCACCCAATACACTCATCTACTACACACACCCATACGTCTATTTTCTTTTCCAACCTTCCGACGTCCATCCACAATCATCAACACTCATTCAAGCTCAAGATCAAAGGTAAAAACCAAGTTTCCTTAGGCTGGGCTCTGTCCTGGCCCTGAGGGGACTCTTCCGTCTTCAGGCCTAGCCCTTTTGGTTAGGATCTGACCCAAAATCTCTTTTTCAAAACAAAACTAGTGTTCTGTGCAGAGTATACTACGCCGCGCGGCGCTCTAAAGTGTCGCACGACGTAGTAGACTCACGCGCACGGCATTTGAAAACACTCCTGTTTTCTTGTTCAAACTGTCTGGATCACGATCGTCTATTACTGGATCTGTTCCTGTACACCAAAAGCAGTCTCGAAATGAGACCATATCTACAAGCCATCTTTTAAATCCCCATAGATCTTTTCAAAATGAACAAACGAATCAAAAATGGTTTTCTACTCGTGGCTTGGAAGAATGGTACAGATCTGAGACGATCTGATGACCGTGAGCTTTCTGAAGTTTTAAAAACAATACCGTGCGTCGCAATGGATATACCGTGCGAGGCTTTGTGAAATGATAAAAGTTTGGTATCAAGGTCAGAACCACGCACGGCACATCAATAGGCCACGCGCTGTAAAGCGATATGCCGTGGGATAGAAGATGGTGATCCAGACAGCTTGTATATACGTTTTCCTGTTTATATTATCGTCATGACATCCTTTATCATTTCTGTACAGCGAGCACCACTATCACGGCAACGTGACATATTTTATCTTGTTTCCCTTTCCCTTTACGTGTTTTCAAGGTTTTCCAAATGGTATTAAATCCCCCCACTTAAAATGCTTAGTAGAGACCAGTTTTCACCGGGCGAGCGGGGTGCTTTTTCAACAAAACCTTCCCCGCTCGTAACATGGCTCCCGGATCCAAAATCTCAATGGTTTCGCTAGATCAAAAGCCTTTCTTTTCAAAACAAACTCTCGGTTTCTCGGATCATCCATCTCAAAAATCCGGGTGGTGACTCTTCGAGCGCACTTCGGGCGCGGGAGCCCACAGTGGTGACTCTGCTGGGGACGTTTTATTCAATACTCTTTTTAAAAAAAAAAAAACATATATAAAAGAGTGTTGGATAATCAAGAGGGCCAAACTTGAAAAGTATTTTGTTTGGGGGGCTTAATGCAATTTGGAGAACTTGAACTTTCTTTTACACTATGCACCGCACAAGCCTTGCTAGCGTGTCTCGGCAATCTTGCCCGATTTACCGGTGACGAGCTCTCCCGGAATGCCTAGCAACCCTCGACTATGATGGGCCATCGTGCTGTTCGACCATTGTCTTGCAATACACTTGACATGGGATAGTACATCTTGGCTCTACTCCGGGGAACCCTTCTGAGACCAAAACCAGCCTTTGCACTTGTACATAACCATAGAACCTTCCCAACTAGGACAAGAACCCATGGCTAGTACTTATGTGACATATCCTGTTTATGTGTATTTCTTTGTACATACATATCATTCACACATCATTGCATCTTGCAGGCTAGAGGATTAGGCTCCCTTAGAATTTTTTAGGACTTTTCGGTCAGTTTAGGAGACTGTAAATCCATGGAGGTTGCGATACCTCTGGTGTTTGCCGTGCCCGAACGGCTCCCTTGACACGGGACTAACCTTGAAGGTGTGCGTATCTGGATTCTGACGGTCACATTGCCCTGTCTCGGATGGTCAAGATAAGGAGATTGGCTCTGGTTCCAAAACGATCGGAATTTAACCTGCCTGACAGTACCTACCTGGACCGCCAGAAATCTTCTGTACAAATGCCTCAAGTGTAACTCAAGTCACGGTAGGTTTTAGGATCTAGGAGGTGCGTAGAAGGTAGGACAGACACTCGGGATGGGTTCTGAGTTGCTCCCTTTTGCCTTGTTGCCAGTTCAGAAACATTGGACACCTACAAAAAGAAGAGGCTCTACCCAATTGCTTTCGTCCGTCCCAAAGACTGGTTCGCATAGATACCCTGGAAGAAACCCAATTGTTTGAGGTCCACATAGAACAGGAAGGGCAGTCATCATTAGCAGTTTTGCCAAGTCCAACAATACGGGAGTCTCTGTCACCTGAAAGTCCTTTACCAATGGCTGACCAAGGAAATGGGGTAGAAGAGCTTAGACAGAACATGGCCACCATGGATACCCAGTTTAAGCAATCCCTTGCTGGCATGAATACACAACTCAAAGCCTCAGTTGCATCCATGAAAAACGACATGAATATGATAATGGAATCTATGCAGGAGGTTTGTGACAAGCTCTTAATCAAGACTGACACGCCCAAGGGTGAGACACCAGCCAAAGATACACCAGCTGTTGATCCCAATTTAGCCGCCCTTATGGCTAAAATTGGTAAGTTGGAAGAATCCGTGCAAGAAAATAAGCGATTAGGGAGAGGAGAGATTGACATGAACAAATTGTGTTTGTTCCCCAACGCTAAGTTATCGGAAAAGTTTAAGGGAGTGGATTTTGCAAAGTTTGACGGTACTGGAGATCCAAAGGCTCACCTCCAAGGGTATGTTGGTTCACTCACCATGAGGGGAATCGAAAAGGAAGCCATGGCTCAGCTATTCCACGAATCCCTGTTAGGGCCAGCCTTGCAATGGTTTCTTACCCTTGAACCCTCTAAGAAAAGGACTTGGGAATACATTGGGACGGCATTTGTGGCTCAATACGATTTCAATGTCGATCTAAAGATGACCACGAGGGAACTAGAGGGCACCAAGATGGGTGAGAAAGAAGGTTTCGCCGACTTTGTAAAACGTTGGAGGGCTAAAGCCGCTCAAATGCAAAGCAAACCAGACTTACAAGAACAGATAAGGATCATCACCAAGAACCTGCCAAACTCTTTTGCCCCATACATGGTCCTCTCCCAGGCAGCCTCAAATTTCGAAACTTTCTATGACTCGGGTTTGGCTGTAGAGGAGGCACTGCGAGACGGTACATTAGAAAAGAAGAAATCAGGAGCAAAGTCCAAAAGGACGTACTCAGGAAACAGCAATGTCCTCTTCGGGAATACCAATCAGGCTGGAACTTCATCCACCAAGCCGGCAGAAGTAAACCAAATTTCTGAAAAACCAAAGTCCCAACAAAGAGTTTTTACCCAATTTAGCACTCCTAGATCCGCCTTACTCAAAAAGCTCACCGAGGTAGGAGTGCTGAATCCTCTCCCGCCACCACAAACTATTCCACCTAACCTAAACCAGAATGTCTACTGCGAATTCCACCAAATGCATGGATATACCACTGACAACTGTATCCGCCTCCGTCATGAAATTCAAAACCTCATTGACAATAAGGTCATTGATACCCCTCCTTCAGATAAACCAAACACCATGACAAATCCCTTGCCATAACACAATACCCCCTTCCATATCAACCAAATCACCCAAATCAAGAGCCAAGACTTTGATCCCACCTATTTCATCATCCCTGATACCGAACCAAAGCCTATTATGGAAATTCCCGAAGATACTGCTCTCTGTTTCCTTTGGGATTGGGGAGATTTGATTGCTGATTGGGAGGAGTTCGAAGTCGCCAATTTTCAAGAAGACGTGAATCCGTTCTTTGAGCCGGGATGGGAAGTTGATTGGCAAAACATTCATGATGACCCTCTTGACGGGTTTTCTCTGTACATGATGTTCGAAAACCAAAATGAGAACTTACCAGGGATGCCTGAATGGGAATGGAATCCAATCCCGGATGAATACGAACTCTTGGCTTGGAATGACCCTTCGGATACCTTCTCTATACCCCTGCTATTTGCAAAAGAATACCAACCTCAGACGATGGCCTACAACTGGCTGGAACCTGCTCCATTTTAACCAAATCCCTCCTACCTTCACGACCTCATGATCAACGACCCATACAACAATGTGGGTCTTGCCCCATATCCAGAACCGCTAGAGCCCGAAGAAGATGTGGCCAGTAATGAGTTTGACCCAATGGACTACCTGACCGATGAAGTTAAGTCAGAATCATCTGTTACTTTCCCCAAAGGATACTGATGTTGCCATGATGAATTTGTGGGAAGATGAACCGGGAGCTAAGACAAATCGGTGGGGAAATACGGAGATCATCAATATAAAAGTGGGAAATGAAGAATGGACCGTAAACAGGGCGGTGGCAGAAGCTGAGAAGTGGAAGCCCGAGGATCTGTGGGAAGACCTAGTTATCGCTTACTTGGCTGCCAACTTCCAAGATACCACTATTGGAAATAAGCGCAAGGCCCTAGCTGATTTGTGGAATGAGGAGTCTAAGTACCAACAGATTGGTCAATTGACCAGGAGTGGTCGAATTTATCAACCCCCTAATCTTCAAATCGGAGAATCCTCCAACCCTCTGCTCCACTAACCAAAGAACCTTCTAACCCGTTCGTTACCCCAATCGAAGATACTTTTCAACCCTTTGCCCCACCGGTTAAGGAGTCTTCACGCCCTGAGAAAAACCCAGAAGGAATGATCAAGTGCCAGCTTGAACAGTCTCAAGCCAAAATGTCAGTTTGAGACGTGCTTGTTTACTCCACCCGCCATCGTGAAGGACTCATCCAAGCCCTCTCTCACCTAAAAGTTCCTTTCGCCATAACCCCTGATGAACTTGTAGCACTCATCAAAACCATACCCGTCAAACATGCTATCACCTTCACTGATCGAGATTTGCCCGCTGAAGGAACTGATCACAATCGACCACTCCATATCACCCTGAAATGCCACGGAAAATGGGTACCGGTAATTTTGATTGATAACGGGTCAGCAATCAATGTCTGTCTACTCCGTGTTGCTTATTGTCTGGGATACAAAAATAATGATTTCTCTCCATCAAAAGTCAAAGTTCGGGCATATGACAACACCCGTCGGGATGTGATTGGGACCCTCATGCTTCCTATGACTTTCGGACCTTACCAAACGGAGGTGGAGTTCCATGCGGTAAACATTCCCGCATCCTTCAACCTACTGCTGGGTAGACCCTGGATGCATCGGCCTGACATCATGGTAGTTCCTTCAACGCTCCATTAGAAAATTAGACTGGGACTTGAGACTGGGATGCTCACCATTCATGGCGACTCTGGGATTCGCGCTCCCGTGGAAGACAATGCCCCACTTTTGGAGATACAACATGGAGAGGAGGACATTGCTCTAGGCGGCTTCTCTCTTGACACTTCTAATTCTATTTTCACTATCAAGATTGATGATGACTTCGTCATTAGTAATGTCGCCATAAAGATAATGAAGAAAATGTCCTACATGCCAGGTTTGGGGTTGGGAAAGAATCTCCAGGGGCCAACGCAATTTGAAGAACCAGGAACTTTAACCCACGTAACAGACTTGGGATACCACCCTTCTAAGGATAAAAAAGAAAAGAAGGGGGATAGATTGGAGGACTATTTTGTCAAAGAAAAGGTAAAGCAGATCTACCAAGGGCAATCGGAACCGTTCTGGGACAAAGAAACCAACACCTTCCTGCCCGGATTTGAGATATTCGCTAATGATGTCTGGCCTGAAAGTGATGAAGAATTGGAAGCAGTAATCAAACCTACAGAGATGGCCGATTGGGTTGAAACTTTTGCCATGGATAGCCTAGCAATCTTATTCGAGGAAGACGAACCATTGGGTATAGCCATGGAAGCAGAAGTGCAGATGCTAGGGCAGGAGGCCCCCGAAGACCCGACTTCACTCATCATGGATGCCGCTGGAGATTATAAGAATTGGACTTTCATACCAAGTGCAACCAGTCATGAGCTTGAGTCTGAAACTGAGTCCTCTGAGTCTCCTGAGTCCCCTGAGTCTTCTGAGTCTTTTGAGTCTGTTGAGTCTGAGTCGGTGCCTCTTGGCCCAACTCCTCAGAGTCTGTATTTTGAGTTTGAGTCTACCCGCGTGTATGGTGCCCCTGAGGCCTCTGCTTATGATGAAATAAATGAATCTGGTTCCGCTTACTTCCCAGACTTTGAAATAAATTGTGTCGACCCCAATGATGAAGAGATCGATTTCGAGGGAGAAATCCCTAAAGAAATTCGGTCCCTAATCGAAAGGGAAGACGAAAGGCATGCTCAGCCAGTAAAAGAAGAAGTTGTTTCAATAAATTTGAGGGATGAAGGGAATCCCCGAATGGTTCAGATCGGTTTCGCATTGTCAAAAGAAGAGCGCCAGGCTCTTGTAAATTTGCTAAGAGAATTCAAAGATGTTTTTGCATGGTCACACACTGATATGCCCGGAATCGATCCTGAAATCGTGGAACATCGGATCCCCCTTCATCCTGACGCAAAACCAGTAAAACAGAAACTGAGACGCATGAGGCCCGACTGGGTACTTAAGATAAAAGAGGAGGTAACTAAATAGATCAATGCTGGGTTCCTAATGGTAACTAAATACCCTCAGTGGGTCGCAAACATTGTTCCCTTTCCGAAGAAGGATGGCAAAATCAGGGTCTGTGTGGACTTCAGGGACTTAAACAAAGCTAGCTCCAAGGATGACTTCCCTCTGCCGCACATTGACGTGTTAGTTGATAACACCGCGGGACACGCTTTGCTTTCTTTCATGGATGGTTTCTCAGGGTATAACCAGATTCTCATGGCCCCGGAAGACCGAGAGAATACTACATTCATTACTGAATGCGGAACTTATTGCTATCGGGTCATGCCTTTTGGGTTAAAGAACGCTGGCTCCACCTATCAGCGAGCTGCTATAACCTTGTTGCATGATATGATTCATAAAGAGGTGAAGGTTTACGTTGACGACATGATCATTAAGGCAAAAGAACGAGAAGGCCACTTACCCGCGCTCAGAAAGTTCTTCGAAAGGATAAGGAGGTATAGGATGCGCCTCAACCCGGCTAAATGCACGTTCGGAGTCACTAAAGGGAAAATGCTCACCACTTGCGGCATCGAAATCGATCCATCAAAGATTAAGGCCATTCTGAAATGGAACCACCGCGGATAGAAAAAGACGTAAGGAGCTTCCTTGGCAAAGTACAGTTCATCAGCCGGTTTATTGCAAAACTGACTTCAACGTGTGAACCCATATTTCGCCTACTCAAGAAAGGAACACCATTTGCGTGGGACGACAGATGTCAGCAAGCCTTCGAGGCCATCAAAGCCTATTTAAGGAATCCGCCAGTCTTGATGCCGCCTGAACCAGGAAAACCTTTGATCCTATACTTGTCAGTCACTCCGTCTTCCATGGGGTGTATGCTGGCACAGGAAGGAGACGATGGTGTTGAAAGAGCTGTTTACTATCTCAGCAAAAAGATGGTCGGATCCGAGGAACGCTATACTCCCTTAGAAAAGATGTGTTGGGCACTCGTTTGGGCTTCCAGAAAGTTAAGACATTACATGCTGGCCTACTCGGTAAGATTGATATCCCGAATGGATCCTTTGAAGTACTTATTTGAGAAGCCGGCACTTACAGGGAGAATGGCACGATGGCTATTGATGCTGGCAGAATTTGAATTAAAGTATGTCAGCAGAAAGTCAGTGAAAGGAAGAGCTGTCGCTGAATTCTTGGCTGACTGCCCAGTTGAAGGAAAGGAAGATGCTGAATTCGAGTTCCTGGATGAAGGCATAATGACCATAGCCGAAGACGTGTGGCGGTTGTATTTTGATGGGGCGGCCAATCAGAAAGGATTTGGAATTGGTGTGCTATTAATTTCGCCGGATGGGTCGCATATCCCACTTGCATTCAAGCTTAACTTCGAAGTCACCAACAATCAAGCGGAATACGAAGCTTGTATTGTAGGCATGGAAGCAGCCATTGAAATCGGTATAGAAAAATTGGAGGTTGTGGGGGATTCAAACTTGGTCGTTTCTCAAGCAAACGGTGATTGGAAGGTCAAGGAAGAGAAGTTAAAGCCATACCATCAAGACCTCGAAGATCTCATTCCCCATTTCAATAAAGTAACTTTCACTCATGTCCCGAGACTCCGAAATCAGTTCGTTGATGCCTTGGGCAACATTGGCCTCTATGGTCAAAATCCCTGTCGGTGTAAAGCTAAGGCCAATTGTGATCAAGCAAAGGGACACCCTGGTATACCAGCATGTCATGATCATTAATGAGCCTGAAGACGGTCACGCTTGGTTCTACGATATCTGGAGATTCGTGGAAAGGGGAGAGTACCCCTCTGAAGCTAGCAAGAAAGACAGGATCGCCCTTCGAAGAATGGCAGCTCAATATATCATTTGTGGAGGAAATCTATACCGAAGATCTCACTGTGGTACCCACAAGCTGTGTATTCATGGTGAGGAGACAAAAAAGAGTAATGGAGGAAGTTCACGAGGGAGTATGCGGCCCTCACATGAATGGTATGATGCTGGCCAAAAAGATTTTGAGACAGGGCTACTTCTGGTCCACCATGGAGACGGAGTGTGTGGAATACGTACGATGTTGTCATAAATGCCAGATTCACGCTAACCTCACGCATGTCCCACTGCATGAGTTGCAGCAAACGACCTCGCCGTGGCCTTTCTCAACATGGGTTATTGATGTCATTGGGAGGATTGTGCCAGCAGCCTCTAATGGCCATAAGTTCATCCTAGTGGCTATTGATTACTTCACGAAATGGGTGGAAGCAGCCTCGTATGCAACCCTGACCGCAGTTCAAGTCGCGCACTTTATCAAGCAAAACGTCATCTATCGGTATGGGATCCCACAGGCATTCGTATCCGATAATGGGGTTCATTTCAAAGGCCGAGCTAGGGAAGTCTTGGAGGAGTTTCATATCCAAATACACAAGTCAACAACCTACCGACCGTAGACCAATGGGCCCGTGGAAGCAGCTAACAAAACAATCAAAACCATCCTGGAAAAGACCATTCAATCTGCAAGGGATTGGCACGAACGACTACCTTTGGCATTATGGGGATATCGCACATCTGTACGTACACCAATAGGGGCAACTCCGTACTTCTTGGTTTATGGTATGGAGGCCGTACTTCCCATAGAATTAGAGGTTCCATCCCTCCGAACTATGATCGAATGCAATGTCCAAGAGGCAGACTGGCTGAGCAACCGATTTGAAGAACTTATGTTGTTTGATGAACGCCGTCTAAGGGCACTTTACCACATTCAAGGATATCAAAGGAGAATCGCGCGCGCATTCAATAAAAAGGTGAAGCCCAGGGACTTGACGGAAGGTGACATGGTTTTGAAGGAAATACGAGCACCGGTCTATGATCCACGAGGAAAGTTCCGACCAAAATGGTCCGAGCCTTATATCATCAAGACTATCCTATCCGGAGGAGCTACGCAACTCATTGACCTGGACGGAAACGAATTCTCAACTCTAGTCAACTTGGATCAACTCAAGCGCTACTACCCCTGAGAGAAGCTCGCTGGGCTGAAAGCTGCAAGGGCAGCCAGTTCCAGGCAAAAATTAGAGCAGAAGCCTGCTAGGATGAAAACCCGCAAGGGCATCTTAGGCAAAAGTTAAGGCATACAATGAACGAGCTCGCTAGGCCGAAAACCCGAAAGGGCGGTGCTAGGCAAAAATTAGAGCGCAAAAGGAGAGTGTCAAAACCAGAGCGAACCCTATCCTTGAACTACGTCATGACCTGATTCCTTCGCCGAAAAGGATACGTAGGCAGTCTCACTATGGGACTCGGTCGCAATCAATCTAAACAAAAATCCAGGTTGACAGAATTCGGAAAGGTGGAATCAGAGAGGGGGAAACCCTCTGTAACTCACTTTATTAAAATAACTACTTCTAATACATAGGGCTGAGCATGATTTTCAAAAATAAAAGTGCAATACAATAAAAGGAGGTCCATGATTTATTCGATGGTCAGGGAAGTAAGATCGAGTCAGTCTCCTCAGGCTCCTGCCCTTGCAGCAATGTCCCTCTTGAGCCATTTCCTGTAACTCCCACGCACTGCCACAGATGGGTAAGGATGAGCATCAGTCACCTCGCGAGACCTCCAGAATCGCTGGTAGTTGCAAAGAGCCGAATGGCGGAAGAAAGGCAGAACTACATCCACCAGGACCTCTACAGGAGCCTCCTGTCTCAAACCAAGCTGATGCTGAATCCGATATAGGATGTAAAAGGTAAAAGCCTCCAGACCAGCAAGAACCACCCACTGAGAGCCCATATAGTGTACAGTCATGGGCGGAAAGTCAAGCCATGAGCATCTCCAGGAAATAGTCTCAGCCCACTGACGTTTGAAGAAGTTGACCCACTCGGAAGCTCGTCTGTCTGCAAATTCAAAGCACTGAGAGGATAATAACCTAGCCTCACACACTAAGTTGCTAGGAGGGAGAGACAACACATTCACTTTGTCACAAAGCCAAATCTGCCAAAGAGGAAAAACAAGTGAAAAACCGTAGAAAGCCAAGCCCAACGTTGAAGAAAAATGGGAAAAGCTTGAAAGAGGAAAGATGAGGTGAAAAACCAACCTGTAAGAGAAGGGGGCAGCCTCCAAAAGTCTCGGTCTCTCCAGAACGAACCTTATCCAAGCCCATCAATGTCTCAGCCAATACCATTGGAATCACATCCTTTCGAGCTCCAATCGGCACCGCAATGCTGACCAATGCCGAGCTAGCATGACCAGTGGAAGGAACCAAGAAGTAAGCAGCAAGTAAACACATGCAAAGAGCGGTCATACGCCGAGTATGGTAGGTTGTGTCCGCCAGGTTACCAAGAGGAGAAAACATCTCAATATGGCGCATCACGTTGAGGTGACCGTTGCTAACCAAGTAACGAGCAACACCGTCATTCAACCCTAGAGAGGCAGCAAGAATCTTGGACATGTTCTCGCGCACAGGAGGCACAATGACCTCTCCAGAGCCAAAGCCGCCAAGATAGGCGCGAAACTCTTCGATGGTGGGGCAAAGCTCTTGTTCACCAAAGCAGAATACGTGCACCTCCGGTTCCCAAAGACTTGTGGCAGCCCTCAGGAGCTCAGGACGAAGGCAGATGTTACGAAGGTATCTCATAGAGTAGAGAGCATGCACCCGAAAGTTGAGCCAATCGACCCCCTCCATGGAAATCAACCATGGCCGTAGTGAACCGGTAAGAGAAAGAGCCATTGAGAGGAGGTGAAGGTTTGAGGAAGGAAGATATGGTTAATATGAGGCCTAAGGTTTGAATTAATAGGAAGGATAGAGGAAATAACTTCAACTTTCAAAAGAGCCTTGGGTTCCAAAAGTGTAGATTTTCCATGAGTCTTGCATAGGGAAAAGCTTGGTCATGCCCTAAAAGAACAAAGCAGACATGCACTGGTTCGGAAATGATATAGAATAGGTCAAATTTCAACCCTCGTGCAATCTGTCTTGGGAAGCAATAAATAGCAGAATGTCAGGAAAATAGTGCCGCACGGCATAACGGGGTAACGCACGGCATACCAAACCCAAGGGAAAGCCACGGCATAACACGGATACGCCGCGGGATCAGATGAAACCACGCACGGCATTTCGAAGCCCCGCGCGGCATACTAAGTCTGCATTTCTGCAAACTTTGATAGCATGGGTTTGAAACCAATTCGAGGCACCCGCAGACATCACCAACCCTCAGAACACATTTCAATGGGTATTTGGGACTTCGGGGAACTCCCGCTTCGAGTCAACTCTCAAAATTCGACGTGAGGACACCAAAAAGTCAATAAAGCCCATTTCCAAAGTCGTGTCAAGGTATTGGAGTCCGTTTCAAGCCATTTCAGGCTGATCTTTTGAGTCCTACAGGTCCTGATGGTTAAAAGTGACCTGGTCTAAATTCCGTTTCGAGGACAAAGTCAAAATTTGAGAATGTCACCCTCCAAAGTCAATGTTTTCTTGCTTTTCAAGCAGTTTTCAGTTTTCAAACGAGAGCTTGAGTTTTCTAGTCACGTGTCAAATGTCAAGGGTCATTGTTGATAAACAAGAGTCCGCGATAGGGGAATTTTTGTAAATTCTTGCACAAAGTGTCAATTTTTCAGAATCCTTCATTTACCTTCTTTGATTTCTATTCCAACGTCGACAGACCTATGCCCCAACATACTACTCATCGTAAAGCTTAAAGTTCACTTCAGCTTATGACCAGAGACTAGTTGCATGCATTGGTTAGTGTTCCCGTTATTCAATCTTTCTTAGACAAATGACAATAAGAGAAATTGAATGGCATAAACATTGAAAGAATAAGCTTTTATATATATATATAATCTCCAGAATATCCATGAGTCGAAGTACAAGAAGGCGTGCAAGCCCAAAATCCTATCTACTGAGGGTAAATAGGCACCCTTCCAAAAGAAGCACGCAGGCTCCACCAAAAGGCAAAAGCAAACAAAGCAAAAGAAGAAGCTCAACTCTCGTCCTCGTCCTCGTCTTCGTCCTCACCCTCCTCGCTGTCCTCCCCAGAGACCTCCTCCGCCTGGGAACTGGCTGCCTCCTGAGTACCCGTCGCCCTAGGCACAGTACTCCCCGAGGTGTCCACTAGGTCGACGTCCGTCGGCTCCTCAGTCTCGTCAGAGACGTCGACCGGCTCGTCCTCTGTCCCCCCAGAAAGCCGTGGCCTCTTTGACGGAGGCTCCTCCCGAGAGCCAGCAGAGGAAGCCTGTGGCGCCGGCATGCGCACAGACTTCCTGCGCAGCCCCTCCTCCAGCTTGCAATAACATGGCATTCATCATTTGCATTGTAATCATAGTATAAGCAATAATAAGTAAAAGCAAAGGGTTTGAAAGCCTAACCATAGTCCCGCCAGCACGAAGAAGCACCTCTGGGGCGTGGCTCATGGCGTACTGCCTCACCAGCTGCTCTAGGCCCATCATGGCCCTGGCCATCTCTCTCACGTACTCCGGAGTCGCCTGCACAATTGGTCGATTGATTAGAACGTATAGGGATAATAACAAGTGCATGCAAAAGGGCGAAAGAATGCGAGTTATACCTGAGCAAGGAACTCCGGAACTGCAACTGTGGGACATGGCACTACCACTACACCAGAAACCCCCTGGGCAGTCGTCACGTCCATAGTCCAGGAGAGTCGAGGCAAGCTGGCCCTGCTCGGACCTGCACCGTCGCCCTGACTACCATCGTCACCTTCGTGCCCTCTTCCTCTCCCTCCCCTCCTTCCTCGTCCACCTTTATCGCTTGCACCACCTAACGCTCGAAGCTTCGCCTCCCAGGCAGTAGCCCGTACCCCGAAACTCGGCATCAAGTACCGAGCCCGGTACTCAGAGTAGTCAACGCCTGCCTGGAAGAGCGGCTCCAGCTCAGGGTCCGGTCGCACAAACCACTTGACCTCTGCCCTGGTGTACAAGCTCGTCCTCTACACCAGAGCAGGGAGGGGACCAGGGACTCAAAAAACGTCCAGCCTCAACGACTGACGTGACACCCGATCACCCAGGTACCACTGCCAGCCGTAAGGGGATTCAAGAAGCACTCTCCCCCTCGTCACCTCCTTACTCCGGACCAAGTAAGGAAGCTCGCAGCGGTCCCACACTCGCCAACGAATCTGCAATCAAAGATGAATAACATCAGCATGAGATTTGAATAAGAACTATCAACAAATAAAAGCATGCGAGGTGTAGTCATACCCTGTCAGGGCGAAGCTCGTCTAGAAAGAGGCGGTAGGCATTCAGGTCGCCCTTCCCCTTCTTCACTCCCCGGAACTCCTTGGACCAACGTAGGGCCCGGGGAAGTACTGTCTCGCTAGGGCAGGAGATCTCGGGAGGGTACATGTCCAGTACCTCGTACGTCCACAGCTGCAGAATCAAACATCAAGGATTAACACAGGATATGCAATAAGTGAATAGAAAGACAAATAAATGCAAGAGAAGTTCAAAATGTACCTCCCAGACTCTCCAGTAGCCGCCGAGGCTCTTCCCCGCTCCTCGGGAAAGAGACCCCATGAAGGCGTAGCACGCCCCCAAAGCCGCGCTGCCCCAGTCAAAATGGGCTACCTCCCCGACGTCCCTCAAGGCCGGCAGGAGCGAAAGGTGTACTCGGTTGCGCCTGTTGGGAAACAGGGATGCACCGAGCAAGTACAACAGGAAGCACCTCGCCATCTGCTCCTCCTGCACCCTGTCAGTCGGGAGCTCCTCTGTCCAAAAACCCAGAAGCTGGGCGTACTGGGCATCCTCCTTCTCTGCCCTCAGCACGTACCCCAACATCTCCTGCTGGAACGCCGCGCTCCTCCCTGTAACGGCGTCGTAAGGGATGGGGTCACCCCCGACCCTCAGACCAGTGATCGCCGCAAAGTCCAGCGGCGTCACCGTCAGCTCGCCAAAGAGGAAGTGGAACGTATTCGTCGTGTCCCACCACCTCTCGGCTAGTGCCCTCACCACGTGGCGATCGTTGCTCGCCCTCGTCAACACACCCACGAACTCCCCGAAGCCCGCTTGTCTCACTATCTCCCTCACAGCCTCGGGGAGCCTCTCCCAGAACGTCGGCACATCGGCCGCACCTCCGTAGCACGAGATGGCAATCGCCTGTTGCAATAAGTTGATAACATTCAGTAAACAGGTATACTATTCAAGGCAAATACGATATTCAAATAAAGAAATGAAAGTACGATACATTGAAATTTGAAATGCGAGTGTTTAAGGTATACCTCGTCTCGGCGCAAGGAAAGGTGCTGCTGTGGGTCCCTCAGAACCAGAGCCTCATCGTACGTAGGCTGCTCCGGCCTGTAGGCGTCTAAAAGGGTAGGGACTACCACGTGCTAAAAGGGCACGTAGGACTCCGCCACGTAAGCTCCTCACCCTCTCAGGGCCTCCGTCGCCTCCTCCACAACACTCCTCCGAGGGGCCGTCTTTCCTCCAGCGGCCTCCTCCTCTACTCCCTGCAGCCCTCCAGCGGCCCCCGTCTCAAGCTCAGTCTGGAGCGCTCTCTCCCGAGCCTCAAACAAAGCCGCCGCCAGTCCAGGCACCCCCGGTAAGGTCTCAACCAGGTCGTCGAGAGACGCCTCCTCTAGGTAGTCACCTAAGCCTATTGGTCGTGACGACCCTGCACCCTCTCCGCTATCGACAAACATAGCCGGCATCTCCCTCTTCTCCACCAACTCCTCCTCGACAACAGGGCCCTTCCCCAAGTCAGTCTGAGGCTCTCTCACAAGAGAAGCCTCTGTCTCCACCTCCACTCCGTCAAGCCTGTCGCCACCGTGAGTCTCCGTGGCCCTCTCCTCCAAGCCAACCGCTCCCTCCACTAGGCCTGTAGTCTCCTCCTCACCCCTGGAATCCACTGCACCCGGAGTCTCTATCTCCTGGCCGAAGCCGGCCAGCACCCTGCTACCACTGCCACCACCGTCAACACCAGCCACCACGGCTGCCTCCTCGGCCAATGCCGCCGGGGCCGAGACCCCCATGGTCTCCGGCCCCACCCCGGCTGCCATACCGCTCTCCGGGGCTACCGTGGCCGGTACAACCTCGACTCGCGGGGGGTGGTCACCCCCGGGTGTATCCGTGTCATCCATGGTGTAAGAGAGAGAAAGAGAGAGAGAGAAAGAAAGAGAGCAAAGAGAGATGATCGGAGAGAACGAGAGAGAGAGCAGAGAGAACGAGAGAGAGAGAGAGGGAAATTCGAACGGGGGCATACTGTGTACGCCCCGTATATATATCCCCTGAACCAGTTCGTCTGGAATTAAAAATGGACCGGGTTTGAAGATAGTTGTGCCGCACGACATATTAGGGGGAAGCGCGCGGCATAATAACTTAACTGTGTGAAATTCCTTGAGTTGACACGACGCACGGCATATCGTATGCTACGCACGGCATACTGGGTTAATTCGACAGTTTGGATTCTGAGGGCAGTTTCTGACAATGGTATTCGTGTTCAATTTCGTTCGTGTACAGAAAGCAGAAAAGCGGACAAACAGTCGTAAGAAAGAAGGTTTTCCATTTCATAAAACCCGAGGTAATCCCCGGGATTTCCATTACATCATTCAAAAAAAAGAAAAAAAGAAAAAAAAAAACAGGAAAATCCTACTGCTCCTCTTCTTCTTCTTCTTCCAGACCCTCCACCTCAATCACTTTTTCCATCGGATGCGTCGTTTGCCCCGTCCGAACGGTCGTCGGAACCATTCGGATTCCCTTCAGAATCCTCTGCGGTATCGCTCGACAAGCACTCCGGTGCAAACCACGCATCGCTCTTGTCATCCTGCTGGTCGTACGCGAAGTCCTGTAGGTTGGACACCGCACGGCGGAGAGTACGGATGGTAGAGAGCAACCTAGAGATTTGAGTGGTAAGTCGCTCAATCTCCTCTCGGTAGAAGCCCATCTCGATCTCTAGGGCTGTCACCCGCGTTGCCAAGTTGCTGTTCGCCATGGCCGATATCTCGAAAGTAACCTTTTTCTTAGAATGAGGGAGAAGGTAGAAAGACTTGGGAGAATGGTGTATAGAATCAGGCACCACCATCCTTTAAAAGGAAGTTTCAGCCGACGAAAGGGCACGCCTGTATTAATGGGCACCCTTAAACCAGCCAACTGACCTCGAAAATCGAAGAGGTGCATGGAAATTCTAAATGCCGCGCGCCGTATTGAAGGCCCGCACGGCATTATGGTTTTAGAGGAATAAATGTGTTTTCTCGGCAATTGAGCAATCTAGCCATCAAAATCATCTCGGAAATCAAATACTCCAGCCGTCTTGCAGCAGAAATCTTTTGGAACGACGTACATTAATGATGGGATTATTTGATCCTAATCTCGCGGGACTTGCGAAATTCCCCATCCCTCAAAGACTTGTCGTATTCACATTTGCTCGCTGTATTCGCCGAATTCGCGCTACTCGTCTCAAATCAAATCTCGCCTCCCGAGGGCTCGTCTCAAATCAAATCGAGCCTCCCGAGGGCTCGTCTCAAATCAAATCTCGCTTCCCGAGGGCTCGTTTCAAATCAAATCTCGCCTCCCGAGGGCTCGTCTCAAATCAAATCTCGCCTTCCGAGGGCTTGTCTCAAAATTTTCAAAAGGCTCACTAGCACTCAAGTTTCTCAAAGTTTACTACATGATTTTGCGCCGTCCCAATTGAACTACGTTGGTCTGATCCCTACAAACGGGGTACGTAGGCAGCTCCACGAGCGCGACCACCATTGCCGTTTACTTGTGTGGGCAGCATGCCCTCGGAGAAAGGATTTTGTTCCTTTCGCCATTGCGGCCCTTTTTTTGATAATCGAGGGAGCGCGAGCGCCGGTGGCGAGCGCTCAAAAATACAGAGTCGCCACTTGAGTTTTGAAGGTCCGACACTCAAGGAATCGTATTTCGAAGCACCTGCCGCGCTGTTTGATTTGAAAAAGTGAAGGAAACCAGTCCGTCATAACCATATCTGGGTTCGGGAGCCAGGTTACGAGAAGGGAAGGGTTTTATGGCACCCCTCTCGCCCAATCCGGAGATCGGTCTCTACTTAGGCGTTTTCATGAAAACATTTGTGATTCTTCCTCTTTTAATTGATTTTAGCCAATTAGGGCGGGGAACAGTTAATCGGGGATTAAAACTGTAACACTTTGCAAGATGTGATCAAATAATGGCATGGATGGATAGTATTGACGATAAATAAGTGGAATGACCTCGGGACAGCGATCAGATGCCAAAACCAAGCTCGGGGCAGATTTGTCTTGCACGATGACCAACTTGCATGCCTGGGCAGATCTGCATGCAAGTCAACCATCGCGCGAGACACACTGACTCTCGCGCGAGTATGTCATCTCACCACAGCCCCTGAATCATTCCCTTCTGGGCTCTGGAAGGACCAGTGCACACCCAGGAAGCAAACCAAGCAGTTTATGGAAAGGTTGAAAATACTAATTATTACACCATACTCCAAACAGGAGCCAAATGGGATAGAATGCAACCCCTAAACAGTGGGGGTATCAAAACAGAGGCCAAGGGCCTAGTTGCCCATGCAAGGGCCACTCATGGAAATCAGAGAACTGTCGCGCGATAGAGAGTGACTCTCGCGCGACACTCCTGACTGGACTTCCAGGAATTGCTTTGCATGTTTGGGGTCCTGAGACAGGTTCAGGGGATCCCAAAGGCATTCCAAACTGTTTAAAATAAATAAAGCTACTGTATTTTGTTTTGCATGCATAACAGTGATCTAAAAATCAAATTAAGATACAACAAACATAAATACACTGCAAAACAGAAAAGGGCTAGCTTCCCTTCCCCACAAGGTCCATTCTCTTGCTGACACAAGTGTCGCGTGAGCATAGGGGACCATCGCGCGAGGGTTTAATAGCCACGAATTCTTGTAACTCTGCTGGCTTTAGGACCAGGGCATGGTATTGATTACCAGCCCTGTCAGCCCCCCTCAGGGATCAAAACAGAAACATGTTAAATGTTATACCTTTGCTTGGAAAGGGTTTGGGAATAGATGAAATTGATTGATGTGGCCTTTCTACCAAGTATGTATGAACACACTAGGCTCAGAAGATTAGGAAGTGGTTTTGGGGTTAGTGACTTTGTGCTAGCTAGTATAAGACTTGTGAATCAACCAAAGAATTTCTTAGTTGATTTTTTGGAACCCTTAACATGGAAGACCAATGGGGGTATTTATAGGGAGAGAGTAAGGCTTAGTTAGGGGCCAAACAAGCCCTTAGGACCAGCCACTAAGGCTGGTCACAACTTGGTTGTGAGGCTAGCCAACAAGGTGAGAGAGTGGGTGGGAGTTTGCATGGGGCTAGGACCTGCCAGCACGTCGTTCAGCTGAGGAGAACGGGGTTCCAGCCCATGGGAACCCATGTGCCAAGCAATCATCACAAGTCCAGCTGGATTCTGTGATAGGGACAGGAAGGAACCATCGCGCGAGGGTCCATGAGTGTCGCGCGAGGGTCAACAGTCAACAGTTTGACTTTGACTACACGTGGTAGGCTGAGTGTCGCGCGAGCGACACAAAGGCTCGCGCGAGGGTTAACTCTGGCTCAGGCTTTGACTGAAGGTTCAGAAAGGTTTGAAAGGTTCAAGCAAGGTTTCTGAGCGTTCCAAGCCTAATCCAATTCCAATCCAAGCTCTGTATGATCCGATTTCATCATCGGGGAAACAAGAAAATCGTAAAAAAATAAGTAAAACGATTGGGAGACCCAGATTGGGGTGTCTACAACTTGCATTTTCGAGTATTTTGTCTCTGTTCAAAGACTTTTAGAGCAACGGATCGGGGCGCCTATTCTTTAAGCGTCACTCGTATCAAAACAATGATATCCAAGTTACGTTAAAGAGAGACTACTGTAGACACCCCAATCCGGACCTCGAAGGGTCTTTGTTCACCCCGATGATGAAATAAAGGAAACGGAACCTTTGCGAGCTTGAATGAAGGGTTCCCTTAACCCCAAACAGATCCTCAGCCAAGAGAAAGCCGAAAAGCCCTGGAGCGAGCCTATAATGCCGCGCGTGACACTTCTACACCGCACGGCATATCGAAAGTTAATACGCCGTACGCAGTCATGAGGTTAGCCGCACGGCATTTCAAGTAAAGTTCTGACTGGCTCAGAAAGCTGTCGTCCATGCCTATTTGAGCCACAACTGCAATACGGCTCAACTGAAAGCACACTTCTGGCCCGCCCAGAAAATACCTCCAACATTTGAAATTCAAAATCCATGGCTCTTGCCTATAAATACACCCCTCCACTCAAGGGAAAAGGGCCCTTGATCACCATTATACTCTTTCTCTCTCTTCTTGCTTTCACACTCACTTTCCCATTTTCAAGCCTTGAGAATGTTGCTCTCAAAAGACATTCTCTAGGCCTTTTGCTTCATTTTTCTCCTCACCATTGAAGTTAGTCCCTTACTAACTTTGAGACCCCAACCACCCAATACATTCATCTACTACACACACCCATACGTCTATTTTCTTTTCCAACCTTCCGACATCCATCCACCATCATCAACACTCATTCAAGCTCAAGATCAAAGGTAAAAACCAAGTTTGCTTGGGCTGGGCTCTATCCTGGCCCTGAGGGGACTCTTCCGTCTTCAGGCCTAGCCCTTTTGGTTAGGATCTGACCCAAAATCTCTTTTTCAAAACAAAACTAGTGTTCTGTGCAGAGTACACTACGCCGCGCGGCGCTCTGAAGCGTCGCACGGTGTAGTAGACTCACGCGCACGGCATTTCAAAACACTCCCGTTTTCTTGTTCAAACTGTCTGGATCACGATCGTCTGTTGCTGGATCTGTTCTTGTACACCAAAAGCAGTTTCGAAATGAGACCATATCTACAAGCCATGTTTTAAACCCCCATAGATCTTTTCAAAATGAACAAACGAATCAAAAATGGTTTTCTGCACGTAGCTTGGAAGAATGGTACAGATCTGAGACGATCTAATGGCCGTGAGCTTTCTGAAGTTTTAAAAACAATACCGTGTGTCGCAATGGATATACCGTGCGAGGCTTTGTGAAATGATAAAAGTTTGGTATCAAGGTCAGAACCACGCACGGCACATCAATAGGCCGCACGCTGTTAAGCGATATGCCGTGGGATAGAAGATGGTGATCCAGACAGCTTGTTTATACGTTTTCCTGTTTATATTATCGTCATGACATCCTTTATCATTTCTGTACAGCGAGCACCACTAGCACGGCAACGTGACATATTTTATCTTGTTTCCCTTTCCCTTTACGTGTTTTCAAGGTTTTCCAAATGGTATTAAATCCCCCCACTTAAAATGCTTAGTAGAGACCGGTTTTCACCGGGCGAGCGGGGTGCTTTTTCAACAAAACCTTCCCCACTCGTAACATGGCTCCCGGATCCAAAATCTCAATGGTTTCGCTAGATCAAAAGCCTTTCTTTTCAAAACAAACTCTCGGTTTCTCGGATCATCCATCTCAAAAATCCAAGTGGCGACTCTTCGAGCACGCTTCGGGCGCGGGAGCCCACAACCGTTACCCAGTACGCGGCCAAATTTGAGGAGCTGTCCCGTTACGCTCCAACCGCTGTAGCAACTGAAGATAAGAAGGCGAGAAGATTCGAGTGGGGGCTGACAATCGCTCGTAGGGCTGTGGTAGCACAAGCCTTTACCACCTATACCAGTGTCGTAAAGTGTGCGCTCCAGCTAGAGAGCGAGGAGGCAGACTTTAAAACTCACTGGGGGAAGGTGACCGGTAGCACCGGTGGGCCAATCTGAACCCAAACATCCAATAACAACCGTGGACCTTACCCTACCAAACCCTTTACTTCGTCTCAAAACAATCAACCGTGGGAGACTGCTACACCAGGACATGGCGAACCGCAGAGGGGAGGTCAAGACAAAACCACAGTTCGGTGCTACAACTGCCAGGCTATGGGCCACATTAGGCGCAACTGCCCGCAACCCCAAAAGAGGAGGGATGGGAGCTTTGGAAATCAGAAGGCTCAACAACTTGGACAGGTTTTGTGAAGCAAAACCTTGGAGGCCCATCACAGCAGCAGAATGGGCAGAACCAAGAAAAATAGCCCATAGGAAACCAGCCAAGCATTGGAGGGCGTATCTTCGCGCTGCAGACCAAGGAACAGGAGCAGGATCCATCTGTGATCCAAGGTACGCTACTATAGTACCTGCGTGCAAGACTGTGGAGCATCACATTCAGTCGTATCTATTACCTGCATAACCGCGCTAGCACTAGAAACAGAGCCCCTAAGTACGAGTATGAAAGTACCATCACCCTTAGGGGAAAGAATAACTGTTAGTCTAGTATGTAGAGGGTGTGAGTTAGAAGTAGCCAACCTACGCCTGAATTGCGATCTTAGAGCGATCGACATGGCGGGACCAATTGTTTGGATGGCTAGCTAGTCTCCAAATGGAAGAAGCCGATAGAATGGAAGTGGGATTACCACACTTCGTGTGTGAATACACCGGTGTTTTCCCTGAAGAACTTCCTAGCTTACCAACCCAAAGGAGAGAAAGAATTCTCTATAGAACTCCAACCGGGAACGACACCAATCTCTATGGCCCCATACCGAATAGCCCCTACCGAGCTAAAGGAGCTCAAGACCCAATTGCAAGAGCTATGGGACAAAAGGTTTATTAGACCAAAAGTGTCACCGTAGGGAACCCCAGCATTATTCGTAAGAAAGAAATAAGGGTCGTGATAAGGAAACTTGTGAGGCATGAGTCCGCATGATGATTTCATAAAGGTTTTGCATTTGGCGTTGGTGTTTACAAGGGAAACTTTATCCAGGGCGTACAACAAGACAAGCTGTTTGACGACCAAAGCAACTTCAACCCCGTCTTGTTAAGCAAGTGATAAGGCTTAATTCGATTAACAAAACCCGTAGAAAATGGTGAGAGATGCCTGAAACGATGTCGTGTAACTCCGTAATACTTCGAGAACCCACCGGAGCCGTTGGGCTATGACCGAGTGGTGTCAAACCATTTTGTAGGATGCCAGAGTATTCGAATCTTATCGCTCCTAAACCTACCGTCACCCTAGGAGAGAGAATAGCCGTCAACCTAGTCTACGGAAGTTCCGAGATGGCGATATCCACCTATGTCTAACATATGATCGACAATGGCGAAGATGATTACCTCAACGTCACGCTAGTAAAGGATTGATGATAACCTGCTTCTTTTTAAGGGGGGTAGACGACAGTTCCAAGGCCGGTATAGTGACAAGGTCCAAACTGTAGCCGCGCACCAATTTCAAGGACGAAATTATTTTAAGGGGGATAGGTTGTAACGACCCTGATTTTTGGTCAGTAAAAAATTTCGTTAAAAATTTGAATTTTATTTTAATTACTTGGACTTCTTTTAAAATTTCTTTTTAATACCCAAAAATCCGTCGTTACTAAATTCTATTCTTATAAAATTAGATTTCTTCACTCTGAGCAATAGGGTCATTTCCTAAAGACAAGTGTCTGGTTTATTTTCCTAACTATTAAGATAAAGTCTTAGAATCCCATTTCTTGTCTGGAAATCTTATTTAGCGAGCCTAGTTAGCTTCTAACCAATTCATTGAGGAAACCTAACTACCAATTACACTTCCAACCCTATTTGAACCTTTCCAAACCCTAAAGGAACCCTTTGGACCAAAGTCATCCTTGAGCTTTACCCATTGGACGATAAAAGTTAGGAAAATCTTTATCCATTGGACAATAGGCTTTTCACCTAAGATATTTTATTGACCAAGGTACACTTGTATAGTATTATATAGGCCTATGTACACATATTTGGAAGATGTATATATATAATATTCCAATATTAAACTTTGCTCTTTAATCCATTGGTCCATAGAAATTAGGGAAAATATCGCCCATTGGTCCATAGCTTAGTCTTTCTACCTAGTACAAGATCTATTAGTTTAATAGATTCATCAATTAGTTTAATAGATTCACCATGAGTCATTGTACTTATATACATACATAATGCAAGTATAGTACTTACCATCTTTATCCATTGGATAATAAAAGTTAGGAGAATTGTTAACCATTGGACAATACGTTAGTCTTTCTACCTAGTACAAGGTCTATTAGTTTAAATAGATTCACCATGAGTCATTGTACTTGTATTGATAGATTATATAAGCATAGTACCTTCCATCCATTAACCGTTGGATAATAATGGTTAGGAGAATTTTGGTCCATTGGTCAATAAAGGCTAGTCAAGCCATAGTACTAGGTTTTATTTAGTTAATTGCTTACTAGATATGATATGTACCTATTTACTTAAAGTATTAGATATGTAAATGTCATCCTAAGATTCTAAGACCTAGAATATAGTTTATAAGTACAATAGGTGGCAATTAGACTTATTTTATTAGGAATTTTGACTTAGATATCTAGGATAAGATCACATAGTACCTTGTCCTTTGTAGTTAGTCATCCATATATATACATATACTAATCAATGGAGAGAGAGAGAGAGGGAGAGAAAAGCTAAGAGAGGGAGAGGGAGAGAGAGAAAGAGAGAGAGAGAAGGAGATTGATGTACTAGCCCTAGATTTTCTTCTACCAAATCCTAGTTATATAAACATACAAGTACTTGTACTTTGAAAGGAGAAATATAGGGAGATATGGGAGAGATTTAAAAGTACAAGATTTTCTTACGAAAACCTTACAACACAATCTCTTACTCTTTCAACCCTTGTCCTTAAATATATATATACATTGTACTAAGAGAGAGAGAGAGAAAGAGGGAGAGAGAGGCCGAGAGAGATGGAGGGAGAGAGAGAGAGAGGGCCGGATGGAGAGGGAGTGATGTGTGCACTTGTACCCCTCCAAATCTAGTCCAATCCTTGGATCATCTTCTTGCATCATCATGTACCACCAAAATCTAGTCTTTCTTACTCTTGTATATCTAAGGACAACCATATCACCATTTCTTACTCTTTCAAGTACTAGACTAGACTAGAACCCTTTAGGAAATTACTAAATCTTGTACAAACCTTCCTCATATCTTGCCAAATCAAATCCAAAGTACCAAATTTAGTCAAGCAAACCCTTACCCATTGGGTAATAAATGTTAGGAGAACTTTTATCCCTTAGATAAAAGAAAACCTAGATTTTCTAAGTACACTAATAAATATATAAGTACTAGTGTTTCTTGAATTATTTAAATAAGAAAATCTTGGCCTTATATTTTATTTGATACTTGAAAATCTTGATGGATTATATAGTACCTAAAGGTACCAAATCAAATCTAGTTATTCTATTAACCATTGGATAACAAATGTTAGGGGAAAAATTGTCTCTTGGATAATAGACCAACCTTTGGCTATAAATAGCACCCATTCCTTCCCATTTCAACTCACACCATTCATTCTACAACTTCTCTCTCTAGAAAGCTTAGCATTCTTGCTTGTTCTTGGTGTTCTTGCTTGTTCTTGAAGTTCTTCCCAAGTTCTTCAAGAAAATCATCCAAGGCCGTCACTAAACCGCCACTCCACCACCCTTTCGATCCAAAAAGTTTAGTAGTGATAGTCAAGATTTAGTTTTAAGAGAAACCTTTCTCTTTCGAAGCTACCGGAAGCTTACCGTAGGAAGTTACTCCGTCCGACCGCCGACGTACCTTTCTTACTTCATAGTCGTCACTACCGCCAAGAAGAACGGTAGATTTTTCCTACCTACTTTTCCTAAGTATACATAGTTAATCTTACTCTTAAGTACATGTGTAGTCGATTATGATTCAATAAACATATGTTGTTTTGAACTTTGAAAAGGAATAACGAATTTTGAGGATAATGTTGTGACCCTACTTTAAGTATTCGTATTTTGATCTTAAAGATGATTATGAACATGTATACTTGTCTTACTTGTTGCTGATAAAGCATAAGTGGTTTACCACTCCAAAGGTGTCCGTCCATGTGGCACTATGCTTAACTTTGTGTTATTAAATGATGAGCATGATGATGTGAAAAAGTGAGCATGATATTTGATGTAGAGTTGGTTGATCTTGCTAGTTTAGTTTCAAGATTACAATGAATGATGATTTTGTCGTAAGAAAGTCCTACCGCAGAGTCGATGCATGTAACGAGACACAGAAATTGAGAAAATAGAAACATGATGCCTAGGGTATGGTTAATAAAAAGGCGTGTTTGAAAAAGAGAAATGTTTTTGAAAACCGCAATGTGGCTGGACTTGCCCATTGTGTGGTGTGCGTGTGTAAAAGAAAGATTTGTGACATCGGATAAAATATTTTTGAAACTACATTGTGGCCGTTTGCCCAATGGGAGTTGTGTGTTTGTGTTCCAATGGAAATCCGTGGTGGCGGAACCATTGTGAGGTTGTGTGTGTTCCAAAGGAAATCCGTGGTGGCGGAACCATTGTGAGGTTGTGTGTGTTCCAAAGGAAATCCGTGGTGGCGGAACCATTGTGAGGTTGTGTGTGTGCCAATGGGAACCCAGCGCGGCGGAACCATTGTGAGGATACTCGAGAACCCGGCGTGGCGGAATCGAGGTTGGGTGTGTTCCAATGGGAATCCGTGGTGGCGGAACCATTGTGAGGCTGTGTGTGTTCCAATGGGAATCCGTGGTGGTGGAACCATTGTGAGGTTGTGTGTGTTCCCATGGGAACCCGGAACGGCGGAACCATGGTGAGGTATGGCTTGGTTATCCGTGGAGAGGAGCCAATGCAAGATGTGTGCCAATGGGAACCCGGCGCGGCGGAACCATTGTGAGGATACTCGGAAACTCGGCGCGGCGGAACCGAGGTTGGGTGTGTTCCAATGGAAATCCGTGGTGGCGGAACCATTGTGAGTCTGTGCGTGTTTTAAAAACCTCAATGTGGCCGGACTTGCCCATTGTGTGGTGTGCGTGTGTAAAGGAAACGATTTTTGAAATGTTGATCTGGTGAATAAAAGGTAAAATGGTGACACGGTCTATGAAACGCTGCGTAGGAGAAACTATGATGACACAGACACTTACGCTAGTCGAGTAATGAATGTGCATGTGTTATTGTTAATTGGATATATGTGTGCTATGTGACTTGCTATGTGTAAGTTAAGGGTTAGTGGGTATAGGATTATTCTGCTGAGCTCTCGTAGCTCATGGTGTTACCTTTGGTGACCCTGACATATTATATCGGTGGCGACACTGGTATAATGTGTCAGACTTTGTAGATGATCAAGGTGAGCTGTACACCATGGAAGCCCTTAGAGCAGAAGAGCTGGCTAGGATGGAGGAACAGGCGGAGCCGTAGTTAGGAACCCTAGATTTTCCTTCCCTTTGTAATAAAGGCACTCTGATGGGAATTATGATGTAATAATGAGCTTGACTCTTAACCTTTTAATTAAATAAAAATGTTTAATTAACATACCCGAAAATGGGGGCGTTACAGTAGGCCTCAAAGACCGATGGGTGCGAAAACATGCAATTTGGATGGTCTTATGGAGTGTTGCCACAAAGATGGGAATTGATCATCTACAACCCGTTTGTGCACGTCTCAATTAAGCCTAGACATAAACCAAATTAATTGGCATTCGGGTAATGGCTAATTGTGCACGGTGAAATTGGGTCTTATGTTTAAGGATTCATTAATGGGCCCAAGTATACTAAGGAATTGGAGAGGTTTGGGTAACATAGAATCATTGTTTCTTTAGGAAGGTTTTTGCACGGCAACACATATAAATGGACAGAAGGGTTTTTCGAAAAAGATAGCTCTCGGTCGTGGAGGCTGCTACGACGGATTCCACAGTAGAAGACGACACCACAGAAAAGAAGCACGATCCCGGCTTCCATGGCCGGCTAAACCCCTCGTCTAGGGGGAAGATGAAGCACCGTTTCAAGTAACTTTGTATATGTATAGGTTTAGCTTTTAATATTTGGATCGATTGTAAAACTCAAAACCCTTTTCATTGCAATTGAATGAATTGATTTTAATTCTTTCTATCGATTGAGTATTTTTATTCTAGATTTCAAATACCTAGTTTTGCAATGGTTTTCACTGATTGAGGTTGGAGTTCTGAGATAGATTATGCTCGTAAAACGGATCGTGCTGTTAGGTGGCCAGATCGTGCTACTGAGAGACGGTCCGTGCTATGGGATAGTCTATACCTTTTAACAACCCGATTATTTTCTTGACGATTATCGAAAGGGATTGCAAGCTCTAACGATAGTCTTTAATGATTCGAATGTTAAACCTAACCTATGCATATCGTTGTTTCGCGGTCGGGGTGGATTCGAAACCCTAGATCCTTCCTCCACCAGTTTTCAATCAATTAATTAGTTATTCTCTTACTCTATTCAGTTTTCTCAAATCAAACAATTCAATCTTTTCTTTTTGAATTAATCTAAAAGTTAATTGAAATTGTAGTAACTTAGCCATACTGTCCCTGCGGATTCGACACTCGGTCTTGATCACTATTCTACGGAGTAGTAGTTAACTCAAAGGTTTTATAAATATATTTTTGGCACGGTACGACGCGGTCAGTCACCAAGTCCAAAAACAATGCCTAAGCTTGTTACAGCCTAAAATTTTTATTTATCTTATTAGTTATTTGGGTCATTATTAATTGGAAGTGTTATGGTGTGCACTACTACAAAAACAGATAAAGATCTCGGTCATATGGTGTGATCTTTCACTTTTAATCTCGCATTCAAAACTGTGGTCTATCAAGGTGTAACTAAAAGTCTCTATCTTTTAACCACAGTATAAAAACTGTGATTAAAACTCATTAAAGCTGTGACTAAAAACATGAAAACTGTGATTAAAACTCATTAAAGCTGTGACCTTTAATAGCTTAACATCTCAGTTTTATTATAAAACCGTGGTTGTTTATAGAGAAATAATCTCAGTTTTTGAAAAAATTGAGATTAAAAGAGGTGTTTTCCCAAGGGAAAAAATCCTACTCTATTTCTCCTACTGGGTTTTGAACCCAAGTCTCTTGAGTTTAAATTGAAGCTTTAACCAACTCCACCTCACACACTTTTCAATATATAATTGAAATATTTAATATATATAAAATATGCGTTTAACTTACAACCTCAGTTTTTAGATGACTAAGATTAAATGTTCTTTTTATCTCAGTTTTTCTGAAATGAGATATATTCTTTCATATACAATCTCAGTTTTTCAAAAACGAGATCTATTCTTTAAGTTACAATCTCACTTTTAGATTACTGAGATTAAAAATCTTTTCATCTCAGTTTTTTTCGAGTCGAGACAAATTCTTTCATATATAATCTCAGTTTTTTGAAAATGAGATCTATTCTACAAGTTACAATCTCACTTTTTAGATTATTGAGATTAAAAAATCTTTCCATCTCAGTTTTTTCGTATAACTGAGATTAAAACTATAGTCCATAACATTTTATTACGCTTTTACAAAAAGTGAGATCTTTTTAGTTTTTGTACCGTGATCTTTATATCATTTTGTAGTAGTGGTGGGTCCCAATTAATTATTTTGTGCGTGCTATGGGTATTGTTGTCGCGGTTATAATTTTTGGAATATGAGATTGATTTTGGATAAAATAGTGGTACTGGATGATAATTCTATAAAATTGTGTTAGTTTGGATTGGTTAATAAGTAAATTTGTTTTTCTATTTATCTATCTAAATTTTAATTATTTAGTTAGGTAATATTTAGGGCAACAGGAGTAGCGGCCGGTTTTAAGCGTAATAGTTAGGGTTATATACGTAAGCTGAGGAGGGTTTTGTTTTACATTAGAGATATCGTTTTGAGAGAAAAGAGTCACAGCAGGCGAAGTCGATCGAAGTCGTAGTCCAAGAGTTTCGAGGTGGTTTTCTTTGGGTTTACCGATCAGAGGTAATATTTTCCTTCATCTATTTCTTTTGTTGTGATGTATATTGCTCCACGGATTGGTCAAGCCCTTGGATTGGAGACTAGTTTAATGGGTTTTGTTTGTGTGGCAGTGAAGGTGTGCGGCGTGGTGTGTGTGGCGGTGATCGGTACGTGCTAATCAGTTGGGATTGCTTAAATATTGGACATTTGTGGGATGATTTGAATATTAATACCAGTGGTGGACTTTTAATGGTGCCGATGCAATAGGCTAGATTTGGTGCAAGTGTGGATAAGTTGTCATATATGTTGAAGGGAGCAAAGGTGAGTTTCATTTTCGGCACTTAGAAGGCACATTGAGTTGTTCATGTGTACGCGGAACTTGGACTTGGGAATTAAAGTTTTGGGTTTGCTAGGTGTCTGGTAACTTGGGTAATTAGTCTAGGTTAGTTAAATATTCTTCTAGGCAGTCCTTCGTTGTTATAGACAATATTATGGATGATATAGTTAGTGATAATATTGTTATATGATCCTGTGTTCAGGTTAGGCTCGTTACGCATTGTTCGATTGCATTAGCTTTGGATCCAAGTGAGTAGTTAAGCATGTTACGTATTTTCGAACTTCCCCGTATCCCTTAAATTATTGTTTAGAAGATTTTATGATTGGAATTGGAAACCCGTAACTGTTTATTTGGTTACTTAAATCGGCATGCGGTAAAACATTTGGTGAAATCCTTTATTGTTCTGATAATCTTTTTGGTGAGAACTTTGTGGATATTGTTGGGAACATATTTTGGAAAGTCCAGGGAAATTAATCCTCTGTGTGCGGGTGACTCTGGCCATTAGAGAAGAGACCGGGTTAGGCTGGTGACTCTAGTGCTCAACGGCTTTCTTTTGCTGGGTCATTCTTCGGGAAAAGTTCCACGGGCTGCCTACTCATGGTGACTCTAAGATACGATATTGGATCCAATTATAAGACATTTATTCACTGGCACTTGGTACTATTGATTTTGGTTGTGGTTCCCCATTGTTGTTGGAGATTGGATTGAGAACACCATTAAGACTTATTGGATGAATCGTTAATTGGATTAATGGATTATTTTGTTGTTCACCGCATATGCCAAATTTATGTTGACATGGTAAATTATTTTGATCCCTGTTTTGGAACTGTATTTAATATACATGCTTTGCTACTCACTGAGCTCGTCAGCTGACGGATTTATTTCAACTTCTTTTTCAGGCTAGTCGGGGATTTAGGTAAGGACTCTGGCGGCATCTCGGGGACTTCTTTTAGTTTGACCTCTTTAGGGTGTCTCATCATATTTTTATTTTATTAATCGCTTCCGCATTTGAAACATTTGTCAGTTATTGAATTCTTTTTATAATTGGTGGATCACCTGGTATTATTTGGTTCGTGGGATGCTTGTGCCCCATGCTTTTGTCTGAATCTTTTTGGCCGATACTATTTTGAATAAAATTTACTCAGTGATTCAAAGCTTTGGCATTAAATTAATTTTCTTTTTAGGCTGCGTGTTCCATAGGTTAGTCTCATGATTCACGGCCGGTCACTTACCATTTTGGGGTGTGACAAAGCTTCTCAAATCTCAATTCTTCGAAGCAAAATTAGTTAATCAATACGACAGTGAGGAATTAAGTCATCGACTCACAGTATGACGGAAAAGTAATTTCTCGAAAACGGTAAAATGATTCGGGGATGAAGGGAATTCAAAGCCCTCTTAGGTCTCTCACCTAGTCCTGCATGGTAAGAGTAACATCTTCTTGTAATTTTGACACGACATGAGAAAAAATTTAAGAGAGAATGAAAGGTAAGGACAGAGACGGTGGTGGGTGGATCCCGGTGATCAAGAACCACAAAGTTCAAGCTAAAACTGGAGGAAGGTCTCAAGAGACCTATACTTTGTTTGTGGATAACATTCCTGAAAACCAAGGTATACAGTGGCTACAACGAACTTTCAATAAGTTCGAAGTAGTTAAGGATGCCTTTATTCCATGGAAGAGAAGCAAGCGCACAAGAAATAGATTCGGGTTTGTCAGATACGACTGCCAAGCCTCTGCTTCCATGGCAGTTTCCCGGTTGAATGGAGTATGGGTGGAGGACAAAAAGTTATTTGTCAAAGGGGCTTGTTTTGGTCGGTTTGAGAAGATGAAGGAACCTAGGGTCGAGGAAAGGAGGGAGCAGGGATTCAAAAACAGGGACGGGCTTAGCCAACAGGTTGGTCAAGGGGCGAATCTGAAGGAGGGCCAGTCTGGGCAGGGGTGGTTTAGTAAGGATCCTGGCAGGTCTTTTGTCCAAGTGGTGAATCGAGAGTCATCCAAAACACCCAGCCCTAATGTCACGATACAGATAAATCCTGTTGGGAATGGTTGGCTGTTTCGGAGTGCAGTGGCGGTTATGCACAGAGTGGTCCCGTTGATGACTCTGAAGGTGAGTTTTGGGTTGGAAACGGATAAGGTCGCCCAATTCAGAGCTTTGGGGGGGAGGTCTGTCCTGATAACATTCCAAAGCCAAGAAGTAAGGGATGAACTCATTAAGGGCCCGTGGATGAAACGGTGGTTCGAGGTGGTGAAACCGTGGAGTGGTGAACCCGTTAGCCATGAACGGTTTGTGTGGTTGGGCTGTCAAGGTCTTCCGCTAATGCCTGGGATAATACCACTTTCCAACGAATCGGGGAAGTTTGGGGTCGTTTCATCTCAGTGCATGAGGACACCCTGAGAAGTGTATCCTTTGCTCAAGGGAAACTTTTGATTGCTACTGAGAAAAGATCCAGGATCGAGAGGTGGATACAACTGGTGGTTAAGGGTGTCAAGTATGATGTGCTAGTGAAGGAGATTTCATCCTTTGCCAACCCTGATGAAGCTGAAATTTCGAGTCCGGGGTTTCATGTTGACAAAAGGCCACTTTCAAAATTTCAGGTGCAGGTTAGTAATGGCGCTGTTGCAAAAGGGATGTTGGAAGAAGGTGATGACGTGGAAGAACCTTTAAAAGGTCCAACCAATGAGAAGGGAAGGGTTGGTGAGGGTGCAGGGGACTCTGACTTGGCTGTTGGGAAGGAGAAAAAGGATGAAAGGGTTGGTGGCCCAAAGCTCTCAGCAGCAGGTTAGCATTTAATGCTGGACAAGAGGGATATACAGAGATACCCAGAGGATTTTGAATCTTTGATTGAGGAGTCAGTCGTCCAAGACTCGGTCGTGCAAGACTCGGTCGCCCAAGACTCAGTTTTGGGCCTCTCGGCCCACTTGGAAACTTTAGTCCCCATTAAAGCCCAAGTAATACCATGGGCTCCTTCTAATTCAGTAGACGGGCCAATGGATCAGTTAGGAGCAGCTAAGGAGGTGGATAATGCCCAAAAGATACCCTCTCAAGTCCGGTCTCAGTCTCATATTCCCCATCCGGAGTTGTCGTCTCCAGTCATGGAGGCGCCAGAGGAAAGTTTATCGAATCAGCTGGGGGTGCGATCGTCGCAAGTGCCGTGTATTAATTTATCGGTGGACTTGAATAATACAGAATGCAGGAAACGAAGAAGAAGACAGTTGAATAATCTGTTAACGATTCGTGAGGATTTGGACCAAGATCCCAATTCGGAGGAAGCTTCTCAGTCTCTTTCAGAGGATATTAGCCAAGTCAGCCCGACGATCGTTAACGAAGTCAGAGCTACCAAGGCTATTGGAGGTGAGTTGGATATCAATTTTTTGCCCACTGATAATGAGACTTTAAATAGAATGATTGAGCTAGAGATTAAGGAGTACTCTCTAGTGAAAGAGAGGGGTGCGGGGAATTAGCATTTTAGCTAATTCGGCGGAGTGGTGCGAAATGGATTTTGTTTTAATGCAGATTATAACATGGAATATTATGGGTTTGGGGAGTGTTGTTAAAAACGCTTTTTGTCAAAACTTATTAAGAAAGGGAAACCGGACATGGTTCTTATTCAAGAAACGAAATTAGAGGCAGTGGAGAGGTTTGTTATCCAGAAAATTTGGGGGAATGCCGATATGGAGTTTGTGTGCTTCAATTCTGTAGGTGCTTCGGGGGGTTTGCTCATTATTTGGAATAAGGATTTCTTTTTGGCTACTAATATTGTGATCCAAAGGTCTTTCATTTTAATAACTGGTAGGCTTTACAATGAATTTACCTGCTCGATTGTCAATGTCTACGCCCCAAATGATGCAACGTCTAGGCGAGTACTTTGGGAGGAATTAATTATTGGAGCTTAGGAATGGTTCCCCTGTTCCATGGTGCCTGGGGGGGGATTTCAATGAGATAAGGGTTATCGGTGAGAGGGTGGGCTGCTCATGAGTGGAAAGGGGCATGAGAGACTTTACTGAGTTCTGTAACAACATGGAGTTGGTGGATATCCCTATGCTTGGCAGGAAATATACCTGGACTAACTATCAAGATCATGCTATCCATAGCCGGTTGGACAGGTTCCTGGTGTCTCAGCAATGGCTAGATAAGTATAATATCCTGCAATGGGGTCTTCCGAGACCAATTTCTGATCATTGCCCAGTTACGATTAGGGATGATAGTAGGGATTGGGGCCCCAAACCTTTCAAGTTTATGGATATTTGGCTTTCTAACCCTAAATGCATGAGTTTGGCCAAAGAAACGTGGAATGAGTTTCAGGTGGTGGGATGGGCTGGATTTACTATAGTTCAAAAATTGAGGGCCATCAAAGAAAGGCTGAAGGTCTGGAATAAGGAGGAGTTCGGGGATGTCCATTCTGCTTTACAGGATAAAGAAGCTAAAATGCATCAGCTTGATATCATTGCGGAAGGCAGACCACTTGATCCGGATGAAAAGGCTTTGAGATGTAAAACAAAGGCAGATTATTGGAGGATTTATAAGCTCTCAGAATCACTATGGAGACAAAAATCTCGGGTGAAGTGGCTAAAATTGGGGGACAAGAATACAAGGTATTTTCAGATTATGGCCAATAATAGGTTCAAGAGGAATATGGTAGGCTCAATCAGATTTAATGGTAGAATAGTGGAGGATCCCATCGAAATCAAGGAAGCTGCAGTTGTTCAATTTCGGAGCAATTTTACGGAGGAAAGAAGGGTCAGACCAACATTGGGGGGGCATTTTCCGAGACAACTGTCCAGACAAGTATCATTGCAATTGGAAGGAGTGTTTGAGGAAAAGGAGATTATGGCTGCTATAAAAGGGTGCAACAGTTTAAAGGCTCCGGGTCCGGATGGTTTCAACTTCTCGTTCATGAAGAAGGGGTGGGAGTTCATGAAGGACCTAATAATCCAATTTTTCTCGGAATTTCATCGGAATGGAAAGCTAACGAAAGGTATTAATTCCACTTTTGTTGCATTAATCCCTAAGGTTGATTGTCCTACTACTTTTAAGGATTTTAGGCCTATTAGCATGGTGGGGAGTATTTACAAAATCCTATCCAAAGTGCTAGCTAATAGGCTTAAAGAACATCTTCCTGATATCATTGGTGAAGCACAAGCTGCTTTTGTTGGGGGAAAACAGATCTTGGATGGTGTGTTAATTGCCAATGAAGCTATTCATAGTTGGAAACACTCTGCTCAAGGTGGTTTAATTCTGAAATTGGATTTCGAGAAAGCCTATGATTGTGTTAACTGGGGTTTTCTAATGGATATGCTTAAGAAGGTAGGTTTTGGGGTCAGGTGGCGCGGGTGGATTAAAGAATGTTGCTCCACAGTGTTGATGTCTGTCTTGATTAATGGGGCAGCTACGCAAGAGTTCCAAACACAAAAAGGGCTAAGGCAAGGGGATCCCTTATCCCCTTTTTTGTTCAATTTAGTGGCAGAAGCACTTAATATTATGTTGGAACGAGCTCGGGCGAAAAATATCATTAAAGGTGTTAAGTTGGGGAATAATCGAGTGACTATCTCTCATCTCCAGTTCGCTGATGATACTGTAGACACCCTATTTTGGACTTTCCAGAATAGTTTATTTACGGTCTTTGATTCCCCGATGATGATTAAGGTCGAGAACATCCCGAGTTTGTTAATGAGTTTGAGCTTTGAACGTCCCAAACCTCGTCCATACCTTTCCGAACTCCTTGTTGAACCCTCGAGCCAGAACCAAATGGCCTCAGCAAAACCCTACTGGAGTACGCTGGTGATGGACTAGCGTGCGCAAGAAGCACTGCCACGTGTCAGTCATCGCCCGTTACTGGCGCACGCCACTCAACAAGGGGCGCACGCCACTCAACAAGGGGCGCACGCCACTCAATGCCAGTCAAATCAACTTTATTCAACCGAACGCGCAGGAGTTTTTGTAACCATCTGACGTCAGCTGGCAGCCCCCCTGATGATTACTTCGTCCAGAACTATCCCCCTCCCTCCTACACCACCTTTCAACCTAAGTCCCATGCATTTAATGCATGGGAGGCTCCTCCTTCCCTTAGGTAACCAAACACCCCTTAAGGATCAACTGATCAATCTCTCTCCCCTCCATAAATACCCCCCCCTGCATTCATTTGCAAGGGGTTAGACACCATTAAGAGCTCTCAAGTTTCTTCTCCCTCTTTCTCTCTTGTATCTTTGTTTCTCTTACATCCATTGAAAGATCAAGCAAAAAGCAATACTCTGCAGTCCACAGCACTCATACCATCCACCCTTCACAACCTCAAGTTCAAGTTCTAGCTCATTTCAACCTCAAAACAAAGGTATACAACCTTTTGTTAACTCTCTGTTCTGACCCCTGAGGGGGGCTGGCAGGGTCAAGGCTGGTAATTTATACCAGTCCTGGCCCTAATGCTGGCAAGGCTTTAAAGCTGTGTGAGATGATCGGGTGGCGCACGCCAGTTATTAGTGTCGTACGCCAGTCATGGCTGTATGGCAAAACTGGCGTGGGGATCACCGATCATCCTTATTTTGCTTTATTTATACTCTGATACTCTGATCACTCTATTGCAAGCTAAAAACCAGTTTACTGCTTTCTGTATTTTAGAGCTGTTTAGACCTAGTGTTCAATACTTCCATTCTGTTGCTTTGGAATGCCTCTGGGAGCCTTCTGGTCATGTTCCAGAGCCCAGATGATGCAAAGCCAAGCACTGGCCAAGTTGTATCAACTGGCGCACGGTACCATGTGCCTGCGTGCGCCAGTCATACCTTGACCAGTGGCTGGCCCTTGCATGGCAACTAGGCCCCTGGCCTCTGCTTTTCCTCCCCTCACTGTTTAAGGGGTTTGCTATTTATTTGGTGGCTTTTGAGCCATTTATTTGTCTGTAACTATATATAGTTGTTGATATATCCTGCGTGATTTGTCCTGGGTGTGCACTGGTCCATTCCAGAGCCCAGAGGGTTGTTTGCAAGAGCTGTGAGTTTGGGCTTACCGGCGCACGCCAGATCTGGTGTGGCGCACGCTGGTCGTGTCTGTATGCAGTGGTTTAGCCAGTGCATACAGGCCCGTTCTTGTGTGCACCACATTAAGTCAGTGTGTTTCAGTTTGTTCCAAACACTCACAGGAGATTGTTCTTAATCTATTATACTTACTTTAGATCAAACATCAAACATACATCAACATTTTTATCACATTCTTGTACATAAATGCAAACTTGTTACTGTTTTAATCCCCATTAACTGTTCCCCCGCCCTAACTGGCTAAAAATAATCAAATGAGAGAGAAAAATGAACGTTTTACAAAATGCCCGAGTAGAGACCGATCTCTGGATTGGGCGAGAGGGGTGCCATAAAACCCTTCCCCTCTCGTAACCTGGCTCCCGAACCTCAGATATCGAAGGTGACGACAGTCCAGTCTACAAGCCTTTTTCAAACTCAAATAACGTAACCAAACGTTTTCAAAACCCGGTTTCTTGGGTACTCTCCGCAAAACCCAAGTGGTGACTCTGAACTGCGAAGTGTTTCGCCGCGCTTTCCACAAGATAGGGCGCACCCGATTTTTTACCAGCGAAAACGTGAGATTTTTGGGGCGTGTGCCCACAGATACAATTCTTTTTTGCAATAATGACTTGGGGGAAATGGAGAACATCAAGCGAATTCTCAGGTGCTTCCAGTTAATGTCCGGTCTAAAAATTAACTACTCTAAAAAGCTCCCTTTGTGGTGTAAAAGTTCAACAGCAGGATATTCAAGCACTTGCACAGGTGATGGGATGCAAAGTGGAGTCTCTGCCCATTAAATACCTTGGGCTTCCGCTAGGTGCTAATCCGAGAAGGGTGAAAACGTGGGAACCAGTTCTAGAACGAACTCAAAAGAGGTTATGTGTATGGAGAACGAGAACCATGTCTACGGGGGGCAGGCTTACATTGATCAATCACAACTCCAGCACTCTGCCGATTTATTTTATGTCCCTCTTCAAAATGCCTGTGGAAGTAGCCAAAACGCTTGAGAAATTACAAAGGCAATTTTTTTGGGGTGATACACCGGACAAGAAGAAAATGCACATGGTCAATTGGGAGAGGATCACTATGAAAAAGGAGAATGGGGGTCTAAGGATCAAGAGACTGTTACAACATAATTTGGCTCTGCTCGCTAAGTGGTGGTGGAGGTTCAACAGCGATAAAAACTCTCTGTGGGTAAAAGTTATTAAGGGAAAATACAATTTGGACCAAAGGAGCTGGCTCCCGTATTCGCCTGGGTCTGGGTCGATATCTAATGTTTGGAGGGACATTTGTTCGGTTGGCAATATTGGTTCGGCACTCGGATTCTCTATTCGAGAGGGGTTCAAGGTGCAGGTAAACTCCGGTCGTGATACGCTATTCTGGGAGCATACGTGGCTGGGTACTTTAGCGCTTAAAGATGAATTTCCCAGGTTGTATAGGCGATCAACTCAACAGGAGGAGGTTCTGAGCAGTCTCTGTGGTTTAAGGGGTAATGGTGAGTGGAATTTGTTGTTTAGGGGCACACTAAGGGTTCGGGAACACCAACAGTACGAGGTGTTGAAACAAAGACTGGATGGTGTGACTTTAGACCCTTCAAAGCCTGATCTGTTACAGTGGATTTGGACAGCCGACAAAGTTTTTTCTGTAAAATCGGTTTATAGGCAGTGGGAAGACCAGACACAACCACGGAATACTTTACTCGGGTCATTGTGGAAGAATCTGAGTCCCCCAAAAGTGGAAATTTTCTCTTGGATGGCCATTCAAGATAAGGTTGCCACAAGGTCGGTACTTTTCGATAGGAATTTAATTTCTGAAATTTAGCTAGCAGTGTGCCCTTTATGTGATTTGCATGTGGAAACACCTCAACACTTGCTCCTTTAGTGTCGATTTTCGTGGGTGGTGTGGTCAGAAATTGTGGCTTGGTGGAACATTCAGTGGGTTTGTCCATCCTCTTTAGCAGAGTTAGCACTTTGGTGGTTTGGGAATAGGTTCCAAAATTTGGAGAAGCATATCTGGGAAGTATGTTTTTTTGCGACACTCTGGTCCATCTGGCTAATGAGGAATGGGTATATATTCAATGGGGCAACTACTCAGGCTTCAGAAGTGGCAGATTTAGTTAAAACAAGAGTAGCTATGTGGATGAAGGCAAAGTTTAACATCAGGATCTACACAGTGGAGGATTTCAAAGGTTATTTGGATGGGATTCGAAAAGTGAAGGTATATATTGGATTAAAGAGGTGTTTATCCAACTTTGGTTGGATATATTTCTATTACTTTTAGCTCTATGTAAATTTCGGACGCGGGGGCTCTGCTGTGCCTCATGGCACAGTACCCCCTACCCACACCCCAAAACGGTACCGTTTTGGGGAACAAAAATTATTAGTCCCCTATTTGCAATCCTATGGAGCAGAAACGTGATTACAAGAGCCTTAGAGATAAAATTTAATTATGTCTCTTTAGAATAATATGATCTTCACACTGGTTCAAACGGATTGAAAATTGGAGCAATTAATTTTTTAACTGTATTTTTAATATATAAATGGTCTAAAAAAATTAAGTGCTCCAATTTTTAATCCGTTTGAACAAGTGCGAATATCTTATTATTCTGAACATATTATTTTAAAGGATCATAATTAACTTTTATCTCTAGAACTCTCATAATTAAGTATCTGCTCTTTATTTCGGATCCTATGGAGCAAAAACATGATTATTAGAGCCTTAAAGACAAAAGTTAATTATGATCCTTCAGAATAATATGTTCAGAATAATAAGATATTCGTACTTGTTCAAACGGATTAAAAATTGGAGCACTTAATTTTTTTTAGACCATTTATATATTAAAAATACAGTTGAAAAATTAACTGCTCCAATTTTCAATCCGTTTGAACCAGTGTGAAGATCTTATTATTGTGATCATATTATTCTAAATAGACATAATTTAATTTTATCTCTAAAGCTCTTATAATCACGTTTCCGCTCCATAGGATTGCAAATAGGTAGACTAATAATTTTTTTCCCCAAAACGGTACCGTTTTACCGTTTTGGGGGTGTGGGTAGGGGGTACTGTGCCATGAGGCACAGCAGAGCCCCCGCGTCCGTAATTTTCAACTTCTCCTCGATGAAACCCTTTGAGATTTATAAAAGTTCTTTTTTGCCGAGAAAAAAAAAAAAGCACATCAATTGAAAACTTATATCTTTTTGAGCAAACCGAGAAACGCCGATGCCGGATTTTCTGAAAACGAAATGACGGCAACTGATGCAAAGCGGCATAGAACAAATCGTCCAAATAATGAACAGAGATGGTGTTGCTTCACACTTTGAGACCAGTAATTATATGAGTATGTTCGGATCACAGGAAAGGTAAACTTCAAAGATCGATGACATATATGCTGCCATAGATTGACGAGAGTGTATATCTTATCTGATTGATATCTTTTCGGGTCTTAGCGGACCAGTTGCTATTCTTCCGAGTGACCGTGATTTTGGTTGAACAGTAGAATTTGTAAATGGAGAAGTCCTTCCCCAGACAGTGCCAAACTGTTGATGTCAAAATCTGGTCAATAGATTCGAGCACTTCAACAAGACTTCTGCTGCTTCCGAATGATTGCGCCAAGAGCCTTCGGGAAGAATTTCCTACAAAATAAGTCCAAGGACCGCTGGTGTTTCCGGTCGCGAATCCTCCGACGATCAAGTTAGATGTGGCAAAGCGTGAAGAGAGTTTCTGTATGAAAATGGGAATGATTAGTGCGTACCTTTCCTTCTCCTTACCCCATATGTTTATACCTTGCCTCTTTCATGTATGTGGGGACGTGGGGTTGCCCCACCAAGTTGTGGGCCATCTCCTGGAATGGAGGGAGGAGTGGAGGCTGGTCATGGGAAGTTATAAGATCGTGTGAGGGAGTTTTAACCGTCATGTGTGTCTCATGGGAGGCGTGAATTGCGGGATGACCCCACCGTTTCTCCAGTTTCCTTACCGCGTATGCCTCCCGACCAGTACTGAGCAGAATTTTGACTCTCACAGCCTACCTTATTCACCGAGCATGGGTTCCTTGACACATGACGCATTTTCAGAGCTCGGCAAAGCGTGTCCAAAAATATACTCATCACAACCAATCTCTAGCCGTCCATTGCTGTGATAAATGGTCATGATTCGTTCAAACTCTTCCCCGGAAAAGTTAAACTTTTCCCGATAAGAGTTTTTTAAAATCTAGACCATCCAAATACATTTGGACGGTCAGAATTACGCGCACAACCGTGTTGGTTGTGCGCGTAGCATTTTTGTAAAAAAATATAAAAGTAATCAATTATATTTAAATTTATCATGAAATCTGTAAAATAATCAAATCCCACTAAATTTGGAAAACAATCCAACCAATTCCACTAAATTAGAAAAACAATCCAATCTAATCCCACTAAATTAATAAAACAATACAACAATTGAAGTAAAAAGGGTAAGAAAGGTAATTCATACACTAAGAGGACAGAAACATAAGGCACGAAAAGTGGGTGGGATGGAAACTTACGTGGCATGGCTGATGAGGATAAATATTTAAAAACTCCAAAAATTTTATCCGGATTACAATATCTAATGTTACGTTACATGATCTTCATCCGTAGTGGAATAATTAAAAGTGGATAGTCAAAAGCTACCACATCATCTTTTGGTTATCAATTTAAGGGGTTGTAAGGTTAGCAATGTAGAAGTTCACAATAAAAATAGTTTTAAAATAGTTTTCAAACTAATAAAAACAGGTTATTAGAAATAAAAAATAGTTTTTTGATTTTTTTTTAAAAATAGTTTTCGGGGGAAAATTTTAAAATCAAATTTATTCTTGAAAAAAACAATTTTTTGTGTAATGAAAAAAAAGTTTTTTTTTTTTTTGCAATTTTTGAAAAAACAGTTGTTGCAAAAAAAAAATAATAATAATTTTTGTAGAAAAAATTGAATTTTTTTTTTTGAAAAAATGCTAAACTTTTTTGACAAAACAGTTTTAACAAAAAATATTTTTAGTAAAAAAACCAATTTTAATAAAAAATCTAGTTTTTTGCCAAAAAAAATATTGTTGTTTAAAATAATATTTTTAGAAATATTGTTAAGAGAGAGAGAGTGTGTGTTTTTTTTGTAATGGTAGGGGTGTACATAATTGAGAAAATGTGGAAATCATTAAATTTGGTTATTGGCAAAAGGTTGTTAGTTTTGATTATTCAAATGCCAAAATTTAATAAGTTGCTAAATTTGGTTATTCCAATGTGAGCACATTTTTTAGCAAACATTACTAATCTTAGCAACATTTTTGTTTTAATTATTCCATTATGGATGCTCTAAGCCTCTAAATAGCCATAGTATTATTTTGGGAATTAATAAACAAAGAAAGAAGACAAGTTGCAAAACATACTACATCTCAGAAGCCTGATCTCACTATGTTTTAGATTACATTTACTTTAAACGAATGGAACAATCCCAAATCCATATCATTCTATGTAACTTCAAAATCCTCTTGAGCTGGTCATCGATCATATTTCAGTAGAAAACCTTGCTTTGATTCAAGAAAGTTTTCAATTACTATATAAGGTTCATTCTTTTCTTTTCTGTCATTCGTTAAACCTAATTTATTCTATCATAGGGGACTTGGGAAGGGGAATGAGTGCTTTCGAAAATCCACTCTACATAAATGGGAGGGGACTGGGGGGTTTGCTTAGTATTTCAACACCTATTCGCATGTATATAGATCTTTTATCTTTCCAAGCAGTTTTTACATTGATGATGCGTTGGAGGGACCGTTTCTTATTTTGTGAAAAAATGGATCACAAAACGAAATCTCAGAAAAAAAAAAAAGAAACCTTATTGGAATTGATGATGGTATCATTTACCAAATTATGGCTTTGTGGAAGGAAGAATAGAAGGATGATACCAAAAATCCGGCAGCTTTTATTCAACAATAACAACCGAAATGTACATCAAATGAATAAATCAGATCAAAGTCTGCATAAAAAAAAAAAATTACGAGAACAATACGGCTGCTTTTAATAGACAATAACAATCGAAATATACATGAAATGAATAAAATCCGATCAAGACTGTAAAAAATGTAGTCTAGTCTGTCAATTCCCTTTAGAAGCAAGCGTCCAGCACACAGCAGCAGCAAAGGGCAGCACAACTGCACAACACAGCAGAGCATAAACAAACATAATGGTATTAATTTTTGGATTATTAATTGAGATGTGCATCCATACGTTACAAGAAAAGAGTGGATAGAAAATTAACAGGCAAAGTTAGACTCCTTTCTGCTAAAGTTCTTATTTTTTAATTATTTATTTCCTGCTCTACAAGATATCATTCTCTTACAATACATCACTTTTAATTCAAAAATAAGCGCTCACAAGAACGGAGCCTATATATATCCAAAAAATTTCAATTGGCATTATAGTCACCACATCTAAAATAAATCTAAGCCATAAATTGAATATTTTCAAATAACTTTGGGTGTCAGAGAGAGAGAGAGAGAGAGAGGGGCTAACCATCCTTTCCAGAAGCCATCACCCCTGGCTTGAGCTTTCCCCGGAGGAGGGAAATTATTGATTTGAGATTGAGTGTCTTTCATTGGATAACCCATCGGCGGAGGAACCACGTATGGACTAAAGTACGCAGCAGTGCTAGGTGGAAGAGGTGGAGGATATGCCGCTGCTAAGTTAAATCAAGAAGAATTAATTACCCAGCAGTTTTTAATTGAGTTTAAAAGCAATGAAAAAGAAGAAACGATCTTTCACAAAAACAAAAATAGGGACAATAATTAGAGATGTAAAATCACCTTGGGACTGGTTTTGATTATTGTAGTGATTCATCTTGAAGACAAAAATCCAATAGAGAGAGAGAGAGAGAGATGCAGGGGATGTTGAATTGTAGTATTAAGTTGGGAGAGAGATGTAGGGGATAAGAAGAACGGTTGATGAAGATGAAAGATGACCTTGGGGGGGTTATATATAGGAATTAGATATAGAGGGCTTTTTGAAGTACTCCTATTTGGGTATAGAGAGAGAGAGAGAGACGGCGTGGAGTAGTTGAATGGGATTTTGATTGCTTAGTAGATGAGCCTACCGAGGGCGGCGACACCGCGTGGTCGTGGGAAAACGAAATACACGCATTCTCAACTGCAGTGCGGCCTTTGTTGGGGGTCTTCGTATCAGTTCCAGTTGGTCTCGCCCGCGTTTCTCTTTTCTCTGGGCCGTCAACGGCAGATCAAGGGTGAAGGGAGGTCTGGTCTCGGCTGCAGTGGCCGCTTGGGCCTGTCGGGGTTTTTCTCCGGCGTTGCCTCGGTTCTCACGCTCAGGCCGGCGGTCGTTGTGGTTTGTCCATGGGAGCAGTTCTCCTTTACGCTTGTATTTTGTTCGTTATTTCGATTACATATGTTTTATTGTGTAATGGTTTGTGCTGGGATTTCGTTTGAGATCTCTCTGCTTTGTCCCAGACGGGATTCTCATATCGGCACCTTGTGTTGATTTGCTTTTGCAGGATGTCCTGGGTCCCGGATAAGGTAGTTTGGTGCACTCCTGTATTTTGCGATGTAATATTCGCCTCTGGGCTTGTATGAATTGACATTTTCAAAAAAAAAAAAAAAACTGCAACTATAAAGAGGGCTATTAATACGATCAAATCCAACAGGGTTTAATAGGATTACACTATCGAATGTTACATTACATGATCTGCCTAATAGCCATAGTATTAATATTCGAACAAAATACTACGGAAAATCGGGCTTTTTAAGAAGTCAAATTTTTTGTTTTAAATTTCCAAAATTAACCTTAAAACGTACTGTGAAGTTAATTATATGTATTTAAATTGCTTATATCTTTTCATATGAATCTCAAAAACTGCGTAACATAACATGGATCTTATTTGAAAAAGATCTCACTTGGGTTTATTATAAAGAGTTTCCAAATTCATGAAAAATCTATATAATAAGAGAGAACGGTTTTTGAATCTTATCTCTCTATAAATCCTAACAATTGATTTGCTTCATAAATCCTACGGCTCTCTCTCTCTCTCTCTCAAACAATAGTAATTACACAATTGCCACTAATTAGATCTCATGTTCAAAATTCATATCTCACTCTCTCCTCCTCCTCCTCTCTCTCTCTCTCTCTCTCTCTCTCTCTCTCTCTCTCTCTCATCTTCTTCTAGCTCTTCGCTCACAAAGCCGATACCCCCTGTGATTTTCTTTGAGACCGAACACCCTTTGAGAACAAACACCCCTCTAGATCAGTTTTGGTGACTCTTCCTCCTCTCTCTCTCTCTGTCTCTTTCATTTCAATCACGAAGCAAGTCTATTTTAGGATCTCTCTCTCTTGAATACACACACTCCCAAAAGCAGTAGATTCGAAACTAGATTGACTCCTTTTTTTTTTCTCAGCTTAAATGGCTATTTCGATTGCAAAGTTCCCACCATTGTCCAATCTGTAACAGGATTGTCTAACTTTGGGTCAAGGTTTGATTTTGCAATGATTCCCTTCCCCCCCCCCCCCCCCCCCACAAAATATATATAATATTCTCTATTTGTGTGTGCTATTTTGAAATTTTGAACGACCTCTCGGTGTTACATGAACAGGTTGATACTTTGTTCACGGTTACCACGTTGATTTGCATGTGTGCTGATTGTTCGATCCGCGTCTTCGGGCACAAGCATGCACTAAAAGAACTCTGTTTGAACCTAATTTTAAAAAAAATATTCCCGTATAAATCAGTTTCGTTGGCGGGGGATGGTCAAATAATTTCGTAATTCATTTTAGTTGTGTTCAAAATACGTTGCGCCGTGCCAACCCTAGTATTATATATCGAAAGATATTGTCAATCTAATAACAAAGATACGAATACCAAAATCTGTCAAATTAATTAGTAAGGAAATGGTTCTTTTGAGGGGTAAAATTGAAAATTTGGCATGTTTTGATGGTTATTTTTAAAAAGTTGACACTTAAGTTGGGACATCCCAAAATAGAAACATGGACACTTAGAATGAAAAAGATGGAGTATCAAATTTATGATTGTTCATAGTACTATTTTTGGAATTAATAAACATAGAAAGAAGATAAGTTGGCAAAACATATATACTACAGATCATATTCACATGTTGGGTGTGGTGGGGTTAAACTTTTCCTTTTTGTAAAGGAGGTCAAGCATCTAACCCGAAGGAGTTTGGCTAAATGGGTATAAGAAAATTAATTTGTGTTTGTCCTCCACAAGGTCACATGTTCGAATCTTACAAAGACCAAACATACCAACCCTGAAGCCACTGAAAGATTTGCCCCATCGTTAACTTTAGGCTTCCGAAATTAATTGAGGTGCACAAGTTAATTTGGACATTCAATTATTAAAAAAATAAAAAGAATTAAGCATCATCCACGAATATAGGTAACATAGACAGGAGGTGTGTGGAATGGGGATGCACATAGGCCCGATGTAGGTGCACCCTTACGGCCCATTTGTCCGATGGATAAGGTTTTTGGGTGAATTTAGGAAGAAAGGTTGATAAGAGAGGTGGTCCGGTAGATGTGTTATAAGGGGGGTTTAGTTAAGGAGGGGAATTAACTTTTATTTTGTTTGAGTAGTAGTTGATATGAGTGAAAATTACTTGATTACCCTCATTAAATCATTGAATTGAGAATACAAAAGAAGTTTAAGGGATAAATAGGTCTTTTTTCCACCAGGATAAACTAATTAATAGTGTGGAATAGAAGTTCTGAATTTTGATGATAAGGAACACACCTTAATTTATGTCTACTTAGTCAATTCAGGTTCATTGAAATAATTTTTTAAACTTTCCTAAATAACCTACTCATTTTTTATTTGACTTGTCAATAACTCTGTACAAGATTTTTGTACTCCGTATTTACGTTTTTGGAACATAGGTCGTAGTAATTAAGTCAAAAGAAAATTTCAAATAACAAGAAATCTATGCTCTTGGAGGATACAAAGTCATGCTTTGAACGAAAGGAAAAATAAGATATCGAAGATTCTGAGAGAAAAATTGATTGGGTTTAATTGAAGACACACACCGATGATTTTGTTTTCACAAGTTGGAAATAATTAATATTGACAATAAATTTATTGTTTGGGTAGAGGACTCACAAAATGAGTGAGTTAGTTCTACCAAGATTTGAGCATGCTAAAGTGTCTCCAGAGTGACTTATCATTATGATGAATTAAGATCATCTCATGTGAAATTCGTCGATCACGTGATTTTTTAGGTGACGCAGAATGGGACCGACCACGAGTCCATTTGATGATTCGAGCAGTTCATTTTGTAAGTCTCGATGAGGTTAATATCCATGCAAAAAATTCAAGTTCATTGGACATCAATATCCACTCGAATGAAACATATTGTCACAAGAGTAATATACAGGTAGAAGACTCTGACCTTTTCTTCTTTTTCAGTCAAATACGATTAAGACTAAACTTTCACGATTCACCGATAAACTTGATTTTTTGGTATGGATATTAAACACATTGAGAGCTACCACATAAATGGCGTGGATCGAAAAATAAAACCGTAGTGATTCCCGTTTTGCATCACATGAGAAACCACACGGGAAATCATCACATGAAAAGATCTTGGCTCATTAATGCAACAGCATTACCAATATACGAAGATAACATGTAACATCTAGTTTCTACAGAAACAAAAACCCTGTAAAGTTGGGGGTTGTTGTCCCCAACTTGAGGGACAGCACGCAGCGTGCTGTGCCGGGGCAAAACGGCATCTTCCCGAGCCCAAAAACTTGATCCGAAATGTTCACTTGAAAGATCTCGTCGCGTATTATGGCCCTAAAAAAAATCAAGGGGATCGAACATTGATAACCTAGTGAACAAATATTAATTTCATGGTTAGGTCTGTCTCCAATCCTATCCTGTCTATACCCCCAATGATTGGGGACTACATAATAATTTCACGGTTAGTTCTCATATTTATCAAATAGCATGTTTTAATTAGAAACTCTATCGTCATATTTTTTGTTGCTTTTTCTAGGTATGGTTTTGATAACTATATGAAGGTCCAATCACTGGCTTTCTTTTGCTGATATGCTATATATCATTTGGTCTTCTTTTTCTTCATGGACTGATTCAAGAATTGGCATGTTAAAAATGCTCTATGTTCAGATTTTTATTCGTTTTTTCAGCGATTCCCTTGATATTGCTTAACACTATAGTTACTGAACACGGTCAGATAGCTGCAAAGAAGGTGGACAATTACTTGGATAATTTAAACTGATCTATTCTTTTACGAATCCACTTTCTAAATAAGGATGGGCCATACGAGAAGCCTATTTTTTCAACGGACATTGCCAGAAAGAGCCAACTTTGGATTTGTCAGAGGTGGTCAATAATCGCACGGGTTTTGTTATCATGAGGCTGCAAGGGCCTTAATTTGAGGGGGAAATAATCGTATTGGTGTACTCTATAGCTCATCACGGATCAAAATGTATTTTGAATGTTGTGCACATTGATGATCTTCCTTTAATTCAGTCCCTATTTATTTTTTATAGTAGTAATTAATGCTCATTTCATCTTTACTTTAATTTGTTGACATAAATTGTCATTTGATAGTCGGCCTTTGCAGAGGATTTTTTGGTAGCATTGACGTCGTTTTGAATAAATATCAGGAGAAGTTGACTTGGACTTTTTAGGGGGCAATAAGATGATGGAGTGATTGGTTTAGTTTTTAGAATTTGTTGCATCGTACGTTGTTCTTCCCTCAATCTCACGGACCACTTATCATCCTTATTTTGTTGTTTCTCTTGCTCCATTTTCAGGTTTCAAAGAGATGAACCCTAATGGAATACAATATAGGAGTAGCATTTTGGTTTAGTGTTTTGCAACTGTGTAAGATTTGTGTAAAATGACCTTTTTCTCTTATCTCTAATTTTGTCATTTCTTATTTATGCCTTGATAGCAGCAAGGGGTGAGTGATTGATAAGTTATTGAGATTGAATGTGATCCAACAATGCAAGGGCTGAATAAATTATTTGGGTAGAGATTTAATTGGTTTTTGCATATATATATATATATATATATATATATGTTGTCACTCCTAAATTTTTAGGAACGTAATTTGTGTCCAATGCGGTCTTGGTTGGAGTTGCATTATCGTGGAGAGAGTACTTTCAAGCATCTTCGATTCCACATGCAAATTTTTTATTGGCAAGGTGAATAGGCATGAAGGGTTGTTTACTGGTGGAATAATTCAGTCATCAATCTCATGAGTCATGACTGAAAGGGTGTATGGTAGAAAATCTATTCCCCGGGTTTACTATTGGGTTTCTGTTGCGTTTTTATATTTTCATCGTTGTTTTGAATAGGGAAATGATTCATGATAACTCTGAATTTTTTGAGGTTTTATGCACATTTGATTTATTGCAATGGAAATTTAGGGATTAGTAAATTATTTTTTCTTTATTTACTGAATCAAGTTATCGAGATCAATGAGTATGCTTGCGCAATTTTTTTCGTAGTTGGAACTTGGAATCGTTGGACAGGGGGTTGAGATACTTTGCATGTGAGCCCATTTTTGATTTGCGTGTCTTGGATGTTTGAGTCGTGCCTTCATGCACGGGCATGCACAAGTAATACTACATCTCATAAGCCTGATCTTACTATGTTTTAGATTACATTTACTTTAAACGAATGGAAAAATCACAATTCCATATCATTTCATTCTATGTAAAAATTATATGTAACTTCGTATTTAAGTAGAAAACCTCAAAATGTATAAAATCCATTGCTTTGATTCAAGAAAGTTTTCAATGGGGCGTTTGGTAACCTTTTTGTTTTTAGTTTTCAATTTTTGGCTTCTACTTTTTTAGAGTTTTTGTAAATTATGGAAACTACAAAAAGGTGTTTTCTCCATTTTTTTTTTTTTTAAGAAACACAAATATTACCAAACATATTTCTTGTTTTTGTTTTTATGAAAACATAAACCTGTTTCTACTTCTAGTTTCTTAAAAACAAAAAACTGAAAACTGAAAAGATTACCAAACGCAAAGGTTTCTTTTTTTTTTTTTTGTCATTCGTTAAACTTAATCTACTCTATCCTAGCGACTTGGAGAGGAAGACAGATGCGTACGGAATCGAACTCAAGTGCATGGAAGTATAAATGGAGTGTTTTATTTTTTTGTTTTCTCTGGCCAGTTTCAGCCCTTTTTCTCCAGCTGTTTTTTCAGTCCGGTCTGGGTTTCCCCTATATCCGAAGGGTGCGGTAGTGGGCAAATAACTTTGCGTCCAATTTTTTCTGTGTTCGGTTTGGTTGGTTGCCTCTGATCAGTGGTCTGCCCGGCGTGGCTTCGGAGTTGCGTTGGACTGTCAAAGGTTGCCCTTCCGTGGCTGTGGGCAGCATGCCCTGGAAATCCCGGTTTCCAAAAATGCAAGGGCCCGGATCGAGGGAGCGCGAGCGCAGGTGGCAAGCGCTCAAAAATACAGAGTCGCCACTCGGGTTTTGAAGGTCCGACACCCAAGGAACCGTATTTCGAAGCACCTGCCGCGCTATTTGATTTGAAAAAGTTAAGGAACCAGTCCGTCATAACCATATCTGGGTTCGGGAGCCAGGTTACGAGAGGGGAAGGGTTTTATGGCACCCCTCTCGCCCAATCCGGAGATCGGTCTCTACTTAGGCATTTTGAAAACATTGCGATTCTTCTTTTATTAATCAATTTTAGCTAATTAGGGCGGGGGAACAGTTAATCGGGGATTAAAACTGTAACATGTTTGCAGGATGATAGATGGCATGGACGAGTAGCATGATGAATAATAAACGGAATGATCTTGAAACAGCGATCAGATGCCAAAACCAGGCTCGGGGCAGATTTGCCCTGCACGATGATCAACTTGCATGCCTGAACAGATCTGCATGCAAGTCAATCATCGCGCGAGACACACTGACTCTCGCGCGAGTGTTGTCATCTCACCACAGTCCCAAAATCATCCCCTTCGGCTCGAAGGACCAGTGCACACCCGGAAGCAAACCAAGCGGTGTATTGGAAGACTGTGAAATGCTAATTATTACACAATACTCCATGCAGTAGCAAAATAATATGAAACACAACCCCTAAACAGTGGGGGTATCAAACCAGAGGCCAAGGGCCAAGTTGCCCATGCAAGGGCCATTCATGGAAATCAGAGAACTGTCGCGCGACAGAGAGTAAACCTCGCGCGACACTCCTGACTGACTTCCAGGAATTGCTTTACATGCTTGGGGTCCTGAGACAGATTCAGGGGATCCCAAGGGCATTCCAAACTGAACAGAAATGAATATTGAGATATAAAACTAGCATTTTTAAGTTAAAGAAAACTGTAAAATGGTTATTTTGATGCTCAACAGTGATCTATAATAATTATTAAGACAATAAAACAAGAAAGAACCAACATCCCTTCCCCACGAGAACCATCGCGCGATGCTTGAGACAAGCGCGCGCGTGACTGGGTCCGTCGCGCGAGGGTATGTTGGTTGCACGGTTTTTGAAACCTTGCCAGCTTTAGGGCCAGGACTGGTATTGATTACCAGCCTTGACCCTGCCAGCCTCCCTCACAGAACAGAGAGCATAACAAAGGTAAGATATACCTTTGGATTTTGAGGTTTGAAAAGTGTTTGAGCTTTGAATTGAGGTTGAGTTTGAGGTTTGATTGAAATGTGAAAATGGGGAGGAAGAACAAGCTTTGTTCTTAGGGTGTCTTTGTATCTCTTTTATTAGCTTAAAAGAGTACAAAGCAAAGACCCTTTGTAATGCCAAATTTTTGTTAACCTTGGTGCTTGGTTTTTTTGTCTCCCCTTGAAGGAGAACAAATGGGGGATAAATAGGGAGAGCACCTTCCATTAATGGAAAGGTAGCTCTGGTTCAAAGAATGGAGGCCACCACCACGAGGTGGCCGGGGTTACTTGGTAATTAAGTCGCCACCTGAATAAAGGTGATGGGGACAGGTTCGACCGTCGCGCGATGGTTCCAAACTGCCGCGCGACGGTGTGCCCCGGCGCGCGATGGTTGCGCCTGGGCGCGCTGGTCAATGCTCCAGTTGACCATCGCGCGACGGAGTCAAACCGTCGCGCGACGGTGCGCCCCGGCGCGCGATGGTTGCGCCCTGGCGCACGATGATTGCGCCCTGGCGCGCAATGATTGTGCCCTGGCACACATCAATAGGGTTTTTGGCTTTTGGAAGTGGCTTAGGCTAGGTTAGGTTCAAGGGTTTTTCAAACACTCAAAGCTCAAACACTCGACATTCCCGGGGTGTTCTTGATCCATTTCATCATTGGGGAATCAAAAACCGTAAGTAAACTAATCTGGAAGCCCAGATTGGGGTGTCTACAGTGGCCAGAACTCCGCGTGTCGGCGGGAGTTTGCTCTTTGGAGTGGCGTCCTCACCGGCGAAGGAAAATCACTTTGTGTTTTTGCTTCGTGGTTTCGCCGGCGATTTGGCTTTTGGATTACTGTATTGGGGAAGACAGATTTCTCTGTGCTGCTTTGATCACTTCGTTTAGGGTTTTGATTCTCGAAGGGAATTGTTTGTCTGGATGCATACTCCACGTGTCCCGACCCTACCTTTGAGTATGTGGCGGTGTGAAGAGGTCCCTGCTCTCAGGCTTCAATTAGTCCTTCCGATTATTCCTGTTGTACCCTTTCGGGGTTTTGATTGAAATCTGTAGATGCCGTATGGCGTTTTTAATTATGAATGACTTTCGAGCTGATAAAAAAAATATATTTTGAATGTTTTTGTGCACATTGATGATCTTCCTTTAATTTAGTCCCTATTAATTTTTTATAGTAGTAATTAATGCTCATTTCATCTTTACTTTGTTGACATAAATTGTCATTTGATAGTCGGCTTTTGCAGAGGATTTTTTGGTAGCATTGACGTCGTTTTGAATAAATATCAGGAGAAGTCAACTTGGACTTTTTAGGGGGCGCGCAATAAGATGATCAATGGGGTGATTGGTTTAGTTTTTAGAATTTGTTGCATCGTACGTTGTTCTTCCCTCAATCTCATGGACCACTTATCATCCTTATTTTGTTGTTTCTCTTGCCCCATTTTCAGGTTTCAGAGAGATGAACCCTAATGGAATACAATATAGGAGTAGCATTTTGGTTTAGTGTTTTGCAACTGTGTAAGATTTGTGTAAAATGATCTTATTCTTTTATCTCTAATTTTGTCGTTTCTTATTTATGCCTTGATAGCAGCAAGGGGTGAGTGATTGATAAGTTATTGAGATTGAATGTGATTCAACAATGCAAGGGCTGAATAAATTCTTTGGGTTGAGATTTAATTGGTTATTGCATATATATATATATATGTTGTCACTCCTAAATTTTTAGGAACGTAATTTGTGTCCAATGCGGTCTTGGTTGGAGTTGCATTATCGTGGAGAGAGTACTTTTAGGCATCTTCGATTCCACATGCAAATTTTTTATTGGCAAGGTGAATAGGCATGAAGGGTTGTTTACTGGTGGAATAATTCAGTCATCAATCTCAAGAGTCATGACTGAAAGGGTGTATGGTAGAAAATCTATTCCCCGGGTTTACTATTGGGTTTCTGTTCCGTTTTTATATTTTCATCGTTGTTTTGAATAGGGAAATGATTCATGATAACTCTGAATTTTTTGAGGTTTTATGCACATTTGATTTTTTGCATGCAAAATTTAGGGATTAGTAAATTATTTTTTCTTTATTTACTGAATCAAGTTATCGAGATCAATGAGTATGCTTGCTATTTTTTTCGTAGTTGGAACTTGGAATCGTTGGACAGGGGGTTGAGATATTTTGCATGTGAGCCCATTTTTGATTTGCGTGTCTTGGATGTTTGAGTCGTGCCTTCAGGCAAGGGAATGCACAAGTAATACTACATCTCATAAGCCTGATCTTACTATGTTTTAGATTACATTTACTTTAAACGAATGGAAAAATCACAAATCCATATCATTTCATTCTATGTAAAAATTATATGTAACTTCGTATTTCAATAGAAAACCTCAAAATGTATAAAATCCATTGCTTTGATTCAGGAAAGTTTTCATTGGGGCGTTTGGTAACCTTTTTGTTTTTAGTTTTCAATTTTTGGTTTCTACTTTTTTAGAGTTTTTGTAAATTATGGAAACTACAAAAAGGTGTTTTCTCCAGTTTTTTTTTTTTTTTGAGAAACACAAATATTACCAAACATATTTCTTGTTTTTGTTTTTATGAAAACATAAACCTGTTTCTACTTCTAGTTTCTTAAAAACAAAAAATTGAAAACTGAAAAGATTACCAAACGCAAAGGTTCTTTTTTTTTTTTTTTTTGTCATTCGTTAAACTTAATCTACTCTATCCTAGCGACTTGGAGAGGAAGACAGATGCGTACGGAATCGAACTCAAGTGCATGGAAGTATAAATGGAGTGTTTTATTTTTTTGTTTTCTCTGGCCAGTTTCAGCCCTTTTTCTCCAGCTGTTTTTTCAGTCCGGTCAGGGTTTCCCCCAGATCCGAAGGGTGCGGTAGTGGGCAAATAACTTTGCGTCCAATTTTTTTTTGTGTTTGGTTTGGTTGGTTGCCTCTGATCAGTGGTCTGCCCTGCGTGGCTTCGGAGCTGCGTTGGACTGTCAACGGTTGCCCTTCCGTGGCCAGAACTCCGCGTGTCGGCGGGAGTTTGCTCTTTAGAGTGGCGTCCTCACCGGCGAAGGAAAATCACTTTGTGTTTTTGCTTCGTGGTTTCGCCGGCGATTTGGCTTTTGGATTACTGTATTGGGGAAGACAGATTTCTCTGTGCTGCTTTGATCACTTCGTTTAGGGTTTTGATTCTCGAAGGGAATTGTTTGTCGGGATGCATACTCCACGTGTCCCGACCCTGCCTTTGAGTATGTGGCGGTGTGAAGAGGTCCCTGCTCTCAGGCTTCAATTAGTCCTTCCGATTATTCCTGTTGTACCCTTTCGGAGTTTTGATTGAAATCTGTAGATGCCGTATGGCGTTTTTAATTACGAATGACTTTCGAGCGGATAAAAAAAATGTATTTTGAATGTTGTTGTGCACATTGATGATCTTCCTTTAATTTAGTCCCTATTAATTTTTTATAGTAGTAATTAATGCTCATTTCATCTTTACTTTGTTGACATAAATTGTCATTTGATAGTCGGCTTTTGCAGAGGATTTTTTGGTAGCATTGACGTCGTTTTGAATAAATATCAGGAGAAGTCAACTTGGACTTTTTAGGGGGCGCGCAATAAGATGATCGATGGGGTGATTGGTTTAGTTTTTAGAATTTGTTGCATCGTACGTTGTTCTTCCCTCAATCTCACGGACCACTTATCATCCTTATTTTGTTGTTTCTCTTGCCCCATTTTCAGGTTTCAGTGAGATGAACCCTAATGGAATACAATATAGGAGTAGCATTTTGGTTTAGTGTTTTGCAACTGTGTAAGATTTGTGTAAAATGATCTTTTTCTTTTATCTCTAATTTTGTCGTTTCTTATTTATGCCTTGATAGCAGCAAGGGGTGAGTGATTGATAAGCTATTGAGATTGAATGTGATTCAACAATGCAAGGGCTGAATAAATTCTTTGGGTTGAGATTTAATTGGTTTTTGCATATATATATATATATATATGTTGTCACTCCTAAATTTTTAGGAACGTAATTTGTGTCCAATGCAGTCTTGGTTGGAGTTGCATTATCGTGGAGAGAGTACTTTTAGGCATCTTCGATTCCACATGCAAATTTTTTATTGGCAAGGTGAATAGGCATGAAGGGTTGTTTACTGGTGGAATAATTCAGTCATCAGTCTCATGAGTCATGACTGAAAGGGTGTATGGTAGAAAATCTATTCCCCGGGTTTACTATTGGGTTTCTGTTGCGTTTTTATATTTTCATCTTTGTTTTGAATAGGGAAATGATTCATGATAACTCTGAATTTTTTGAGGTTTTATGCACATTTGATTTTTTGCATGCGAAATTTAGGGATTAGTAAATTATTTTTTCTTTATTTACTGAATTAAGTTATCGAGATCAATGAGTATGCTTGCTATTTTTTTCATAGTTGGAACTTGGAATCGTTGGACAGGGGGTTGAGATATTTTGCATGTGAGCCCATTTTTGATTTGCGTGTCTTGGATGTTTGAGTCGTGCCTTCAGGCAAGGGAATGCACAAGTAATACTACATCTCATAAGCCTGATCTTACTATGTTTTAGATTACATTTACTTTAAACGAATGGAAAAATCACAAATCCATATCATTTCATTCTATGTAAAAATTATATGTAACTTCGTATTTCAATAGAAAACCTCAAAATGTATAAAATCCATTGCTTTGATTCAAGAAAGTTTTCAATGGGGCGTTTGGTAACCTTTTTGTTTTTAGTTTTCAATTTTTGGTTTCTACTTTTTTAGAGTTTTTTTAAATTATGGAAACTAAAAAAAGGTGTTTTCTCCAGTTTTTTTTTTTTTTTGAGAAACACAAATATTACCAAACATATTTCTTGTTTTTGTTTTTATGAAAACATAAACCTGTTTCTACTTCTAGTTTCTTAAAAACAAAAAATTGAAAACTGAAAAGATAACCAAACGCAAAGGTTCTTTTTTTTTTTTTTGTCATTCGTTAAACTTAATCTACTCTATCCTAGCGACTTGGAGAGGAAGACAGATGCGTACGGAATCGAACTCAAGTGCATGGAAGTATAAATGGAGTGTTTTATTTTTTTGTTTTCTCTGGCCAGTTTCAGCCCTTTTTCTCCAGCTGTTTTTTCAGTCCGGTCAGGGTTTCCCCCAGATCCGAAGGGTGCGGTAGTGGGCAAATAACTTTGCGTCCAATTTTTTTTGTGTTTGGTTTGGTTGGTTGCCTCTGATCAGTGGTCTGCCCAGCGTGGCTTCGGAGCTGCGTTGGATTGTCAACGGTTGCCCTTCCGTGGCCAGAACTCCGCGTGTCGGCGGGAGTTTGCTCTTTGGAGTGGCGTCCTCACCGGCGAAGGAAAATCACTTTGTGTTTTTGCTTCGTGGTTTCGCCGGCGATTTGGCTTTTGGATTACTGTATTGGGGAAGACAGATTTCTCTGTGCTGCTTTGATCACTTCGTTTAGGGTTTTGATTCTCGAAGGGAATTGTTTGTCGGGATGCATACTCCACGTGTCCCGACCCTGCCTTTGAGTATGTGGCGGTGTGAAGAGGTCCCTGCTCTCAGGCTTCAATTAGTCCTTCCGATTATTCCTGTTGTACCCTTTCGGAGTTTTGATTGAAATCTGTAGATGCCGTATGGCGTTTTTAATTATGAATGACTTTCGAGCGGATAAAAAAAATGTATTTTGAATTTTGTTGTGCACATTGATGATCTTCCTTTAATTTAGTCCCTATTAATTTTTTATAGTAGTAATTAATGCTCATTTCATCTTTACTTTGTTGACATAAATTGTCATTTGATAGTCGGCTTTTGCAGAGGATTTTTTGGTAGCATTGACGTCGTTTTGAATAAATATCAGGAGAAGTCAACTTGGACTTTTTAGGGGGCGCGCAATAAGATGATCAATGGGGTGGTTGGTTTAGTTTTTAGAATTTGTTGCATCGTACGTTGTTCTTCCCTCAATCTCACGGACCACTTATCATCCTTATTTTGTTGTTTCTCTTGCCCCATTTTCAGGTTTCAGAGAGATGAACCCTAATGGAATACAATATAGGAGTAGCATTTTGGTTTAGTGTTTTGCAACTGTGTAAGATTTGTGTAAAATGATCTTTTTCTTTTATCTCTAATTTTGTCGTTTCTTATTTATGCCTTGATAGCAGCAAGGGGTGAGTGATTGATAAGTTATTGAGATTGAATGTGATTCAACAATGCAAGGGCTGAATAAATTCTTTGGGTTGAGATTTAATTGGTTATTGCATATATATATATATATATATATATATATATATATATATATATATATATATATATATATATATATATATATATATATATATATATATATATATATGTTGTCACTCCTAAATTTTTAGGAACGTAATTTGTGTCCAATGCGGTCTTGGTTGGATTTGCATTATCGTGGAGAGAGTACTTTTAGGCATCTTCGATTCCACATGCAAATTTTTTATTGGCAAGGTGAAAAGGCATGAAGGGTTGTTTACTGGTGGAATAATTTAGTCATCAGTCTCATGAGTCATGACTGAAAGGGTGTATGGTAGAAAATCTATTCCCCGGGTTTACTACTGGGTTTGTCTTGCGTTTTTATATTTTCATCGTTGTTTTGAAAAGGGAAATGATTCATGATAACTCTTAAATTTTTTGAGGTTTTATGCACATTTGATTTTCTGCATGCGAAATTTAGGGATTTGTAAAATATTTTTTCTTTATTTACTGAATCAAGTTATCGAGATCAATGAGTATGCTTGCTATTTTTTTCGTAGCTGGAACTTGGAATCGTTGGACAAGGGGTTGAGATATTTTGCATGTGAGCCCATTTTTGATTTGCGTGTTTTGGATGTTTTAGATTACATTTATACTTTAAACGAATGGAAAAATCACAAATCCATATGATTTCATTCTATGTAAAAATTATATGTAACTTCGTATTTCAGTAGAAAACCTCAAAATGTATAAAATCCGTTGCTTTGATTCAAGAAAGTTTTCAATTTAGGTTCATTCTTTTTTTTCTTTTTTTTGTCGTTTAACTCCTGGGGAGGAAGACAGATGCGTACAGAATCAAACTCATGTGCATGGAAGTATAAATGGGGTTTTTTTTGCTTAGTATTTCAACACCTATGCACATGTATATAGATCTTTTATCTTTCCAGCAATTTTTACATTGATGATGCGTTGGAGGGACCGTTTCTTATTTTGTAAGGAAAAATGACTTCACAAAATGAAATTTCCGAAAAAAAGAAACCTTACTGGACTTGATGATGGAGATCATTTACCAAATTACGACTTTGTGGATGGGAGAATAGAAGAAGGATGATACCAAAAATCCGGCCGGCAGCTTTTATTTTCAACAATAACAATCGAAATGTACATCAAATGAATAAATCAGATCAAAGTCTGCATGAATAAAAGATAACTACGAGACCAATCCGGCTGCGACAATAACAATCGAAATATACATGAAATGAATAAAATCCGATCCTAAGACTGTGTAAAAATGTAGTCTATAGTCTGTCAATCCCCTTTAGAAGCAAGCGTCCAGCACACAGCAGCAGCAAAGGGCAGCACAACTGCACAACACAACAGAGCATAAACGAACATAATGGTATTAGTAATTGGATTGTTAATTGAGATGTGCATCTATACGTTACAAGAAAAGAGTGGATAGAAAATTAACAGGCAAGTTAGATTCCGTTCTGCTAAGATATTCTTATTTTTTATGTACTTATTTTCAAATCATTCTCTCACAAATTCACATACATCACCTAAAAATTCAAAAAATAAGTGTTTCGCGGGACGGAGCCATATATATCCAAAAAATTTCAATTGGCGTTATGGTCACCACATCTAAAATAAATCTAACCCACAAATTGATTTTTCCAAATAACTTTGGGTGTCAGAGAGAGAGGGAGAGGGGCTAACCATCCTTTCCAGAAGCCATCACCCCTGGCTTGAGTTTTCCCCGGAGTAGGGAAATTATTGGTTTGAGATTGGCTGTCTTTCATTGGATAACCCATCGGCGGAGGAACCACGTATGGACCAGAGTACGCAGCAGTGCTAGGTGGAAGAGGTGGAGGATATGCCGCTGCAAAGTTAATCAAGAAACCAAGAATTAATAAACCAGCAGTTTTTAATGGAGTTTAAAAGCAATGAAAAACAAGAAACTATCTTTCACAAAAACAAAAATAGGGACAATAATTAAAGAAGATGTAAAATTACCTTGGGACTGGTTTTGATTATTGTAGTGATTCATCTTGAAGACAAGAACCCAATAGAGAGAGAGAGAGAGAGATGCAGGGGAAGAGAGAGAGAGAGAGAGAGAGAGATGCAGGGGATGTTGAATTGTAGTATTATAAGTTGGGAGATGTAGGGGATGATAAGAAGAAGGGTTGATGGAGATGAAAGATGACCTTGGGGGGGTTATATATAGGAATTAGATATAAAGGGCTTTTGGAAGTACTCCTATCCTATTTGGGTAGAGAGAGAGAAAGAGAGAGAGGGACGTACTCCTATTTGGGTATAGAGAGAGAGAGAGAGAGAGAGAGAGAGAGAGAGAGAGAGAGAGAGAAACGGCGTGGAGTAGTTGAAAGGGGTTTTGGTTGCTTAGTAGATGAGCCTACCGGAGGCGGCGACACCGCGTGGTCGTGGGAAAACGAAATACACGCATTCTCAACTGCAACTATAAGAGCATCTCCAACCCATACTCTATTCCTCCATTTGAAAGTATAAAACTCCTCCAACCCATCCTCTCAAGCCTCCTCTATTTGAGAGGATGGGATTTTGATCCTCCATATTTAAAGGATGGGAGAAAATATGGAGGATCTCCTCCATAACACTATTCACCTTTTAAAATGGCATTTGTATCCTTAGAGCATCTTCAACCCATGCTCTATTCCTCAATTTGAGAGTATGGAACTCCTTCAACCCATCCTTTCAAGCCTCCTCTATTTTAGAGGGAAAAATAGAGGGTTTGTGGTTGGAGTAAATAGGAATAGTGATTTCCTCTAAAATCACTTTATGAATAAAATAGAGTATTTTGATACTCTCAAATAGAGTATTGGATTGGAGATGCTCTAAACAGGGCTACCTATTAATACGATCAAATCCAACAGGGTTTAATAGGATTTTTACGCTATCGAATGTTACATTAACATGATCTTCCTAATAGCCACAGGATTAATATTCGAACAAAATACTACTCCCGTCCCAATTTAAATATCCTCCTCGGGAAATCGAGCTTTTTAAGAAGTCAAATTTTTTGTTTTAAATTTTCAAAATTAACCTTAAAACGTACTGTGAAAAACTGATACTTAAAGATTGTATAAGGTTGGTCGAGATTCATGAATCCGTTGGACACTTGGCAAGACTTGATTTGTTAAATTTAAAAGATTGCAGCAATCTGTGGAAGCTTCCAAGAAGTATTGTTATGCTAAAATCTTTGGAAACACTTGAAATCTCTGGTTGCTCAAATCTTGAGAATTTGCTAGCTGAGATGGTGAATATGATTCTCTAACAGTGCTACGAGCCAAAAATGTTACTGGCATAACTCGATCACCCGCTACAATTCAAAATGTCAAAGCCTGGTATTCGATCATTTGGCTTTCGCCATTGAAGCCGAAAAGAAATCCAGATACTTGGTGGGCATCTTCTTTGCCTCGGTTCTTAGTTAAACTGAATCTTGAGAACTGCAATCTATCAGACGATGCTTTCTCTACAGAGGGCTTTTGGAAGTACTCCTATCCTATTTGGGTTTATAGAGAGAGAGACGGCGTGGAGAAGTTGAAAGGGGTTTTGGTTGCTTAGTAGATAGTCTACCGAAGGCGGCGACACCGCGTGGTCGTGGGAAAACGAAATACACGCATTCTCAAACTGCAACTATAAAGAGGGGTATTAATACGATCAAATCCAACAGGGTTTAATAGGATATTTACACTATCTAATGTTACATTACATTATCTTCCTAATAGCCATAGGATTAATATTCGAACAAAATACTACTCTCGTCCCAATTTACATGTCCTCTACGGAAAAACGAGTTTTTTAAGAAGTCAAATTTTTTGTTTTAAATTTCCAAAATTAACCTTAAAACGTACTATGAAGTTAATTAATCCGTATATGTATTTAAATTTCTTATTTCTTTCAATATGAATATCAAAAACTACGTTAACATAACATGGATCTTATTTGAAAAAGATCTCACTTGGTTTTATTATACATAGTTTTCAAAATTATGAAAAATATTATATATTGAAAGATGTTGTCAATCTAATAACAAAGATACAAATACCGAAATTTGTCAAATTAATTAGTAAGGAAATGGTACTTTTGAGGGGTATAAAATTGAAAATTTGGCATTCTTTGATGGTTATTTTTAAAAAGTGGACACTTAAGTTAGGATATCTCAAAATAAAAACATGAACACTTAAAATAGGACAGATGAGATATCAAATTTATGATTGTTCATAGTACTACTTTTGGAATTAATAAACATAGAAGGAAGATAAGTTGCAAAACATATATAGTACATATCATATTCACATGTTGGGTGCGGTGGGGTCAAACTAATCTTTTTGTAAATGATCAAGCATCTAACCTGAAGGAGTTTGGCTAAATGGGCATAAGCAAATTAAAAAATGTTTGTCCTCCACAAGGTCACATATTCAAATCTCATAGAGACCAAACATATCAAACATTGGAGCTACGTTCAAAATTAATCGAGGTGCGCAAGTTGGTTTGAACATCCAATTATTAAAAAAAGAAAACGGATTAAGCATCATCCACGAATATAGGTAACAAAGACAGAAGGTGTGTGAAATAGGGACGCACATAGGCCCAATGTACGTGCACTCCTACGCCCCATTTGTCAGACAGATAAGATTTTGAGTGGATAAGAGATGGATATGTTATAAGGAGGGTTAAGTTAAGGAGGGGATTAGCTTATACTTTGTTTGAATAGTAGTTGACATGGGTGAAAATTACTTGATTACCCTCATTAAATCATTGAATTGAGAATACAAAAAGAAGAAGAAGAAGGGGTAAATGGGTCTTTTTCCCACCCAGATAAGCTAATCCTAGGATAGGTGTGGAAGAAGATAAGACCCTTGGAAGGGGATAAGCTCTCCCCTCCATTCTCCCCCTCTTTTATCCCATTAACAAACCCCTTCTTCCTTGGAGGCGGGGGACTGTTGTCCCAAGGGGACAGCAGCGCGCTGTTGTGCCCTGTTTTGGGGCCCACTCAGGTCTCGCTCCGATAATCGGAAGCATTCACTTTGTAGAGCTCGTCAAGTAGAACAACTATGCAAAAAATCAGCTTAATTGGATATCATTAAGTGCCTGATCGGAACCCATATAACTAAAGGTCCATGGGTTACAGTGGATTTGATCCAGTGTTTCGGATCCATTCTTTTCAAGATAAAAAGGTTCCGATCAGGTACTTAATGATATCCAATTAATCTGATTTTTTGCACAGTTGTTCTACTCGACGAGCTCTACAAAGTGAACGCTTCTGATCATCGGAGTGAGACCGGAGTGGGCCCAAAAACCGAGCACAACAGCGCGCTTGGGACAGCAGCCCCCCGCTTCCCTTCTTCCTTCTCCCATTCCCTCCCTAATCCCCCAAGTCGCTAGTGCGGAATAGAAGTTCTTAATTTTGATGAAAAGGAATACACCTTAATTTGTGTCTAATTAGTCAATTGCGGTTCATTGAAATAATTTTTTAAACTTTCCTAAATAACCTACTCATTTTTTATTTGACTTGTTAATAACTCTGTACAAGATTTGTATACTACGTTTTTGGAACATAGGTCGTAGTAATTAAGTCAAAAGAAAATTTCAAATAAAAAGAAAAAATCTATGTTATTGGAGGATACAAAGTCATGCTTTGAAGGAAAGGAAAAATAAGATATCGGAGATTCTAAGAGAAAATTTGATTGGGTTTTATTGAAGACACACACCGAAGATTTTGTTTTTCACAAGTTGGAAATAATATTGACAATTTATTGTTTGGGTAGATGTTACTAAGTTTTCAGGATCGATTCAATCGACGGGGATCGATGGCAGAATCGACGGGTAATTGTGTTTTGAGTTGCTGGAATGTGGTTGTGGAAAGTGGAGTTTGGTTCCTTGCCGTGTTTCAGGACTTCTCTGGAAACAAACAATGAAGTGGATGGATTATGGGAGAAGAGTAATAAAAAGCGGGCTTTATTAAACTTCAAAGTAGAAGAACAAACGATAAAGATTATCGTATGAACGATTACAAGTTAAAACTACTCCTAGAAAAGAAAAGATAAAGGACTGATTGGCGTTGTTTGTGTGTCCTTGAAATTGCTACTAACTTGTACTTAAATAGGCCTCCTTCAATTTGAATTTGGATCTTCCCTCCACAATGGCGGTTGAGCCTCTTTTCAAATTCTCTAGCAAATAATTTCCCCGAATAGTAAGGCAACCACTTCTGAAAAAACTGCCTCTTTGAACACGACCTGATCTTTTGATCGTGGGATCACTAAATGAACTCCCTTCTGACACTTGTTGCTTCATAGACGGAAAGAACAAACCAAGTAACAAAAGAACTAGTTAAATATTAATCGATCGACGGGCAATTAGTCTTTAAAAACTTCATCATAGTTTCATCAATATTAATCACGTCATTCAACTCAACCATACTTTATTATGGTAAACCCAAGTCATCCTTCATTTTTTCAATCATGCCCTTGCCACGTTTCGCCCAATCGACGGGCGAAAGAAAATCACAGATATGGAGCAAACAATGCCCCTCTTATTCATTTGGGTGAAGTGCTAACGTAACCCAAGTGAATAATTTAACTAGTTTTAAATCACCCCTCTGTCGATATCGACGGGTGATAACCTTTTACGGTGTAAACATTTGCCCCCAACTCTCGAAGAGTTTTAGATAAATTTTACACCAATCTTTTCATTTTTCGACTGAACAAAGCCTTCAAGGCTTAATTCCGCTGCTGAAAACCATGTATTGGCTTTGCCACTGTCGAGCCGTCGATCACTATTGGACAATACTGCCTCCGTCGATTAGTTTCCTTCAACTATAATTCCCACTGAAGAAAAACAGGAAATACGGAAACATGGTCGAGGCACGTCATAGACATACTATTAGGCTTCAACTTCTTTAGCCTTGTCCATTATCGACATAGGAATATTTCAATCGACGGGAATAAAAAAACCATGGACAACTGGGGTCTAATTACAGAGTTTAATAACATATGGATTGAATATGTGTAGTCAACGTAGCCTATATACAAGTCCACTGATGTTGAGAATCTGTAATTATCATATCCATGCATGAACCCAAAACAGATGTGATTCACTAGAAACCGAAAAACTCTAGTCGAATACTTTCACGACCCGACTTGCTTTGAGTTTCAATTTTCGAGCCACTTTTATAATTGGCTCTTCTAAAGATGAGTTTGCCCCCCATGCAAACTCAATATCAAAAGAGGGCTAATTTTTAACCCGTATAGATGGAATGGAGGGATTATTTTCTATCTCGACCATTCGTGGTCTAAATTAAAAACTCCAATTGAATTATTTTCGTGACTCGACTTGCTTTGAGTTTCAACGCCAAAGCCACTTTCTTTGCATAATTTGGCTTTCTAAAGATGAGTTTGCCCCCCAAGTTCATTTGGCCAAACCAAATAATACCGGTGCTAGAAGCCTTGTCCGTTATCAACACAAGGATTTTCCAATCGACAGGGATCAAAACCTGCATCCATGGGCAAACAAATTGATTTCTTTTTCTGTCGATATCCAAACAAATTGGGTAAAGTTTGTCTGCCTTGGGTAACTGGAAAATTCAGCGCAAAAGGCATCAACATATTGGTTTTACTTTACTGCCATTGGTTGTTGTAAGGCCAATTTCCTTCCAAAACCAACACGTATCAGTGCATTGGTCCTTTTGGTGGCCATAATCTTCGACAAATGGCTTAATTTGGCCAAACGAAGTGTATGGGTACCGGATCCATTTAGTTTGTTTGGCCTTCTCATTAATCGACAGAGATTTTTTAAGAATTGTTCCAAAAATTGGCCAACAAATGGCCGGCCTTCTTTGAAAAATTAACTGTTCAAACCTTCCATGAAAGGCTGAATGCTTCAACATCTCAAGCCATTTTGTTTTAACAATTTGGCTTTCTAAAGATAAGTTTGCCCCTCATGCAAATTCAATATAAAAAAGAGGGGTATTTCATTTCATAATTTGGCGAAGCATGTTATGATTTCGTGTAAAAATCTGGAACGAAATTAGCCATTGACCTTTATTTGGCCAAAATATGAGTAACCGCCATTTCATTATTGGCTTTTGTTTCTCCTCCACATCCTTAAACAATATGGATGTGTGTATAAATATAAGCCAATATTATTTTGTTTTATCGGAAAACAAACTGTTCAAAAGAGGAACTTGAAGAATCTTTTGCCTCATTCAAAGGCAAGAGGCAAAGACAAAATTGATTACACGAAGCAAATAGTCATAGTGCCTCTGTTGAAATTTTCAACGCAAGATTGGAAACAGTTTTGGTTCTTTTCTGATATAAACCACTGAGAATTAGCCAACGAATGGTTTTTCTTTGCATAAATAAATTGTCAAGCCTTGCAAGGCTTTTATTAATATTTGATCTTGCTTCTTCCAGAGATCATTCATATATGCAAACAGACTCAAGAATTGGCCAATATAGCCATTAGCCATTTCTGTCGGTTCTTTTTCTTTTTCTAGAAGATTCAAGAGTTGGCCAACATATGGTCATTATTCCATTTTCGCAAAATGTTCAAGCCTTACACACAAGGCTTTCATTTCCACATTTGATTTTTTGCCATCACTTCCAATTTAGGGATGGTGCGGATAAAACTGTGGCCAATTTGGCCACTTATATTTGCCCAAAATTGTAGAAAAGCAATGAACATTATCTACACCTCTTAACCAAAATTGGGCATATTTCAACCAAAACCAATATAGATACCAATACAGATGGCTTCTGAAAAATCCATACCTCTTACGAATGCCGTTAATCAACAATTGAACAAATAATTTAGGGGCCTTTGTGGTTAACGTGTAGTGTGCCATAGGAGGCACATATTGGCTTTGACTAATACCAAATCTAGGTGGTACATTGAATCCAATGGGAATGTTTCCATTTTGTCCATTACCACATCAACTTCCAATTCCATTATTTCCACTAGTATTTGGAACTGGTTGATAGCTTTGTCCAGGATGGACATTCACATTAACTGGCACTTCAACTGTTGGTTGAGTTGTTTGATTTTGCGCCATTGCAGTTTTATACATAGCCATCAATGTCTTGGCTATCTCACTCTCTGGATTATTCAAAACCCTTGCAAATTGTTGAATCAAATCTGATTCAATATCCGAGCCATTTGGTTGGCCATCCTCCAGAATCCTTTGATTTGGATTCACTGCATTCATCTCACTAATATCATTTCCACCATTAGAATTGGCATTACTGCCATCCGTTGGCGATCTAGTCTTTGGTGCCATCGCTCACTTCCAAATTAGTAAGAGCCCTCCTTCTAGCGCCAAAAATTGTTACTAAGTTTTCAGGATCGATTCAATCGACGGGGATCGATGGCAGAATCGACGGGTAATTGTGTTTTGAGTTGCTGGAATGTGGTTGTGGAAAGTGGAGTTTGGTTCCTTGCCGTGTTTCAGGACTTCTCTGGAAACAAACAATGAAGTGGATGGATTATGGGAGAAGAGTAATAAAAAGCGGGCTTTATTAAACTTCAAAGTAGAAGAACAAACGATAAAGATTATCGTATGAACGATTACAAGTTAAAACTACTCCTAGAAAAGAAAAGATAAAGGCCTGATTGGCGTTGTTTGTGTGTCCTTGAAATTGCTACTAACTTGTACTTAAATAGGCCTCCTTCAATTTGAATTTGGATCTTCCCTCCACAATGGCGGTTGAGCCTCTTTTCAAATTCTCTAGCAAATAATTTCCCCGAATAGTAAGGCAACCACTTCTGAAAAAACTGCCTCTTTGAACACGACCTGATCTTTTGATCGTGGGATCACTAAATGAACTCCCTTCTGACACTTGTTGCTTCATAGACGGAAAGAACAAACCAAGTAACAAAAGAACTAGTTAAATAATAATCGATCGACGGGCAATTAGTCTTTAAAAACTTCATCATAGTTTCATCAATATTAATCAAGTCATTCAACTCAACCATACTTTATTATGGTAAACCCAAGTCATCCTTCATTTTTTCAATCATGCCCTTGCCACGTTTCGCCCAATCGACGGGCGAAAGAAAATCACAGATATGGAGCAAACAGTAGAGGATCCACAAAATGAGTGAGTTAGTTCTACAAAGATTTGAGCGTGCACGTACAAGTGTCTACGAAGATTTGAGCGTGCTCAAGTGTCTCCAAAGTGACTTATCATTATGACAAATTAAGATCATCTCATGTGAAATTTCGTCACGTGATTTCTCAGGTGATGCAAAATGGGATCAACCACGAGTTCATTTGACGATTTGTACAGTTCATTTTGTAAGTCTCGATTAGGTTAATGTCCGTGCAAAAAATTCAAATTCATTGGATATCGTTATTCACTTGAACGAATCATATTGTCACAAGAGAAATATACAAGTAGAAGACTCTAACCTTTTATTCCTTTTGAGACAAATACCATTAAGACTAAACTTTCACTAGTGATCACCTATAAACTTGATGTTTTGGCATGGACATTAAACACATTGAGACCTACTACATAAATGGCGTGCATCGTAAAATGAGAACATAATGATTCCTGTTTTGCATCACATGAGAATTGAGAAACCACGTGAGAAATCATCACAGGGGAAGATCTTGGCTCACTAATGCAACATCATTACCAATATTCAACGATAACATGTACTCCCTCCGTCCCAAATTAGATGTCAATCTTTGATATCCGTACCAATTTCAACTCCTTATATCTTTCAACATGGATCTCAAAAAATATGTAATATGGATCTTGTTTGATAGTTCTCGATTAATTCTATTATACAAAGTTTTCAAACTCATGAAAAACATTATAGATTGAAAGATATAAGCAATGAAAAATGACACGGATTTTAAAAATTGTCATTATTTTTGGGACGGAGGGAGTAACATCCTTTAGTTTTTACAGAAACAAAAACCCTATAAAGGATGCAAGAACATTACCAACATATGTGTTGATGACATGTATCTCCTCTACAAATTCTTCATGTTCAACCATATAATAGTATTGGGTACGCATATATTCCATTCATCTCATAATTTTAATCTATTGTAAAACATCGCACTGTTTTTCAGATGAAAAATAAAGTAATTTCATGTGTAAAAATTTTACTTTGTTTTCACGAGCTAAATGAGATGTTTAAATTGATGTTTTTACAATTAAAAATATAGCCACAAAATTAATTTAGTAGTATTTAAAGTATCCTAATCTCTTTAATAACAATTAAAAAATTATGAAAACGCAGAGAATATATTTTGTGACATGTCACTCGCCAGTAAAAAAATCTCATATGAAAAGAATTGGACCAAACCTCTCTCATCATTTGAAACTCATACGTCACTAATCAATAGACTCAAAACAAATAGAGCAATCCTAGGAAGGGACCAATTCCTCCACGTACTCCATCTCTTCATACCCTCCATACTCTTCTTATGGCTCTCACTCCCAAGTTGACATCGAGAATCGAAACTGTTCATCTCGTAGAACTTGCAGTTAACTACGTCTAGGAAAAAAAATTAAACTTATCGGACATTTATAAACCTGTATACAAATCATGTTTTTGTTTCAGACATTGAACAAGTTAAGTTTATATTCGCATAGCTTTCCATTTTGCAATTTGAAAAATACATTTATTAATGTTCTATAAATCTGAATTTTTTTTTTAAAAAGGACTTAGATAACTGTAGATTTTGCGAGATGAACAGTTTCAACATTGGCTTGGGAGTACTGGACGCCACAAGGGGAATATGGAGAGATGGAGAGTATGGAGCGGAATTGATCCCTCCTAGGACCACAACTATAACATACAACTCAAGACATAACTATATCTAGAACTGCTCGATATACATGTGGTCCCTTATACATCATTCTGCTCCAAACAATTTTAGACTTTTTTTTGTCACTCTCCTTCTTTATAACCGCATTTCTATACTCTGACAACGTTATAAATTTTCATCGCATAAAGACAAAAACGGCGTATGGTTACAGAGAAAGAGGGTGTGAAAATCACTACCCCATACCATAGAAAATTATCGGGAAAATTACCGGAAAGAGGAGGGCCATGGCCTTATTTACCACTTCAATGGTCTTGAGTTTCCAAATCACCAATACATGGTATCTCCTATTTTAATCACAAATACATGGTAACCATGTTAAGAATGGACCATCCTACCCTTCTATTAGACGACGTCGTATTCTATTACTACTCATAATCCCCTCTTTCCTCCCTTCTTCTTCTCTCTCCAGTAGTACGCTCTCTCTCCATCCTCTATCTAGGGTTTGCTCCTCTCCAACTTCCATCCCCTAGTCGACTTCATCCTTCTACCGGAGACGCTACCTTCTTGTCCATTTCAATCGTTCATGCTTCGTCAGAAACGGTTCCGACCCAATCGTCATAAGGTAAGCTATCTAAATCTGATAAAATGGACTATGCTAATCACAAGATGGTGATTGATTCAACCTAATAAAGCTTTTGTCCTTTTCATTTCTTTTCGATTCAACCGAATACTGTTTGTGAGTCTTGTGACTAACAATGTTGGTACATGTGGTTGATATGAAGTAGGTAATCGGCATGAGAACAATTATATTTAGAGCTGCTCGTACCGAAAAGTACTCTTGGTTGTTTTTGTTCTACATATATCACTGCTCATAATATGCCCCCCATGCTACCTAAATAGTTGAAAATTTGAAAATCACGAGGGAGGAAGAAGTGGCTGGTTGAATATTTTTTTTTGGCATGCTTAAACTTCTCCATTTTTGGCTTCGTTGCCACGTTTTGCACAGAACTTGTGCTCCTTGCTTGTTGAATTATGAAATCTCTTATTCACTGGAAATCAATTTACTTAATTGCTTTTTGGTTGAGGGATGTGTTTGTATTGCATTGAGATATTTGTGCTCCTACTCCCGTTAGTTCCAATGTACAACAGCTCTGAATCGTTCTACCTAGGTTGTAATTAAATCTCAAGAGATCTCAATCATTCAAAAGAAGAAGCACAGTCCATGTCCATATGGTCATGTGTCCTGTATTTTATGATGCCTTGGTCCCAACCCATATTGTATTTGTTCTATGCTCACACTTGACTTGTTCCTTTTTTTTGTTGAATGGATTGCTTTACCACCGGGCATTTCTTCAACAAAAAGTCATATTCATCGGACTAATTGAAGGTTACTAGTTTCATTGGACTAATTGAAGGTTACTACTTTTGGGGATGCCATGAAAAAGATTGATGAGGTTTTCGTGGTAAATTGGTCGATTTTGGTTAAGCTTCTGATCAACAATTTCTGATTTCTCATGAAAAAATAGAGTAAGGATTGGAGATGGTTAGAAGATTTATTTGGAAATAGCCAAGTAAGGGTTTGCTCTCTCGTCTCAGGTTCAAAACCTTCTAGGTGCAATCAACTCCTTTGGGGCCAGCTTTGTCCCGGCTTTAATTAGGCCCCCAGCTAGTGGACGGTGAGATTGGTCCCCAGATTATTCAAGGTGCGAGTAAATTGGCCCATAGTACCAAGTTATCAAAAAAAAATTATGGGGCCACTAGGATAATTATTTAGCGCCTTTCCTTTGGCTTTATTACTTGTATTCTTGTTAAGAAAGAAAAAACCAAGCTTGCTTCAAAAAAACCTTCTCATTCTTGTTTAGTATTTGCAAAGCTTCCTGCTCCTTTATGTAGTGCAAATGTTGTGGATTATCATGAGTTATTTTAACTATAGCTAAAACTTTCAAACTTCGTCTATCTTAGGATTTATGTGACTAGTTTAGGGATGGATATAATCTCCCAACTACAAGAACACTATTGTAGCTCTGGCCTTCAATAACTTCGGCACATTCCAAAGGGATGCCCCACCGGTTCGCCTGTCTCCAAATTATCCCGAACCTCCTGCTGCTAATCCGCCTAACCCTACGGAAGATGGTGAAGGGTGCTGAGCAGGTACCCTAATTTTTTCTGCTACCTTCTCATTGACTATGGAAAGTCAAGTCACAAGTGTTTATATGTCTGACATAAGTGTATCTGAAAACCAACATGATTGGAGGAATTGAGCCATTGAACAATAAACCTAAGTTTCTGGTCAGTTGCATATTTATCCTTTACAATAGCATTTGGCTTCTGGAATCATTTTGTTGAGCCAGGTTGATTTTCTACATTGGGTTTCTATGTGTGAGTGCCATTGAGTGCAGTTTGCAAACTCTACTTTACTCTTGGGACATGTCAGAGTAAGGATGAATTACTAGTTGGGAACTTGAGGGTTTCTACTCCAGTAAAGTATCACTTAAGTGCTCTGTTCTTTTGATGAGCTAGCTGATGTTAGATGCACTTAAGTTCTCTGTTCTTTTTCTTGATATGTCATGTCCTACGTTACATGTAATTAGGTGCTGAAAATAGAGTTTTGGGGGTGCTGAAACTGTAATTAGGTGATGGAAATGTTGTGTAGTAGCAGGAAACATGGATTCATGTTGTGTCCGTGTCTCGTGTCCTTGTATCGTGTCCATATCTATATCCGTGTCGTGTCCTTGAGCATGCCCGTTTCCAGAAATTAGCAATCAATTGGCTCAGCTGGACACATCACCCATAGAATTATAGCATCCATATTTAGTTTCCCAATTGGCTTAGCATATCCACATAATCAATAGGAAATCCAGCAGCAAAACATAGCGACACTTGTATCAAAAAAGAAACCAAAAATTGAGTATTAGAATTGTTCAAAAAGAAAACCAAGAATCAATGGAAAACCAAATCCTTCATTGAATATGTACCCAAGTCCATGTGTATTGATGGTTTACTTCATCAATCTTTGTTGGATTTTTATGGCCAATTCATGTTCCATTTGTTGTTATCTTGCCTTGCTTTTTTTGTGTACACATTTCTTCTTTTAGTGACTATTTTTCCATTCTTGAAAGAAAGAAGGCATGCCTCCACTTGCCCCAGTTTTGGGAGGAGGCACAAGAGTTGGCAATGTGGTTCAACATTGATACGATGTTCCCATTATATTCTTCTTTGTTTGAGTGCTAGTCATGAACATATCTATTGACACTTGACACTACCTATTTGTGCACTCCGACATCTTTTTATGCTACTAACATTTGCGTTTTTAGGTATGCCTAAACTTATAGATTTTAACTTCCTTGTTAGTGGTTTGGCTTGCTGTCACTTACCCATTTCCATTATTTTTGAATTGCAGGTCTAAGAGTTGAAGGGTGTCAATTTAGTGTTCATCATGCTCAAAGCACTTATTATTTTTTAGTAGAAGGTTTTCTTTTGGCTACAAAGACATTTACATTAGTTTTTTTTTTTTTTTTATCACCACATGTATAGAGTTCTTTTCCAAGTACTTGGACCTTTCAATGCAATTTATGGTGAAGGTGCATTAACATTCTCATTTTTATGATATCGACTTATTAGTTTGTTGATACCAAGGAATGAGTAATCATTGGGACATTTTTTTTTGTTATTTTTGTATGAGTTTTCTATGGAATGGTATTCAAGTTATCACAAAAGTAATAGTGGTGTTAAACATACTGAATGTATTCTTCATAGGACCATCTTTGCAATGGATTGTATCGCATGCTTGGGTTTGTGATTATGTGAATGGTAAAACAGTTCGTATTTATAGGACAAAGATGAGGTATAAAAGAGCATGTCAAAAAATTGAGTGGACTACATTAAGTATTCTAAATGACCAATCTTGTTTTTAACTTAGACCAAGTCATATATTCTGACAGAACTTTGTCTCATTTTATGAGCACATGAGGGTGGAAAGTTAGGGGAAGTCACCTATGAAATTAATGAGACATTTTTAACAGTGGGTAAAGAATGCTATCAAAAGGTTTACCACAACGGGCAAAAAACGCTATAGAAAAGTTTACCACAGCAGGCAAAAAACGCTATAGAAAAGTTTACCAACATTGTTTGAGGTATAAAAAAATAAGTCATAATTATAAGGGACTACGTCAGATATGAATGAGGACTAATATTTCTGTTCACATGGATTAAGTCATATTTTCTGACAAAATCTTGTCCAATATGATTGACTATTTTAATGACAAGTCTAAGGGCACATGAGAATGTTAGTTAGGGGACCTGATGCAGGTAAGCGTGTTGAAAAAGAAGAATGTACAATAAGGATAATCACGAATAAGTATGAACTAGAGGTACTCCCTTTACGAACATACAATAATGAGAAAACTCTCAATTTTCATGAGAGATAGAGTTGGGGAGGGGGTGAGAGAAAGGGAGAGAGAGATTTTTGGAGAATTAAAAGATAGTTTATGGTTTCTAAAGACTACACTTTTTATCTATAACGACCAAATTTTAATTAATTACCCGAGACCAAGTCCATATTGCCAAAAGGTTACACTGTATGTCTGTGTGGACCACATGTTTATTATATAAAGACCACGTCATATTTTTTGGGAAGTGATAGGTGTGAAAAGTTAGGTGGTGGTTCTTTCAAGACCAAGACCAAGTCCATATTGCCAAAAGACTACACTCTATGTCTGTGTGGACCACATGTTTGTTGTATAAAGAGCAAGTCATATTTTTTGACAAGTGATAAGTGAAAAGTTAGGTGGTAGTTCTTTCAAGACCAGGACCAAGTCCATATTGCCCAAAGACTACACTTTATGTTTGTGTGGACCACATGTTTATTGTATAAAAAGCAAGTCATATTTTTTGACAAGTGATAAGTGTGAAAAGTTAGGTGGTGGTTCTTTTAAGACCAAGACCAAGTCCATATTGCCAAAAGACTACACTCTATGTCTGTATGGACTACATGTTTATTGTATAAAGAGCAAGTCATATTTTTTGGCAAGTGATAAGTATGAAAAGTTAAGTGGTGGTTTTTTCAAGACAAAGACCAAGTCCATATTACTAAAAGACTACACTCTATATCTGTATGGACCACATGTTTATTGTATAAAGAGCCAGTCATATTTTTTGGCAAGTGATAAGTGTGAAAAGTTTGGTGGTAGTTCTTTTAAGATCAATACCAAGTCCATATTGCCAAAAGACCACACTCTATGTCTGTGTGGACTACATGTTTATTGTATAAAGAGTACGTCATATTTTTGGGCAAGTGATAAGTATAAAAAGTTAGGTGGTGGTTCTTTCAAGACAAAGACCAAGTCCATATTACTAAAAGACTACACTCTATGTCTGTGTGGACCACATGTTTATTGTATAAAGAGCAAGTCATATTTTTTGGCAAGTGAAAAGTGAAAAGTTAGGTGGTGGTTCTTTCAAGACCAGGACCAAGTCCATATTGCCCAAAGACTACACTCTATGTCTTTGTGAACCATATCTTTCTTGTATAAAGAACACGTCATATTTTTTTGCAAGTGGTAAGCATTGAAAGTTAGGTGGAGGTTCTTTCAAGACCACGACCAAGTCCATATTGCTAAAAGACTACACTGTATGTCTTTGTGGACCATATCTTTATTGTATAAAGACCACGTCATTTTTTTTGGCAAGTGGTAAGTGTTAAAAGGTATAATTATTAACTTGGTCTTAGACCATATCTTTATTGGTTAAGGTTTAATGGGAGATGGGTCCCCCCTACTTTCACTCTCGTGTGCCCTTAAACTTGTCATTAGACTAGTCTTTTAAATGGGACATTGCTCTGTGACAATCACGGCTTATAACTGTGATAAAAGAGAAACGATCACGCCTTTTGGCCGTGATTATTTTCTCTCTTTCAATCACAGTTTATAACCGTGATAAAAGAGAGTGAGCTGTGTTCTCTTCCCTTTTCAAAAAGCATTTTTTGAAAAATTCCCCCTAGATTCCTCCTAGATTCCCCCTACTTCCAACATTTCTCTCTCTATCTCTCTCCACTTATTACCCCTACTATTTTTCAAAAAACTTTTCAAATACCAAACCAAACAAAGCATTACAATCACACCCAAATCCATTACGGTAGCGAGAGCGTGATGAAAAACTTATAATCACGGCCAATAAATGTGATCTTTATGGTTTATTGCAGTAGTGATTGTAATGACTAGTCTAAGGGCACATGAGCATAAAAAGTGGGGTGGAGCCATCTTCCATTCAACCTCAACCAACCTTCTCCGGGGTAAAAATGGCAAGTCAGTAATGTTACGGCCTAGCATTTTTATTTATTTAATTAATTACATTGCCATTTATTATTGGAGTGTTATGGTTGGGTCATAATTAATTAATTATTTTGCGCGCTCTATGGGTAATATTGACACGATTGTAATCTTTGGAGTATGAGATTGATTTTGGGTAAAGTAGTGGTACAAGATAGTAATTCTGTGTTTTGCTATTTACTTACCTAATAAATTCTAATTACCTAATTAGCTAGAGTTTAGGGTAACGTGAGTAATTGGTGGTTTTGGAGTATAGGTATATTAGACTAGTGCTATTGTCTTTCAAACGTTAAGTGAGAAAAGAGCAGCAGCCGCCGCCGAAGAGTCTCGAAGTGGTCTTCTTTTGGTTATCGATCAGAGGTAATTTTCTCCTTCTTTTCTTTTGTTGTGATGTATATTTGTTCTATGGATTGGTCAGACCCTTGGATTGGAGACTAGTTTAATGGGTTTTGCCTGGCGGTGTGCGGCGTGGTGTGCGTGTGGCGGTGATCGGTGGTAGTCAATTGGGAACTACTAAAATATTGGATATTTGTGGAATGAATTCAATATAAATACCAGTGGTGGAATTAAATGGTTTCGATGGTGTAAGCTAGATTAATTTGATACAGGTGGGTATTTGTGGATCGTGCAGGTGGGTTTCGGCACTTGGAGGTTGCATTGGGTTCATGTGTACGTGGAAATTGGACTTGGGAATTAGAGTTTTAGGTTTGCTAGTTGTCTGGTAACTTGGGTAATTAGTCTAGGTTAGTTAAATATTCTTCTAGGCAGTGCTTCATTGTTATAGACAATATTATACATGATACAGTTAGTGATAATATTGTTATATGATTCTTTGTTCAGGTTAGGCTTGTTCCGCATTATTCGATTGCATTAGCTTTGGACCCAGGTGAGTGGTTAAGCATGTTACGTATTTTCGAACTTCCCCATATTCTTTAAATTATTGTTTTAGAAAATTAATGATTGAAATTGGGAACATGTATTGTTTTATTTGGTTCTTGAAATTGGCATGCGGATTGGTGAAACTATTTATTGTTTGGATAACTTTTTGGTGAGAACTTTGTGGATATTGATGGGAACATATTTTGGAAGTCCAGGGAAATTAATCCTCTGTGTGCGGGTGACTCTGGCCATTAGGGAAGAAACCGGATTAGGCCGGTGACCCTAATGCTCAACGGTTGTTATTGACCGGATCGTTCTTAGGGAAAAGTTCCACGGGCTGCCTACTCGTGGTGACTCTAAGATTTGATATTGGATCCAATTTTGAGAGATTTATTCACTGGCACTTGGTACTATTGATTTTGGTTGTGGTTCCCCATTGTTGTTGGAGATTGGATTGAGAACACCATTAAGACTTATCGGATGAATCGTTATGGATTAATGGATTATTTTGTGGTTCACCGCATGTGCCAAATTATGTTGACATGGTAAATTATTTTGATCCTTATTTCAGAACCTTATTCTAATATACATGCTTTGCTACTCACTGAGCTCGTCAGCTGACGGATTTATTCCAACTCATTTTTCAGGCAAGTTGGGGATTTAGGCATGGACTCTGGCGGCATCTCAGGGTTTCTGTTGTTGACCTCCTTAGGGTGTCTCATCCTAGCTTAGTGTTTTATTTCATCGCTTCCGCATTGAAACATTTTATCAGACATCCGGATTCTTTTATTACTGTTGGATCACTGGATATTATTTGGTTCATGGGATGTTTGTGCCCATTCTTTTGGTGGAATTTATTGGTTGTGGATGTTCTGAATAAATAAAAAATGGTTGACTGTTTGGTGGATCTTTACTTGGGAGTTTTATAAAAATTTCTTTTTAGGCTGCATGTTCTACGAGTTTTGGTCTTGTGGTTCATGGCCGGTCACTTCTCATTTTGGGGTGTGACAAGTAAAGCAAGTCGACTGCGTCAATTATGCCAAAAAACCAATCAATTTTTCAACCTAGACCAAGTCATATATCGTGAAAAAAATTTGTCTCATTTTTAATGACCATTGTAATGACTAGTTTAAGGGCACATGATGTGTTAGAAAAAATACTTCAAATTATAGCAATATATAAGACTTTGTTTCTCAATTTCTAATTCCTTTCTTGTAGCTTGTTCACATATTCAACTGTCAAAACTCATTAAAAATTCATATATTGCAATATCTTAATGACTTTGCAATCCAAAGAGTCCTTACACTACAATTCCAAAAACATATTATCCCCAACTATATGTAAGTAATCTAAACATATAACCTGCTTTCAAAAACTTCTCCATCTTGCTATGTATCCTACAAACCAATCTCAACATTAAAAGTACCTTGCTGATAAAAAAAAAACATTAAAAGTACCATAACTATCTAACCGTGTCATTGCCGTATCAAAATTATTAATCAAAACAAAACTATTACAACTACTCCGTAGAATAGTGGCAAAAGTCCGAGTATCGTTCCTCAGGGACAAGAATATGCGTCTTATCGGTTTCATTCAATTCCTACTCCAATTCATGAATGGGATTCAAGTTTGGTTCTAAATTCTAAACTAAAAAAAAACAAAAGAATCTTGGTTTTGCATGCGAAACAAATGAGAAGAGTTCTAGGGTGTTGAATCCGATTTTTCCCTCGCAACAATTTTTTTGCTAGGTCAAAGACTATCCATCGAAATCATCACAAAATATTCATGGATAACCGATTGGCATAGGATATCTTTGTGTAATACATGTTGTCTTACTAGTATGAGCCGTATTTAAGTACGACTCATCTAATAGCACACCTTGTTTTGCCAAGTATAGCCTATCTCAACCAACTCCATGAATCAATACAAACCATGTATGCAAGTATTTGAAATCTAGAAGACAAACACAAGAAATTGATAAAATAGGAAGCATATTCAAACCATTCATTCTAAAAATGAAATTATCCTTGAGTCATACATCCAAGATTTCAAAGCAATAGTCTTAGAACACATACAAAACTCAAATTACTTGAAAGGAAACCTTCATCTAACCCTAGAAATGGAGTCTAGCCGACCATGGATGGAAGAGACTTCAAGTTCTTTTTATTAGAAGTCATGCCCTCTTGAATCTCCTCCTTTTCCTCTTCTTTTGTCCTTTCTTCTTCTTTCCTTAGCCTTGAAACAAGTCCAAGTGAGTTCGAAGGCCAAAGTCCTGCCCTAGGTAAGCCCCCAAGGGCTTATATAAAGCTTAGAACCGAAGTTGGCTCTTCAAAATCTGAAAAGTTATAGAAAACAGCTGTAGGTTGGCTAAATCCACCCAGTTGGATGCTGGAATGTGATCGGTTGGATGCAGAGTATGTCCAGTTGGACTAGACACATGGCTTGGATAAAACATGCGAAAATGTTTTTTTTGACTTGTTCTTTCAGATTTGAGATGCAACTGGTTGGATGCGAGTCTTTTGGGGCCGTTTGCCTCCCATCTTAAGCTCCTATCTCTATCCAAAAGATATCACCCACTCCAATTGTATATGAAGTAATCTCCAAGATCATAATGCTTTGGAATGTTAAATTAGCTTGATCAATCAAGTCTTTAGCTTGACCAGTAAAGGCTATAGCTTGATCATCCATAATTTGTTGAGCAACTACCTTTGGATTAGGTGCTACTTGAGACTGTGTCGCATATGTGGAGTTTTGTGTATTCCAAGCACATTAATAGTAATCTGGTTCTTTGACAAAGGATTTGACACATCGGGTTACGGGTGCCCGGCAATCTTTGTAACAATCTCATCCTGTTTCAAATTTAAACAAGTAAGCATATATATATATGGGGACGGTTCCGCTCACACCCATTTTGACACCCTTTTTGATACCCGCTTTTGTTTTGGGCCCCATTGTGATGGTTTGAACCGTTGATCTTGTTTAAAATAGTAAAATATGGGGCCCTGCAAAAATTCAGCTCATTTTGATATCCGTAAGTGCTTAATCCAAACAGTTTTACAGAAACTGTGACAGGAACTGGTGTTTACAAAACTGTTTGGATCAAGCCCTTACCGATATCAAAATGAGCTAAATTTTTGCAAGGCCCTCTATTTTACTCATTTAAACAAGATCAACGGTTCAGAATTGCACAGTGAGACCCGAAAGGGTGAGGTGTCAAAATAGGTGTCAAAATGGGTGTGAGTGGAACCGTCCCCTATATATATATATATTTATATATATATATATATATAATGCACATTTCATGACCAATCAAAGTAAAAGCATTCATACGCACATGACCTGACACTACAAGCATAATGGAGATATTCATGAGCATGCTACCACAACATGTCCACTAAAAGCCAGTCACAAATATTTGATTCAATACTAGCCATGACCAACAACCAATTACCCGCTCATTCTTGGTGCGAGTTACTCACACACTAGCAATCAGAACTCAGGACCACATCAGTTGTTTCCAAATCTCAGTCTCTATTGTTTTAATTCATCAGTTGTCTCTAAAACAAACAATAGAGAAGCAGAAGGCATGAGTACACGCACATCCACAAGCGCACGCGAAACCACAAAACCAATGGTTTCATTAACAGACCAATGGGCTGTTGTTAGCATTTTTTTTTGAACAGTAAAGAAAATTAAGTATTTGCACATCAATATAGTCAGCTTCCATTAAACTGTAAAAGAACGTTCCAAAACCAAAGACTAATAGATACTAATCAAGTTAAAGCCTAATGTTGTTGTTCTCATTACTTCTAACTTCTCATGCACCCCAAAAAATCACTACATTCTAACCGAGTCGACAGATAATACTAAAGATCAAATGAAATAAATATCACTTCCTTCGCCCATCAACGTGCGTGCACACAAACACACAAGCACAAAATCAACGGTCACATTAACCTACCAATGGGGCAGCACTAAGAATTTTTCACAAACTAATCTGCATAAAGCTGTAACTCCAACTTCCATTACTATCTTAGATTTCTACAACACCTAGAATCACTTTCACAGAAATACAACACCGAGAATCACTTTCACAAAAATCCAACGCCAGAATAACTTTTACTAAAATCCAACACCTAGAATCACTTTTACTAGAAGCAAACATCAAGAAGAAAAACCAAATGAATTAAGTAACTGCGCCTCAAATTATTCAACTTCCAGTAAACTATAAAATGTCGTTCCAAAAGCAAAAACTGATAGAAACCAATCAAGTCAAGGCCTTCTAGATTCTTGACACCAAAAGATCACACTTTTCTAACCAAGTAGACTGAGATACTAAAGATAAGTGAGAAAAGAAAAGAAAAATTACTTTTTAGCGGATTCGCCAGAGGGCTTGTTGTTGACGGAGTCTAGGGCCTTCTCGTCCTCCTCTTCGTAGTCGAGAAGTTCTTCATCGTAAGCTTCATTGTCCCTGACTTCAATCAGGGTTTAGCGTTTCACTGAAATGGCCAAACATTTGAGAGAGAGAGAGAAAGAGAGAACAAGGCGTCTGTTTGATCGAGAGAGGGGGGAGAAACACTGAAAATTTGTGGCTAGGCTTTGAAGTGTTAAATATACATGAGGGTAAAATTGTAAACTAAATTTTCCTTACCATGTATAGGTGAATACTTTTTGGGATGCCATGATAGTGGTGATTTGTGAACTGCATACCATGTATTGGTGAATTAACTGGGTCAATTCCACCTGTCGGTAATTTTCCCTAGATTATCCTCCTACTCTCTAGCCACATTAATAACGTGCTTGCGTGTGAAATAGTAGTCCTACCGGCTGTCACGTGGCAGTTTTAAGGATGCTTCCTACGGAGTAGTATTTTGGGAAGTTTGAGAGTCGTATGGGCGTGGGGTCACGTGTGGACACGCGTGGTTTGAAAGCCGGGTCATAACCCGGAACTTTCTCTCTCTGATATGTGACGTGATGGGGGTGACTATTCGCAGCCCCGTATTTTTTTCCATAGCCCGTTAAAAATTTTCGAAGATTATATTTCAGTAACTACATGTCGAAAATATATTCAACTTTCGGTAAACAACTGCCGAACATATATTTCGGTAAATAGCTGTTGAAAACAAGATTATATTTCGGTAATTACATGCCGGAAATGCACAAGAAACATATATTTCGGTAATTGAATGCTGAAAATGTATCTCAATTTCGGTAACTAACTGTCGAAACATATTTCGGTAGTTGAAAATTTTTAATGGGCTAAGGGAGAAAATACGGGACTGCGAATAGTCGCACCCGACGTGATGGGGTCATTTTTAAACCACTCCATTTGGAATTTTCCCCAACCACCCTTAGCTATGCTGTGACTAATGACGCCCTCCCCAGGATTGGATGGATTTGACCAAAACAAAGAAGAAACAATCCAAATCTCCTTTCTATTCATACCCACCAAACAAATTACCAATAGAAAATAGAACGTTCTTTTTTCCCAAAATTTTCATAGCATGAGACGAGCATCAGATTATCTTTTGATTCTTGTCCCCATAAAAGATGGGATTGTGGCGTCAACCTCTTTTTAAATTGGACCACTAGAAGCTTGATTACCCTAGGGAGTGGTTGTCAGGACGGTAGGTGGTGTGAGGGTGAAACCCCCCAGCGAGTAGAGTAGAGTAGCGGTCATCGTGAACTAGATGTTGTGAAATAGGCACCATCTGTTCAACTTGCACTTTGATAGGACTATGGTGCCAGGCTACCCTCTCATAGGTGAGAAGGTTATTCCGATTGGAAGTGTCAGCTTGACTCATTCATTGGTGTGGTATTGGCTCACCGACTAAACATCCTATGGCAGTTGGGTGCCCCTCTTTCAAGTATCTTCCAAAACTGCCCTAAGGCTTACAAAACAGAATCAGAAATTACAATAGCTGACAGAAAAGAAGAGGTAACAGACACCCAGTTAATAGGGATTAGCCCTCTACCAGCTAAGGCTGCCACTGGGTGAGCCAGCTTGTTCCCTGTGCGACGAATCCAATTGAACTTCAGAGCACTTGATAAAACCAGTTCCCAGGTATCCAATACTAGGGCAAACACCTCCCAAGGAAGAACCATTCGGAGACGCTGAGAAGAATGGCCTCCTTGTTATCTGATTCAACAGTCATGCACAAAAGACCCAGGGCCTTGAACATAAAAGACAGGCCTCGGGAATGGCAAATAGCTAAGGAGGACGAAATGTGAACTGGTCTGGTTTGAAAGTACAAGAATTGGGTCCAGGAAAGGTAAGACAAGAGCTGGTACATAGGAGCAATTTGACAGTTTAAACACAATTCAGCTATTAGCCTTTCACATATAGTTAAGTCTAAATGAGCTAACTGTCCAGGAAATAGTCTAAATGAGCTAACTGTCCACGAACTGCCGACTGTCAAAAGTATTTGTGTCAACTGTCAAAAGTATCCAGGATACGAGTAAAATACAGCATTATAAGCCTACTTCAAGCATTTCCAGACATTAGGGAGGTTTTGCTCAAGCCACAAAGTAAATCTCATTACAACCTAGAAGTTCAAACCCCAAAAACAAAAAGAAGCCACAATCCATTGTATATCTCAACTCATCAAGAAGTGAAACAAAATCTAAACAGCATCGCAGTACCAAGTTAATGACAAATTCTACAAATAACTAACGCCGTCACCACTTACAATCTCACCAATACGGTATGCTGTATATGCCCCCTGTGCATCCCCTAGTATTCTAAGGGCTGCCTCTTGGCTGACAACGAGAACCATCCCAATACCCATATTAAAAGTCCGCCTCATTTCAGCATCTTCGATTCTTCCCGCCTAAAAATGTAAAGATAAAATGGAGGGTATGAAGTTTAATATGCAAAAACGCATAAGATGACAACTCCTTGTCTCAATCAAACCATAGGTCCAAGAACCATGCTTTCTTCTAAAAATAAAGGGTTGGAGAACAATAGTGGTAGAAGCAGAAGGACTGTGGGTCCAATTTCCAAACTGGATTGTTACATCCCACATATTCTAGATCGTCACATTGACTCTGATTCACGTTGGGCAATCTGAAAAATACTTAACAAGGCTGAATAATGTCATTTTCCTTTCAACATTAACACAGTCACATATCCTAGATAGTCACATTGACTCTGATTCACGTTCAGCAATCTGGCTTATACTGAACAAGGCTGAATAATGTCATTTCCTTTCAACAATAACACTGTCAAATTTGGATTCAAAGTTTTAGAAGAGGTTCAACCCATGACCAAATACATTAGTCAACTGGTCTGGCCCTCTAGTCATCTCCCAGATTGAAACAAAGTTGAGCATTCATGAATAGCAACTGCTATTCATCACAACAAGACCAATAAAAATATTTGGGACAGAGAGCAGTTCTACCAAGGATCACAAGTAATGAAGCAACGGGCAGAAGGATTTTTTCTAGGGTTTTGCATTTTTTGTACAAGGATAACAATGACTCAAAGTATAACAGAAAACGGGTCGTGCGAAACAAGCGTAACCAAGGTCACAGCACAAAATAACGGTCACAAGTTTGATGATATGAACAGTTTCAAACCCAGACCAACATTGTTCTGGTAGTCCTGATGCTTCTGTGACTACTGTCTTCCTACTCAAAATCAGTTTTCTTTGCTTCATTTTTTTTAGATTGGCTCATCGAGTACAAGGCACTAACAGATGCCAAATATCTCATAATTGGAAAACTGGAAGCAATAAGCAACTTGAATGAAAGGGATACCAAAAAATCTACTATCAATAAATCAAAAGAAGGTTGAGAAAGAGAAGTTCTCACCTCCTATATCCATTTGAACACTGGAGGGACTACCCAAGAGTCCTTGTAGACGACAGCTCCAAGGCCTTCTGGAAAAACTCGAGGTATGTTATCCGTAAAACCACCACCAGTAATATGAGCTATTCCTTTCACACCTCCCTTGCTAATAATATCAAGCACCTTTTTCAAGAGAAATAAATGGTCAGATCTTGAAGCAAGCAACAGTTAAAGGCAACAAGATTGAGTGAAAGCATACAGAACTGAAGTAAGAGATGACCTGTGTGGGTGATGCGGGTTCCTTTGGGGCTGCTTACATGTAGAAAAGTGAGCTGGAGAGGTGCGATTGGCCGATAATCAGTACCGAGGGGAAAAGAGGAATGAACTCGTGGGGTGAGGGCTGGAGCAAGAGGTACGGAAAAGACAAAGGCAACGTGTCTCCTTTGTTCTCCGCGGGGGGATGACCTCTGCCTTCTCTGAAATCAAATGAGTGAGGTCACCTTCTCTCCGGGGAAGAATGTTCTCCTTCCTCAGAATCAGTGCTCTCTCTCTCCTTTTCCAGAAAAGTCAGCCTCTGGCAATCATTGGGAATGTCAGGGGTATTTATAGGGCACTTGGGTCTAGGTCAAGCCCAGGACGGCGCTCCTATAAGACCCCAACACGTGTCCCTCCCGTACCTCCAGGTCGCGAAAGACTCGTCCTCCCGCGGAGGATTTTCTGTGGGGGGACTCGCGCTTCCGCGACGCTACCTCCATCCCAAGCCACCAAGCCACAAGAGCTTCCCCAATTCCCGCAAGAGCAAGGTCGAGACCCGCGGCGATCGTTTGCCTCCCGCGGGGTCCCTTCCGGGCCTGCCTTTTAGGCCCGAATAGGATCCCGAGGTCTTCTTGTAGTTTCTGTACCAATTCCGGTACGTCTTTCAGTTCTCCCTGGCAGGGCCCGCGGGGGGTCCCGCGGGGTCTTCCCTTCCGCGGGTCAATTCCGCAGGCATCGATCTTATGGGCTACACGTGCATCCCTTCCACTGGTCAGTCAAACGTCTTCTCGGAATAGTGTTTTGACTAAGATTGACTTTCCGCGTGGACCTAATTGCCACGTGTCCACGGCCAATTGGTTGGTCAAAAGGTCTTCTCTGATGACATGTCAATAATCTTGACCGCGCCTACATATGCCCCCCGCGCGCGTACGACAAGTGCACGTCGTCCGCGTGCGTACTATCCCTTTTGTAAGTTTCCGCAGCCGCCCCGGACTTGTTCCGCGGAGCAACGGGTATGATAACTGCTAACGTCTCTTCGTGTGCCGTTATGTCTCTTCGTGTACCGTCATGACCCTTCGTGTGCAAACGTCATAAATGTCCCCACCGTTTGACCACTATATAAACCCTTTGTCCATTATTTCCTTTTTCACCAAACTCCAAATTTTCGTCGAAGTGCTGTCATTTTCTCTTCTAACTCTCGAGCGATCATTTTCTTTCTCGTCTGTCCACCCTTCGCGGCCACAACTCCCCTTTCTCTTTCACATTTCTCATACATGGCTGCGCGTGGCCCTATCGTTGAAATCCCCGTCCCCTCCGCGGACCAGTGGCAGAGGGCCCCATACTTGCAGACAGTTGGGGATCCATTCTAGGCCCTCGCTGGGGCGTATCCTGTTGCGGGTCCCCCTGTGGCTGACCCTACTTTCTTCACGGCCCCTGCCGCCCTAGAGAATGTAGAACCCCTCAACCCTTCTTCAATGCTGCACCTTCGCCTCGAGCGCGGGGACTTCCCCTTTGTGGAATGTCGCTTCGGGGCCCAAGCTTCCCCACCCACCGACTGGGCGGATTGGGTGGATGACGTCGTCAACAATCCCCGCTACAGGCAGCTGCTGCTGAGCAGTGGTACTCTTGAGGCTGTCCAGCTGTCGCGGCACCTGAGCATTCCCCGACAGGTGGCTGCCAACAGGAATCTAGAGTTCGCGTGCTCTCGCTGGAGCAGTGACACCCACTCCTTTGCATGGGCATGGGGGGAGAGCGGGCTCTCACTGGAGGATGTCTCCATTCTCACCCGCTTGTCTCTCCGCGGGGGCAACATCCTGGATATTGCCAAGCTCCCACAGGCGGATCGAAATGAGGTGGAGACTTTGAGGACGCTCCACAGGCATGCCCAGAACGGGCCCATCTTCACCAATCAAGGGGTCCGCAAAGCGAACGCGGCGAATGCCAAGAAGACTTCCCTTGGCAGCTGGTTGCGTTATTTCTTCAAGGACCTTCAGCCCGCGAGGACTATTGCTCCTGGTGCTGAGCGAGACTATGTCGCGGGCCCCCAATACGGTCAGCGGCTCTACATGGCGGGCTTCTTTTCTTACTTCCTCTCTTACTTTGTCTTGCCCAACTATCCAATCGATGGCCTCTCTCAGGCGGTCTTCCCCCTGGCCGTCCTCCTCGCCCGCGGCCAACCCGTCGCCCTAGCGCCGCTGTTCCTGGGGTCACTCTACCGCCAGCTGGACCTGGTTCAAGCGGATTACACCAGGTCCCTTGGAAGATGTGACCATATTTCGATGGCCTACTCCACCTTCCTGCTCGTGTACTTCTTCGAGCATTTTCGTATCATTGCCCCGGATCCCCTGATCTTCGAAGCGTCAGGGGTGCGGTCCCGCGTGGAACAGTGGCACGGGACCAGCAGTGAGGCCTCATGGTACGAGGCGTGTGACATTGAGGCCAACTTCATTCCACGTCCCTACAACATTCCCTCTCCGGGCATCATGGGCGTGGGCCTATGCCTTCTTCCAGTCGGTTCTTCTCTCAAAGCCGCAGGTGGCAACGATCCCGTGGCGCGGACAGTGATCAATTCCATGCTCATTGCTTTTCCTGGGTGGCTCCCAGCCTTGTGCAATGAGACAGCTGGAGTGGCGGTGTACCGCCCGGACCGCTTCGCGAGGCAATTGGGCTTTGACCAAGGGGTGCCCGGGCCTGCCCCCGCGATGCCCTCCTTCGTGGAGTCACAGCTTCGATTCATGGTGGGGCAGCTTTCCCCAATCCTGACACAACTTGGGGATTTACCCATCCCTGGCAGAGACAGGGTTTCAAGTTACACGCCGAAGTTCCGCGCGTTCTGGAGGAGGAATCTTGACTCCTTCCTAACGTTTGTCCGCGGGTAGGCTGTGGTCCCTGAGGTGCCTGCGATCCGGACTCGGGATACTTCTCTGCGGGCCATTACTGTGGTTCGGGTAACTGACTGGCGCGGACCCCGCGGTCAATGGGCCGTGATCCATGCCGAGCCCGTGAACAGGGTCTTCCCTGTGGAAGCGGCACCTGCACTTCCTCAAGCCGCCCCGGGGCGAACCCGCGTGCGGGGACCCCACGTGAGGACACAGCCTCTGCCTCCTCCACCAGCAGAACCATCTCAACTGTCCTCCTCTCAGGCGCCCGCGGCGGGGGAGCACCGTCGCCCAAAACGCATCCGAAATGTAAGTGTCTTCCCCCGTGCTCAATCGTCTCTTTACAATGCTTCATTTCTTTGTTCTCGGGGGCTTATTCCTTTTGTCTTGCTTCTCCCTTTTCTTTAGCAGCGGGAGCGGGATGCTAGCACTTTTGTGGACTATGAGCCAGAGGCAGCCGCGGCAGCGGAGGCAGCGGAAGAAGCAGCGGGCGGGGCAGAAGAGGATGCCCCAGACGTTCAGCCCAAGAGACGCCGCCTCGATGGTAAGCTTTGCTTTACTAGGATGTCATTTCTGTTATCTTGCCGCTTCAGTCCCTGACTTCTATTTTGCCATAATTTCTCAAACAGTTGTGGCAGAGTCCGACGAAGAAGAGAATAAGGACGCGGTGGCAGGCGATGATGATAATGATGATGATGATGATGAAGACCAACTCCCCCTCAGAGTCTTGCAGGCCCGAGCATCCGCGCCCGCGAGGGGCCCTGTCGCGGAGGATGTCAGCATAGTGGAAATCTCCGACTCCCCAGAGGAACAGAGGGCAGCGGAGGTGATTCAACCTCGGGCGGAGCCAGTTCCTTTTCTTCACCCGGAACCAGAATCCTCCGCGGTTATTAGAGGTACGTTACCCGACGAGCCTTCCATTGTTGACATCGGGAGAGATCCCAACACAGTTTCCTCCAAGTCGTATTCTTCCCCAGAGGAATCTGAAAATGTGATAGTACAATCTGCTGACCCAGCCCTGTCTCCTTCTCACGCAGCGACTTCTGAGGCCCGCGAGTCCCCGCCATCAACGGACACCCGCGAGTCTGTGGGCCAGGCCGATATTGCCGCGGAACCTCTCAACGCAGCGGCTGCATAACTACTGAGGGAGGGAGATGAAGATGACCTCGAAGAGCTTCCTCATGCTTCCGCTGGGGGTCCCGTCGCGGGCCAACCTGAGGCGGGTTCAACCTCTACTCCTTCTGGCTCTCACCAGCAGTCCACCAGCACCCGCATCCGTTCCACGGAGAGCTATCTGGGCCGGGTTGCTGGCGGCTCTCCAGGGGTCTCCAATGCCTCGTTCCTCCAAGGCCCCGGATTAAACGCGGAGCGGGACACGGCTGTGGACGCCGCCAGTCCCCATTCCCTGGCTTGCTCCACTTCACAAACTCACTCTCTTCACCAGTCCGCGAGACGCACGCCGACTCCGCGCGCCGAGCCTACCGCTCAACCTTCAGACCGACAGCTGGAGGTAAACGAAGAGCTTATTGGTGGCCCCACCTCCATTACTGACTCAGATTTCAATTCCTTATTTAAAGATATGGACTTCTTGCCAACTGACGATGTTTTAGGGGGACAGGGAAGCCAAGCCCTTGGGGATTACGAGCTTGATTTGAATTCGGATATGGGCGAGCAAAGGGAAGAGGTTGAGTCCAGGGAGTAGTCTCTGCCCAGGCCCAGCCAGCCTGCTTCAGATCTGGGGAAGGGGCCCATGGACACTGAGGCCGCGGAGCCAATCCGCCTCTTCCCCGCGGGCTATGCTGTACGCGCGGAATACTACCCGCTGCTGAACGCCATAGCCCGGTCTCATCCGGAGATCTTCAGCTCCTTCAATCCACGGTCTGCCCGGCTTGGGGTGATCTACCTCAGAAGCCTTCACGACGTGCTTACTCCTTGGGGGCAGCTTCGCTACAGGGACTTCAATCCCGAGACCGAGGCCGATCTGCTGGAGGTTGCCCAGGATATGCAGGTCTTTGGGTTTGACCTGGCCTGGCTGTGCGCGCGAAGCTCTGCTCTGAGGGCCGCGGGGAGAGGGCCGCTCTGAGGCCTGAAATCCAGGGCTTGTCGGCCCAGCTGGAGTCTACCCGACAGCACCTGGCTAATCTGGAGGCCAGTTTTGCTCGAGTGCTGCAGCGCGACGCGGAGCTGGCTGCTGCCTCGCTGAATCTAGCCGACCCTGACCCCGATGGGCTTGTCTTCTTGGATTGGCAAGCTTAGAGAGTTATTTGTTTCTCTTTTCTTTTTCTTTTTTTGAACACATGTACCATTTTCCTTCTTTCTTACTTGAATAAAACTTTGGTCTTATTGAAATTTGTGTCGACGATATCATGATACACGTACTTTTGCTTGAGTCCGGGGGCCATGTTCTGACTTTTTGTGACTTGTTTATCATCTTGGTCTGACAAATACTAAGTTTGCCACTCGGGGGACCATATTCTGGCTGCTTAAGACTTAACACTATCTCTTTTTGACAATCACTAAGTATGAATCTCGCGGGTCATGTTCTGACTTCTCGCGACTTAGCATCATCTCTTTTCGATAATGGTTAAGTTTGAAATTAGGGCCATGTTCTGGCCATTAGAGACTTAACATTATCTCTTTTTGACAATTACTAAGCATGAACTTCGCGGGTCATGTTCTGACTCCTCGCGACTTCGTATCATCTCTTTTTGATAACCGTTAAGTTCGGAGAAATGAATCGGGGGCCATGTTCTGGCCACTTAAGACTTAACATCATCTCTTTTTGACAATCACTAAGTATGAATCTCGCGGGTCATGTTCTGACTTCTCGCGACTTAGTATCATCTCTTTTCGATAATCGTTAAGTTTGAATGAATGAATCATGAAAAGGAGCCGATAGTTCCGCGGAAATGTTCTCTCCGCGGGGTCGTATCGCTTCACCTCAGCGTGAAAGAGTAAAGCAGCAGTATGAATTAGGAACAAGTGCCCATTTTTCATTATCAGTAGATCAAATCAACAGTTACAAGCTTTTTAGGGTAATTCGCGGTATGGTGTCAATCTCTTCATTGTTCTTTTAAATAAAATCACAAGAGGGAATAAAAGAAACAAACAGTACTAAAAAAAGGGGGGAAACTGGCAGGGCAGGACAGCGGCTTGTGAGCTTCCAGTGTCTCCCCTCACGGGTAGAACTTCTTGACGTACTTAGCATTCACTGCCCCTGTCTCGAAACCATCTTCAACGCTGGCCAGGTGGTAGTACCCGCTAGCAGAGGCACTGATCACTTCATAGAGTCCTTCCCATCTGGGGGTGAATTTTGGCGTCTTCATATCCTTCATCACTGCCGTGGTGGCTTTCCAAACTAGCTCCCCGAATTTGAATACCCGCGGCACCACGCCCTTGTTGTAGTAGCGTGCCACAGATTCCCAGTATTTTTCGTGGGCAAGGGCCGCCGTCGCCATTCTCTCTTCCAGGGCTTCCAGGTCTGCTTTTCTTCCTTCCGCGGAATTCTCCATCGCGAGTACTATTCGCGCGGAAGGGACACTTAGTTCTGCGGGTAAGACCGTTTCCGCTCCGTATACTAGGCTGAAGGGGCTGGCGCGGGTAGACTTCCTTTTCGAAGTGCAATAAGCCCAAAGGGCTATTGGTAAGTGATCAGCCCAAGTACCCCCGCGCTCATCCAACAGCTTGCTCAATATTCTGATCAAGGTCTTATTTGTTGCTTCCGCCTGCCCATTTCCCTGCGGGTAGTAGGCCCTAGAGGTACGGTGATCAACCGTGTATTCATCGAGGAGGCTTCCTACGTGGTGTTTGATGAACGGAGTACCGTTATCAGAAAGGATCACCTTGGGTATGCCAAACCTGCAAATGATGTTTTCCTTGATGAATGCTGCCACAGCGTCTCCCGTGGCCTTCTTCAGCGGAACAGCCTCGACCCACTTAGTGTAAACCTCCGTGGCCGCCAAAATCCATCTGTTCTTCCGCGACGCTGGTCTAATCGGTCCAACTAGATCCATTGCCCAAGTGTGGAAGGGATAAGGGGCGCGGATGGAATACAACTCCACAGAAGGAGCGTGGACCAAGTTTCCGAATTTCTGGCAGGCTTGGCATCTTTGCACGTGCCGCTTCGAATCCTTCTCCATGGTGGGCCAAAAATACCCCAGATGAACCATCTGCTCGTAAAGCTTCCTCCACCCCTGGTGCTCAGTCCTGTGAGTCTTGGCTAGAACCTCTTCCGCCTGCTCCTTGTCCACGCATACTTGAGGCATTCCATCAAGGTTCTTCTGAACATGAGTCCATTTTCCAAGAAGAAACGCCGTGCTCCGCGGAGAACCCTCGCGGACTCAGTTCGCTCGATGGGCAGGGATCCTTCTCGTAAGTAGTCGATGTAGACTTGTCTCCAGTCCACCTCCTGGTTGTCAACGCTTGCCATCAGGCATTCTGGTTTGGCCATGTACAGGGAACACCAAGTGCAATTCTTCGTGATCAAATTAGCATCTTTCTTCATAGTAGGCCAGTAATAAACCTGCCTCTGAATTCTCCTGTACAGGGCTATTTCGTTGTCCGCGCAGTTGTTGATGTGGATCCTGTCCAATACTTCCTCTGCCTCCTTTGCGTCAATACATCGCGCGAGCCACCCCTGCGGGCCGCAATAATACAATTCTCCGCGTAGAACTACGAAACATGAAAGCTCCGCGGTGGACAGGTGCCCTACGCTGGTGACTAACTGAATCTTGATAGACCCGCGCCAATCCTCGGTCGGCTCTGCGAAGTCTTCCACCGCGGATGGTTCAAACATCTTCACAATTTCAATGCAGGCTCTCTCTTCTTCGAATTCCGTCTTTGCCCCCAGCGTCGCAAGAGCATCCGGAAAACGGTTCTCTGATCTGGGTTTGTGGATGATACTGACACTTTTGAAGAATTTCATCAGTTTCTGCACTGTCGTTCGGTATGGTGCCAGAGTCGATTCTTTCAGCGCGTAAATCCCTTCCGTTTGCAAGACTACCGGTTTTGAGTCTCCCACTATCTTCAGGTGCTTGACTCCTCTCTCTTTTGCCGCTATTAGACCCAAGATTAACGCCTCGTATTCCGCTTCGTTGTTGGAGCATGGGAAATTTAATTTGTACGCCAAATGGACTCTATCTCCCTCTTCGGTTTGCAACACTATTCCCGCGCCTCCTGATCCACTACCCGCGGCCCCATCGAAGCTGAGCGTCCAGTGCTGTTCATCTGTGCTGGCCGCGAGAGCTTCGAAACCATCTCCGGGTAGGCAATCTTCAAGCGGCTCGCACTGTCCGCTTGGGAACTGAGCTAGTAGGTCCGCTAGGGCTTGACACTTGATTGCTTTTGGAGTTGCGCATGAGATGTCAAATTCCGCGAGTGTTAGCAACCAACGGGCGACCCGTCCTGTGAGGGCGTGGCGCGACAGAAGATATCTCACTGAGTCACACTTAGTGATTATCTGGATGGGAAATGACATGAAATAGTGCCGGAGTTTCTGCGCGGTAAAGACGAGGGCTAAGCAATGTCTTTCGATGGCGGTATACCTTTCCTCGGCTTCGTGTACCTTCCTACTGATGTAGTAGACTGGGCACTCTGTCCCATCTACCTCTTGCACCAGCAGGGCCCCAATGGATCTCGGGGTAGAGGTCAGATAAAGAATCAACAGCTTCCCCGCGACTGGTGCCACCATTGTCTGAGGAGAAGTCAACGCTGCTTTGATTCGCTTAAACGCCTGCTGATGGTCCTCATTCCATTCGAATTTTGCGTTTCCCTTCAACAGGTCCGCAAACAGCGCCGCGATTTCCGCCATTGCGGGGATAAAACGGCGGAGGTAGGATACTTTCCCTAGGAATCGCTTGAGCGTCTTCTGGGAGTGGGGCGGGGGCATTTCCGTGATAGACTTGATCTTGGCCTCGTCCGCGTCGATTCCATGGCGATGTACAAGGAAACCCAAGAATTTTCCCGCGGTGACTCTAAATGCGCACTTCAGGGGGTTCATCTTAAGGTTGAACTTTCTGCATCTCGCGAAGACAGTGGCTAAATCTGCAAGATGGTCCTTCCGCTCCTTGGATTTCACCACCAGGTCGTCCACATAATCTTCGATTATCTTGTGCATAAGATCATGGAAAATTGCTGTCATGACCCGCTGGTATGTTGCCCCCGCATTCTTGAGCCCAAAGGGCATTACGATGTAGTAGAAATTCCCCAATGGTGTTCGAAATGTTGTTTTCTCCGCGTCCTCCGGAGCCATTTTGATCTGGTTGTACCCGCTGAAACCATCCATGAAGGAGAACATCTGGTGGCCCGAGGTGGCATCCACCAATGTATCAATGTGTGGCAGCGGGAACTCATCCTTTGGACATGCTTTGTTGAGGTCGCGGAAGTCGACGCATACTCTGATTTGGCCATTCTTCTTCTTCACAGGTACAATTTCGGGTACTGGATTGGGCGAATGAATCCTGCCTTCCGCAGCTTCTCGACTTCTTCCTTGATCTGTCCTTCCAAATCGGGGTGATACTTCCGCTGGGATTGTTTCGCGGGCTTAGAATTTGGGAAGGTATCCAAGTGGTGCGTAACCAGCTCTGGATCCAACCCAGGCATCTCCTCATAGTGCCACGCGAATACGTCCGAGTTGGCACGTAGCAGTGCTATCAGCTTCTCGCGGAACTCTCCGCTCAGTTCCTTACTTATGAACACCAGCTTTTTGGGGCCTACTCCGTCGCTTAGATCGACCTCTTCTAATGCTTCCTGCTGCGGCCTGGGCTGATCTTGCATGCATTCCGGAGCGGGCTCCGGCTTTTGTATTACTTCTTCTTCTTCTTCTGCTGTGGCACATGTTCCGCCGGGGCCAGCGGATTCATGGTCGGCTGCTGCCCCGGTGGACCGTCATAGGTAGTACACTGTTTTGCCCCCCTCCTTTGTTTTGGTAATCTTCCTGGGGGTTGCAACGTCTGTCGCGGATGGGTCTCTCTGTCGTATCTCCGGCTTTTCATCTTTTATATCTTCCCACCTTGGGATCCTGACGGCGCGAGGCTCGGCGGTGATCGCCTGAGATACCTCGCCCAGCTCCGAGAAGTAGACCGCGTCCGAGAGGTGTGTTTCATGGGTATCGAACTGGTTTTCAGATGCGCGAATTGTGACTTTCTTTCCTGCCCAGATTCCTTTCAAACATTGGTGGTAGCTAGATGGTACAACCGCGTACTTATGCATCCAACTTCTTCCGAGAATGATCTGATAATTAGGGTCCGCGTTGATGAGATGAAATTTAGTGGCTAAGCGGATTGCCCCCACTTCTAGGTCTACCACGACGTATCCCAAAGACTGCTTCTTATCTCCTCCAAATCCCGTGATGGTGATCGGAGATTCTACTATTCTGTTGGTCTATATCCCCACCTTCTGGAACGTTGACATCGGCATCAGGTTTATGGAGGCCCCGCCATCTAAGAAGGTCCTCTTCAGCTCCGTCCAGTTGACGCGGGATGTAACGTACAGCGGGCGGTTATGGGGGTAAGGCACCCGTCGATCCGCGTCCGAGAAGGTGACCGAGTTGGACTCATCGCGGATCGTCCGCGGGACGGATCCCTCTGCGGTCATGCACGACTCCTGATGAACTTCCGCGATGTTGACAATCGCCTTAGTGATTTCCAACCTTGCTGTCGATGTGAAGCCAAAGCCGTCAAAGAATGTGCGAAACTTCGCATTGTTCTGCAATGTCTTGGCCGACGCGTTGGGGTCCGGTATCACCGCGGGGGCTGGACCCTCCCCAAATTCCTCTGTTATTTCGTAGCACGAGACCATGTAGGCCCATGCTTTGTCATCCTCTCCCTCCATGTAGTAGTTGCTGTCAGCATCGTCTTCATCGTTGTACATAAACGGGTAACACTCCGCCATGTTGACTTCTCCATTGTTGTTTCCGTGGACTGGATAAGGCTCGACGCGGATGTCGCACCGTCCTATCCTCAGTTCATTCGCGTTCTGCTTCCTTTTAAACAACCTCTTCAATGACCAACAATCGCTCGTCGGGTGCTTGGTGTGCCTGTGGTACATACAGTACCTTGGGTGCTCGCGGTCTTCCCGCGTCGGTTCATACTCCACAGGGGGGAGTTCCAACTCTCCGTCCTGCACCCATGCATTCACCAAGGCTCACACTTCATCCATTGTGCAGGGGAAATCCGGCACCGGCCCCATCTCGCGCTCTCTCCACTTTCGTCCTCCCGTGGCCTGCTGAGCCCGCGACGCCTCCGCGACAGCCACAGTGGCGCTTGTGGCCTTGCCTTTCCATGCATCTTTCCTGGCCGGCTTGACCACATGGCGGATGTTGTACGCTGATTCTAGTAGGGCAGAGAATGTTCCCAACTTCAAATTGATAAGCAACATCTTGAATTCGTCCATCATCCCACCAATGCAGATTTCCACCAGTTGAACCTCTTTCGCGGACTCAGTGCAGTCAACTGCACGATCCTGGAACCTCCTGATGTAGTCCACCACGTCTTCCCCACTAGCTTGTGTCTCCTTCGTCAAGCTGATCACCGTTACCTTTTCACGGACCTGAAAGAATTTAGCGTAGAAGCTGTTCACCATTTCTTCCCAGGTGGTGATCGAGTAAGGCTCCAAGTTGACGTACCAAGTGTATGCGCGGGAGGTGAGAGACTTCGAGAATTCCCGAAGACGCAAGTTATAATCGGACGCGTGGGCCCCAAGAGATTCCATGAAACGGACCACATGTTCCTGGGCACTGCCCTCTTTTCCGTCAAATTTCACGAATTTTGGTGGGGTATACCCTTCCGGGTAGGGTAGTGATAGGATCGTCATAGGATAAGGCGGGCAAATATCTGGGCTAGGGAGGGAGGGTAAGACTATCTTTGCTTTCTCCTTAGTGAGGAGGGCTTGTACATCCGCCAGAGTAATGAACTGTCCCGCGGACGGGGCCCCAACTTCAGTAACGGCTGGCTCCTTTCTGCTCGCCTCACTTGCCTTCTGCTGCGCTAGCAGGGCCTGGACTTCCGCCATGGTGATGTAGGGTCCCGCAGAGGGCGTGCTGGCACCATCAGCGGCCGCCTCCTTCTGGCGGTCTCCAGCGTGATTTCCCGCGACGCCTCCTACAAGCACAGGGCGCAAATGGGGAGGCACCGTTGAGGGAACCTGGGGCTGCACCGTCTGGCTAGTGCTGCCCCCTACCTGGTTTTGTGGTGGTTCGTCGTTTTGACCGACCGCGGCCTTTGGGAGCGCCGCGGAGATGAGCTCAGTGAGACCAGTAAAGGCCGCGAGCAGCTATCGCTGTGTCTCGAGGAACTGCCGCTGGCCGTCCTGGAGAGCCCGCAGCGTTTGCGCTGCCGTGCCCGCGCTGTTGGTCTCTTCAACTTCCTCGATGACTGGCGCGCCGTCGTGTTGTGCCGTCATTGCTTTACGGCATGATAGTGGCCGCTCGATGTATTCTGTGGAACGGGTACTAACCATAAACCAAAAGACACCTCCCCAGCAGAGTCGCCTAAATGTGGGTGATGCGGGTTCCTTTGGGGCTGCTTACGTGTAGAAAAGTGAGCTGGAGATGTGCGATTGGCCGATAATCAGTACCGAGGGGAAAAGAGGAATGAACTCGTGGGGTGAGGGCTGGAGCAAGAGGTACGGAAAAGACAAAGGCAACGTGTCTCCTTTGTTCTCCGCGGGGGATGACGTCTGCCTTCTCTGGAATCAAATGAGTGAGGTCACCTTCTCTCCGGGGAATAATGTTCTCCTTCCTCAGAATCAGTGCTCTCTCTCTCCTTTTCCAGAAAAGTCAGCCTCTGGCAATCATTGGGAATGTCAGGGGTATTTATAGGGCACCTGGGCCTAGGTCAGGCCCAAGACGGCGCTCCTATAAGACCCCAAGACATGTCCCTCCCGTACCTCCAGGTCGCGAAAGACTCGTCCTCCCGCGGAGGATTTTCCGTGGGGGGACTCGCGCTTCCGCGACGCTACCTCCATCCCAAGCCACCAAGCCACAAGAGCTTCCCCAATTCCCGCAAGAGCAAGGTCGCGACCCGCGGCGATCGTTTGCCTCCCGCGGGGTCCCTTCCGGGCCTGCCTTTTTGGCCCGAATAGGATCCCGGGGTCTTCTTGTAGTTTCTGTACCAATTCCGGTAGGTCTTTCAGTTCTCCCTGGCAGGGCCCGCGGGGTCTTCCCTTCCGCGGGTCAATTCCGCGGGCATCGATCTTATGGGCTACACGTGCTTCCCTTCCACTGGTCAATCAAACGTCTTCTCGGAATAGCGTTTTGACTAAGATTGACTTTCCGCGTGGACCTAATTGCCACGTGTCCACGGCCAATTGGTTGGTCAAAAGGTCTTCTCTGATGACATGTCAATAATCTTGACCGCGCCTACAACCTGCTTAACGTATATAACAATGGGGGCCATCAAAGCTTCCCCTAGTGTAACAGATCCACCAGGAAGTTGGTTCAATAGAGAAAGGCCACTTCGAGCAAGAACCCTAAAAAGATAAAGACAGTTAAGTTAGAGCTCAAACGGCCAGGGAAAGTTAATGCAGCTAAGGTCAATTTGGACATCTCACATAATAGAGAAACAAAGAGGCAAACCTTCTAACAAGAGAGAAACCATTGGAATGCACTCCGCTGGATGGCAAGCCAATGAGAACGTCTCCAACATTGATGTTCTTCCCGTCAATAACCGAATCCTTTCTCACTATGCCAACCGCAAAACCACTAAGATCATACTCACCCTTCGCATAAAAATCGGGCATCTCTGCAATCTGAAAAGCACATATTGATCTACTGAGAGCAGCAAAAGAATATATTTTTCATTTCAAATTTCGAACCCTAAATTTCTTCTATATTGACATAAATAAGAAACACTTGCTCAAAACGCAAACCTCTTATTATTTGAGTTCTTCTAAAATAAAGAAGTCTACAAAATCATGCAAAGAGGAATGATCAAGAAAATGAGTTAAAGTTAAATCAACAGAGATCAGCAATGCTTTTTTATTCTCCCCTACATCTCCAAATTCCCAGCAACACTGCACTCAACTCACTACCTTGCCCCCAAACTACTTGGGTCATTTGAAAATAATTTACTTTGTGTTTCAAGCTCGATCACAGGCCAACTAGAACCATGATAACCAAACAGCAATGAACTCAAGCAACATATGGTCACTGGAAAAGAATATCAGACTGAAAACCCGCCAAAACACCTTCAACTCTTGCTTGGTTGTGCTAAGCAGCAACTTATGCATGATACTTACTAAAAGGTATAAGCCATCATACTGATGACAAGCCACAAACTTTTTCCCACTCTTGACAGGTCAGTGTTCTGACAGATAAGACCAACCATCTTTAAACTAAATTCTTAGCGATCTATAAACATCAATAACGCGCAAAAAATTATATGCCCCACAGGAGAAAAAATATGGTTCTTGGTGTTTTACCTAAAACTTTATTCATGGAACACAAAAACCATCACAATCCCTAACGAGAGAAACCTTTGTCGCAATTTTCATCCTATTTTCCACTTCTAGTGAAACGTCAAAGCCGAATCTGTTTCAATTTTGAACTACTGTAGCTTAGAGCAGAGTGCAGCCCATACACATCCCTAAAATACTATATTTAGTATTGGAATTTGACCATGCATAGTTGTCAAATGTTCTCCAATTAGCCCCCTTGACTACCATCTTGTCCTAGCCAATCCCAGAATCTGAATCTCATGGAATGCCCTTGAAGTACTACTCTGCTAACCTCAGTTTTGCACTGACAACCTTCAACAGAAGGATAGGGTAGCCGGAAGGGGATGAGTCTATTCATATGCAATGATCAACAATTAAAAATCTTTCATCAAGGGTGCCTACTAAATGCATACCTTCACCAAAACTTGGAAACCTCTGCAAGTTTATAGCTAATAGACCGTGAATATCTACCAGAAAGGCTAGCATTGCATGAAAAATACAGTGTCACAGACTCACAATCATTAGACTACAAAAAGGTCCCTAATGCCCAAAATTGATGTTTTCCTTTCAGCCATGCTCAACACGGAAAAGCATATCGAATTGCCACTGATTACATAAGGCTCTGAAAAAGGTTACTGAAATTACCTCTCCGCCCAAAAGAGTGCAGTCAGATTGTTGGCAACCATCAACAATGCCTTTTATAACCTGAATAGCACAAAGGAAGATAGTTATACATCTCAAATTGACATAGATAATTACACAATCTTAGAAAGTAGAAACCAAAAAAAAACCTGTATCTAAAGAAACTGAGAGTACCTTTTCAGCGAGATCAACATCGAGATGGCCTGTTGCAAAGTAATCAAGGAAAAATAAAGGCTTTGCTCCAGAAGTAACAATATCATTGACACTCATTGCAACCTGCAGAGAAATACGTTAAAGAGCCTAATCATTTGTTAACTAGAAAGGTTTGTTAAGATGCAAGACAATAAACATGAGACAACAGAGACATTTCGAACATCACCAGATCAATCCCTATTGTCTCATGGATTCCAGTTTCAAATGCAAGTATAAGTTTGGTACCAACTCCATCTGTCCCAGCCACAAGATACGAATCTCCTGAAAAGAGAAAACCAAATCAACCATGAAAATAAGAAAATAAATTAGCAGTAATAGCTAAAAGAAAGAAGAATAACTTGCATAAGGGATTTGTCAAAGCAAAAGCCCTATAACTCCTAGTTCATATAATACGCAATCATACAAAAACCACAATGTCGAGACTGGAGAACTTTGGACATATTAGTCAACATATTTATGCCAACCTGATCAGAATGAGCCACCAGCATAATCTTTTATGTTACATTGAGCAGAGAAAGACGTGCAAGGAACAATTGGAGGGTGATAAGAAACTAACTTATGACTGCCATGAAATCTAAAAGAAGCCAATGTGGAAACCAAAGGAACAATCAGAGGATGATGAGTAACTAAGCTATGACTGCCTTGAAATCTAATAGAAGCCAATGTGGAAAAAGTTGACTAATAATTTCACGCCACTTGCAAGTTGACAGTGAGGTAAAAATCATAAAGTGATAGTTAGCAAGGCAAACAGGTGTAAACAAAACCAATTATCAAAAGCCAAAGACACAGCTTGGAAATCAACATTCTTCTAGGAGTCAACAGGGAAACAACATGCATTTATTCATTAGAAGAAATAAAATGTCAATTACAACTCGGTCGGACAGCCCGTTACAAGATGAATTTGAGAGGGAATGAAATTCAAAGCGAAAGAGAGGACTTTCTAAGATTAAAAATAAACAAGGCCGAAGTCGCCAAAAGAATTGCCTGCGAGGCTGCGAGAGGCAATAGGAAGACTTGGCATTTCGGGAAATGATCCGCATGAACAAAGGAGAACGCCTCAAGATGCCAGTATACCCATTGAAGCGCACAGACCTTCAGCTGTTGAACCCATTAGGATCTTTGGAGAAATCCCTATCCGATCACCATATGCTTCCCAGGAGCATCACAAGTAGATGAAGTCGTGATGAACAGGGAAAGGTCTGGATCACACAAGAAGTAAACCCGGCGACTTAACGGTGACGGAACCATGGACATGCCTACCCCGCTGGTAGAACCGTCCACAAATGGCTCCGAAATCGGTTGCGCCGAAAGGAACTCTTCTCACCTGCTATGGACAAGAAGGATATGCGACCAGACGCTCCACCCACAGTGACTTTGCAACACTACCCAGAGCTCCGTTTCTGGGTTAAAAGGGAGGCGGATGCCCTCCCCATAACCTATCTAAATAGCCGTTGGTGGTATATCTTCCCAAGGCCTCCCATGCGAAAAACGGGTATTTCATCTTGTGATTGATGGCACATGGGGAGTCTCCACGCACCAACTCAATTCCATATTTCCATCTGATAATCAAAAAATCAAGTTAAAAGACTATTCAGCGGAGAGACCCGAGAGCGACTTATTTGAGTTGAAGGCAGGAAGGAACCCCTCTCCTTTTATAGGCGTAATGAGTAAATGGGGGCCATCCTGGACATGTATGCGACAGATCCATAAAAAGAAGTGACTAGACACTGGCATAGCCCATAGTAGGCCTGCAGAAATCTCGAAACGTAAGATTGTTGTCTCGTCAATGCTCTCATTTCGAGGAGTCGACAAACTCGGCCTAATGCCTCGATGGCTGTAGCCATTATGCCGATGTGAACCCCAAGTTCCAGAACAGACACCATCCAAGGATTGAGGAGGTACCCGCAAGAATGTAGCACAAACCCCGACTCAATTACAGTTACATGACATGCAGAAGGGGCATCTGAAGGGTGGTGATGACGTGGATATAAAAAAGTGAATCACGTGCCTGCCAACGTAGAGAGGGTGAGAACGAGAAGAATGAAGGAGGGGGTAAGAAAAATTACACAAGTGTGATCAAAGTTGAAACCCTGAATGGGATGGGAACTAACTAGACCATCAGAGGACATTCCTGGCCGCCACCGCCGGCCGGAGTGTCACTAACAGTTTGTTCTTTTGCAGAAAACAGAGTTGACAGTCTGAGAAAGTCTTCAGATCACTCTTTAGGCAGGATCTCAAAGGCCTAATCCCAACAAATTTGTGGGAACCTAATAATGGCTACTACATTGACCTCCCCAAAGCAAAAATCATACCGATTGCCAATTTTGTTCCAGAAACACCACAATTAAGGCAACATGGAATACAGGGTAAACATAACATCGATATCATTCTCCAACCTTTTGTTTCTCATTGGATCCATTTCTTATGATGGAGAAAAACCAACAATCCAACGGATCCATTTGGAAAACATACAAGAGAGATTTATTTTCTGGACCTAGAGGTAAATTGCCCTTCTATCTATCAACCGCATATTAGCATTCTTGAGGACACGCGTAATGGGAGAATAAAAAATCTGCGACATAAGTTTACCACAAACAAGCATTACGATGTAGGCATAACAGTATACCTTGCACTAGTAAGTTGGGATTTAGTCCTAGTATTATGGATGGGTCCATGAATCAACTCAACACAAACTTAAACCACTTCATGTCACTAGAGCAGAGTATATGGTCACCCAAAATTATGAAAGTTAATCAGCACAAAAGCTTTTGTATTTAATCTACATAACAAACTGAAAAGATGACTGGAAACGTATTTTGATAGTCGCGAACACTTCTCCAATGCTTTCTCTTTCTTCGTTACTTTTTCTCAAATAATCGGGTATCCGAGCCAACTTGCGCACACCTCGACTAATCCGGGCCTCTGAAGTTAACATCAGGGCAAACCTCCCGTAGCCCAAGATTTGGAATGTTTGGCTTTCGTGACTTTTTCTTCATTACTTTCGAGGTAATTGTTTCGAGAAAGAGTGATTTCCTTCATATCCTCATTTCTTTTATCCCTATCAAAGTCATCGACCTATTTCCCCTAATCTGGGGGTCAAATCATACAGTAAGTTTTTGTTCAACAATAAGAATTTTGTCCATTTTCCCCAGTCAGTTCACCTTTTCACGATGAGCGAACAAATTTCGAAGGAAATTTTCCTTCAAAAAGAAAAACATCAAAGTCATCACCAAGTGGAATACTTCACGACCAAGTTTTTTGTTTAACAAAATGAGTGAAACTAAATGCAAAAGGGGAGAACACAACAAAGGCATCAAAACCCCATAAAAGAAAGGACATATTCTTGAAGAAAAAAAAGGACCCTGCAGCAGAATAAATACAAGCTAATGGGAAAGGTGAAAAGGGGCAATACCAAGAGGGAAAAGACCTCCAAAGCCGCCAATCCCAGGAGCCATCTTTGCAATTCTCCTAACAAGTTCAGACCCAGCATCTATATCAACACCAGCTTCCTTGTAAGTAAGCCCACCTGTTTCACCTCGATTGCTACTTTTGCTCGACATTGAGACTCTTGTACCAGCATCCGCTTCTTTTGAAGTGAGAGATTTATCGATTTATACGTTTAGAAATAACTATTTGCCAAAATATACGTTTTTTCAAACTATTTTTAAAAATAGTTCAAAACGCACATTACATATGCATCACGCATATCGGATGTGCATTATCCGCGATGGCATATGAGAGCCGGGCCGTGTATCACGCATACTCAATATGCGTGATGCATATTCCATGTGCGTGATGCATATTACATGTGCGTCATGCACATTGAATGTGCGTGATGCGTTATTGCTAGTTTGAGTTTGTATCATACCGAATGAAGTCTTTAATCAAATTCTTAGTGAAATAAGGGTAACATTCCGAGAAAATTTCAAAATGGCACCTGAACTTTCACTCCAATGTCACCGAAGCACCTAAACTTCATTTTATTTCAATTAAACACCTGAACTTTCAAAATCCCCAAATTGAGGCACCTGCCGTTATCTTTCATCCATTTCCTTCACAAATCGGCTGACGTGGCTCATTTCTGGCGTTAAAGGGCCCCACTAGATATGTTAGGAAGTGAACTCAATGCACAAATTTAGGAAGTGAACTCATTTTTGGTTGTGATTGTGTGCATTGAGTTCACTTTCTAACATGTCTAGTGGGGCCCTTTAACACCAGAAATGAGCCACATCAGCCGATTTGTGAAGGAAATGGATGAAAGATAACGGCAGGTGCCTCAATTTGGGGATTTTGAAAGTTCAGGTGTTTAATTGAAATAAAATGAAGTTCAGGTGCTTTGGTGACATTGGAGTGAAAGTTCAGGTGCCATTTTGAAATTTTCCCTAACATTCCAGATTCAAGTTTGAGAGGGGAGGTGAATCAAGCTTCTCCAGTTAACAGAGGCGGCTGCGGGCTAAAGTCCAGGTGCGGCTTCTTTAAGCCTTAAAAAGTTTACGAATTTTAGGGGTTCTTCCTATTTTGATATTCTTAATATATATGGTAGTCTAGCAAAAGGGCTCTGATCATCTTTAATTTTTGCTTTAGGCTTCCGGAAAGTGAGCTCAGGGATGGTGTTGTGTGGTATAGTGTTGTGCACATCTAAGCCGTCTGTTCCACAATCCAACGGTCCAAATTCCATCTCCATCATCTGAGCATCCGAGCTGTTTATTGCCGAGATGAAATCTGAATTGTCGGATTACCGAACGGACAGCCTGGATGTGCACAGCACGGTGCCGCATGGCACCTCCCCGGGTTCCTGGAAAGTAGGGCCGGCCTTGGCTTATATGAAGGGGATGCACCTGAGGAAGAACTTACTCAAAGTGTAATTAACTGGCCATTTGGTCAAAATACGTACAATGCTACCAAACCCTTCTGGTTCCTACTTTCCACCAAAAGGATAAAATCCAAATGAAAAAAACATTCCAAGACTTTCTTCAAACTTTTCAGTCCAATTAATTCAGAAGTATTAGACTTTTTTTTTTTTTGAAAGGCAGTATAAGACTATTAGTGTTATTCTCATCTCTCTGTCCTACGAGTCATTCCTAAGTTTTATAACATAAACATAACTCTCTATTTGGTGAGTTGTCCATATAGGAATAATTGAAAAGGGTAACATGGAAACATGTTAGCCAATTAGACTTTGCTCTCTCCTCCAAAGTCAACATAAAATCATATCATAATACTTCATAACGGTCGGTGGTATATATTAATGAACTGATATCAACAGTCATTGAAGTAACGAAATGGATCAATGATTTCGTTCAGGAAAAAAACAAGAAAATGGACCAACATAATCTCATTCTTGAACTACAAACATAATCGAAAGTTACAAACTGGAAAGAAGCCTCTACCGTCCTCCTATAATGTGACCACAATCATATAAACTACGGACATAATCGAAAGTAGCAAACTACAAATTATGAATTTAAAAACAAAGATTTCAAATTAAAACAAGTACAAGACAACATGGCTCCATACATTCGTAAATGTCTTACTACTACCAATTACAAATTCGTTCTTGAACTTGACGCTTCTGCCCTACTTCTGGAACATTTTCTTCGATTATGTCCTTCTTGTCCACACAATGTGCATGACTGTCTCTGTGATGGTTGGTGCTCAATCCAGTCCATCTCGTTTCTGAATCGTGTGATTTGGGGTCGCCCTCGCCCGCGGATACGTTCTTGGTCTGGAATGATGGTTGGCCCATTGATTTCAGGCCAATACGCCTTGTCACGCGGGGGCCTAAATGGTTGAGAGGCATACATTTATATAATTGATTTGAGCGACCAAACATCGCTGAAGTATTCGAAAGGGGAAGTTTTCATGAACATGCACACCGCAAGCACATGCGAGCACGACATCTTCCATTGTTCAAACTTGTTGCAACTGCACGTACGATTGATCATGTCAACTAAATGCCTATGATTTCCTTTATATGGGCTCGTCCGATTCATTGGGGTCTGGACCTCGTAAGTTTGTGCCACGCGGTCAAACTCAATGACCTGGTGTCTCGATGCCTTATTCCTCCAGTGTTTGTACTTGTTTATGGCAAACGTGCTCCAGTTTCCCCCCATCTCAATTTTTTTCCGTGCTTCTACGGCTCTGTCATTGAAATAGTTAACGCTCTTGTAGAATGTCATCATAACCGTTCCCATTATGGGCAGGTGCCTAGCTTCTTTTAGGACCCCATTCAAGCTCTCTGAGATGTTTGTTGTTTCCGATTCGTAACACCTACCTCCATCATGCGCGAATGACCATTTCTTTAAAGGTAAATCCTCCGTTAGTTCCTTGTAGACCTTTTTGTCGTCGAACTTTTTAGTCTTTTCAAGCTGAGCTTTAAACTTTCGTTTTTGGATTTCCATGGCCGTAACTTTTACTTGGTTGCCCACAATTTTGTTGAACCTCCTCATATAGTTTGCCCTAATGTGACGAGCACAATAGCGATGATAAGCATGGGGGGGTCTCAAAAGCAGATCTCCTTTGATGTACGACAATAGACCTATTTGCCTGTCTTAAATTAGACACAATTCTGTTCGATTGGTGACAAAATGTCTGAGGCATGACAGGAACCACCCCCAATTATCAGCATCCTCCTTCTCCACAATGGCAAATGCAATAGGGAAAATTTGATTTTCCGCGTCCTAACTGACAGCAACCAAGATTACGCCCTTGTACTTTCCTGTTAGGAAGGTACCATCAATGCTTATGACAGGCCTGCTGTAGACACCTCCCAAACGGGGCATCGCCATACAGATTGATCACGCTTGTTTGGTTCCACTTCATAAACCAAGATCGTGGACATTCCCATGGCTAGGAACATCGCCACACGATAATGGTTATCATCAAAATAGAGTCGCCACCTAGTTTATTAAAACTAGGAAAAATGGACAGAGATTCTGGGTACGGGAGCCAAGAGTACAATAAGGGGAAGGTGTTAGGCACCCCTCTTTGCCCAGTCGTGAGACTGGCCCATAATCGTTCGACATACAATGTATATTTGCTTTATTTAATTCTAACACATAATCTGGTTTTTAGCCTTTAACAATTGATAAGGTGAGCCAGTACGATAAATGAAAGCATGCATCAGAATAAACAAAAAACAAATATGTCCCAGCAAAGAGATCCCTCGGCCAGTGAATTGATGTCACGGTCGAGGAATCCCATTGGATCTATATATCGGCCGAAGGATTGATTCCCCAGCCGATGTTCTTCCTCACACCAGAATACGAACAGTTAATAGAAAGAACTAATTAAAAGCGAGAGACGGAAATTAAATCAAACCGTAGGCCGTTGGGCCTCACCACCTTGATCCCTCAGTAATTGATTGCTTGGATTGCGAGTGATTGTAGATAATAGTGGTTGATTGTGGTAGTCAACTTCACAAAACCCTAGAACAAAGTGAGTTCTTTGGGGGGTTTTTACTCTCGGATGCGACTACTCACAGGAGGTTAGGGCTTTTGTAGATGATTGATAGGAGATGATTTCTGTAGAGTTTGGGGACGGATCATGGAGTGGAGAGATGTGTATTTCGTGGTTGTTATTTCGGAACCCTAAGGCCCTTTGTATAGGCAATTGGTGACTCACTCCGGTCAATCAAATGGCGTGAATCAAAGTGGAGTTCTAGGGCAATAAGACATCTATGGTAAGTGTATTCGTAGCCCCGAAGTAATGGTTCGCGGCTGCTAGGGTTTGGGCGAACGGATTGAAAAGCTGCTGAACATTCCAGAATCTAGAAAACATCGGTCTGCCGGCCGCCCAAAGGATTTCACTGCCGAAGAAAGGATTTCGCAGCCGCGGAAAGGATTTTCCAGCAAAAGGCCAAACTTTGCGGGCTCGCTCCGGACACTCCCGAACTTGATTTTGCGTGTTCTTTGGACCGTTGGAAAGCTTGTTGAGTCTACTTTCTAACCCAAGTGGTTTGGATCAAATATATTTAGTACATCAAAAGATATGACGATTTTACCCTTAGTGGGTCAGAAAATGGATTTTACCAATTTGTGCTGTGAACGCTCTAGACTAGGTGATGTGAAGCAATTAGAATTTTTCAATCCAGGCATAGTTCGATACATACCAGGAAAGACCCAAAACTTGGTTCTTGTAGCAAATGACACTTGAAGTTTTCTGCACCTTATGCTTTTTTGTTTATCTCCCCAATCCATCAAATCATTCAATCAGGCATTCCAAATACAAAAAACATCAAATTTTCGTCGAATTCCGAAAAATTCGACTGCCCATCACATCGGATTACACAAATCTCAGCACAATCAAATCGAATTGAATGCAAAAACATCAACTTTTCGTCGAATTCCGAAAAATTCTCACCTTGTAGAGGTCGTCACTGAGGGCCAGAAGGGAATCCAATCTTCCGACGCGGAGATTCGGGATATTGAACTGCGAATCACGTCAAAGTTAGAAACTTTTCGGAATGAATTGTATACCCAGAGAGAGAGAGAGAAAGAGATACATACATATATACATACCTACGGGGAGAGAGAGAGAGAGCGAGAGAGAGAGGGACTTACAGTGAGAGGGAGGAGAGAATGACGAACGGCGACGGAGATCCAAGAGCACGGCGAACGGCGGTGAACGTAGACGGCGATTGTAGATCGCGAGAATGGATAGGGAGTGTTGTACAGCGTATGCGAGATGCATACAGAGAGAGCAATTTGATTTTAAACCCTAACGCCTATGGAATATGCATCACACATATTGGGTATGCGTGATACACGCTGGATATCCAGCTGGCCCCGCTCCCATATGCCAGCACGGATAATGCACATCCGATATGCGTGATGCACATGGAATGTGCGTTTTGAACTATTTTTAAAAATAGTTTGAAAAAACGTATATTTTGGCAAATAGTTTTTTGAAAACGTATAAATCGACAAATCTCTCCTTTTGAAGTTAATTTTGGTATTGCAAGAAACCTTTTTAAGAAGCAATTGAAGTTGGGTTTGGAGATGTACGACGGCGGTCCAGGAGAAGAGAGTCGAGTAACACACCTTGAACAACACTCTGTGATTGCTCCCGAGGCTGTCGCCATGGTGGTGGCGGTGGGGATTACTTCGCTGGTCCCGACGGCGGAAGACGTGGCGGCGGGTTTGCTTTTTGCTGTCCCAGAAGCAGGAAACGACGCCGATTTACTGATTTTGGGGGGGGGGGGGCTTTTCGGGTTCTAATAGAAGAACATAAGGGTCATCATCGGGCCGGGCCGGGCCGGCCCAGCCCAGCCCAGCCCGCCAAGTTACTACCCAAGCCCGCCCATGGGCTGGGCCGAGCAGGCTTTTCCTTTTTTGCGGGCCGGGCGATGTATCTTAAATTGAAGCCCAAGCCCAACCCACGGGCTAGCCAAATTGACCGGCTGTCAGGCCAAAAGCCGGGCGGGCTAACGGGCTAACATTCGGGCGGATAAAATGTCCTTGGGCATCGTCAAATTGGTGGTTTGTTTGCTGGTAGTTTAAAGTTCAAACCTTGGGTTTTGTTTACTGGTGGTTTGTGTGGCTATGTTCATGACCAGAAGTCTAGAAATTATGCAATTAGTTACAGTAATTGCTTACCTACAAAACAAATGGAAACTCACAATGACCAAGAAATGGCATTAATGAATTAACTGCTTACCTACTGGCTAATAGCTGTTAGAAATTATAATGGGCAGATTCGGCAGAACCCAAAAGACAGAACAGGAACGGGCTATTGGGCGGGTACCACGGGCGGGCTTGTGGGCGGGCTCACGGGCCGGGCCTACGGGTGGGCTGCCTAAAATTTCATAGGCCCGAGCCCGCCCATTACAAACTACGGGCTGGGCTAGCCCACCCGTTTCCCGGGCTCAGGCCGGGTAAAAGCCCGATGGGCCGGGCGGGCCGTGGGCCTTCGTGCTAAATGATGAGGCTTAGAAGAACAGCAACGGGCTCGGCTATGATGCTCTCAGGTGGTATGGGAGCATCTTGCTCCCAAGTGTTTGAGCGGTGTGGGGGCTTGTTGAGCGGTGTGGGGGCTTGCCGAGTTTGGAGAGATTTCTTCCGAGTAGTGGGAGGTGTTTTGCCGAGGAGTGAGATGCCGAGCCGAGGAAGGTTGCCGAGCCTAGTACCTGCGAACCGGAGGGGGGTTCCTCCGGGTAGAGCCTCCGACGAGCTAGTTAGTACCCGGGGAAGATAAATCGAAAACGTAAAGCAGAGAATATGAGCAATTTATGTAGGAGAGGAGTGTTGAGATGTGTACCCTAGGTGAGGGGAGAGCTTTGCTTATATAGAGAAAAATGAGTGAAGCTTAATGACTAAGTAAGGCTTTTAATAGAAAGTTGCTATAAATGGTAAGTTGCTATTAATAGGAAGGTTGCTATTAATAGGAAGGTTGCTATTAATAGGAAGCTTCTAGAAACTTCTAGAAGGTCGTGACTTGCCGTGTCCACGTACCGAGCAATGGCAGAATGTTCCGAGAAATAGCGAGCGACCGTACATTTTACCGAACAACTAGTGAAGTGTTCCGAGCAACATAAAGAACCTTTCGAGCGATACAAAGAGCTGCCGAACAACACTAAGAACTGCCGAGCAATGATAAGAACTGCCGAGCCGAGCAATACAAAGAGCTGCCGAACAATACTAAGAACTGCCAAGCAATGATAAGAACTGCCGAGCCGAGCAATACAAAGAGCTGCCAAACAATACTAAGAACTGCCGAGCAAGCAATATAAGAACCCCTGCTGAACGATAATTAGAACTGTCGAGCGATAGAAAGAACCCCCGAGCGTACTTAAGACAAATGTTCGGCACTACTTGTAGGATTTAATATTTGTTGAAATCGTTTCGGCCCTTTTGGACTGTATGAACTGAGGGAAATTTGGCCCCCTACAATAGCCCCTCAACTCCTTCTTTATCGCTTAGATGAAGGAGGAGTTGAACCCAGGTGTGGCCGAATGACCGAAGTGAATTCCTTGCAAGATACAAATAGACCATAATTGTGCTTCGCATAGATTTTAGCATAATAACCCAAGCCGAGGTGATGTAGCCGGGCCCCAGAATAATAGAATGATAATAGAGGTCCTATCCTCGGCCAGATTCGACCGGAATGAGAGAGAGCTCCACGGCCAGATTTGGCCGGAGTAAGAGAGAGCCCCACGGCCAAATTGTCCAAAGGTAATGAAATCTAAATGCAATAATAATACGAAATTCCAAACGCTCTTGAAACCGGGTTATGCGCCGAGCAATCAAGATAATGACCGAATGAGTATCCGAGAGATGGTAACACATCCAAGCTGTCTTCGTCTTCTTCGTCGCCCGAACGTTGGAGGCCTACAACCCGTAGGGAGGGCTTAGTCCGAACGTAAGGATTCTTCGTCGGCCTTGGCGCTACTGCATGACTCTTCGGGAGGGACGGGCTGAGGTTGGAGCGCTGAACCTTCATTTGCTCGCCGGTTTTGGGCCATCTTTAACTTCGGACTGGAAGAGTCGGTGGTGGAAAGTGGGACCATTTGGATGTAAAATTAGGAATGAGCCCCAATGCTTGGTGGATGGAAGAGTTCGCGGCCGAGGGTGGATGCCTCACCGAACGGTGGAGTTGCATGGAAAGAGCTTGCCATTCTTCAAGTCTGAAAGTTTTTGAGATGTCCGAACGATTAAATTGCCGAGGGCTACGAGGATTTCGCCCGAACGATTAGATTGCCAAGGGCTACGAGGATTTCGCCCGAACGAATAGATTGCCAAGGGATTCGAGGATTTCGCCCGAACGAATAGATTGCCAAGGGCTTCGAGGATTTCGCCCGAATGATTAGATTGCCAAGATAAACTTTTAGGGAAGCAAATGAAATGAAAAATAAGTTGAACATTTATCCGAACAATTGGGCAGAATGTCATGTAGTTGTAGAATATAAATCGCAATTAAAGAGTCTAGCGCTTTAACTTGCTATTTAACAATAAAAATGACAAAAAACCTGTTTCACGAAAGAGAAGAACGGAGGGTCCTAGATGAGGACCCAAAAGCAGAAATTGAAGAGAGATCCGCCGTCGTACGTCCAGAAATGGAGACGCTCAAAGTCAGATCAGGACGAGCCCCACCAATATATGCCACGTTTTTCTTCCCCAGCGGAGTCGCCAATTGTGGGTGGGGGGGGGGGGGGTTGAATTCCACTTTATTCCTTGTTGAGCGGTGTGGGGGCTCGCCGAGTTTGGAGAGATTTCTTCCGAGTAGTGGGAGGTGTTTTGCCGAGGAGTGAGATGCCGAGCCGAGGAAGGTTACCGAGCCTGGTACCTGCAAACCGGAGGGGGGTTCCTCCGGGTAAAGCCTCCGACGAGCTAGTTAGTACCCGGGGAAGATAAATCAAAAACGTAAAGCAGAGAATATGAGCAATTTATGTAGGAGAGGAGTGTTGAGATGTGTAACTTAGGTGAGGGGAGAGCTTTGCTTATATAGAGAAAAATGAGTGAAGCTTAATGACTAAGTAAGGCTTTTAATAGAAAGTTGCTATAAATGGTAAGTTGCTATTAATAGGAAGGTTGCTATTAATAGGAAGCTTCTAGAAACTTCTAGAAGGTCGTGACTTGCCGTGTCCACGTACCGAGCAATGGCAGAACGTTCCGAGAAATAGCGAGCGACCGTACATTTTACCGAACAACTAGTGAAGTGTTCCGATCAACATAAAGAACCTTTCGAGCGATACAAAGAGCTGCCGAACAGCACTAAGAACTGCCGAGCAATGATAAGAACTGCCGAGCCGAGCAATACAAAGAGCTGCCGAACAATACTAAGAACTGCCAAGCAATGATAAGAACTGCCGAGCCGAGCAATACAAAGAGCTGCCGAACAATACAAAGAACTACCGAGCAAGCAATATAAGAACCCCTGCCGATCGATAATTAGAACTGCCGAGCAATAGAAAGAACCCCCGAGCGTACTTAAGACAAATGTTCGGCACTACTTGTAGGATTTAATATTTGTTGAAATCGTTTCGGCCCTTTTGGACTGTATGAACTGAGGGAAATTTGGCCCCCTACACAATTGGTCAGAGACTCTCATCTCTGGGTTTTTTTCCCAAGAGAAACACTATGTCCACCGACTCCACTGTGTGAGGCCTACTTCGGGCCGCACACAGATGATCCGAGCTATTTATAAAAAATTTAAAAAAAATCCGAGTCGGTTTACATGAGGATCGGCTCAATCCAATATGTGTAGATATTTGATCCAAGCTTCCCATTCTTGAAAAATTGGGGAAAAAGGAAAGATTAGATTTTTCAATTTTCAAGAATGGGAAGCTTGGATTGAGCATCTACACGTATCGGGTTAAGCCGATCCACAATCGAGCCCACTCGGAATTGTTTTTTAAAATTGTCGAACGGCTCAGATCATCCATGCGAGGCCCAAAGTGGGCCCCACATGCTGGTTGGTGGCCGGCCAACGACTCCCCTTTCAGGGACGTAGTGTTTCTGTTTTTCCAACTATGCTCCTATCACACACACTTAACACATAATTACACAAACTCTCTCACATCAAATATGGGCCCACATACACAGGGATATGGGCCCCGTGCTTGATGTGAAAGAGTTTGTGTAATTATGTGTATAAGTGTGTGTGATTAGAGAAGTATTATTTTTTTATTTGCTGGCATATGGGTTTATTTGGCATCTTTCTTTTCTTTTCTCAACGAGAAGAATTGAAAAAGCAAAAAATTAGTACAACTTTTATACAAGGATTTTGAGAAATATTCAAGCAAAAGCTCAAAAAAGTAGTTTTTTAGATATTTTTTTGGATATTTCTCTTCTTTTTTTTTTTACTTTTTTGATTTCTCTTGGCAAGACGAATCAATAATCTATAAAAGTTTGGCGCAAAATTAATGAACGCAATTATTTTTTGCATAAGAACAAAACCAAAAAATTATAGTCAACAATTTGTTGGTTGGTGGAAATATGATCTCAACAATGACATTATCAAATAGTTGTAATTTTGCATTTGAAGAATGTACATGTACCCCAAAGTCATGTTGTTATTGTGTAAGAGCATCAACATCTCACTCTTTACTCTCTTTTGAAAACTAAAATAACAAGGAAAGAGGTGAAAAAAGGACTTCATCAGCCTCGTGGGGAAATCCAGCAAATTAACATTTGCTACAGTTGCTTGCTTCTTCAAGTGAGGCACTGTTCACTCCATTGGCAGTATTTTAATGTCTTTGGCTCAGATTGAATTTTGTCTTCATCTCATATCTTGTTTCACATCCCAATCCAAACAACAGAAAGTCTAGCTGATTTCTATCGCACGAGTGTGGGCCAACTTTGGGTCCCAAAAAATGCCCATAAATATTTTTTTATGAGATTCTATAAAAAATCAACTCCAACAGATATCGATAAGTATTTTTTTAAATTTGTTTGGTGAAACTGCTCAGTTGCTCAATTTTACCCCTACAAATCCAGAAAAAATACTTACCGAAATTGGTTGAAGTTGATTTTTTTATAGGGTCCCATAAAAAATAATTTTAAAATTTATGGATTTTTTTTATATTTTTGTGAAATTTGGAGTGGACCCTACACACGTGCGGTAAGAGTTGCACTACTGATCCAAACAAACGGCAAAGAAAATACTAATAAAGAATGTACAAATAGGCAAAGAAAATATTATATTTATAGGATCTAGTTAGAATAGAGAGTCTGATGTACTAGATATTTTAAAAGTGGGTAGTTAAAATAATGAAGTGACCTTTTAATGTGTAAATTGATCCAAAATGTAAAGAGGCTGATGCGGATGCTCTAATGACTACCTCTCTTCGTATGAAAAGTATGGGTGTCAAATAGGTAAGTTTGTATTAATTTGGATGAGTTGCAAATGGGTTAGGTCTTAATTAATAAGTCATTGACCCATTTACAACTAGACTAACTATAAGTCCAATTATCCGTACACAACTGACCAATTTATTTAAAATCAAACTCGACAACGGATTAAAAAAAATATAACCAGGCCCAATAACCAAAATTACTTATTTTATTTTATTTTTTTCAAAAATGAGAAGATTGTATTGATAAACGTTCAACGGCACTTACAAAACAGAGATCATTACAAAGAACTTAGACAAAGCCAAACTAATCGTCTAACAAATACAAAACGAGTAAATCACAAGACAATCAATATCTTTCATCCTAACTCAGGCATATCTAAAGCAATAGCGACACTTTTAAACTACCTAATATCTAATTAGGAGTTTCAAACGAGAAAAAGTGCAAAGGACAAAAGACACCAAATACCCAGACGATCAGATGCACTTCAATCAAGACATCGTGTAGAGATGAACACTGAAGTAAAGATATTGTTGTGAAGAAACCTCGATTGAGAGAACGTAGACAAAATTCGTCCAAAGACAAAACTAACAACTCTCGTTAACTCTCATAAAATGAGTAACAAAACTCTCACAGATCAGACGACAAATCATTGATCTAGAGAGACGGAAGAATAGTATCATGCCCTTCTCCTCCCGCTGCCGCACACGGATATGAAACCCAGAAGGGAAGGGGAAGAGAGAAGAGGAGTTGTGGTGGCTAGAGTTAAGACCAAATTACTCATGCACACTAACACTACTATACTGTCCCTGTACACATGACTAAATGACTAGATTCTACTATTAACCCCCAAAATCTCTCTTTGGCCCCATAACAAAACACTAAAATTCATAGGTATTTTTACCTTGTTCGTTTGGGGACTTAAAACTCATGGGTACAGTCTTTAATAAATTTCTCTATCTCTCTTCATTTATTACTTTCAAAAACCTCCCTCAAAATCCCCAAAACGAACAAGGCATATATTACTACTACAAGTTTTGTAGACAACAATTTTACTTTTTTTGCAAACTCAAACATCCTTGTTAAAGTCCTTCAACCTTGAAATATTCTACTCCAATGTTAAACAGATTCCTTCAAATTTCAAACCCTATATTCAATACTGTTATAAAAAAAAAAAAAGGGAAAAAAATCGAAATGGTCCATGTAGTTTAGTGTTTGTGTCAACTTGATCCCTGCAGTTTGAATTAGCTTGATTTACACTCTGTAGTTTCCATTTTATTCCAACTTGGTCCAATTACTAACTGTCGTTAGCTTTTGTTAACCTTAGACACAAATGGGTCCCTTTTCTAGTGAATTACCGAACCCTTTCTTCTCTAACCTCGCAGATCTAAAGCCTTTTTTCTAAAAAACAAAACGAAGTCACTTTTTTTTTAAAAATCGGGTTCTCTAGCCCGTGTTCTTTTTTCTCAAATACTTGTAACGACCCTGATTTTTGGTGAGTAAAAATTTCGCTAAATATTTGAATTTTTCTATTAAACTATATTGTTACGGCTAGAAACCCTACTTGGCAAGTCTAGTTAATTCCTAAGTAGCTAGTTTAACCAATCCAGTTTGACTACAAACCCATTTTCCGATCGAATTTCGATGATTCGAGCCACTCAATGTGTTCAAAATGTGATTTTAAGGGTACCCGCGAGAAATCAGCAAAAAAAAAGACCGGGAAGAGCTTCATCCGAGCAATTTTTATTTAAACCGTTTGATAAAAAATAAACAAAAAGTGCTCAAATGAAGCCCTTCCTGTTCTTTTTTTTTTGCTGATTTCTTGCGAGTACCCTTAAAATCATGTTCTGAACACATTGAGCGGCTCGGATCATTGAAATTCGATCGGAAAATGGGAGGTCCGCATTTTATTAAAATGAGGTGGTTCTTACGGGAGACGGACTGTGTGTGTATACATATATGCTTTCTAGGACAAGTATTAACCATTGGGTCTTAACTTACCATTAAGGCCTTAACTTTAACCATTACTCTTTTCCTAGCCTCATAAGCCTACTTAGGCCTAAACACCTTAGTATTACACATACATACATATATATATATACACACATATATATAGACACATGGGAAATAGGGAGAGAGAGAGAGAAAGGTGCATGTGTGTGCTTTTTGTTTGTACACTTGCACAAGCTACCCCTTTAGCCCCTTTTTTAGCCTTAAGCCTAATTACCATGCCAACCCATTTCTAGTCTTTTTCAAACACACAATCTAGCCTTTAATCATCCTAGCACTTAGCCTTTAATCACCTATAGATTGACTTACAACCTAGATTAGGATTGACTAAACATGGAAGGCTATTCTTTAGCCTAATCTACCATATCTTTAGACTTGTAAGACTTGCTTAGCTAGGGCATAATTACCTAGGATTTGCCCTAAAAAGCCTTAAGATCCTACTTGATTTTGTAGCCTTATGCCTAAAAATGGAAAAGACAAGTCATAGCATGCTTGATTGGACAACACAATGGAGCAAATCCATGAGAGAAATAGAGAGAGAGGGGGCCGGCCATATATATAGAGAGAGAGAGCCCAACATTTTGCTATAAATAGAACCCCTCACTTGCCATTCAACTCACACCTTCATCCTTCAACTTCTCTCTCTAGAAATTCTTGTGTTCTTGCTTTGTTCTTCCTTGTTCTTCTTTTATTCTTGAGTTCTTCAAGAAACTCATCCAAGGCCGCCACTTAACCACCACTCGACCACCCTTTCGATCCAAAAAGTTTAGTAGTTTAGTCAAGAACTAGTTTCGAGAGAAACCTTTCTCTTTCGAAGCTACCGTAAGCTTTCCGTAGGAAATTATTCCATTCAATCGCCGACTTACCTTTCGTAGCCGCCCTACCGCCAAGAAGAACGGTAGAACTTTCTTATACACTCTAACTCTAAGTATAATAGATTATCCTTACACTCTAATCTTAAGTATAGATAATTGTATGGTCATGTAGAACTTTCTTATACACTCTAACTCTAAGTATAGTAGATTATCCTTACACTATAATCTTAAGTATAAATAATTGTATGATCATGTAAAACATTCTTATACACTTTAACCTTAAGTATAAGTAGTTTATCCTTGTGCTTAAGCCACAACCTCGCCTTCAAATAAGGTTGAAATACCCCAAGCGTAGGGCTAGGTCGTTGATAACATAATAATCGGAAAGTCCGGGATCGTACCCACAGAGAATCGAATATAGCTTAATCGGATTGTAGGTTGTAAGTAACGGATTGTGGCGTTTAAGACGGCCAACTTGGTTTTGCTTTAAAAGTGGAAATACTAAGGAAAAGACTAGAAATGAGCTTTATAAACTAAAAGAAGCAAGTCTAGGGATCTTCTAACCCTTGACAAAGGCCGTTACCGGTTCTCAACTATAACTCAAGCGAGAGTCACGACCGCGTGCTCACGCCCGGGAGATTTAGCTTTAAAGACTACGTTTATCAAAAGATGTGATTTAACGGAGGCGAACCAACTTGTTTTTAACATTTATCAAACTCATAGGAGGCCACGAGCCCTCGGTATGCTTTTTGCCAAGAACGCTTGACCAAGTGGCATACCAAGGAGTTAACACCCCTAGTTTAGACCAAAAATACAAGTTAAGCCCTATTCCGAAAACCATGCTTTAAGCCCGATGGTTTGAGAACCAAATAACACCGTAAGTCATCGGGAAAGAGTAGCCTGAGACTTAGCCGAACAACTACTCGCACATAGTAAAAAGACTAGAGAGCATGCTTAAGAGAGAGAACATGTTTAACTAACGAAAATGGAAATAAACTTGATATTAGTAAGGATCTCAACCGTAGCTACAACATTAATAAACGAGAAAACAATAAACGACAAATACTTACTAGAGTTCTTGAAGGAATTAAGCTAGGAAAGCTTGAACCATTAATGGAGTTCAAAAACTTTAAAAGACTTAAAACAACTAACTAACTAGCTAATGACTAAAGGGGAGAGAGAGGGGGCCTATTTATACAAAGGTACCCCTGGTCCTCAGCCAAATATCTGAAAGTGTACCAAAAAAGGAAAACATTCCATAAATGGAAACTCCAAAAAGTAGAAAATATCTGCAGAAAACACCTGTATCGATACGTCTAAAAAGCCCGTATCGATACTATTTCTCTACGGCTTCCAAAAACCCTGAAGCAATTATGTATCAATACGGCTATATTGCTCGTATCGATACCGCCTTCTTTCTTTCCAGCATTCCAGGCTGGGGCCTTGGCTAGGCACCCGACGATCCCCCGAAGCACGACGGCCCTCCAAATGCCTTCAAAACTTAGTACCCGACGCTTCCGAACTACACCCGATGCCTAGTACCGTGATCATTGGAGAACGGTAGCACTTCGCCACTTGGCCTTGGAAGCTCGGGCTCCCCCGAGGCATGTCCATGGCGTCAAACTCACCCTTGAAAGGGCGTAAAACCTGAAACATCCTCAAACGAACCTTATGCGTAAAACCTTTATAAAAGCTAAGTAAACACAAGTTAACCAACAAAACTGGGACTTAGCGCACCAAATATCTACAATATTGGGTACTTATCACCTTGCACTCTAATTCTAAGTATAATAGACACGTGTATATTGTTGGTATGCATGAGAAATTGAAAAGTGTTTTACTAAAGTTTTGAAAAGGAAGGGGAGTATGTTGAATATCTCAACTTTATTTTTCGGAAAAACATATGTTGTTTTGAACTTCCCTAAAAGGAAGAAAGAATGGATTTTTGGAAATATAACTTAAATGAAAGTATTCGTATTTTGATCTTAGGATGGTTACGAGCATGTATACGTGTTTACTTGAATTACTTGTTGATGTGTGATGAATCATAAGTGGTTTCCACTCCAAAGGTGTCCGTCCATGTGACACTAAGCTTCTAATTGTGTGCTAAATGTTTGAGCATGACTATGTGAAAGTAAGGAAGTATAACATGGTATCGATATAGAATTGGATGATCTTGCTAGTTTAGTTTCAAGATTACAATAAGTGATTTATGTGTACGTACGTGAAAAATCCTACCGTGGAGTCTATGCATGAAAACGAGACACAGAAATTGAGAAAATTAGAGACATGACACCTAGGGTGTGTTAATGACAAGGTATGTTTTGAAACCGCAATGTGGCCGAACTTGGTAGCTCATCGTGTGGACTTGCGAAAACCGCAATGTGGCCGGATGTGGTAGCCCATTGTGAAGATTGCCAATGGAGCCGGACGTGGTAGCTTCATTGGTAGTATGGCTTGGTTATCTGTGGAGAGGAGCCAATGCAAGTTTTGATTGATTTGTGAAACCGCAATGTGGCCGGATGTGGTAGCCCATTGTGTGAATTTGAAACCACAATGTAGCCGGACGTGGTAGCTCATTGTGTGTATGAATTTGAAACCGCAATGAGGCCGGACGTGGTAACCCATTGCTTGTATGTTTTGAAACCTCATGTGGCCAAACGTGGCAGCTCATTGTGTGTATAGATTTTGAAAGCAGCAATGTGGCCGGACTTGGTAGCCCATTGTGTGTGTGTTACTGATGGAGCCGGACGTGGTAGCTTCATTGGTAACATGATTTAGCTATACACTCAATAGGGACCTGGCGTGAAAGCCCTTGTGTGGATTGTGAAAACCGCGATGTGGTCGGACGTGGTAGCCCATCGTGTGTGATGTTTGAAAAATTGCAATGTGGCCGGACATGGTAGCCCATTGTGTGTGTGTTGCCAATGTAGCCGGACATGGTAGCTTCATTGGTAACATGTTTGCGAAAAGAAGCTTGTGAAAATGTTTGACAAAAATGCTTTTCGAAATGATGATTTGGTAATGAAAATGAGACACGGTCTACGATGAGTCGCGTAGGAGAAACACACATGTCGCAAACACCAACGTTAGATTAAGGAATGTGGATGTGTCATTGATATTTGGATATGTATGTGCTATGTGACTTGCTATGTGTAAGTTAAGGGTTAGTGGGTATAAGATTATTCTGCTGAGCTCTTGTAGCTCATGGTGTTACATTTGGTGATCCTGACATATTATATCGCTGGCGACGCTGGTATAATGTGTCAGACTTTGTAGATGATCAAGGTGAGCTGTACACCTTGGAGGCCTTTGGAGCCGAATAGCTTGTTAGGATGGAGGAGCAGGCGGAGCTGTAGTTAGGAACCCTAGTTTCCCTCCCTTGTGTAATTATGAACTCTTGTGGGAGTTGTGATGTAATAATGAGTCAGACTCTCTTTAAATATTCAATAAAAATTGTCCATTTAATGTTCCCAAAATTCGGGGCATTACAATACTTGAATTATTCTTTCGATATTCAAGAGGTGACCAGACACACCTAAACTCTATGCTCGGTGGAGACTCTAAGTTTTTTTCTAAACCTCTCTTGTGGCCCAAACTATGGTCGGATCTGATTCTCCTTTACCCGGAGATATGTAGGCAACTTGATGAAAGCTCGGTCCCTTTTTAAAATAAAACCCATTTTATTTTCTAAAATTCAAACATTTTTCAAAAATATCCGAACCCCTTTTATAGAACATAAAACTCCTCATTTTTCCTTTCTTTTCAAGAACCACGTCGCAATCCATAGGAATCAGATCACTTATTCAGGTCCTAATCCCTCTCACTCCTTCCCCCCAAAGGCGAACGAGACACGTTTCGGTCGAAGGTAAAATCCCGGGCGTGACAAATGGAGAATGAAAGCCGTAAAAAAATGGAGAAGAGAACAATGAGGCTCTGTGTTTTGGTTCAGAGGTTTATTAGGGTAATAGGAGAATGACAGATTACGGTTTTAACCCTAGAAAAGGGGCCCATTCGTGTCTAGGGTTAACGGAGTCTAACGACAGTTAATAATTGGACCAAGTTAGAACAAAATGAAAACTACAGAGTGTAAATTGAGCCAATTCAAACTGCAGGGACCAAGTTGACACAAACATTAAACTACAAGAACCATTTCGGTTTTTTCCCCTAAAAAAAATAGGGAAGGATTCTATTTTATTATGTATTTTTCAACCATAGGATTTAGATTCAAAGGATCCCACGGTTCAAACACAACCCTATTCCTTTAATTTGCATATCTATCTATCTATCAATCAATCAATATCATATAGAAATGTGTTTAGGCCTATCAATTCTCTAAAAGAAATGATGGGTACATCTATTAATATCATATATGAATGTGTTTAGGCCTACCAATCCTCTTAAAGAAATGATAGGCACCCGAAAATGAGCAGAATTTGTCGTGTAGTGCCAAGAAGTGTAGGTGGGACCCTCCCATTAACCCAAACCCAAACAAAACATACAAGCGAATAGTCGGAAAGCCTCAGGTCGGAACGGCCGGATAGAAATCCAGTTAGAATCACCATTTCCTTCCTTCGACAAGCATAAAGCAATGTCGTTTTTGACAGACTTTTCAAGGACCGTTCACCGATGTATCAAGTTCTCTAAGCATTAATTAAACATTCCCCAGCAGAGTCGCCACTGTGGGTTACCCGCCCGAAAAATATGTTTTGATTTGAAAAATTGAAGAGTCGCCACCCGAATTTGAGGTTCGCCATTTGAGAAACCGTTTTGATTGAAAATCAGGATTCGTTAAGGGTTCGAAAGCCACGTTACGAGGGAGGAAGGGTTTTACAGCACCCCCTCGCCCGATACGAGATCGATCTCTACTTAATGTTTGTGGGATTTTTATTAAAAATATTTTGTTTCATTAAGCAGCTAGCACGTATTTACAGGCACAACAAAAGAAGTGTATACATGTGCATGTGTACGTGATGTAAAGATGCCATGATACAAAATGAAGGAATACGAAAATTAAGACAATGCTACTGGAAACACTCCCAAGCGCTCAGGAGTGGTCTTGAGCGTTCAAGACTTCTTATCCCCTACAGAACAAAACTTAGCACTTCTGGATGCAAACAGAATATACAAACAGTGAGATATGAATTAGAATAGCATTTAGGCAGGTTTGCTCAGCGTTAAACTCAAGCAAACAAGAACAGGTCTTGAATATCCAAGTGTTGCTTCCTTGCAAACAAAAAATAAACCTAATTGGGTTCTGGAAGGACCAGTGCACACCTAGCATCTACTGAAATACAGGAAAAGCGATGTTTGGTGACAAAATAGGATTTTGGTGACAACAGCATTCCTGAGCGCTCGGGAATGGTCCCGAGCGCTCGAGAGTGAATACAATGCCCAGAAAAAGTTTTGTTTCTTTGTGCTCCTCTTGCTCTTATTGCTAAACTAAGATCACATGAGCTCACAACCAGTATGAGGAACTAGTATGAGCCCCTGATCTCCCTTAGAAATTTGAAAACAGTAGATTTCGAAGTATAAAGTGAGCCTTTATACATTTGCTTGACTTAAACTTGGCTTCTTGAACTGATTTGTTTGCTTGAAAATGGATTATAAACAGTAAGAGATGATGAAATCTAGGATTTCATTCATCTTTAGGATTTTTGCTTGATTTTCCTTGAGAACTAGTAATTTCCCGTAGAAAATGAGAAATGTTTTGAAAAGAGTTTGAGAAGGTTTGAAGACTAATTAATATTTTGGCAGCAAAATGGGGTAGTTTTTCACGGGAATTTTTGTGTGTCTTATAAGGTAGAACATGGGGGTATTTATAGGCAAGCCAAAATTAGGGTTTTACTTTGAAAATCAAATAAAAAATGAAAAGAAATCATTTTGGAGGGGAAAATGGGATGATGAGATTCCAGCTGGCTCAGGCAGACCTATGGAACATGCAGGTTTGAACTGCAGATTTGAAAATCTGAAAAAGCCATGGTCAATGGTCAAGCTCAGCATGTATTGGCCTATCAGAGCTCCTGAGCGCTTAAGAGTGGCACTCCCGAGCGCTCTAGAATGGTCCCGAGCGCTCAGGAGTGGCTGCCGAACTTTAGAAGGGCGCCACGAACACTCTCGAACTCGGTTTTGGGTGTTTTTTGAAGTGTTGGAAAGCTCGTTAAGTCCCTCTTTCTAACCCAATTAGTTTCATTCAAATATATTTTATTTACTGAAATATGTGCCTATTTTATCCTCAGGGTGTTGAGAAAAAAAAGTTTTTAGTTTTGAAAAAGACCAAGAATCATCGTTCAAGCTTTAGCCGGGTCCTATTTTGATTCCATTTCATCATCAGGGAGCCTCGAGGGCACAAATTAAGGATAATTAATAGGTCCAAATTGGGGTGTCTACAGTAACATACTTAACTACTCACCTGGGTCTAAAGGTAATCTAACCGAACAACGCGAAATGAAGTTAACTTGAACGAAAGAATATTACGAAATAATTAACCAATATGAATACTACGCTGGCCATATACTAACTAGGAAATAATGTATCAATCAACTACCCAATCCCCAATCTAGATAACTAATTCAGTACCAAACAAAAAACTATAACACCCAACTTTTAATTTTCAATTCCAACAATATGCCTCCCATGCAGCCACCTATTTCCCTTCCAAAAATCAATTTGTCCACACACCACATGTACGTATAACACACAATCAAGGCCCAAGGCCATTTGGTTCCCTTCCCCACTGTGAATAACCAAATTCATAGCCCCACACTTGGCCATTATTTCCCACGCCACACAATGCCATGCACAACATTCGATCGACACACGATCTCACCCATTTTACACAAACATGACAGCACATGCACGCCACCACCCAACTCACAACGCACGATCACCGAGCCTCGAACACACACATTCTCTCGTTCTCTCTCCCAACACACTCACAACCACAAATAAAATCCAATATATAAATTCTCTACCAGTGCTCATTAATTCATGAACCCGATGTTTTCTTAAAAGAGGAGACAAAGAGAGACAAAGAACAAAATTACCTCAAGTGAACCCAGCGAAAATCTCCTCCGGCTGCAGCAGCTCTCTCTCAAAAAGTTCTCTCAGTCTCTTATCACAAACGTTCTCTCCAAATAAAAATTCTACACGGTAAAAATAACTCCTAACTTTGTAAAACTACTACCCACTACACTCTATATTATAGCTATATAGCCAACTAACGTATTCTAAATAAGATTGACTAACCACATAATTTAATAATTAGACTCATGCTCTCAACTAATAATAACGCACATAGTCACTATGTTGCGTAGAAAAGAAAATTGCTAATTATGACCCACACCATAAAACTCTCAATTAATAAACGGCCAAAATAATTAATAAGATAAATAAAATTTTTAGGCCGTAACAACTTAGGTGTTGCTTTGCTCCTTAGTTGAGGGTTCCAAACTCACAAAGAACCATTTAACATGAATCATGTGGTGATGTGTTGGCGCCGCGTGGCAATGACTTGGCGGCCACATGGATGATGATGTGGCAATCACGCAGATGATGATGTGGCAACCCCACATGGATGATGAGGTGGGTGAGTGATGATTTGGCAGCCAAGTGGATGATGTTGTGGCGATCCACGTGGACGATGAGGTGACAGTGATGATGTGTTGGTCACGTGGACAATGACGTGCTAGCCACGTGTACGAGTATGAGGTAGTCCAAGCGGGCGGTGATGCATCCTCAAAACCCCTAGCTGCAATGCATCCTCAAACCAAAATCTGCTATTTCTGAAATCTGAATAAAGAAGGAGAAGATTGAATCAAGCACCTATATATATTGGATTGAGCTGATTTTTTACTGGCCTACTCAATTTTTTTAAATTTTTTTTGAACAACTCGAATTTTTCGTGCGGGATCCAAAATGAACCCCATAAGACCGTCGGTACAAAATCCGAACAAATCCGGTTGGTGGCCGTAGGTTTCTCGAAAAGGAATACACAAATAGTTGGGGGCCAAGGGCTAGTACTTATAGCCAGAAAGTCCTTTTGTTGGAATGTGAGCAATCAATCAGGCAATAATGTGCCACAACCACCCACAAGGCCTACGGCATATACCCTATAAATAGAGCACAGCACAAGACTGATTCATCGAATCCTGCGTTGCGCAAGCGATTCCTTGCAGATCAGTCACCCATTCAAAATGTCTAAGCCAAGGAGGTCATCTCTCTCTCTCTCTCTCTCTCTCTCTCTCTCTCTCTCTCTCTCTCTCTCTCTCTCCGTCCTATAGTTAACTAGGCATGCAGATCATGAGTGACTTCTAATTGTAGAATGCTTGTTTATTGGTTTATGTTTAATGTTTGGTTTCAGATTAGAAGGGAAGGTTGCAATAATAACAGGAGCAGCAAGTGGGATTGGGGAGGCAGCTGCAAAACTATTCGTGGAGAATGGAGCTTTTGTGGTGGTGGCTGACATTCAAGAGGAATTGGGCCTCAAAGTGGTGGCTTCCATAGCAGACCCTGATCAAAGAGCTATTTACAAGGAGTGCGATGTTACGGTGGAGAAGCAGGTGGAAGAAACCGTGGCTTTTGCTATCGAAAAGTATGGCACCCTCGATATCATGTACAGCAATGCCGAGATCATGGGTCCAAGGGGAAGCATCCTAGACATGGACATGGAGAAGGGGTTCGACCAAACCCTGGCTGTAAATCTAAGAGGACCCGCGTTGTGCATAAAGCATGCTGCTCGAGCCATGGTTGAAAAACAAGTAAGGGGATCCATCATTTGCACGGGGAGCGTGGTGTGCGTTCTGGGAGGGATCGGTCCACACGATTACACGGATTCGAAGCATGGTATGGTGGGTCTTGTTAGAGCCACGGCGAGTGAGCTTGGGAAAAATGGGATCAGGGTTAATTGTGTTTCTCCTTCCGGAGTTGCCACCCCCATAGTGATGTCGGGGATGTCAGCAATGGGGATTAACGACGCTAGCAAAATCGAAGCAATAACTTGTTCCATGGCCAACTTGAAAGGACATGCCTTGAAAGCTAAGCATGTCGCGGAGACTGCTCTCTTCTTCACTTCTGATGAATCTTCTATTTATGTCAGTGGTCATAATTTAGCCATTGATGGAGGTTTCACTGTTGTTGATAATTCCTCCGCTATGAGGTCGCAGATGCTAATGAAGCAAAAGCAGTGATTGGCAAAATATTATATATATATATATATATATATATATATACAGTCCGCTTCTATTGCAGGCGCCCGCAACTAACTTAAATGCGAACTTCTGTTTTGAGCCGTTGGATTGAGATCCAACGGCTGGGGTTTTAAAATGAAACTCGCGGGTTAAATAGGGGTTGGGTCAGGTAAAATTGGTCTCGGGTCCAACCGGCTCCCACACACGCGGATCTTCCCTTTGATTTTCCCAGCTTCCAGTGGAAGCTTCACACTTCGAACGAGAGAGAGAGATTGAGGGCGACGACGAACGACGAAGAAGAGGAGCGATTGGAACGACGAAGAAGAGAAGAAATCCGGTCATTAGCATCACAGACGCGGATCCCTCACCCTATCTTCCGCTATACGCCTCCCTCATTTCTCAGAAATCGAACCAAACGAAGAGAACGAGAGAACGACGAATCGAACACGAAGAAGATGAAATTGAACACGAAGACCACGAAGGTCTCTCTCTCTCTCTCTCTCTCTCTCTCTCTCTCTCTCTCCATTTACCCCCCTCGATTTTCCCCTAGACTAGCAGAAACCCTAAGTCGAATTTTTTTTTTCTCCTGTAATACCAGATACCCGAAGCTATCTCTCGATCTTGTGAAGGAGAACACGAAATACAACCAAATTAGGGCTCCATTTCAAGGTATCTTACTCTATCTTTCCGAATCTGTGTTTTTTTTTTTGAGTTGGGGTTTGTTCGATTTACCAGAAAATGGCACAGAAATTAGGGTTGTGATATTGGGTTAGGGTTTGTGTATTTTTGTTCGAGTTATGGTTTTTTACAAGTTAAATTTTCTAAAAATTGAAAGGTCTGTTGTAGAAAATCGGGTCAAATGAGCGCAAAGAACACAGTAGTTAACTGCCCAATTGTTGGCGTTTGGTTCGTGCTCTTGATAAAAGTAATTTTGCTAGAGTGATTGTGGTGGAATGGTAGTCCTTCGAAGGCAAACAATATTCATACAACTGTTATTAACTGCCCAATTGTTGTTTCCTAGCTTTTCCAAAAGTTGCATCATTTTTTGATATGAAACAGTAGATTGATATTCTGTCAGCCCTTTGGTAGTTCATTTTTCCACTTTTGATTGTTCCATAAAGAATGTCCACTCTGAAATCTCACTGTAAAATTTGCTTGCATTCTCCAAAATGGACTAAGAATGGGATAGTGAGTCCAGAGGAGTCCCTCTCTCCTCCCCTGTTTTCATGGCTTGTGAATTAGTGAGTCCTCATTGTTTTTTTTGGAGTTAGTTTTTTACGAGTTAGTGGGTGTGCATTCTTATGTGTTCTCATGTTTTGGTGACTTAGAAGGGTATAGATAATACCTATTATGAGACGGAATACCAAAGAGAATGGTGCACTAGCAAGCCTGTGCGGAGCAAGCCGTAACTGGCTGAGATGAAGAAAATGTCGACACCGACGAAATGAGTTTGGGGGAAACCCTCTCCGTGCTTCCCTTTTTCTAGGAAGTTCACTAGACCAGCTGCTCTTAGGCATCTTAACATGGTAAGTTTTGTACTTTCTTGTTTAAAAGAAGTTTAAAAGGCAATGGCAGCTTGTGCAATTAGTTGCCGTTAATTTGAAATTTCATTTCTTCAGAATGGTGCTACGCAAGAGGGAGGGCACTAAGCTATGCAAGAGGGAGATCTCCTTTTTGCATCCAGATCATCAAAACTGCTCATGCCTCTTTTGTTCCCCTTGGTGTATGGAGTGTCCAGCCAAGAAGAGATGCTAGCGACACTTGGGATTTTTGTTTTACATTTTGCTTGTAATATATAGCTTATAGGGTAGACGATGATGGTGATGTTCGGCTCATGCCTTGTTTGTAAAACATTATGTATTTTTTTATTGGAGAGCAATCTAGTTCTTTTTATTGGAGAGCAATCTAGTTCTCTTGTGTTGGCTCTTACCATTTGTTGGTTCTTATTACTGCCGTTCAAAAAAAAAGTAATTAGTTATTACTATTAGCTGTGGAGTTACATAGAAAATTCCTTGAGACACATCTTTCAAGATACGATACAGACACGACACAATACGTTTGTGTAACTTGGGAGCATGTAATTGTTGTAAGTTGGATTGCAAGCAACTCCAATTCCTTTCCAAACTTACTAGCTAGTACGACAACAAATTACAATTACATATGCATAAGTTGAATTGCTTGGAGTATACAAATTACAATCCCAATAACAATTACACGGACTGAATTATCTATGGCTAACATGCGTCTTGCTAAGCGTTGGAGGTCGACTTTGAAATCAAGGAATGGGCCAGTCAATTGGCGTGACATATCATCTCCCGAATGTGAGACATTCTGAGTGTACTCGTTGCACCAATCAATCCACCGCTTGCTGCAGGGCTAGTCGCAACATACAAATGTGGTTCATTTCAGCACAGCATTAGTCAAACAAACCAAAAGAGAAGGAAAATGCAAACACAAGGAAATATACAAAACATAGATTCATTTCAGATATTTTCTTTTCTTCTTTGAACTAGTGGATTAATAAATTATAGGGTTTGGAGCACCTAATTTTTGGTTCGAAACAAAAGCACACTTGTATGGTCTTTTTTGATTGGAACCATTTTTCACAAACCTGACTTAATCGAGCCGAGCCCTAATATGCTGTAATAGAGCCCTAATCTTCTGTATTGGAGCCCTAAGTCTTCTGTAATATTGGTGTAAGCATGTGCCTATCCACACACTTACACAGTATCATTGTTTCACATTAATATAACTAAAGCCCACAATAGATCTCCATTTTTTCAGTTCTATATGATGTCAACTACTTAATGATACAGATTAATTCAAGGAAATCAGAAGCAAAGCACCTGCCACTCTGTGGGATTAATTCAAGGGATATCACTAACAAATTTTCGAACAAAATCAGATTTTCAAACAAACAGAAATATGTTCAAAAAAAACAAAAACAAAAACAAACATAAATCGATCAACGAAAAAAACATAAATCAGATTTTCAAACAAAATCAGATTTTCGAAAAAAAAAATTCAGATTTGCAAGGGGAAAGGGGTGTTCTTCTTCTCGGGAAAAAAAAAACAGATTTTCGAAAAAAAAAAACCCCAAATTTTTTGGGTTTGAACAAATTGACTGAGAAAGAGAGAGATACCTCGAGGAAGGTCGGGTCTTCGTCGTGGGTACCATTCCAAACAAAACCCTAGTATAGACTGGGTTCAAAGAGAAAGAGAGAGTCAGCAAGAGAGAGAGCGCGAGAGAGAGAGAGAGAGAGAGATACCTGGAGGTTTTGAACAGATCTGTGACTTCTTCTGTCTTCGTCATCTTCTCTCTCTCTCTCTTCGTCTGGGTTGAGCGGCCGGCGTCCAAACGAGGGGAAAAGGGGGTTTTGTTATAACCCGGATGGATTTACCCGCGACCAAATTTACCCGACCCACGGTCCTATCTTACCCGCGACATTCATTTTAAAATCCTAGCCGTTGGATGAGATCCAACGGCTCACAGGCGAAGTCCGCATTTAAGAAAACTGCGGACGCCCGCAATAGAAGTGCACTATGTGCATATATATATATATGGAGCCGGTTCTAGAGACAATACATTTGACAATACTTTTGACAATACATTTTTTGAAACCCCGCATGGGACCTTCAAACAAATGATCGGGGCCGCTCAATGTATTTAAAACATGTTTTTAAGGGGTCCCGTAAAAAATTAACGCATTTGGATATCAGTAAGGGCTTGATCGGCTCATTTAGTTGATTCCTATCAAATTTGACAGGATAAAATTGAATGAGCCGATCAAGCCCTTGTCGATATCCAAATGATTTGATTTTTTACGGAAACCCTTAAAAACATGTTTTAAACAAATTGAACGGATCCGATTATTCGCGTGGGGCTCCGAAAAATGTATTGTCAAAAGTATTGTCAAATTTATTGTCTTCAGAACCGGCCCCTATATATATGTATATATATATATATATATATATTCGGGCTGGTTCCGTAGACACCCAAAAAAACACCCAAAGAAACACCCCATCTCAGCCCTCCATTTCAAGGGCTGAGATCAAATCCCACTTCATCCCTAAAAATACAAATCACGTCTGCCCCTTCTCCCGTTCTTCACTTTACGTTCTGCTCCCTCCAGTCCGACACCTACCCCTTCACCTCCCTCCACTCCAACACCCACTCCGATCGACGAGCTCCAACCGTCAAGCCTGGGATAAAACAGAACCTGGATTATCAGCTCCCCCCGAAAAACACCACGAGCTCAGGTCCTTCTTCTCTGCTGCGTAACCTCGACCTTCAAATTTCCACCAGGTTTCGCTCGACTCCCCAATTTCTCTCCCCGCAGATCAAATTCGACTTCTTCCGAGTCCGAATTTCACGCTTCCGTTCGTATTAGGGTTTTTGGTGGCGATTTGGGAACGGTTCTAGGGTTTGGAGGCTCGTATGAGGTGAGAGACGGATTTTTATAAGGAGACTCGTTTGAATGCTTCTGTAGACCACAAAATCCTAATCTATCGAAGCTCAGTGATGATTCCTGTTATATATCCACTTGTCAAAATCAGTTTAATTTTTTTGTAATACTTGGATTTTTATTCTCTTTATTTTTTGGCAGAACTTCAGCTTAATTTTCAGAAAAGAAGGGGCCATGGAGTGTTATCTGTACTTGGGCCGAAATTCAGTGGTGTGTTGGGCGAAGCTCTAGATGTAGCTGCCAGATGGAGTGGTGATGTTGTGAGTAACTAAACTAGAGTTTTTGTTCTGAAACCATGACTTTGGTGGCTGATATTTTAAGCATCTTTGACTCAGAGTTTTAGCAAATTCTATTTGTTTTGAAGTTCAGTATGTTAGAAAATTTCAGTTGTGGTGCAATAGAAAATTTTATCTTGGCTAATCTCTTGAGCATCAAAGTATGTGGTGCACTAGAAAATTTCAGTTGTGTGGTAGGAAGCATCCAGTCTTGATCTTTCTCTTCTGATTGGCAATACAGAGGTGCTACAGATACCAACAGAAATGTATATAGGGTACACAGGAAGACAAGAAGAAGAGAAAAATAAAACCCTTTTGGTTTCTGTAGTGTGTCTCTGTTTCTCCCCCCCCCCCCCCAAAAAAAAAAATTAGTTGTTGTGAGAAGGTTGTTGGAATTCTTTTCCCAACATTTCTCTTGTTCAAAGCAGTAATCAGTTCTAAAAAGCTACTAACTTTAGATTTGGAGTTTTGATGTGCGATAATTTTAATGATGTTACACTCAGTAATGATTTTTCTTTTAATTGTTTTCGTCTCCCAATTGATTTGATGAAGCCTGGCGCAGCTATCATTCTCCGAAATGCAAAGATTGACATGTTCAAGGGATCAATGAGGCTTGCACTTGACAAATTGAACCGTGTCGAGGTCAGAGAACCTGGTTGAAATCTGTCCTCCATGTTGCAAAGAGAAGGAAAGTCACAAGCATCTATTCTTTGGCTGCTCTTTTTCCAAATTTGTGTGGTCTGTAGTATGGAGTAAATCCTCATCTGTTTGTGTGCCTATCTCTCTTGTTGATTGGCTGGATTGGTTTGCCCAAAATGGGAGAGCTTCAAGTGCAGAATTATGAAATTTTCATTGCCAACTGCAGTGTATCTCATCTAGAGGGAGAGAAACTTACGATTGTAACTTCCAGGAGTAGGTTTTTTTGTTTTCTAGTAGCCTCCTTTGTGTGGAGTGCTGTTGGTAGTATAGCTGTATAGTCAGGAAATCTTTGACCTTGTTTTTGTTTTATGGTTTTTGTGAAGCCATTTGGTCTCCTGTAATAAAAATGAGATGTAATTCATTTGGTAATGGATTTTTGTTATAAATGTGGCTTGTGAATGTTTATTTAGAATGTTCATTTGGTTCCTATTGTTGTTGTTGTATTGACTGACTGAGACGCGAGACGTCGGGTTAGGACCAAAAATAGGGGAAACTCTGTCGAAATTATTTCAGAACCTACCTTTTTGAACGGACACGACACAAGGACACTAATCAATGATCAGAACAAGCTAGGATTCCAGCTTCATCTGACCAAACATCAAAGAACAATTACATAATAAAATCCAGTGACAAATCTAATCATTCAATACAAGTGTAACGATTCAATCTTTCTTACATTCAATTCCATCCCCAAAATTAATCCATAAAAGAACTGAAAGCACAATAAAACTGGTCCATCCCATTACATTCGATTCCAAATTGAAAGCACAATAACTAGATTACATTACAAAACAATGAGTTTGATACAATAACCCACAAAATACAAGTGTAATCTGTACGAATAAAACAAGAAGTTCTCTCATTCATCTTCTTTCTCTTATGCATACAAGTTTAAAGATTCAATCTTTCTTACATTCAATTCCATCCTAAAAACTGATCCATACAAAGAACTTTCACTTAACCTAAGAATAGATCATTGCAAAACAAAGCCAACAAGCCAAAATATTCCAAGTTCATTTGGAGCAATGTGAGCCGTCCTCTTAGTCACTATCTGAGCCGTCATCTTGGTCACTATCTGAGCCTTCCGCGTCCTCTTCATCACATTGAATCGCATAAAAGAATTGAGGATTCTGTGCTTGTTTGTTCCTAAAGTAGTCAAGAACTGACTGTGCATCCCCGCAATCTAGGTCTTTATGCCTCACATTTCTCAAGTGATTGTAGCAGTCCCTATTATCAAAGCCCATGCACTCACCACCAAAAATTGAAGGAACTTTCAAAATTTCTATATTTTCACTGTGAAATACCTCAGTCAAATCCTTAACGGCTTTGGGCATGTTTCGATTTGACTTCATTTTCTTTCTCTTATATGGAGTCACTAGTTGGTGGTTGTGATTTTCATCGAAACTTGTTACTTTTCATTTGCAATTCCATTTGTCATGCTTAATCCGCAAATGAGCCTTGCATTCACATTTAACGGTTGAACAACATCTAACTCTTTTCTTTGGTATCACTTTCTCCTCTTCATCCGTCTTATCATTCTCCTCCACAACACTCTCCTGCTGCTTTTTCCCAAGATATTTTCCTTCTTTTACGCAAACAAATAGCACCTTACTGACTTCATTCGACCGGTTTCGTCCTTTGCTTGAAGCCCGAGTATGAATCCAAAATCCATTTTCTTGACCATAACGTTCATAGTAATTCCGTGCTTCTTCAATTGTCTCAAAATACATCCCAATTATCGGTGTTTTTAATCCTTCCACAACATTTTCTAGAGTCTCCATGTGATCTACTTCAACATCATCTAAACTCACTACCTCCATTGTTCACCCTTCACTTGCCTGCAAGAAAAAGTAAAGAAATCTATATTCAATTTTTTTTTCAACGTTAAGTTAAGAATTAGAAAAATCCAAAAAGGGTGATATTAATGCAATGACCATATTCAAAAATTTGATATTGATGCAATGACCTTATTCAAATTTTTTTTGCGTTCATCTCAATGAAAAAGAATCGGATAACTAAAAAATTATGACTCTTGCTCTTTTTCTTTTTTTTTTTGAAAGTATCCAAATTTGAGCACTTTTGGGGAAAAGCCCCAGGTTCTCAAAATGAGCTAATGTATGAACCTAAGAAACACTAATCAAACATTATAGTAGAAACCCTAGAATCAGAAGAACAACTGGACCCTCGAAGAAAGTGTTTATGACTCGTTTTGAAAACTCGAAGCTTTTTGAAATGGTGGCTACTGCATAGCTTCTGATGAAAACATGTGAGAGAAGAGAGCTTTCTTCAATGATTGTGCCATTCAAATACACTTGTGAAAACATGCTAGTATACGAATGTCATATAGCAGTCAATGCTTGTGCCATCCACTTTTTGGATGACGGTATCAACCATGAACGGCTATTTGATGACACAGTTACCCTGTTTTCAGTAATCCACATAAGATCAGATACTAGGTCACACACATCCACTAATATATCTTTCTTTGTGCTCTTATGTGACACATTTTCTGCCTATTACCTGTTCAAGAATATAGACCAATAAGATTCAAGGAGGATTCGGCAAGTTCAGAGAGAGAGACCTGGGTGCGTCCCGAGAGAGAGAAGATCCGGTTCTCGGTAGGTGGGTCGTCGATGGAGAGAGAGGGTCGTCGACGGCGGGGGCTGAGCTCGTCGGTCGGAGTGGAAGGAGGTGAAGGGGTGGGTGTCGGACTGGAGGGAGCAGAACGTGAAGTGAAGAACGGCAGAAGGGGGCAGACGTGATTTGTATTTTTAGGGATGAAGTGGGATTTAATCTCAGCTCTTGAAATGGAGGGCTGAGATGGGGTGTTTATTTGGGTGTTTTTTTGGGTGTCTACGGAACCGGTCCGATATATATTTATATATATATATATTTACCAAGTTTGAGCTCTTGATCTATTATTAGATCATGCACTTTTCTAGTTTCCTTGTGGGTTCTTGGCTTTCCATGTACTTTCGATTAAACGTATTTAATTGTGTGAAAGAGTTTTATTGATGAAACAGGGTGTACTATTCAATCACTGAAAACATGAAGTCTCTTTCCTTTGATCAATTTTGATTCTTTTTCCAATAATTATTGATCTATAATAAATATGGGAAGAAAAAATTCAATGGGAGAAAAAGTTGTCGCATAAATGTTAAGAGATATGCTAAAAAAAGAAGAGATTGATGAAGCCATTTTCCCCGAAGCAATACTTAATTTGTGGCTTATTTACCTTTTTGGTCCCCAAAGTATTTCCGTCGTGCCACTTTGGTCCCCAATATTCCAATTGTAAACATTGCGTCCCCAATGTATCAATTTTGTGTTTAATTGGTCCCTGGAGGTCACGCCGTTCCTTCCCTCCGTCAAATTGGAGGGCAAGTTTGGTATTTCATCATCTCCATAGCTTATTTTCTTTTTTGGTCCCCAAAGTATTTTCCCCGTGCCATTTTGGTCCCCAATATTATACCAATTGCAAGTTATGGATGGTGGAAGGACTGATGTGTAGGTAAGGGGTGGGGGGGCTACGATACACGGATCTGTGAGTTTTGACGAAGTACTCACACCGACACGACACAACACATGTGCTGGATATGTACGGGACCCGGCAAAAAAATAATCGTCGCCATAGTCGTTGCAGAACGACGTTTTACTACTGTGATATTTTTTTTCTCCTTTTCAATTATGGTTTATTAATTTTATTTGACAGTAAAGCTAGGCTCACCGCACTTTTGTCCACCGCATATCGTGCGGGGCTCACTCCGGGTCCTAAAAAAATACAGAAAAATACTCATAAATTTTAAAATAATTATTTATGGGGCTTTGAAAAAAATCAGCTCCAACGGATATCAGTAGGGTATTTTATGAATTCGTAGAGGGGAAACTGCTCAGTTTCGCAGTTTTGCCCTTACAAATTCAAAAAACATATCTACTGATATCTGTTGGAGTTGATTTTTTAAAGGGTCCCATAAATAATTATTTTAAAATTTATAAAAAAAATTCTGTATTTTTGTGGGGCCTACTAACATGCGGTGGACAAAAATGCGGTGGGCGTATCATTCCTGTAAAATAAATGGGCCTTCATTAGCCTTTTGATGGGCTGTTATTATACTTTGATGACAAAACAAAGGAATAAAAATGTATTTTTCATACATAAATTATCTTCCTTTTTTTGGAAATTTACAAATATAAAAAATATTTCAATTGGTACATTGGAGACCAAAATGGCACGGTAGAAGTACTTTGGGGACCAAAAAAGAAAATAAAGCTATGGGGTGAAATACCAAGTTTGCCCTTCATTTTGACGGAGGGAAGGAACGGCGTTACCTCCAGGGACCATTTAAACACAAAATTGATACGTTGGGGACGCAATGTTTACAATTGGACTATTGGGGACCAAACTGGCACGACGGAAATACTTTGGTGACCAAAAAGGTAAATAAGCCCATAATTTGTTTCACTCCTTTCATTTATACTTTAAGCACGATTACTATAATAAATACTTGGGTACTTCCTTGACTACTGAAGAAGGCTTAGTTCATCCATGATTTCTCTTTCACCTTTTCTTCTGTTCACACCAGACCATTTAATTCCTTTTTGTCTCTTGAGGAAACAAAATTTATTAATGTGGACCGAAAAAATAAAGAGATTGGTGGAGGCCTATATAGGTAGGAAAGCGACTAGCTAGTTAAAGTACAAACGAATAGAATGGGAGATGCTGCCAAGCACAGGGCGCTGCCAGTGCTTCGCAGCGGTGCCGATCGAGCTCTCGGCATGGACGACTTAGATCTAATCCAGGTGGATAAAGATTTGAGTCGTTTGTTGCTTGGATTTAGATCCAAACCGTAGTTTTGTTTTAGAAACAATCGCTCCTATCAAGATAAAATGGTGTGTCATCTGGTTATAGCCGTAATTAATTAATTAATTAATTAATTTTTATGATCGACAAAAGAAAATATTTGCTAGTTCGAAAACACAAAGAACATCGAGATAAAGGGATCAAGGGATCGGAAAGCATACAAGTGATAAAGAATAAAAAACCTTTATTTATGGAGTTTCCATAATAAAGTTTTCGGACGCCAATTTCGGCCGTCCAAAAGTGTTTTGGACGATTCAAATTAAGGACAAACTATTAGCGGTAATAGATATTTATTACTGGTTAAAGATTAAAAACATAGGAGTATCTCACTTTGGGCACCCTAACCGGTCAGTTAGGTTGTGTTTAGGGTGCTTCGAAAGATTCCCTGTTAAGTGGAATTTAAAAAAGATAACAACACTTTCAGGATTTTTAAGTGGAGATTTCTAAAAAGTGAACACAACTTCCACCCGCTAAGAGCATCCACAGTGGTATAATCAAAACAAAAAGGTTTATAAAGTTAGCAACATTTGCTCAAAAAGAGCTCACATTGGAATAACCAAATTTAGAAACATCTTAGCAACTCATCAAATTTTGGCCCTTGGATAATCAAAATTATAAACCTTTTGCCAATAATCAAATTTAATTGTTTTCACATTTCCTCAATCAAGTATACCATCATTACACAAAAACTTTCTTTCTTCTATTTTCAACATGTTTACAACAAAAATACTTTTTAAAACAGTTTTTATTTTTTTTGAAAAAACAGTTTTTTTACACTTTTTTTTTTATTAAAACTGTTTTCCCCCTTTTTTTAAAACAGTTTTATTTCAAAACAGGTTTTTTATTAAAACTTTTATTCAAAAACCGTTCTTTTGAAAGAAAAAACTTTTTCTATTCAAAAACTGTTTTTTTAACTTTTTCCCGAAAAATGTTTTTTTTTTTAAATCAAAGTTTTCAAAAAACTTTTTTCTCTTTTTCTAATAACCTATTTTTATTAGTTTGAAAACTATTTTAAAAAATTTGTTTTCTATGTCACAATTTCTAGATTTTTATAAGTTAAAAAGGTGATGTGCCAAGTTTTGGTTATTTAATTTTGATTGTACCACTGTGGACCTCTACATTGCTAACCTTAGCAACCCTTTAAATGGATAACCAAAAGATGATGTGGCATCTTTTGATTATCCACTTTTAATTATTCCACTGTGGATGCTCTAAGGCTCCGTTTTCCCTAATATTCTTGCACTAGCTACAATTTTTTGGCTTTTGTGAAGTACTTGTTTTGCTAAACTAAAAATGCATCCAACGCATTTTTCTTCCACTAACCCGACAAATTTTCTACAACTTTTAGCTTAGTGAAAATAACTTGATTACGTACAAATAGCTACAACAAGTAGTCCATAACTTTTAGTTTAGCAGAAACAACCCTAAAAAGGAATACAAAAATACTTGGGGGGCCAAGGGCTAGAACTTAACTAGAATGGGGATGGTGCTATGCAGTGGTGTGCGCAGCACCGTGCTGCGCATCTCCGAGCCATTGGATCGTGCATTCGACAGCTCAGATCTCATCTCAGCAATGAACAGCTCTCGATCGTTGATTGCAACCGAACTATCAGAGCTTAGGTTTCGATTTTTACACTTGCATTTGTCATTGCATCTTGTATTAGATGATCGAGGTCGAGGTGCCCAGAGTCCAATAGGTATATCTGGTTGAGTTGTTGTTTCATTTTATTTATGCATTTGTACCTAGCTTATAAAAAAAAAAGGGAGAGATTTTCGACAACATAATGCGTGATGGGTCTAAAATTTTGTCCTTGGTGTTTTGGGTAGATTGTGCAAAGTGTATTGCATCATATGTGTATTATTATTCTCGTTGTCAAGGCTACGCTAAAGCTATCTGTGAAAATATTTTTTTTGATGTTTCAAGTTAAAGTTTTCAATGCAATACCCCTATGTTTGTTAATACTTAATTCATGACATTTTGATAAGTTTGTATATATCTTCTACTAATTTCGAGGATGAATTTTTTTTTAGAGGGGAATGATGTGACATCCCGCTTTTTCCTTTAAAAAAAAAAAAAGAAATACTTTTGACTCAAATAATTAATTCTTTCAGTTTTCTTTTTCAAACTTCTTTCTAATAAAAAAAAAGATATTGATTATTATAAACTGCATTTATTTCGAAAATTCTTCTAATCTCGAATAACTTTTTTTTTTTTTTTGTGTGTGTATGTGTGCATGTTATATTTTTGGGCCGGTTAGTTTTACTTGGGTTGGATTTAACTTTTAAACTCGGGTCAGGCAAGTTAGTGAGAGTGTATTTAATTATTGAGGGGAGGGCCCCTTATGCTTTTATAAATATTGTGGGACTAGGGTTAAGGAGTATTATTTTTCTTAGAGAGGGCTGTGAGCGAGTGAGGTGAGCGAGAGAGAGCAGCGGCGGTGGGAGACGTTGGGCACGGTTGCATACGACTCCTCTTGTTGGTTTTGTGAGGTAGGTTCTTCAACCTTCTTGTTCTTTTCCTTTATAGATCAAAACAGTTAATGGAATTCTTGCATATGTAGGATTGGTTGGGTTCTTATTTGTAGGAGAGAGAGAGAGAGAGAGTGTTGTGTGTGTGTGTGGTGGCTGTGTGTAGCCGTGGGTATTGGTGGCATGGGTTGTCGTGGTGTGCAGGTGAATGGAGTTTGGGGTTATTTTAATAAAATCAGGTAATCAAATTTTTGGGTTGAGATTAGCGCATAAGTCTGTTCATGGAATCTAGATTAGGAGAGTCTATATTAGTAGCTTTCATGCCTTAAATTGATTCCGGTACATGCAATTCTTTTTATTCAGCCTAGTAGAGCACGTACTCGGGCATTGCATTTTGGCGATCTAGCGTTCGATCGAGATGAGTGGTTAAGCATGTGATCCCTTTCTTTGGAATCCTTTTGAGCCTATCTATTCTTGATAGTTCGTTACTCGTTGTGATCTGATAATTGATATTCTGATTCGTGCTCTCGTATTTATTGACGATTGACGTACCCTTTGGCATACAAGGTTCATTGATAAAAATTATGATTGATTGATTGCCCTTATTTTTATTGTCGTTGATTCGTTGACTCCATAATATTATTGTGACTCTGCAACGACACAGAGAATATTCCTGGTGCAGGTGACTCCGGTTCGCCATTGTTCTTTTGTGTATGGGACCATGGACTATGTTTATATTTATTAAAGTCCAAGGAAAAGACCCGTGAAATATCGTGGTGACTTTGGCCGCTAGGGAAAAGACTTGTGAAATACCCTGTGACTCTAGTGCTCAACGGATAGGGAAAAGACTTGTGAAATACCCTGTGACCCTATTCCGGATCGACTTAGGGAAAAGGTCCCAGGTGCCATCCTGTGGTGACTCTAAGTACGGTGTTGGATCCAACGGGCGAAGCCCTGAGAAAATATTTGGCATTTGGTAATTGGTAATTATGGTTCCCATTTGGTTTAGACTCCCGTTTATCGTTGTTTGTTGGTCGGATATTAGTGGACTCATTGTTTGGTATAAATATTGTGGTGATTCGATTATTGTTGCTGCTATTCGTTAATCCGTTATTCATCTTGTGGATACTATTTGTTGAGCTGTTGATTCCTTTGTCCAATATTTGGTTTGTTGATAGTATTCGTTAAACCTTCGAACTTCCTTAATTTGACACCATTTCTTTGGAACCCTCATTATCGATCGTTCAAAAGTATGCCACTTTGTATTATCACCATTAGCATGCTTAACTACTCACTGAGCTTTCAGCTGACGGAGTTATTCCACATTTTTTTCAGGTTAGTGCATGGGCATTGTAGTGGACTCTGCGGCGTTGTCGGGACCTTGAGTTTGGACCTCTAAGGCGTTTGCATTTTTATTTTATTTTTATTTTGTCAAACCGCTTCCGCACTTTTATTTATTAGCTTCCGCACTTTTAGTTATTGGCAAATCATGATGAAATTTGGAGTTTGGAAAATATGAGATTTTATGCCATCTTGTTAAGGGAAAATATTGGTTTAAGTTGCAGATTTTGCTTTAATAAAATATCCAGTTTTCTTTTATTGGTTTCGAGTTGTTAAAATATTATTTTTAATTAGGCTTCGTGTTCCATGATTGCTTCATGGTTCACGGCCGGTCATGTTCCCGGATTTGGGGCGTGACACGAACACTCAGATGCACAATCCAATGGCTCAGAGGTACGCAATACGATACTGCACACACCACTGCACAACATCAACCCCAACCCCAATACCTAAACTTATAGTTGCCAAAGTTTCCGCAAAAGTGGAATTTATGGACTTTAATATTTCGAAAGTCAAAAGATATGAGCTACTCAAATTAAGGCAACAATGTGCCCATAAGGCCAACGGCATACCCTATAAATACGGGGAATTTTTGGTGACGAGTGGGCATCACATGGTGTCCGAGCAGCGCATCCGGGCTGTCTATTTCGATTTTACACGGCTCGGATTTGGAGAGAGAAAAAGGAGAGAGAGTGGTGGGGTGAGAGGAGAGAGAGGATTTCAATTTCGGTCGTCCAACACACTTTTGAATGGCTCGGATGCTCGGGCACCACGTGGGCATGGCCACGTGGTACCCGCCCAGCACCCAAAAATTTCTCCTATAAATACAATAATACATGCAGCACAAGACTGCAACTCTATATAGTGTTGTTCATCGTGTCCTGCATTCCTGCTGCATTGCGCAAGCGATTCCTTGCAGATCAGTCACCCGATCATAATGTCTAAGCCAAGGAGGTCATCTCTCTCTCTCTCTCTACTAATTAATTACCCACTTACCCAAAAAAAAAACCCAAGAAAAATCCCACTAACAATTTGGGTTGTCAACGAGCCCAATCAAACCGAATCATGTTAGACTGAACTCAGCTCAGTAAAATATTAGTGCTCAGGTTCAATTTGAACCTGAACAATTGATTCGGCTCATTACGACTTTTCGAAGCTTGGACTCGGCTCTCTTGGACTCATTTAACGAACCAAATGAGCTGAATTCAAGCTTGAGTTTGGCTCGTTTAAAACTTTGGAGGGTTAGCTCAGCCTCGTCAAAGCTCATTAAATTCAAAACAAGTCGAACTCAAGCTCAAATTTGATAATTATTATGTTACCCCAACATATCAATATTGCCTAGTACTGTATAAGGCTAATAACTAAAAACCAAAGTCCATAAAAAATATGATCTAACATATGATATCTCTATAATAATACATATATGCCTCATTCTAATGTTATATATGAGTTCAATTTTTTGTTCACCCATCTCTAGAAGTGGGTGAACATGAGCCGCCATATTTCTGGACCTATTTTAATGATCAAAACACTTCATCTCTTTAGAACATGATATTTTGACTAGCCCTGCAAAAATGTAGGTGAAATTAATGAAAATTGTATCTGTATTTCAGGAAAACCAAAAAAATATTTGTAGAGAATTTTTTTGATGAGGATGATATGAATAGTCGCTACACTCAAGTAAAGAATAGTTTAGAGTAAATTTGTAGAGAATTTTTTTGATGAGGATGATATGAATAGTCGCTACACTCAAGTAAAGAATAGTTTAGAGTAAATTGATCTCTTTTTTATTTATCATAGATCAAGTTTTTTCTCCACTTAAGAGCAGGTTTGGACAATTTCAAGAATATAAGAAGCTTGAATTTTAATTTGATTCATTTGGAGAAATTAAAGTCTGCGAATGACAATTGTTTGAATACCTATTGCGCCAACCTTTAAAAATATTTTGAGATATGGTGAGATTTCTAATTTTGATGAGAGAACTTGCTTATAGAATGTTGTTGACAATTTTGGTTACTAGTTACTATTGCTTTCGAAAGAAAAAAAATGGATTTTCAAAGTTAAAGTTGAATAAATCTTATCTTTGGTCAATTGCGTCTCAAGAAAGCTGGATGGATTAGGAATGTTATCATTTAAATAGAATGGTGGATAAGCATGATTATAAGAGCTTAATTACTGTTTTGTTGCTATAAATGCGAGAGGATTGATGTTTAAGTAATATCTTTCGAATGTTATCATTTAAATAGAATGGTGGATAAGCGTGATTATAAGAGCTTAATTACTGTTTTGTTGCTATAAATACGAGATGATTGATGTTTAAGTAATATCTTTCGAACTGATTGTCCAGTTTTTTATAATCATATTCCCAATACATGTAGTATCATTCTTTAATTGTTTTTTTCTTTTTTACAAACTGCTTAATTTAAAAAGTTAGCATCAAGCATGCAAAAACTCAGAGCCGACCCTGCAATCGGCTTGATTCCATTGCAACCCTAATAGTAATGAGGTAGATCTTTGGTCGGCGTCTTGCCGTTTTTTTCGGTGGTCATTGGTAGCTTTTGCCAGTGTGTTCTTGTTCCGTTTAATCTTTTTAATTGTTTATAAAGATTAATAAAATCTTTTTGCTGAGAAAAAAATTAAAAAATAATAATGAGGCAGATCCTAGTTAAGCAAGCAGATCATGGGAGGCTTCTAGTTGTGGAGTTTTTTTTTTTTCTTACACAATAATTATGTTTAACATTTGGTTTCAGATTAGAAGGGAAGGTTGCAATAATAACAGGAGCAGCCAGTGGGATTGGGGAGGCAGCTGCAAAACTATTTGTGGAGAATGGAGCTTTTGTGGTGGTGGCTGACATTCAAGAGGAATTGGCTCTCAAAGTGGTGGCTTCCATAGCAGGCCCTGATCACAGAGCCATTTACAAGAAGTGCGATGTTACGGTGGAGAAGCAGGTGGAAGAAACCGTGGCTTTCGCTATCGAAAAGTACGGCACCCTCGCGCGATATCATGTACAGCAATGCCGGGATCATGGGTTCATGGGGGAGCATCCTAGACATGGACATGGAGGAGGGCTTCGACCAAACCATGGCTGTAAATCTAAGAGGACCCGCATTGTGCATAAAGCATGCTGCTCGAGCCATGGTTGAAAAACAAGTAAGGGGATCCATCATTTGCACGTGGAGTGTGGCGTGCGTTCTGGGAGGGATTGGTCCGCACGATTACATGGCTTCGAAGCATGGTTTGGTGGGTCTGGTTAGAGCCGCGGCGAGTGAGATTGGGAAGCATGGGATCAGGGTTAATTGTGTTTTTTTCCTTCCGGAGTTGCCACCCCCATGGTAATGTCGGGGATGTCAGCGATGGGGATTAACGATGCTAGCAAAATTGAAGCAATAACTTGTTCCATGGCCAACTTGAAATTAAGGAATTGCCTTGAAAGCTAAGCATGTCACGGAGGCTGCTCTCTTCCTCGCTTCTGATGAATCATCCATTTATGTCAATGGTCATAATTTAGCCGTTGATGGGGGTTTCACTGTTGTTGATAATTCCGCCGCTATGAGGTCGCAGATGCTAATGAAACAAAAGCAGTGATCGGCATATATATATATATGTATCAAGTTGCTTGGTTTACCTTTTTTCCAAGTTTAAGCTCTTGATCTATTATTAGATCATGCACTTTTATTATTACAAGAAGAAAATAAAATATGGGTTATAGACCATTTCTAGTTTCCTTGTGGGTTCTTTGATTTCCGTGTACTTTCGATTAAACGTATTTAATTACTCCTATGAGAAAGAGTTTTATTGATGAAACAGGGTGTACTATTCAATCGCTGAAAACATGAATTCTCTTTCCTTTGATCGATTTTGATTCTTTTTCCAATAATTATTGATCTATAATAAATATGGGAAGAAAAAATTCAGTGGGAGAAAAAGTTGTCGCATATTTTGAATAGTAATGTTAAGAGATATGCTAAAAAAAGAAGAGATACTTAATTTGTTTCACTCCTTTCATTTATACTTTATGCACGATTTCTATAATAAATATTTCCTAGCCTTGACTATTAGAGAGGGCTTAGTTCGAACCTGGGGTGCTGTAGTGACGGGTAGGATTTGTAAAAACTTGAATTATGTCCAACCATTCATTATCAAATCGATTATCCGTGTGCGCCCAACAAATTGCCTTGCAGGAAGGACCTTATACTACAGAATTTCCCAATCCGACTTAGTTCATCCATGATTTCTCTTTCATCTTTTGTTTCCTTTTAGTTTTGCATTTGGATAGGATTCTTGTAGGAAAAATTCTTTTAGAGGACCTGACTCTATTTCTTCTGTTCACACCAGACCACTTCCCTTTTCTCTCTTTAAGAAACAAAATTTATTAATGTAGACCGAAAAAATAAAGAGATTGGTGGAGGCCTATATATAGGTAGGAAAGCGACTAGTTAAAGTACAAACAAATGGAATGGGAGATGCTATCAAGTACGGAGCGCTGCTGAGCTCTCGGCATATATAGACAACTTGAATCTAATCCGGGTGGAAAAAGATTCGAGCCGTCTATTGCTCGGATTAAGATTTAAACCGTAGTTTTTTGTTTTAGAAACAATCGCTCCAGAATCAAGATAAAATGGTGTGTCGTCCAGCTATAGCCGTAGTTTTTTTTTTTTAATTTTTTATGATCGATGAAAGAAAATATTTGCTAGTTCGAAAACACAAAGAACATCGAGATAAAGGGATCGGAAAGGATACAAGTGATAAAGAAGGAAAAAATTTTATTTACGGAGGTTCCGTAATAAAGTTTACCGAGACGAATTTCAGCTCAGATTAATGACAAACTATTAGCAGTAATAGATATTTATTACCTGTCAAAGATTAAAAACATATCTCAACCGTTGATTGCCGAAATTAACGGATGAAATTGCGCATTTTCTGGGATCAACTTATCCACGGCCTCTTCGTAAATAAGTTTCTCTCGATAAAGAAGACGTATGGTATATCCCAACTACAATGACATAACTAAGTTGACACATACCCATAACCAATCACATGATGCTCTCCAATCCGAAAGGGGCATAGTTGGCAAGCAGCCAAGACATATCGAACACCCCAAACAAAAAACTACGACGAAGAAAGAAGACGTACGGTATATCTCAACTAGAATGCCATATAGGGACCCAGCTTGGATTGCAGAGAGCCCATGCAGTTATATCATAGTCGTTCGTTTTTGTATTCAACGGTCCAAATTTTAAAAAAAATTTGCGAGGAAAAGTTTTTAAAATCTCGACCGTTAAAAATAGCATCTGACGGTTGCGAACATTCTAACTGCATCTCTGTAATCCAAACGTGGACTGCAAGCAAACCTTGTGCGCCATGTAGCTCTCCAACTAGATTGACAGATACCCCTAACCAATCACATGATGCTCTCCAATTTAGAAATTAGTTCAATTCGATATGTGAAGGTGGCTGGTCGATCCAATCTTTCTTTTTTTCATTCAAATTACAGGATCTGAATGAAAAAAAAAAATGAAAGATTGAATCGATCACCTACACATATCGAATTGAACTAATTTTTCGTGAACTCACTTGGTTTTTTTTTAGAACTTTTGAACGGCTCGAATCATCCGTGTGGGATCCGGAGTGGGCCTCGTGCGCCGGTCGGTTCATGGTCTATAACGCCCCGAATTGTGGGAACATTAAATAAACATTTTTATTGAAAACTTAAATAGAGTTTGGCTCGTTATTACAACATAACTCCTATAAGAGTACATTTATTACACAAGGGAGGGAAACTAAGATTCCTATCTACAGCTCTGCCTGCTTCTCCATCTTAGCTAGCTCCGAAAGCCTCCAAGGTGTACAGCTCACTCTGGTCATCTACAAAGTCTGACACATTATACCAGCGTCGCCACCATTATAATATGTCAGGGTCACCAAAGGTAACACCATGAGCTGCGAAAGCTCAGCAGAATAATCACATACCCACTAACCCATAATTTACAACGTACAACAGGGCATGGTAACTCAGTGATTCTAATTAGCACATGCATATTCAATAAGGCAATTAACAATGACACATCCACATTCGCTATTCAACTAACGTCAGTGTCCGTGAAATATGAGTTTCTCCTACGCGATATTTCGTAGACCGTGTCACCATTTTCACTTTTCATTTACCAAATCAACATTTCAAAAATCATTTTTTACACACCCAATCTCGGTTCCGCCACTCCAAGTTTCCAAGTATCCTCACAATGGTTCCGCCATTCTGGGTTCCCATTGGCACACAATTTGCATTGGCTCCTCTCTGCGGATAACCAAGCTACACACCCAACCTCGGTTTCGCCGTTCCGAGTTCCTGAGTATCCTCACAATGGTTCCGCCGCTCCGAGTTCACATTGGCGCGCGCACACACACACACACCACACAATGGGCTACTAAGTCCGGCCACATTGTGGTTTCAAAACATTTCCTTTTTCAAAACTCACCTTCCATTAATAACACCCTAAGTGTCATGTTTCTACTTTTTCAATTTCTGTGTCTCATTTCATGCAAAGACTCCGCGGCAGGACTTTTCAAGTAGGTATGCTAGATACGGTGTCACGTAAACTTGCATCATTATTCTTAATCTTGAAACTAAACTAGAGTAATCCTACATCAAGATCATCCAACTCTATCATGCCTAAGTTCACGAAATCACATTTAACACACAACGTAAAGTGTAGTGTCACATGGACGGACACCTTTGGAGTGAAAACCACTTATGCTTTATCATATATCAAGACAAGTAATTCCAGTAACCATGTATACATGTTCATAACCATCCAAAGATCAAAATATGAATACTTATATTTTGAAATCCGTTCTTTCTTCTTTTTGAGGAAGTTCAAAACAACATATGTTTTTCCGGAAAATAAAGTCGAGTTATTCAAAATAGTCATATTTCTTTCCAAGCCTTTAGCAAAACACTTTTCAAGTTCTCATGCATTTCAAACAATACAAACAATATACACATATTCTATTTATACTTAGAGATAGGGGATAAGAATATTCTATCGTTCTTCTTGGCGGTTGGTACGGCTACGGAAAAAGTAAGTACGTCGGCTATCGAACAAGAATCCACATTTTGGCGATCTTATGTTCTAGTTTTTTTTTTATCAGAATCTTATGTTCTGTTTGAAACTTGAAAGAAATACTCCTAAAAGAAAAGAACAGAAAGAAAAATAGGCGAAAAATGAAAGGGAAAGCATACTGTGCACAATTGTAGATATTTTTTATCTTCTCTTCTTGTTGTCTCCAAACTAAAAAATGGGAGATAATATATATTTTATTTTTTTCCCTTTTTCTTTTTTTCCACAAGTTTCAAAAAAGGCATTAAGCTTGAGTGCAATGTATCTTAAAAATTTTCCACCCAAGGTGGAAACCCCACATGGTGAGCTCTAGCGTGCATTTATTCCAGTAATCTAAACCATTAATTTTGTGGGACCCATTGAGTAGTATACTCATGCATAAAATCAGTTTGATCGGACATCGATAGGTAAATCAAAAATTGAATATTAGTTCATAAAATGGAGGGTCATGGGCAATTTAACTTCGAACTTATTAGACGTTTTCATTTTGGGAATTTTTGCAACAATAATTTGATTAAGGAAATCGTTGATTTTAGCGTGCATGTCTTTTTTTGGTTGTAGTTTTCATAAGTATTTAACTTAAGTTAAATCTTCTGTTTTAACATTAACCAGAAACAAAATCTCCTATCTTGATTGATCTTTCAGTTTTCTTTCTTTACTTCGTTAGTCAAAGTGGAATTAGCTGATTTAGTACTAGGAAATAGTACTACTTTTACAAATAGGTGTGTAAGCATTTGAGAGTTGGTAATGACTTCGGTGTCTCCCTCGGATTTGGAGACACCGTAATTATGGCATAACAAAACCATTGTTAGCATAACCGAAACCCATTAGGAGCATGACCAAACCATAATGAGGCATAACAAAACCAGTAAGTTGCATAACCAAACCGACGGACCAGATTTTGCCACGCCAGAAGTTTGACCAAAAGTGACCGGTCAAAGCGGTAACTCCAGCCGGTAAAAAGTGGATGTATAACGAAAACCATTAAAGGGCATAACAAGAAACCCGGGAAGGCATAATGCAGGAATTGATTGGCATAAGAGTTTCCAAAAAGGGCATAACACAAACCCCATGTGGTCATAACAAAACCATGAAATGGCGTAACTGTTGAGTTATGCCAACATTGGAGTAACGGAAACCATTGAAAAGCATACCAAATAACCACGGTTAGCGTAACTAAAACCATACAAGGCATAACGAATAACAGAACCACAGAATAGTATAACGGAAACCACTGAAGGGCATGACCAAAACGACATGTGAGCGTAACAGTACGACCTGACCACCAGCCCCGCCCCTGGTCCCACCTGTCGGTTCCGCCTGACCGCCTGCACGCCTGTCACCTTTTGGTAATTGTTTAATTTTAATTCTCAGATTTTGAACCTCGGTTTAACCCCGGTTAAGTGGGAAAAAATGTTAAAATGTATATGTGTTTTGCGAATATGTTGACTAGTAAAATGTAACGGACCTCAATAAATTATTAATTTTAATAATCAAGTCCGTAGATTCGGTTGCTATTGGTTATTTGGTTGTTATTTGAAATTATGGGCTACATCCAGTTTATTTTGGTTGATGAAGCTCATCGATTTGTACAGAAATTGAACATAAGAATGATAACTTATGTTCGATAAAGCTTGTAACGAAAAGCCATTCACTTTAATTTTGGCAGGAATGATGTAATCTCTTGTACGCACAAGATAGACGGTTTTGATTTTGAAGGAATAGAAAAAGTGGTCATTGAGTTTTGAACTATAGGACTATAATACCTACGTAAGCATATAATGTGTTATGATCATGTGGTTGCTGACATCCGATTATCATAGAAGTTGGTGACAAACACTTAATTGATAAGATGTGCAATCTGAACGATTTAGATCGGTCCGCAGGAAAAAATATTGAAGACTTTCCTTGAACATTTATATGTCCAACCTTATAGTTCATGAACTAAGGTATTTTGCTTTAGTACTCGTATGATCGAAACACAATGACAACGATCGATACCGTCCATATTGTTCGGTTTTAGTTGGTCTTGTAATTGTTCTCTCAAATTTTATGGTGTACTTGGTTTAGAATGCACCATTATTCGGACGTAGATTAATTATTAGAATGACATTTTACATTTGATGAAGTATGTATTGACAAGAGTTAAGTATATTTTTCGTCCCATGTATGTTGCTGTAGGAAAATCCCAAAAAAATAGAAATGACCTATTAAAAAAAAAAATTGGACCACGTGGACTAACTATCCCCGCCGAACTTGAGGGAGAAAAAGGTTGTCGTTCCCCCCAAAAAAATTTTCTCGAACTTCTCAACCCCAATCTTCCCCAGCACACCACCTGGTCTGTCCTCTACTCCTCTAACCGCCTCAAACCCGTCAATCTTCCCCAGCACACCACCGACTCCCTCCTCAACCCCTCAATCTTCCCCAGCACAGGAGCGATTGGGTCCTTCACAGTACAGACGCCTCACCGCCATCACCATCCACGCCGACGCCGACGCCGCGACCATCTGCACGACGCCGCGACCATCCGCCGTGAGGACCATCTCCAGACGAAGTGATTTCGCAGAAGCTATTGTGACCTAACTCTATTTCCATCCCCTCACCACTGAACCCATTCAGAAACGAAGTACCTAAACTGACGATCAGGCCAAAAATTTCCCAAAACCTCAACTCTCCACACCATTGACGGCTTTGAACTGTCCGCAGCCCCCACCGACATCACCACGCATACGAGTCACGATGACAGACCAGATCGTTGAGACCCCTGCTTTCAAAGGGAGGGTGCCATCGGCCTTCATTCTATATAAGTATTCTTTGTTCATGGAAATTAAATTTATTTAATGCTGATTTAAGACTACTTATGAATTTTTTCGATGCCAATGTGTGACTACTACTTTTTGCTTGTGCAAGTAGCAATGAAGTCATAGCAAAGCTAAAAGACGCAGGGACCATAATAACAAATCAGGTGAAATAATAATCGATTAACCGTTGTGTTATGTTTGTTTGACCTTCTTTGATTTGTTTCAACTGAACAAATTCTGATGTAGTTCCATGTACTTGGTGTAATGTTGTTGGTGACGAATGACAAAAGTTGCATGATTTGGTATGTATTGCAGACGAAGAGGGACATTGGTGAGCAATGGAAAAGGCTGTCCAATGAGGAGAGACAAAAGTACAAAGATTTGGTTGAGGTGGCGAAAGAGGAAGTTGCGAAGCATAAAGATTTATTCCCGGCAGAAACGAAGGAAGTAAAAGTGAGTACAAATTGTTCGAAGTTGTATAAGTAGGTGAACATTATTTGACCTGATATTGGAGTGCCCTTGTAATTATGTGCCTATGTTTTAACATTGTAGAGAAAGCCACAAAACCGTATCTCCTTGAAGTCCATTGTTGGAATAGTGAAAAAGTTAAGTGTAGATCAACGCCGCGCAGTTGAGGAAATTGGGTTGGGTGGAATCTTACAATTGAGGTGTACGTTGATGAACCATGCGATATGTAAATGGTTGGTTGGAAAATTTGATCCTGTTTCTCGAGAACTAACTGTTCATGGACGTACTTTTGTTGTCAATGAGTCCGATGTTCATGACTGCTTGGGCATTAATGCCCAAGGCAACGTTATTGACTTGGAGGGGATTACGTCGGAAGCATGTGAAGAAGTATGTGAAAACCTAGGAATGAGGAATGGGGTGGTCCAACTAAAAGAGCTAAGAGAGTATTTGGACAAAACTGAGGAAGTAAATGATGTGTTCAAGAGGAAATTTGCGTTGTATATATTGGGATGCTTTTTATGCCCAAACACAAAAGCGGGTGTTAGTCGATCCCTTGTCAATGCAGTTACTGATGTTGAGGCAATGGGCAATTCTAATTGGGCGAACCTAACCCTACATTTCTTATGTAAGGGTATACAAGAACAACGTCATAAGCATCATGTACAACCGACTGGTTGCCTATTCCTTTTGGTGGTACGTATGTGTGATTATGCATTTATGGTGTTTATATGCAGTATAAGTTTTATTTGACTGTGGTTATGTTTTGGTTATGCATTATTCAATTGATCATCGCACAATGTAGGTTTTCTACTTGGAACGTGTCTCTCCAATTGTGAAGCCTTCCATTCGGAAATTCCCCGCATTGGTTATTTGGGGTGATGCTGAAATGAAAACCGTGTTGCACCATTTTGACAAAATAGGAGGTTATGATATGGAGGGGGTGGTGGTGCATTTCACAGAGGTTGGGGAAGGACGTGGCAATCAAGGTGGTGGTGTGTCCCATATTTCAAGTACCGATGTAAAGACCATGACAAGTACACTTGTAACTGTGGCAGGTCTTTTGTTGAGGCAAAATATGTTCATGGCAAAGGTTCTTGGGACTGAATTTCAGAGTAATCCGCACGGAGAAAAGGGTGAAGGAGTGGACGTAAACAATGTCCAACTTATGGGACAAGCGGCAACCCTCCTCAAGGGATTACATAGTTCTCAAAGTTCACCACCCACCGTATTTGAAATCCCTGATCTTGCGATGAATGAATCGAAGGGCTTGTCAACGAATCCTAGCCTTGGTAGGGACATTGGCTTAGAAATGCCGGCGCGGTCTAAGCTGGAAGAAGATATGGGCGAAGAAATTGACTTGGACCCTGTCCACCCTTTTGCGAATTCCTCTCCCCAAGTAACGGCACAAAATCTAAGTAAAACCCCAACAACCAATTTGTTCAATACCCCCCAACGAGTGGTTCAAGAATCGAAGGGCCCTTCCACTCGAAGTGCTGCAAGAAGGAGGATACAAGTGGACGGGGACGAGGATGTATGTTCACCTTCACCGGTGAAGGGGTTTAGGTCGCTTGGAGGATTGAGTAGAGGTCGGAAAAGGAAGTTGCAAAATGGGAACCCTGCCCCGTCTGTTGGTGGTTATGAAAATGTGGACGTGCATAAGGAAGAACCGCGGTTGCGCCAGGCTGATCAGTTGAAGAAAAGCCACTTCCAGCGTTCCCCCTTTACCAAGGATGGTGTGAAGAAGAGGAACCCTCCAAAGAAACAACCAGTCAAGGAGAAATTGGACAACGTGGATGTGAATGTTCCCACTGTGTGTATATTTTCCCCATTTACATATATTTTCTATTTACCACCTGAGGTCTCTTACATAGTTTTTGCTGTCCAATGTAACAGTTCCGTGGACGGTTTGCTTCGAAGAAGGGTTTGCAATCTGTTGGTGTTGAACAGTTTCCTCCAAAAACCATGGTTAGTAGTCATTCCCAAATATTCTCTACACTATTGTAATGATGCTAACCTTTACTTCCTTCCCGTTCGTATATTGTTAAGGCATATATTGAAGAAATGGCGGACGATGCAATCAATGCAATGAACCCAACCTATGAACCTTTAACTGACCATGAGGCCTTGTTCACGGAGTTCATTTTTGATAATCGTGATCCAGCTAATGGGTACATTTTTTTTACCATGCCTGTATATGTTGTTTTCTGATGTCAACTCAAGTACGATGGTCGTTTAATCGAAATCCTACTTGTAGGGAATCTTATGTGCACCTGAAATTGTTTGGCACCGAAAGATTATTCGCAACCCAATTTGAATTGTGCAGCTTGAAACCCCGAATTTGGATACTAGACACGGTGTGTGTCATATGATTTTCTCATTTGCTTAAAGTTGAACTTATTATTTTGTTATGATGTTTTGCAAATTTGTCAAATGTGGTCTTAGAATATGATGTACCGTATGATGTATGGTTGGTAGATTCTAAATTTGGTTGCCGTGCAAATGACAAATGCCGAAAGGTTGCAATATCCGGACAAGCGGCACTTGATGTGGTATTTGCCGGTGACTGTATCGGTGAGTTTAATAAATTTCCCATTTCTTAGTTGTACTTGTACTACTAGTTTTCAAGCTAATAGCGTCGTTCATTTGCAGAGGCATATATTAGACAATCCGAACATGACAGATTGTGATGTCAAGAAGTTATGCGATTGTTACTTCGGAGATACAAATTTCTGGTGACATTCGCTCATGCTCGATGGTAAACAAATACAAGTTCCAATAAGTTAGTAGTACATAAATTATATGTTATGCTTTCAATTGAAGGGGAATGATGATTGTTTGCCTTTGGTCGCAGATATACATACCAACTAATGATCGTGGGAGCCATTGGTTTTGCATTAAAATAGACATTGGTATTCGGATGGCCTATATTTTTGATTCTAAGCCCGCAAGTCGATCCAATAGCTACCGTAAGAAACTGACAAGGGCACTGGTATGGCGCACCTCGCATAGACCATGTTTTATGGTATGCCTGATTTGTATTCTAACAACTTGTTTTTTCGATTAGCTGGAGGGATTACACCGCGCGTTGGTCTTCCAATATGGAGACCTCTATCAGTTTGATGTGACAAAGTTTAACATTGCAAATGTTCAAAGGCAACCCATGCAGCAAGATACGGACGGGTAATTTTTGAAACATATATGATTGTCTACAATGTGGTAGTTGGCTTTGTAGTCGTTTAATTCAATCGTGTCTGCACATTTGTAGGTATGATTGTGGCCTGTTTGTGATAAAATTCATGCAAGGGTTTAATTACTCATCAGGTGTACACACGGTTAGTACTTGTACTTTGGCAACCATCGTAATGTTGTGCTTCTCTGGTTGTGTTAGTGTAGTAAACGTAAGCTACGTTTTGGTTTTGTAGATGGACGATACTGAAAGGCCAAGGTTGTTGCTGGAATTGTGTGGTGACGAAAATAACCGGGATGCGTTGGAGGTGATGAACAAATTTGAGGCATGGAAGGCAGGAAGAGGTACAACTGTGTTTATGTAACAATTATCCTCTGCACGACACCTCCCATTGCTCATTGTTTGGAGTAGTTTGAAAAAAAACACGGCGTCTGTCATACCACAAGAACGTAACTTGACTTTTCTATAATTATAAATCGTACAGACCATGTGAACAGCCAAACATAGGTCATAGGTGCGTCATTCGCGAACGTAACTACGAATTTAGTGTAGTACTCTGTGCTCTATAGTTATTTATTGTTCAAGTGTCCTGATACAGCTTTGTTTATTGATGCATTATTTGTTTATTGATGCATTATTATGTCAGAGTTAATTGTGCAACGCAAATGCAAAGTAACCTTGCTTATTCATTTTGGGGGAAAACTAGTGGAAACACCTTTCAGTTATATTGGTGGCCAGGTAGGACAATGTATGCCTATTAGTGGTAGAATGTCCTATTATGAACTCCGGGCTGTAATCAATGAAATTGGGTGTTCCAATCTAGTAAGGTTAGTTTACCAAGTCACAGCAACTGATGGAGAGATAAGGTTACTTCGGATTGACGGAGATGTGGCTTTGGCTGAAATGTTTGACCTGTATGGGCGAGAGGCTCAAATACATATTTATTTGGATGACCCTTTATGGTCAGATGACAGTGAAAGTGAACGGGGGATACCAAACATAAGTGCACAACACACAACTGGTCAAGGAAGGCGACGGGGTGGACAAAACACAACTGCCAGAGGAAGAGGACGTGGTAGGGGACGAGTTGGTGGTACAGGAAGAGGAGGTGGTATGGGAGCTACTGTTGCAATAGAATCTGGAAGTGGCCAATATGTCCAATAAAGAGGTATCATTTCAACCAGCAATTATTACCAACATTTGTTTTATGCAATTCATTCAAGTACCAATTACGTAACGTATACTATGTTGTACAGTTTACAGGGATGGGGTGCGTCGTCCATTTGTACAGCCATGCATTACATGGTATCCAACTGCGAAACAGACAAATGGCTACCTTTCAATCTATTTTGAGTCCTCTGGGGGTTTTCAGAGTTGTGACAATGTTATCCACGTAAAGGTGTTTGAAATTCGTTGTGTACAAACAAGACAGGAACTTTCATATTATGTGGGAGGCTAATATTAAACAACAGTGTGACCATGAACGTCCATTACTTTGGTATTTGGGTAGTCAAGTGGAGTGGGAGTTTGTCATTGTTGTTTGCCTGGAAGTAGTTGGGCTAGATTGTTCTAACGTTTTGCACGTACCCAATATTGGAAATACTGTAAGTACAAACAAGACAGGAACTTGCCCAGTCCATGGGAGGGTAAAGGGTACGAATGTGTACATACCGTAGTGTATGACTTTTGGTTGGATTTGCAACTGGACTGACCTGTCATTTGTCGGACTAGTTTGACTGGAAGTAGTTCGCCTGGATTTAACCAAAATGTGGTTTTCATTGTCATGACTTGGTTTGACTTAGAATCGATTTCTCTATTGATTGTCCGCTTGTAAGTATTGTAATACTAAGTATTCACCTACTGATTGTGGGGTTGTAAGTACCATGATAATTTGTTCATGATATGAATATTTCGTAAATTTTTTCGATGCCTTGTATTGTTAACATTGTCCAACTTGTACTGTAAATTCCATCCACTTGTGGGAATTTGTCACACATTTCAAAATCCGTGTCTTTCATTTTGCCGGAATGCTATACAATGGCATTGACGGAAACGTATGAAGACAAACATTTTAATGATACATATTGACCCATATTGAATCCGTTTCGCCTCAATAATTAACGTAAACAATAAAGTTAGGACTATTGAAGAGCAATACTACGAACTAAAACATGGTTTGACTTTGTACATTTCCTGGGAAGTCTACATATTTTTTTGTGATTGGCTTTTGTACCAACTTGGTATAACGTAAACACCTAACTGCATGGTACATCATGCATGCTTTTTAGGTAGCTTTTTATATAGCAGTGCAGGGGCGAGCAGGGCATTCGGTTTGGTTTTGTTCGTCTAAAACCATACATCATTGGAACCAGGAACGTATTTAGGGGGACATCAGTTACGGAGGGGAAGGAATATAGAGGGACATGACTGTAGGTATACTCTTACAGAGGGACACGACTTACGAAAGGGAACGAGATCGTTTCAGTTGTCACCACCGATTGGAAGAGAAATATTTCGTAACTGCTTCCCACCTTTCCAGTTCCCAAACACCCCCCCCCCCCCCCCCCATCTTTCCACCTGCCATCTGGGGTGGTGCATGTCATATATAAATAATACTCCTCCCCCCTCGCTCCCTTTACTCCTCTTCCTCAACTCCTCAACTCCTCTCCCTCAACTCCTGTATCCGTCCTTATATTTTTTCAAGATTTCTTTGTCGTGCTGTCCCATGGATAACAAAACAGGAAACATATCAGAGTCCTCCACAGATATTAGTGACTCAGAGACCAACGACTACAAAAAGAAGCCGTATGACGATTTGAAGACAGGGAAATACACGGTCAAAAATCGAGATGGTTCACTCAGGTGTCCGTTCTGTCCTGGAAAGAAGAAACAACAGTTCAAGTACAGGGATCTTTTGCAACATGCTGCTGGTGTGGGTTCAGGTGCGGTGTGGAGAAAGCCAAAACTGAAGGCCCAACACCTTGCTTTGGCCGATTACCTGACCTCTGACCTAGCAAACGAGGCAGAGGGGTAAGAGATTACGAGGTTTGATGTGGGTTCTTCTACGTACTACTTAGGTTCGTATGGTTTGTTGGGCTGTGTAGGTATGTTTATGTTTTGGGTACCTTATGTTTTTTGTTTTGATGTGGACAATGTTTGGTTATTAAGGGTAATGGTTGGTTGGTTTGGGTGTGTGTGTAGTAGGAATGTGTGGCTGTTGTTTTGTTGATGTTTAATGTCAGTTGTTTGGTAGTTGTTTTTCCCTGTTTTGTTTTGATTGAATGGACAGAGTAGTCCGACTATGTTGAAGGTTTTGTAACAATGTGGATGTATTCGGAGTACTCGTCGATGTATTATGAACTACTCCCTCCGTCCCAAAATGCTTGTCCGGTCCGCAAAACGGAGTGCTAAAAATAATACAATTTTTGCAAGAAAAAATCAAAAGTTTTTTAACAACTTACTAGATATCAATGAGTATTTTTAATTTATGAAAAAAGTTTGAAATTTTTCTTGAAAAAATTCAAACTTTTTTTAACACTCCGTTTTGCGGACCGGACAATCATTTTGGGACGGAGGGAGTATTTGTTTGGTTTCGTTTTAATTTACCTTTACATTACATTCCATTCACGTACAAATTGTTGCGTTGTAAGAATGACAATCGTTTGAACTGAAGATAGGTCGATGGTTGATGTTTTGATTTGAACATTGTCAAACTCCCTTAACTCCTCCCCCTTATTACCTCCACTATTATCCGGAAAAATTTTTCAAACACAATCCAAACAAACCATTTCATGACCTTGCATTACATTAATATTTGGAACAAATAATTTCGGACGGAGGTAGTACATAAATATACATACGTATTGAACTTATAGTCCCACCGTAATCGTAATTGGGGAAACAAAAAGTGTGTATGGGTACAGACAGTCGTTACACATTTTCTACATAGATTTCTTTTTGGGGCCCACTACGGACCCTCCCGCACAAATGATCCCATCCGACCATGAAATGTAAAATATTATTTCTAGGGCTCCTACAAAAATACAGCTCAATCCGATACTGTTGGGTGTTCAATCCAAGCATGTAATTTAATTTCTCATTTTGATTTCAGGATATGAAAAACTTAGATGATTGGATCGAATATCTGTACGTAGTGGACGCAACTGAATGTTTGCGAGGGCCGTTGGGAAAATGTTTCACATTTACTCAACGGCTCGAAACATTTGTATGGGACCCGTAATGGGCCCCACAAAAATTGGCCACGTACTCCTGTATGAAATATGTGTACCATTGTGTTTGGGGTTGTGGAATGGGGAAACTTCGGTCGTACTACTCCCACATCCACCAACTGTACCCCTACTGGATCACTGAACAGTTTCCCGCCGGAGAACATTTTAATGAAATTTTGAATTCTATCCCCCCCCCCCCACTTATAAATAAATACCTGTTTTGTACCTCTCTCTCTCTCTCTCTCTCTCTCGTTTTACTCTCTCTCTCTCTCTCTCTCTCTCGTTTTACTCTCTCTCTCTCTCTCCGCGTCTTCAAGAAAAGATCCCCAAATGTCCTGTTCGAGCAGTAATCAGAGGGGTGGTGATGGTGACGATCCTTTCGGTCCTCGTTATGACCCAACGACACCCAACTGTGATTGTGGGATGTGGGCAAACTTGAGGATTGCAGGGCCAAACTCAAAACACCCGGGGAGCTTGTACTATACATGTTCAAAAAGAAATGGAAGGTGTTTATTCTTTAGGTGGTGTTTGCCCATATCCCAAAACGTTGAAGTTAGTACGACAGACGGGAGCCATGTTGCTGTTCTTGAAACAAAGGTTCAGATGCTAGAAGACCACGCTCGGGTCATGAGAACTATAAATCGTGGATTGGTTTGGTGTTTACTTGCTGCAATCGTGGTCATATCTGTTGTTATTATGATCGGTTGACAAAGTATAACTACTGTGTAGTTCGTAACCCAAGTTCCATTGTCACTTACCGTCACGTTATGTATGCCCGTTCAACTGTATTTTGTACTATCCTTATTTTATATGCATAATGTTTGGAACACAATGCTTTTACTTACCTCTCAGTATCCATACAGGCTTGGCGCGCATTTTATTATACACGGACCGTCCGTATAGAATTTCTAATTTCTAATATTCCCATGTTCGTCAATATTTTTCATGTAATGTTATTGCAATGGGATTGCAATACGTAATGTAATTGAAATATGTAATGCACGATGAGTAAATGAATAGCAGGCTTGGGCAAAGTCACCTACAAAAATGACTAACCAAGATTACATTAATAACAATTCAATATTACCCACCACTTATGGTAATATTGTCAATGTCAAACGCAAATACTAAAGTATATAGGCAAATAATCGTGATGGAAGTGATGATCCTTTCACAGTTTCACTAGTGACGACGTGACTATAATTCCAACACCGGAATAGATGGTTTCCCATCATCTACCTTGACTAGCTGGCAGCAATCACCTTATTTTACTGATGACAAGCCTGGTAGATATGTTGTTGTATTCCCGAAAACCTCCCATTTCGACAATAGCAACCCTTGCTCCAAAGTAAATGAATGTTGTCCCAACCCACACAAGCCAATAAAACAACTTCAGTAAGGGGAGATGAAGAGAAGGATACGAGGCCATGGTTGTATGGGGTTCGGTCATGAGAAACAACCCTCATCCCATACTTATAGTGAGTGGCATATGGATAGGGGGAGTAAGGGGGCGTTGGGGTAAATAAGGCAAACTTGCTCATTTGTTGTCCTTATGAAAATTGTTTCCGTATCACTTGGCTTATCAGCATTTTTTTTTGGGGATGATTGCATCATCATTTCAAGAGGAATCTAATAAGTACGACATTTGATAAGCCAAGTAATACGATAAAATATTTTAATAAGGACCAAAAACAAGCCACTTTGCCTTATTTAGCCGAACGGCCCTATATGAAACTGCGAATTATTGAGTGACGCTCAGTTCACCCGCGAATAATTGAGTACAGGTGGAATTTTTGGGTCACGTGAACTACATGACATAACTAGACGACGATGTCTTAATCGATCGGTCATTCGGTCATAGGGGAAATAGTGATTTTAGGCCTGCAATTCGACAAAGCTGCATGTGGAGGGAGGCATGCTGTAAAAATGCATGTGGGTTGGGCCCATTCAGTCACATCGGTACCGTCTAAAGGATAGAAAATATGACCACAATCCTGCCTATTAATACCATCGGGAAGTTTGGAGTTTGTACACTACAACGCCTCTCTATCTCCCTCCCTCTCTGACGCTCTCTCTCTGTCTACAAGACCATACTATTACGGCCCATCAAAGGCTTTACCATTTGTCACTGAAACCACACACAACCCCATACATATCCATCCATAGGAGGCCATTATAGTATAATAAGTAAGTTTGATATGGTTCGGGGGTGGTGATCCGTAGTTGGACCATCGTAGTTCTCATGTCATATCACTTGGACCATCGTAGTTGTCATGTCACGTGCCCTGTTCAATCATAACCATAAGGTAAAGTAAACTCTCCATCCCATACTTATTTTCATTTTGCTGTTCCCAACTTATGCAATGAAGGAAGTAAATAACAAGGTTTAGTTTATTTTGGTATTTTTATGTCATAGTACTCGTTCCAACTCACCTGAAAATCGAAAAAGCCACTCAGGTGAATTTACCTTCCCAATAGAGGGTCATATTATGTCAGGTTAGTGTACAAACAGTTGGATACCCATCGGTCAACCGCCAACCCATCGGTCGTTCAATCGGTCTTAGGCCTTACCCCTTATGACGAACGTGGCTTGGTCAGAAGCACAGTACTCAGAACTGTGGAGAGGTAGAATATTTCAGAGTAAAGGACGACCACACACACTTCATGTGGAAACCGTCTCCCCAACCACTAACTAAACCAAATCCAACCAAATCACTGTCAAAACAAAGGCACCCCTAACTATGTCCTTAGGCTGTCCTTATCCATCCAAATTCCCGACTGATTTCTAACCCCCCTTACTCCATTTGCATGGTCCATTTTGTTTTCGTATATATACATTCATTGTTGTAAATTTGCTCTCTATCTCTGTATGTTGATATCGTAACATTATACTATAATGCAGGGTTTGGTTAATTGTGGCACGTGACATACTAGTAGAGAAGGGATGGTATACGTAGTGATTTGCTCCATCATGGGATTACTGCTGAGGTCCTCCCGAAGACCCCCCATTTGGAGCATACATCATAATTTCGAACACAAAGTTTTCAATATAGGCGTGAAAACTTTGAAATCCCTTTATTTAATAACTTATATGTGAGTTCAGGATTTACGAACGGATTCGCATGACGCTGTATTTATCCAAATTGAAGGATATTGTTGAAATATGTCATTTGACAATCATATGACTGCAATTATGAAGCGGTACACCTATTTATTCTAATTCGCAACATTTGACTTAAGGATTTTCCAACTACTTCGCATGAACCTGTAAGTCCTATCGATGTGTACGGAAAATACGTTGACAGACATAGAACTTAGGACCTACAACGACAACCGATAACCCAATCAGTCATATATAAGGTCAAACGAAGATTGGGAAGTAAATAATAAAAATTGCTCACGGCATATGGTATGTTCTTTCTATGATATGCAGAATCTGTCGTTATATACCTTTATCGTCGTTATGGACGTACTTGGTATTACAAAACTTAAAAAAATAACCTCGTTGCTATTTTTGGGTACAACAAAATCCTTGCCTTTAATTTATCCTCTGTTGAACTGTTGAACTGTAAATGAAAATATCCGAAAAGCCAAAATCTGTGATTGCCGGACAATGTTTTTTGTATGTACTCAGTTTTCATGATTTCTGAAAATTACAGTCAAACACGATATTATAAAGGTAATTATAAATGGCCAAGAACTGGACCGGACCGGGGAGTTTCCAAGCACAATTACGGACAAACCTAGGGATGAACACAAATGGACTTGTACTTGTTATAACACAATCAAAACTGCATTATAAAATTGCCAGACAACCCAGATGTCACCATCACTATATCCATTTTAGGGCTATCACAGTAACACTGCAATAAGCATGGGGGCTATACTAACACCATTCAACAATATACGACCTACCACAATCGATCACCCAATCAATCACATTCTATATACTGACAGTGGCATGTACATATACGTAAACAACCACACACAACAATCACAGCGTTCTGAACAACCAATAAAGGTGCACGAGTACACGTGCACCATGTCAACAAAAGTTAGTCATTACATTATCACCAAACTACGCAGAAGTTTACGATAACATCCGAAAACCATAACAAAACGAGATCATAAATGAACATTAAGTCATAATCACCTATCCTGCAGATTTGTTTAGTTCAACCTTACCACCATCCATGCACGACATAGACATAGTACAGAATACGAAGTACCCAACATAGTCCAAAGAACGAAACAACAAAAGTTCTCACTTACGATTAAGTTTAGTTCAGTCACAAAAGTTATGAGGCCCGTCTGCATCATTCATCAGAATAAGGAGAAGGAGGGCACACAACACGCTGGACGTTTTTCAACATTGCATTGAACTCGTATTGATTTTCAAGAATAGATTCCAACAAATCTTGAATGCCTTCCAGAGTTGCAGGGTTCTTAGCCTTCCGATGCAACTTACTCTGCCCTTCGGATTTCCCAATCGTACCACGACCTATAACTGTAACTTCTTTTCCAAACTTGTCCTGCATTAGGTCAGGTATTTTACGTCCCTTATGCACAAAACCAGTCAGCAAGTGGCCAAGAGGAAGGGATGCTTTCGGATGGTTGTTGGACCATGCTTCATATATTGTGTCCCACCATATACTTGCAATATCGGGCTTGAACCCATTGTAAACCGCATGGAGCAACATCGCCTGGTTAGCATTAAGCTCCCGGCGTGGGGACTTAGGCTTCACATTCCACCAAAATATATGGTGGAGGAGCACAAAGTCTTTCTTCAAGCCATTCAAAAGGATGATGGGATTGTCGTCGGCTGGCCAACTACCATGGCACAAGGTGTTCCAGATGTCATGCACACTTGGGATTTCAACCCCAGGAAGATATGGGTATTGTTTTTCTGTCTCAAGAGGTCGCTTTATGTTTTTATATTGGGCCAGCCTGTCCGGAGTTACTTTAATAATATGGCCCCGTACTTTGGACACCAATACCCTTTTCTCCTTGTCAATGTTGAAGGGATCTATTCCGACAAAGAACTCCCGGACCAGGGTCCAATTCGCCTTCCCTCTATACGTGCAAATAGGATTTAATCCCAAATCTTTCAACAGGTCAGGAATGCACGTTATTTTCTTCAACTTCCCAATCGCCACACTCCTCTCCTCAATTACTGGGCGTGATACAAAGTTCGACAGGTTTGGCAGCTTGATTGCACCCTCACTCTCACTCTCACCATCACTCTCACCATCACTCTCATCATCACTCTCACTCTGACCATCATTGTCACCATCATTCTCACCATCACTGTCACCATCACTGTCATTGTCAGCATGGGAGATACTAGTACTCATATCCTCATTGTCACCACCAGAGGGGACATTCAATTCGTCGTCATCCCGACCATCACTGGATTGGTCCACTGATAGTGCTGCAAGTCGTTTAGATCTTCGTAAAGAAGGAGACGAAGCCGAATCAAGATTTTTCCTTTTCGTAGACATAATTGCAATATGCTGCAAAACAAGCACATCATACAAATTTAATCAGTCCAAATAATATGTATGTGAACTTTTGGCTATCGAAAACTAGTATAACAGTTCATATTCCAAACAAATGAAACATGATATTTCATATGTAAAGACAAACTATTGTATCGTATGACATGCAAGTTAGGTATAGGAAACGGATGGCCAAATATGAGTTGTTTGAAAATCTGAACATATGATATACCAATATTCAAACAGAATAAAACTTACTAATTCAACTTACTAAGTACCACTACTACAACACAAATGTAAAAACATTCAGGATACTTGACATTATTACAATGAGGCCTTACATTTACATGTTACACAAACAGTACACTTTTACATTAACTTCTTCGAAATAAAAAAAATTTCACTACATAGGAAGGTCGTCAATTGGATGCCTGGATGACAACTTCGGACATGTCCTCTTATCGTGACCTCGGCACTTGCAATTGCTACATTTCCTAGGATTTGGATAATGTTGGGCAGATGAGTTCTTCCCTGGGTTGCCTTTGGTCTTCACCACAAGTGGATCACCCACACCAAATAATAATTGGCCATTGCTTGCTTCACCAATGTCAGTCTTGTTGTCCTTATTGTTTTCCCTCTCCCAACGCTTCCTCATCCAGGATGTCATTTCGTACTCCGCTTCCCTAGCATCTTCAAAAGAGTCCTGCCCGTGTGACGCATAAAATGACATCAAATTGTAACCCGAACTCAATATCCCATACCTAGCCGTCTGGGCTGCAGTGCGACACATTTGGCCAGGCTGTCGTTGTTGGGCCACAGGCCGAGCACACCTTGTCCATCTTCGCATGACTAAACTCGGGGGAATGGTCCGTAGGTGTTCATATTTCATGACCACAATCATGTGGCAACAAGGCAGACCAAATGACTCAAACATCATGCAAGAACAATTCATTCTGCTTTCCATTGCATAATACTCAACCATCCAATGGGACTCTGGATGGGAGTACATTTCAATGAAGTACAATCGACGCTCCACCTCATCAACACGACGCGCCACAATCAATGCAGACGTGCGCTGTATTTCATCCTGAAACAATCTGAATATGTATTGTGTGTACACCTCAGTTCCGTTCTTCTCTAAGGTTTTCAATTGCGTTATCAATACAGGGGTACTGTGCTCCGTTGATGTCTCTGCCCCTGCATCGGCAATTCGCATCCTAGCCAGACCTCGGTGGTACTGTTGGACAAATTCAAAAAGTCGTAACCTTACTTTTAAGAACTGATTCATATAAGAGTTCATACCTTCACATCGCTGAGTTGTCCTCATCCCGGCAAAGAAATGGCCGAGGAGATATGCCTCGGCCCATCTTTTCCGGTCCCTATACATCTCTACCACCCAAGCATTTGTCTCTACTCCATAGTGTGAAACCATGTCAGCCCAAAGACTCTCAAATTCTTCAACCTCACATTCCATTTGCATCAACTTGGTAAAGTCAGATACAAATCCCGGCATATGAACATTTTTTGCTGCATTTCGCTCCAAATGCCACGAACATAATCGATGCCTTGCATCTGGGAAAATTTTCCTAATTGCATTGCGCATCGCCAAATCACCATCTGTTACCACAGAGATCGGCCGTTTACCATTCATGGCCTCCAAAAATGTTGCAAGCACCCAATTGTACGACTCCTCTGTCTCCTTCGACAACAACGCACACCCAAATATGGTCGTCATAAAGTTATTACTGACTCCCGCCAATATGACAAATGGCTTCTTGTAAGCATTGGTCCGATATGTCGTGTCAAAAACTAAAACATCTCCGAATGCAGCATAATCCATCTGAGACCTCCCATCTGCCCAGAAGAGTGTCTCCAACCGGTCCTCCTCATCAACACTATACTTGAAGAAAAATTGCGGATCATTACTTACCTGTGCAGACAAGTATCCCAGTGCACCCTCAGCATCCCCGTTTCTTATTTCTTGTGTACGCTGCCTATGCAATTTGTTGCGCAAATCTGAAAAAGTGAACCCAACATTTTGGAATCCCCCAGACTGACTTGTCATATAGTCCATAATTTGGGATGGCTTCATGCCTACATTCCGCATGGCCATTAACTGAGCTACATCTGCATCACCCACGTGTCTGTGAGATCGAAGAAAGGGAACACATTGCTGTGCTGCTAAGGGATGGTTGTGGGTACTCACAAACTCGACAACAACATAATTTTCGATGGTATTGCTCATACAACAGACCCGGAATTTAGCACCACAACCATTTCTTGTTTCTGCTCTATGACGTCGTTTCCGATCAGTGCGTTCTAAGTGCTTCTTGTTTCTTTTACCTTCCCTAGAACAAACCCAAGCCCTCCACTTTACATACCCTTCATTGCCCCTATGTGGTTTACTTTTATGTTTGCGTACACTAAAACCCATTGCCTTGGCATACGCATTGTAGAATAGACCAGCCTCTTCCTCAGAAACAAATTTCATTTGCACAATCTCTATATCATTCAACAAACGAAGACTATCATCTACACTAGAAACTGACCCTTCCCCTTCCCCTTCAACATCATTACCTCCAAAGTTATTACTGTGCGAATCTTCCGTACTAGGCCCAGAGTCTGACTCAGAATTGGATTCCCAATCATACGACACACCATTGCTGTTGGTACTCCTATTGGGAGTGTCCATCACACCTAAATAATAAACCACATTGCCACAAGTTTTACTCCACTTGTTCGGGTTAAATACGTTGCATTCACATGACCTGTAACTAAAGTGATCAACAAACTTGTATGGACGCAAGCTCCAGTCCAAAGAATTGGATACAATCACAACAAAATCATTTATCAGTTATGACATACATTGAATGTATTTCAGGAATCGTACGCAAAACACCATCCCATGAACCTAAAACCGTAAATATGCCAAGTAGGTGGTACACACCACAACCAAATAACTTAGCCCCACACCATGTACTACGGCTAAGCTATGGCTGTTCTGGACGAAAAAATTAAAACTCCATACTACTACTACTACATACCTTTGAATCACATAAACACAGTAATCAAATGTTTAAACCAAAGTACTACCCAAAGTACTACCTATTACAAAAACTTTTACCACAACCCCAACCCACAGATTCTCAATATCTTATCTACCAACCACACAATTCTTCCAACATACACCAAATATTTGTATCCCTTCACTGACCCACAAACAACAGATGCTGACAAATATACCTCTCAAAACATGAATCCAGCACATGCAAAACACAATACCACAACAACAACAACAAAACCCTAACTTCCTGACTCAATGGCGACAAGGTTCCAGCATGGGCAGTACAAAATAAAAGATCAGACGTGAATGTTGTTTTTCAACAAATACGAACAAGAAGATCTAGCGGGAAAATATATGCGCACTCAAACAACAAAAATCGCGACTAAAATAAATTCATTCCAACAAATACACCTACGAGATCTAACACAAATTATCACATTTCAACGAATAAATATTTACCCAAACTCAAATATTCGGTTTCGGTTTCAGGTCCGCGAGATGTGTCGCCCTTCTTCTTGTCGTCGAACCTGGGCTGCGGATCTAAGGCGTTGCTGATGGGGTCGGCGTCGTTGGTGTTGCTGGTGAGGGCGGCGCGGACGTACACGGTCGACGTAAGGTCCGACGGAGCAAGAGAAGAGGAGGGACAGAAGAGGAGTGGGATGCGAGATAGAGATGATTTAATGCTCGTATGTATCCGTGTGGGATAAAGGAGTCGTGCAGATGGATGGACTTGTAAACATGGAGGAGATGTAGAGAATAATATTCTTAACCGTGGTTAAGGTAGTGGGGGTTGGAGGGGAGTAATAAGGGTTTTTTTTTTTTACCGGTTGTTTAGGTTACAAGTTTGTTTTGTTATACCTCAAGTTACACATTCACTGGATTTGGTTATGCTTTCAGTGGTTAACGTTATGCTTCCAGTGGTTTCCGTCATACCATTTCTTACGGTGTCTCCAAATCAGAGGGAGACACCGAAGCGTTACCCTTGAGAGTTTCCTCAGTTTTACATTCAACATTCAACAATAGTAGGCTTTCACAGAAATCTTTTCCTCAACAAATTCTAGCACCATCGTTGAATGTTGGGCGGCTGAAAATTGCAGGCTTTCACAGCGTTGGACAGAAACCTCAAAGGAATTATTGTGGAGGTTTCTTTCGTGACGTACGGCCTGAAAATAGCGTTGGACAGAAACCTCAAAGGAAATCTCTCATTGTGGAGACCTATTCTCTGGTTCTCACAAAGCTAGCTCCTCCATGACGACAACATTGGTAACCATGTTCTTTGCACTGTTAATTATTACTGATTGCAAATCAAAGCACCAGAGCCAATTGGCAGGGACGGATTCAGGAATTTAGTGTAGTGGGGGCACTTGTAAATCATAATGGCAAAAAGTTATTTTTGTAGTTAACCACAATAAGATCGTACAAAATTAAGGCGTGTATTACGAACTACAAAAGTTTATAACACATACTTTAAGTTAAATTAGGTAAAATGAGCACAAAATCTCATACAAAATCTTTAAAGTATGTTTTAAATGAACATCGACAAGTTTTAGAATGACCAAGCTAATTTTGTTAATGACTTTATTTTACAATATTTCTTCCAGACGGTTAAAAATAAAGAGAATCAAGAAAGAATAAGTCCAAATAGACAAACAACTCGTAAAGCAACAAGTATAAAATACACCATATGATGAAATTCAGGCATAAAACTAATTATGTATGTGGTTTTTTGAGATATATGCAAGTGTGTATGTTTACACATTAGCACACTTTCATAATTATGCTAATTTATACAAAAAAATATTTTAATTTTTAGCGGGGGCACGCGTAAGAGTGGGGGCACGTGCCCCCGCTTTAGTCCGTCCCTGCCAATTGGGAGTGAAGTGAAGCACGTCTTTAGGGAAGCAAACCGATGCACCGATCAGGGACGGAGCCAGAACTTTCATTACACGGGGACGACCATATATGAGAAACAAAAAAATAAAAATAAACATGCATAACGTAAATACAATAAAATTTTAAAAAGTACAAAAAAGCAACACTTTATACTTGTTATGTTTTTCGTATACTAAAAGATTCCAAGGCCAGTAACAACTAATTAGCTCAGTCTACCTGGTAAAATGATTGGGCAAAAACATACCTACAGCTTAGATTTCACCAAGATTACTTATTGTTCCCAAAATTTCTGGTCCTCTGTTCCTATTTTCTCGAAATTGACTTCAAAGTCTTAACGATTCGGGATTTTTGTGGGTGCAAAATTGGGAGTTTTGTTAACTAAATGTTCATAATGTTAACCCTCAAGATTTATGTTTTGCTATATTTTAACTCTTAGCCTTTAGAAATTAATGTTGGTATCCTTGTATTTCAAAGGTTACTATTATTTCGGATCAAAAAAAAAAAAAGGTTACTATTATTTGATTTTTTTTCCAAAATATTAGATGGGGGCGAGCCTATATATACACTTTCATAGAAAATTTATATTTTTTAATATAATAGTAGAGTTTTTTTTTCTTTTGCAGGGACAACCGCCCCTACTGGCTACCCCCTAGCTTGCCGATGCTTTAGCTAATTTATATTTTGCGCAATCTTTTCTGTTTTCATTTGTTCCAAATATATGGGGAAGAAATTCCCTAGAACTATGTCGTTTGTTTAAGTTTTATGCAGTACCATTTCTCTTATTACCAAAACAAAACAAGGAAGCAAGCCAAATATTACCTTCATTGAATCTGCAGTTTTCTGTTCAAAAAAAAAAGAATCTGCAGTTTTGTACTGTTCATGAATAGCCTAAAAGGTTTCAACTTTAGAATGATAAACGGCAAAAAGTAGGAGACCCACCCACAAAGAAATTGTGGTCACGCACAGAGGACCCACATGTGTAATAATTAATAAAGAGTCAAAAATGAGGTTCAATAGCTCGCATCTTCCATTGATATTTTTGGAAGTAAAGTCTTGTTTGGGAGGAGTAAAAAAATGGTATGCCAAAGTGGTATGCCTTTGTCAAGTAGGAGTAAAAAAATACACTACTTCTTGGATAATTCCAAAGTGGTATGCCAAAGGCAAATGCGGGTTATCCATAATCCAAAAGGGTAAAACTTCCTCAGAATTGAATACAGAATTTAAATGCAGAGGGACGTACATTCGATCCAATGGTCATATTATTTAATTTGAACAAAAAGAAAAAGGAGTAATTGTAACTTACAATTTAACAAACACAAACTTTTTTGCCCCAAAGAAGTCGCAAGTTCGAACAAACTTTAGGCCATTGGAGGTTTGGTCTTAACTTAAGGATTCTGAAATTGTTCGAGGTGCGCACAAGCTGACCCAAACATCCGGCTAACAGAAAAAGAAAAAAAAAAGAAAAAAAAAGTATCATTATCATGGAATCTATGTGTGGGCTCCCGCGCCCGTTGGTGCGATATTAGGACAGAGTCGCCACCCGGATTTTTTGAGATGAATGATCCGAGAAACCGAGGGGGTTTTGTTTGAAAGAAAAAAAAAGGCTTTTTGATCTAGCGAAACTGTTTGAGATTTTTGGATCCGGGAGTCAGGTTACGAACGGGGAAGGTTTTATTGAAAAGCACCCCGCTCGCCCGGTGAAAACCGGTCTCTACTAAACATTTTAAATGGGGGGATTAATACGATTCGGAGAACCTTAAAAACACATAGAGGGGAAAGGGTAACAAGATAAATAATAACACGTTGCCGTGCTAGTGGTGCTTGCTGTACAGAGATGATAAGGATGGCATGGCGATGATATAAACAAGAAAGAGATTCAAACAGACTGTTTGAATCACTGCTCTCCATCAGACGGCATATCGGCTTATAGCGCGCGGCTTACCAATATGCCGTGCGTGGTTCCGATCCTGATACCAAACTTTTATAGTTTTATAAAGCTTCGCACGGTGTATCATTACATCGCACGGTTTTATTTTAAAGTTTCAGACAACTCACAGCCGTCAGATCATCTCAAATCTGCACCATTCTTTCAAACCATGAAGGGAAAAACCATTTTTGATACGTTTGCTTGTTTTGAAAAGATCTATGGAGTTTAAAACATAGCTTGTAGAAATGGTCTCATTTTGAGACAGCTTTTGGTATACAGAACAGACCCAACAACGGACGATCGCGATCCAGACAGTCTGGTCAAGAAAACAGTATTTTTTCGAAATGCCGTGCGTATTGGTATACTACGCCGTGCGACGCTCTAAAGAGCCGCGCGGCGTAGCACACCTTCGTACAGAACTCTGGTTTTGTTTTGTAAAAGAGGTTTTGGGTCAGATCTCAATCAAAAGGGTCAAGCCTGAGAACAGAAAGGTCCCCTCAGGGCCAGGACAGAGCCTAGCCCAAGGAAACTTGATTTTTACCTTGGATCCGGAGCTTGAATGAGCTTTGATGAAGGAGGATGGACGTCGGAAGGTGAAAAAGGAAAGTAGAAATGTGGATGTGTGTAATAGATGGGTATATTGGGTGGTTGGACCTCAAAGTTAGTAAGGGACTAACTTCAATGGTGAGGAGAAAAATGGAGTAAAAGGCCTAGAGAATGTCTTTTAAGAACAACATTCTCAAGGCTTGGAAATGGGAAAGTGGGTGTGAAAGCAAGAAGAGAGAGAAAGGGTATAATAGTGATCAAGGGCCCTTTTCCCTTGAGTGGAGGGGTGTATTTATAGGCAAGAGCCTTGGATTTTGAATTTCAAAAGTTGGAGGTATTTTCTGGGCGGGCCAGAAGTGTGCTTTCGGCTGAGCCGTATTGCAGCTGTGGCTCAAATGGGCGTGGCCGACAGCTTTCTGAGCCAGTCAGAACTTTATCCAAAATGCCGTGCGGTTAACCTCATGACTGCGTGCGGTGTATTAAATTTCGATACGCCGCGCGGTGTAGATGTGTCGCGCACAGTACTTTAAGTTCGGTCCTGGGCTTTCTCTGGGCTTTTGGTTTTTTGGGTTTTTATAGGCTGACGGTTGGTTTGGGCTGCGGATGCTGGGGGAACACTTCATTCAAGCTCGCAAAGGCTTTGTTTCCTTTATTTCATCATCGGGGAGGTCAAAGACCCTTCGAGGTCCGGATTGGGGTGTCTACAGTAGTCCCTCTTTAACGTAACTCGGATACCATTGTTTTGATACAAGTGACGCTTAAAGAATAGGCATCCCGATCCGTTTGCTCTAAAGTTTTTGAACAGAAACAACAAAATGCTCGAAAATGCAAGTAAATGATGATGGTGGTCCCGTTCGTGGAACTGCCTACATACCCCATTTGTAGGGATCAGACCAACGTACTTCAATTGGGATAATGCGATCGTGGCAAACAATGCAACAAAATTCGTAGTAAGCCTTTTTGAAAATTTTGAGACGAGCCTTCGGGAGGCGAATTTTGAAATTGATTTGAGACTTGAGACTTGAGACTCTTGAGACTTGAATTGAGACGAGCCTTCGGGAGGCAAATTTTTGAAATTGATTTGAGACTTGAGACGTGAGACTTGAGACTTGAATTGAGACGAGCCCTCGGGAGGCGAATTTTTTGAAATTGATTTGAGACTTGAGACTTGAGATTTGAGACGAGCCCTCGGGAGGCGAATTTTTTGAAATTGATTTGAGACTTGAGACTTAAGATTTGAGACGAGCCCTCGGGAGGCAAATTTTTGAAATTGATTTGAGACTTGAGACTTGAATTGAGACGAGCCCTCGGGAGGCGATTTTTTTTGAAATTGATTTGAGACTTGAGACTTGAGACGTGAGACTTGAGACTTGAGACTTGAATTGAGACGAGCCCTCGGGAGGCGAATTTTTGAAATTGATTTGAGACTTAAGACTTGAGACTTGAATTGAGACGAGCCCTCGGGAGGCGAATTTTTTTTGAAATTGATATGAGACTTGAGACGTGAAACGTGAGACTTGAATTGTGACGAGCCTTCGGGAGGCAAATTTTTGGAATTGATTTGAGACTTGAAACGAGAGCGTGAATCTAGCAATTACTGCGAGCGAATGTAAACACGACCAGTCCTCGGGGGACGGGGAATTTTCGTGAGTCCTGGGGGACTAGGATCAAATAATCCTATTATTAATGCACGCTATTCCAAAGGATTTCTGCTGCAAAACGGCTGGAGCTTTTGGTTTCTGAGATGATTTTGGTGGTTAGGGTGCTCAATTTCTGAGAAAACACATTTATTCTTCTGAAGCCATAATGCCGTGCGGGCGTTCGATGTGGCGCGCGGCCTTTCGTTTTCCCATGCACCTCTTCGATTTTTGAGATCAGTTGGCTGGTTTAAGGATGCCCATTCAATACAGGCGTGCCCTTTCGTCGGCCAGGACCTCTTTTTAAAGGGATGGGGGTGTCTCATTCTATGCACCATTCTCCCAAGTCTCTGTACCTTCTTCCTATCCTAAGAAAAAGGTTACTTTCGAGACTCAACATGGCGGACAGCGACTTGACTGCACGAGTGATCTCTTTGGAGGCGGAGATGGGCTTTTATCTCGAGGAGATTGAGCAACTGAACCGTCAGATTGCGAGACTCATATCAACGATTCACACTCTTCGTCGCGCGGTGTCCAACCTTCAAGACTTTGCTTTTGATCAGATGGACAGTAAACATGACCCGGAGTACGCACCGGGGCGTGATTCAGATGGGACTGCAGAGGACTCAGAGGGGAATCCGAATGGCTCGGATGACCGTTCCGGCGAAGGGGATGGCGCGTCCGGCGGAGGGAGCGACTGAGGGTGAGGATTTTAGGAAGAAGACAGGGGGGCCAGTAGGATTTCTTTTTCTGTTTTGATTTTCCTTTTTTCCTCTTTTTTTTTTTTTGAACAATGTAATGCAAATCCCGGGGATTTCCTCGGGTTTGATGAAATGAAAAGTCCCTTCCTTGTCATCGCTTGTCTGCTTTTTCTGCTTATGTTGTTCATGAACGAGACCGAATGTGGATGCCATTGTCAGAAGACCGCTTTCAGAATCTGAACTGTCGAATTAACCCAGTATGCCGTGCGCAGCATGAGTAATGCCGTGCGTCGTGGTAACTCGAGAATTCTCATCCAGTTAAGCCGTTATGCCGTGCGCTTCTATATAGTATGCCGTGCGGCGCACCTCTCTTCAAACCCGGTCCACTTAAAGTTCAGACGAACCGGTTCAGGGGATATACATATATATACGGGGCGTACATAGTACGCTCCGATCGTTCGAATTTCCCTCTCTCTCCTGTCTCTCCCGAACGTCTCTCTCTCTTGTCTCTCTCTCGTTTGTCTCTCTCTCTCGTCTCTCTCTCTCATTCGTCTCTCTTTCTCTCTCTCTCGTCTCTCTCCCTCGATGCTCTCTCTCTCTCACTGTTCTCTCTCTCTCTCGCTCTTTCTCTTTATGGATAGTGCGGACATACCCGGGGGTGATCACCCCCCGCGGGTTGAGGTTTCACCGGCCACGGTGGCCCCGGGGAGTGGCGTGGCAGCCAGGATGGGGCCGGAGACCATGGGGGTCTCGGCCCAAGCAGCATTGGCCGACGAGGCAGCCGCGGTGGTTGGTGTGGATGGTGACGACAGTGGTGGTAGAGTACTGGCCGGTTTTGGCCAGGAGACGGAGACTCCGAGTGCGATGGAACCTAGGGGTGAGGACGAGGCTACGGGCCGGACAGAGGGTGCAGTTGGTTTGGAGGAGAGGGTTACGGAGACTCACGGTGGTGACAGGCCTGACGGAGCGGAGGTGGTGACAGAGGCCTCCCCTGTGAGAGAGCCTCGGACTGATCTGGGGAAGGGTCCTGTTGTCGAGGAGGCGTCCCTTGAGGACTTGGTTGAGACCTTACGGGGGGTACCTGGACTGGCTGCGGCTTTACTTGAGGCTCAGGAGAGGGTGCTCCAGGGTGAGCTTGAGACAGGGGCCGCTGGAGGGTCACAGGGAGTAGAGGAGAAGGCTGCCGGGGGTGAGACAGGCCCTCGGAGGAGTGTGGTGGAGGAGGCGACGGCGGCCCTGAAGGGGCGTGGACCTTACGAGGCGGAGTCTTACGTGCCCTTTCAGCACGTAGTGGTTCCTACACTTTTGGACGCCTACAGGCCGGCACGGCCCACGTACGACGAGACTCTAGTCCTGAGGGACCCACAGCAGCACCTTTCTTCGCGCCGAGACGAGGTATACCTTGAACACTTGCACTTCAAATTCCAATGTATCATACTTTCATTTCTTTATCTGAATGCTGTATTTGTTTTGAATAGTATACCCGTTTACTGAATGTTATCAACTTATTGTAACAGGCGATCACCATCTCGTGCTATGGTGGTGCGGCTGACGTGCCGACATTCTGGGAGAGACTCCCTGAGGATGTGAGGGAGATAGTGAGGCAGGCGGGTTTTGGGGAGTTTGTGAGCGTGCTGACGAGGGCAAGCAACGACCGCCAGGTGGTGAGGGCACTGGCTGAGAGGTGGTGGGACACGACGAACATGTTCCACTTCCTTTTTGGTGAGCTGACGGTGACGCCGCTGGACTTTGCGGCGATCACTGGTCTGAGGGTCGGGGGTGACCCTATCCCCTACGACGCTGTTACAGGGAGGAGTGCGGTGCTCCAGCGAGAGACACTGGGATACGTGTTGAGGGCGGAGAAGGAGGACGCCCAGTACGCTCAGCTGTTGGGGTTTTGGACAGAGGAGTTCCCGACTGACAGGGTGCAGGAGGAGCAGATGGCGCGGTGCTTTCTGTTGTACTTACTTGGTGCGTCCCTGTTTCCCAACAGGCGCAACCGAGTACACCTTTCGCTCCTACCGGCCTTGAGGGACGTCGGAGAGATAGCCCGCTTTGACTGGGGCGGTGCAGCTTTGGGGGCGTGTTACGCCTTCATGGGGTCTCTTTCCCGAGGAGCGGGGAAGAGCCTCGGCGGTTACTGGAGGGTCTGAGAGGTATATTTCGAACTTCTCTTGCATTCTATTTGTCTTTCTATTTACTTATTGAGTATCCTGTACTAATCCTTGATGTTTGATTCTGCAGCTGTGGACGTACGAGGTATTGGATATGTACCCTCCCGAGACCTCCTGCCCTAGCGACACAGTGCTTCCCCGGGCCCTACATTGGTCCAAGGAGTTCCGGGGAGTGAAGAAGGGGAAGGGCGACCTGAACGCCTACCGCCTCTTCCTAGACGAGCTTCGTCCTGACAGGGTATGACTACATCTTGCATGCTTTCATTCGTTTAACAATTCTTTGTTCAAGTCTCATGGTGATGTTATTCATCTTTGATTGCAGGTTCGCTGGCACGTGTGGGACCGCTGCGAGCTTCCTTTCTTGGTGCAGAGCAGGGAAGTGACGCGGGGGAGAGTGCTGCTCGAGTCCCCTTACGGCTAGCAGTGGTACCTGGGTGACCGGGTGTCACGTCAGTCGCTGAGGTTAGACGCTTTTAGAGTCCCTGGTCTCCTTCCTGCTCTGGTGCAGCGGACGAGCTTGTACACCAGGGGAGAGGTTGAGCGGTTTGTACGATCGGACCTTGAGCTGGAGCAGCTCTTCCAGGCAGGCGTGGACTACTCTGAGTACCGAGCTCGGTACTTGATGCCGAGTTTCAGGGTACGGGCTGCTGCTTGGGAGGCGACGCTTCGAGCGTCAGGTGGTGCAGGTGGTAGAGGCGGACGAGGACGAAGAGGAGGGAGAGGCAGAGGACGTGAGGGTAGTGTGGGAGGTCGAGGTGACAGCGCAGGTCCGGGCGGGGCCAGCTTGCCTCGACTCTCCTGGACCGTGGACGTGACGACTGCCCAGGGGGTTTCTGGTGTAGTGGTGGTGCCGCGTCCCACGGTCGCAGCTCCGGAGTTCCTTGCTCAGGTATAACTTGCACTCTTTCGCCCATTTGCACTTACTTGTTAGTATTACTGTATGTCCTAAACAATTGACCTATTGTGCAGGCGACTCCGAAGTACGTGAGAGAGATGGGCGAGGCCATGATGGACCTGGAGCAGCTGGTGAGGCAGTACGCCATGGGGCGTGCCCCAGAGGTGCTCCCTCGCGCTGGTGGGACTATGGTAAAGCTTTCGGACCCTTTGCTTTTATTTCCTATTGCTTATTTCATGATTACAATACAAATGATGAAAACCATGTCACTGTAGGCTGGAGGAGGGGCTTCGCGTAGGCTGCGCAGGAAGTCTGTGTGCATGCAGGCGCCCCAGGTTTCCTCCGCGGGTTCGCGGGAGGAGCCTCCGTCGAAGAGGCAGCGGCTTTCTGGAGGGACAGAGGACGAGCCGGTCGACGTCACTGACGAGACTGAGGAGCCGACGGACATTGACCTCTCGGACACCTCGAGGAGTACAGCGCCTAGGGCGTCAGGCACTCAGGAGGTGGCCAGTTCTCAGGCAGAGGAGGCCTCTGGGGAGGACAGCGAGGAGGGTGAGGATGACGACGAGGATGAGGACTAGAGTAGAGTTCTCTTTTATTTTGCTTTTGCTTTTTGACTGGAGCCTGCGTGCTTCTTTTGTAAGGATGCCTGTTTACCCTCAGTAGATAGGATTTTTGGGTACTTCGACTCATGGATATCTTGGAGATTATTTATACAGAGAAACTTATTTTTTTCAGTGTTTATGTCATTCAACTTCCCTTATTGTCATTTACCTAAGAAAAATTTGAATAACAGAAACACTAACCAATGCATGCGACTAGTCCTTTGAGCCATAATCTGAAGTGAACTTTGAGTTTTATGATGAGCAGTATGTTAAGGCAAAGATTTATTGACATTGGAATAGAAATCAAAGAAGATATGGTGAATAATTCTAAAAAACTGATCTCTTTGTACAAGACTTTACGAAACTACCCCTGTTACGGACTCTTGTTCATCAATAACGAACGTGACTACGGAACTCAAACTCTTATTTGGAAACTGAAAACTTGTTGAAAATATGCCTGGAAAGCGAGAAAACCTTGACTTTGGAGGGTGACATTCTCAGATTTCGACATTGACCGTGAAACGGAACTTGGATCAGGTCACCATTGGTCATTATGACCTGTAGGACCCGAAAGACCAGCTTGAAACGGCTTGAAGCGGACTCCAATACCTTGACATGACTTGGGAAATGGGTTTTATTGACCTTTTGGTGCCCTCTCGTCGAATTTTGAGAGTTGACTCGAAGTGAGGGTTCCCCGAAGTCTTAAATACCCATTGAGACATGTTCTGAGGGTTGGTGATGCTCGTGAGTGCCTTGAAATGGTTTCTAACCTCTGCTGTCAAAAGTCTGCAGAAATGCAGACTTAATACGCCGTGCGGGGCTACAAAGCGCCGTGCGGGGCTTCCTCTGATTCCACGGTGTATCCGTGTTATGCCGTGATTTTCTCCTGGTCTTGGTATGCCATGAGCCACCTCTTTACACCGCGCGGCATTTTTTTCCTGACATCTTGCCATTTTGCTGCTTCCCAAGACAGATTGCACAAGGTTTAAAGTTTGACCTGTCCTATATCATATCCGGGCCAATGCATGTCTGTTTTGTTCTTTTAGAGCATGACCAAGCTTCTCCCTATGCAAGACTTATGAAAAATCTATACTTTTTGGAACCCAAGACTCTTTTGAAAGTTGGAGTTGTCTCCTCTATCCTTCTATAAATTCAGGCCTTAGGTCTCATTTTGACCATATCTTTCTTCCTCAAATCTTCATCTCCTCCTAATGGCTCTTTCTCTCACTGGTTCGCTTCGGCCATGGTTGATTTCCATGGAAGGGGTCGATTGGCTCAACTTTCGGGCGCACGGTCTCTACTCCATGAGATACCTTCGTAACATCCGCCTTCACTCTGAGCTCCTGAAGGCTGCCATAAGTCTTTGGGACCCGGAGGTGCATGTATTCCGCTTTGGTGAACAAGAGCTTTGCCCAACAATCGAGGAGTTTCGCGCCTATCTTGGCGGTTTTGGCTCCGGAGATGTCATTGTCCCTCCCGTGCGCGAGAACATGTCCAAGGTTCTTGCTGCCTCTCTTGGCTTGAATGATGGTGTTGCTCGTTACTTGGTTAGCAATGGTCATCTCAACGTGATGCGACTTATTGAGATGTTCTCTTCTCTTGGCAACTTAGCGGACGTAACCTACCACTCTCGGCGCATGACCGCTCTTTGTATGTGCTTGCTTGCCGCTTACTTCTTGGTTCCCTCCACTGGTCGTGCTAGCTCGGCATTGGTCAGAATTGCAGTGCAGATTGGGGCGCGGAAGGATGTGATCCCGATGGTATTGGCTGAGACACTCATGGGTTTAGATAGAGTTCGTTCTGGAGAGACTGAGACTTTTGGAGGCTGCCCCCTTCTTTTGCAGGCTAGTTTTCGCCTCATCTTCCCTCTTTTCAGCTCTTCCTACTTTCTTTAATGTTGAGCTTGGCTTCCTATGGTTTCTCACTTGTTTTCTCTCTTCGGCAGATTTGGCTGTGTGACAAGGTGAACATACTGACTCTCCCTCCTGGCAACTTGGCGTATGGGGCTAGGTTACTTTCCTCTCGGTGCTTTGAATTTGCGGACAGGTGAGTTTCCGAGTGGGTCGCCTTCTTCAAGCGTCAACAGGCTGAGACTATTTCCTAGAGAAACTCTTGGCTTGATCTCCCGCCCATGACTGTGCATTATATGGGTTCCCAGTGGGTGGTTCTTCCCGGGCTAGAGGCTTTTACCTTCTACATCCCCTATCGGATTCAGCGTCAGCTTGGTTTGAGACAGGAGGTTCCTGCAGAGATCCTGGTGGATGTGGTCCTGCCTCTCTTTCGCCATTCGGTTCTTTGCAACTACCAGCGATTCTGGAGGCCTCGTGAGGTGACCGATGCTCATCCTTACCCTTCTGTAACAGTGCGTGGGAGTTACAGGAAATGGCTCAGGAGGGACATTGCTGCGAGGGCGGGTGCCCAAGGAAACTGACTCGACCCTACTACTCTGATCATTGAATAAATCGTGGACCTCCTTTTATTGTATTGCCTTCTTATTTTCGAAGATCGTGCTCAGCCTTATGTATTAGAAGCAGTTATTTTAATAAAATGAGTTATAGAGGGTCTCCCCCTCTCTGATTCTGCCTTTCTGGATCCTGTCAACCTGGATTTTTGTTTTAATTGATTGTGACCGAGTCCCGTGGTGAGACTGTCTACGTATTTTTTTGATGAAGGAATCAGGTCACGACGTAGTTCAAGGATAGGGTTCGCTCCGGTTTTGGCACTCTCCTTTTGCGCTCTAATTTTTGCCTAGTACCGCCCTTTCGGGTTTTCGGCCTAGCGAGCTTGTTCATTGTATGCCTTAATTTTTGCCGAAGATGCCCTTGCGGGTTTTCATCCTAGCAGGCCTTTTGCTCTAATTTTTGCCTGGAACTGACTGCCCTTGCAGTTTTCAGCCCAGCGAGCTTCTCTCAGGAGTAGTAGCGCTTGAGTTGATCCAGATTGACCAGAGTTGAGAATTCATTTCCGTCCAGGTCGATGAGCTGCGTAGCTCCTCCGGATAGGATAGTTTTGATTATGTACGGCCCAGACCATTTTGGTCGGAACTTTCCTCGTGGATCATAGATCGGTACTCGTATCTCCTTCAGAATCATGTCGCCTTCTGCCAGGTCCCTGGGCTTCACTTTTTTATTGAATGCACGCGCAATTCTCCTTTGATATCCTTGAATGTGGTAAAGTGCCCTTAGACGTCGTTCATCAAATAACATAAGTTCTTCGAACCGGTTGCTCAGCCAATCTGCCTCTTGTACATTGCATTCAATCATAGTCCGAAGGGATGGAATCTCTAATTCTATGGGGAGTACGGCCTCCATGCCGTAAACCAAAGAGTACGGAGTTGCCCCTGTTGGTGTACGCACAGACGTGCGGTATCCCCATAATGCCAAAGGTAGTCGTTCATGCCAATCCCTTGCAGATTGAATGGTCTTTTCCAGAATGGTTTTGATTGTTTTGTTGGCTGCCTCCACGGCCCCATTGGTCTGCGGTCGGTAGGTCATTGACTTGTGCACTTGGACCTGGAATTCTTCCAAGACTTCTCTTGCTCGTCCTTTGAAATGAACCCCGTTATCGGATACGAATGCCTGCGGGACCCCATACCGATAAATAACGTTTTGCTTGATAAAGTGCGCGACTTGAACCGCGGTCAGGGTCGCATATGAGGCTACTTCTACCCATTTTGTGAAGTAATCGATAGCCACCAGGATGAACTTGTGGCCGTTAGAAGCTGCTGGCACAATCCTTCCGATGACATCAATACCCCATGTCGAGAAAGGCCATGGCGAGGTCGTTTGCTGCAACTCATGTGGCGGAACATGCGTGAGGTTAGCGTGAATTTGGCACTTATGGCAACGTCGTATGTATTCCACACATTCCGTCTCCATGGTGGACCAGAAGTAGCCTTGTCTCAAAACCTTTTTGGCAAGCATCATGCCGTTCATGTGAGGACCGCATACTCCTTCGTGGACTTCCTCCATCACCCTTCTTGCCTCCTCGCCATGGATACATAGCTTGTGGGTTCCATAATGAGACCTTCGGTATAGATTTCCTCCACAAATGATGTACTGGGCTGCCATTCTCCGGAGGGCGATCCTGTCTTTCTTGCTTGCTTCAAAGGGGTACTCTCCTTTTTTCCACGAATCTCCAGATGTCGTAAAACCAACGATGACCATCTTCGGGCTCGTTGATGGCCATGACGTGTTGGTATACTGGGGTATCCCTTTGTTTGATCATGATTGACCTTAGCTTCACACCGATAGGGATTTCGATCATGGAGGCTAATGTTGCCAGGGCATCAGCGAATTGATTCTTGAGTCTCGGGACATGAGTGAAAGTTACTTTGTTAAAATGGGGAATGAGATCTTCGAGATCTTGATGGTACGGCTTTAACTTCTCTTCCCTAACTTTCCAATCACCGTTTGCTTGAGAAACGACCAAGTTTGAATCTCCCACAACTTCCAACTTTTCTATACCGATTTCAATGGCTGCTTCCATTCCAACGATGCAAGCTTCGTATTCCGCTTGATTGTTGGTGACTTCGAAGTTAAGTTTGAATGCAAGCGGGATATGCAACCCATCCGGTGAGATTAGTAGCACACCAATTCCGAATCCTCTCTGATTGGCCGCTCCGTCGAAATACAACTGCCACACGTCCTCAACTATGGTCAATATGCTTTCATCCGGGAACTCAAATTTGGCATCTTCTTTTCCTTCGACTGGGCAGTCGGCCAAAAATTCAGCGACAGCCCTTCCTTTTACTGACTTTCTGCTGACGTACTTTAATTCAAATTATGCCAGCATTAATAGCCATCGTGCCATTCTTCCTGTGAGTGCTGGCTTTTTGAACAAGTACTTCAGAGGATCCATTCGGGATATCAATCTCACCGAATAGGCCAGCATGTAATGTCTCAACTTTCTGGAAGCCCAAACAAGTGCCCAGCATGTCTTTTCTAATGGAGTATAGCGTTCTTCAGACCCAACCATCTTTTTGCTGAGGTAATAGACAGCCCTTTCAACCCCATCGTCTCCTTCCTGTGCCAGCATGCACCCCATGGAAGATGGAGTGACTGACAAGTATAGGATTAAAGGTCTTCCTGGTTCAGGCGGCATTAAGATTGGCGGATTCCTTAGATAGGCCTTGATGGCTTCGAAAGCTTGCTCACATTTGTCATTCCATGCAAAGGGTGTTCCTTTCTTGAGCAAACGGAATATGGGTTCGCATGTTGAGGTCAGTTTTGCGATAAACCGGCTGATGAACTGTATTTTGCCAAGGAAACTCCTCACGTCTTTCTCTGTCCGTGGTGGCTCCATTTCCAGAATGGCCTTAATCTTTGATGGATCGATTTCGATGCCACGAGTGGTGATCATGAATCTGAGCATTTTCCCGGTGGTGACTCCGAATGTACATTTAGCAGGGTTGAGGCGCATCCTGTACTTTCTTATCCTTTCGAAGAACTTTCTTAACGCGGGTAAGTGACCTTCTCGCTCTTTCGCCTTAACGATCATGTCGTCAACGTAAACCTCCACCTCTCTATGGATCATATCATGCAACAAGGTTATAGCAGCTCGCTGATAAGTGGAACCTGCGTTTTTCAGCCCGAAAGGCATGACCCGATAGCAATAGGTTCCCCACTCGGTAATGAATGTGGTCTTCTCTCGGTCTTCCGGGGCCATGAGAATCTGGTTATACCCTGAGAAACCGTCCATGAAGGAGAGTAAGGCATGTCCCACGGTGTTATCAACTAGCACGTCAATATGAGGCAGAGGGAAGTCATCATTGGGGCTAGCTTTGTTTAAGTCCCTGAAGTCCACACAGACCCTGATTTTGCCATCCTTCTTTGGAACGGGAACGATGTTAGCAACCCACTGAGGGTATTTAGTTACCATTAAGAACCCAGCATTGATTTGTTTAGTTACTTCCTCTTTTATTTTAAGCACCCAATCGGGTCTCATGCGTCTCAGTTTTTGTTTTACTGGTTTCGCGTTGGGGTGAAGGGGAATCCGATGTTCCACGATTTCAGGGTCAATTCCGGGCATATCAGCGTGCGACCATGCAAAAACGTCTTCGAATTCTTTTAACAACTCCACAAGGGCCTGGCGCTCTTCTTCTGACAGCGCGGAACCGATCTGGACCATTCGGGGATTCCCTTCGTCCCTCAAATTTATTGAAACAACTTCTTCTTTTATAGGCTGAGCATGCCTTTCGTCTTCCCTTTCGATTAGGGACCGAATTTCTTCAGGGATTTCCCCCTCAAAATCGATCTCTTCATCATTGGGGTTGACACAATTTATTTCAAAATCAGGGAAGTAGGCGAAATCAGATTCATTTATTTCATCATTAGCAGAGGCCTCGAGGGCACCGTACACACGGGTAGACTCAAACTCAAAATACAGACTCTGGGGAGTTGGGCTAAGAGGCACCGACTCAGACTCAACAGACTCAGATGACTCGGAAGACTCAGATGACTCGGAAGACTCAGATGACTCAAAGGACTCAGCTTCAGATTTAGACTCATGACTGGTTGCGCTTGGTATGAAAGTCCAATTCTTATAATCTCCAGCGGCATCCATGATGAGTGAAGTTGGATCTCCGGGGGCCTCCTGCCCTAGCATCTGCACTTCTGCTTCCGTGGCTATACCCAATGGTTCGTCCTCCCCGAATAAGGTTGCTAGGCTACCCCCGGCAAGAGTTTCAACCCAGTCTGCCATTTTCGTTGGTTTGATTGCCGCTTCTAGTTCTTCGTCACTTTCAGGCCAGACATCATTGGCGAATATCTCGAATCCTGGTAGGAAGGTATTGGTTTCTTTGTCCCAAAATGGTTCTGGCTGCCCTTGATAAATCTGTTTTGCCTTTTCTTTGACAAAATAATCTTCCAGCCTGTCTCCCTTCTTCTCCCTCCTATCCTCGGAAGGGTAGTACCCCACACCTGTTATGCGGGTTAAAGTTCCTGGCTCTTCAAACTGTGCTGGCCCCTGAAGATTCTTTCCCAGCCCCAATCCTGGCATGTAGGACATCTTCTTCATTATCTTTATGGCCACATTACTAACGACGAAGTCGTCGTCAATCTTGACAGTGAAAACAGAATAAGAGGTGTCAAGAGAGAAACCGCCCAGAGCAACGTCCTCTTCCCCATGTTGTATCTCCAAAAGTGGGGCATTGTCTTCCATAGGAGCACGAATCTCAGAATCGCCGTGAATGGTGAGCATCCCAGTTTCTAGTCCCAGTCTAACTTTCTGGTGAAGCGTTGAAGGAACTGCCATGATATCAGGTCGATGCATCCAAGGTCTACCCAGCAGTAGGTTGAAGGATACGGGAATGTTTACCACATGGAACTCCACATCTGTTTGGTAGGGCCCAAAGGTCATAGGAAGCATGAGAGTGCCAGTCACATCCCGACGGGTGTTGTCATATGCCCGAACCTTGACTTCTGATGGAGAGAAATCACTATTTTTGTATCCCAGGCAATAAGCGACACGAAGCGGGTAGACATTAATTGCCGACCCGTTGTCAATAAGGATTACCGGTACCCATTTTCCGTGGCATTTCAGAGTGATATGGAGTGGCCGATTGTGATCAGTTTCATCAGTGGGCAAATCTCGATCAGTGAAGGTGATAGCATGCTTGACAGGTATGATTTTGATGAGTGCCACGAGTTCGTTAGGGGTTATGGCAGAGGGGACTTTTAGGTGAGAGAGGGCTTGGATGAATCCTTTACGATGGCGGGTGGAATGAACTAGCACGTCCCAAACAGACATTTTGGCTGGAGTTTGTTCGAACTGGCGCTTGATCATTCTTTTTGGGTCTTTTTCAGGGCGTGAAGGCTCTTTAACTGGTGGGACAAAGGGTTGGAAAGTATCTTTGATTGGGGTGACGAACGGGTTAGAAGGTTCTTTGGTCAGTGGAGCTGGAGGGTTGGAGGATTCTTTGATTTGAAGATTTGGGGGTTGATAGATTCGACCACTCCTGGTTAACTGACCAATCTGTTGGTACTTGGACTCTTCATTCCACAAATCCGCAAGGGCCTTGCGCTTGTTTCCAATGGTAGTGTCTTGGAGGTTGGCCGCCAGGTCAGCGACAACCAAGTCTTCCCACAGATCCTCGGGCTTCCATTTCTCAGCTTCTACTACCGTCCTATTTACAGTTCATTCTTCGTTCCCCACTTTTATGTTGATGATTTCCGTATTACCCCACAGGTTTGTCTTAGCACCTGGTTCATCTTCCCACAAGTTCATCATGGCAACATCAGCATCTTTTGGGAAAGTGACAGATGATTCCGACTTAACTTCATCGACCAGGTAGTCCATTGGATTGAACTCATTACTAGCCACATCTTCTGCGGGACCCGGCGATTCTGGGTATGGAGCAAAGCCCACATTGTTGTATGGGTCGTTAGCCATGAGATCGTGGAGGTAGGAGGAGAGATCTGGTCGAAATGGAACAGGTTCAGGCCAGTCGTAGATCACTGTTGGCGGTTGGTATTCCTCTGCAAGCAACATGGGTACGGAGAAGGTATCCAAAGGATCATTCCAGGCCAAAAGTTGGTATTCATCCGGAATTGAATTCCATTCCCATTCAGGCATCTCAGGCAAGTTGAACATCATATTCAAAGAAAATCCGTCAAGAGGGTCAGTATAAATGTTTTGCCAATCAACTTCCCATCCTAGCTCAAAGAACGGATTTACATCTTCCTGAAAATTAGCGACTTCAAACTCTTCCCAATCGGCAATCAAATCTCCCCAATCCCAAAGGTAACAGAGGGCTATTTCCTCGGGAACTTCCACGACAGGCTTCGGTTCGGTATCAAGGATGATGAAAGAGGTAGGATCAAAGTCTTGGTTTTTGTCTTGGGTGATTTGGTTGATATGGAATGGGATATTATGCTGTGGCAAGGGATTTGTCATGGTGTTTGGTTTGTCAACGGGAGGGGTATCAATGACTTTATTGTCGATGAGGTTTTGAATCTCATGACGGAGACGGATACAATTGTCAGTGGTATGGCCATGCATTTGGTGGAAATCGCAGTAGACGTTTTGGTTTAGGTTGGGTGGAATGTTTTGTGGTGGCTGAAGGGGATTCAGCACTCCTACTTTAGTGAGCTTTTTGAGCAAGGTGGATCTAGGAGTGCTGAATTGGGTAAAGGCTCTTTGTTGGGACTTTGGTTTTTCTGAAATTTGGTTTACTTCTGCCGGTTTGGTGGATGAAGTTCCAGCCTGATTGGAATTCCCGAAGAGGACATTGCTATTCCCTGAGTACACCCTTTTGGGCTTTGCTGCCAGTTTCTTTCTTTCCAATGTACCGTCTCACAGTGCCTCCTCCACAGCCAGGCCTGAGTCATAGAAAGTTTTGAAATTCGGGGCTGCCTGGGAGAGAACCATGTATGGGGCGAAAGAGTTAGGCAAATTCTTGGTGATGATCCTTATTTGTTCTTTTAAGTTTGGTTTGCTTTGCATTTGAGCGGCCTTAGCCCTCCAACGTTTCACAAAGTCGGCAAAGCCTTCCTTCTCACCCATCTTGGTGCTTTCTAGTTCCCTCGTGGTCATCCTTAGATCGACATTGAAGTCATATTGAGCTACAAATGCCGTCCCAATATCTTCCCAAGTTCTTTTCCTAGAGGGTTCCAGGGTAAGAAACCATTGAAAAGCGGGCCCTGACAGAGATTCATGGAATAGTTGGGCCATGTCTTCCTTCTCGATTCCTCTCATGGTGAGTGAACCAACATACCCTTGGAGGTGAGCTTTTGGATCTCCGGTACCGTCAAACTTTGCGAAATCCACACCCTTAAACTTTTCTGGTAACTTCGCGTTGGGGAACAATCACAATTTGTTCATGTCAATCTCTCCTCTTCCTAATCGCTTGCTTTCTTACATTGATTCTTCCAACTTCCCAATTTTAACCATAAGGGCGGCTAAATTGGGATCGATCGCCGGCGTGTCCTTGGCTGGCGTTTCCTCCTTGGGTATGTCAGTTTTAACCAAAAGCTTGTCGCAAACTTCTTGCATGGTTTCCATTATCATATTCATGTCACCTTTCATGGATGCAATCGAAGCTTTGAGTTGCTTATCCATCCCAGCAAGGGATTGCCTAAACTGAGCATCCATAGTAACCATGTTCTGCCTAAGCTCTTCTACCCCGTTTCCTTGGTCAGCCATTGGTAAGAGATTTTCAAGTGACTGAGGCTCCTGTATTGCTGGGCTTAGCGGAACTGCTAATGACGGTCGACCTTCCTGTTCTATGTGGACCTCAACCAGTTGGGTTTCTTCCAGGGTATCTATGCGGACCAATCTTCGAGACGGACGAAACTAATTGGGTAAAGCCTCTTCTTTTTGCAGGTGTCCAATGTTTCTGAGCTTGTAGCAAAGCAAAAGGGAACAACTTAAAATCCACCCCGAGTGTCTGTCCTACCTTCTACGTGCTTTCTAGGTCCTAGAACCTACCGTGACTTGAGTTTCACTTGGGGGCATTTGTACAGAAGATTTCCGACGATCCAGGTAGGTACTGTCAGGCAGGTTAAATTCCGATCGTTTTCGGAACCAGAGCCAATCTCCTTATCTTGACCATCCGAGACAGAGCAATGTGACCGTTATAATCCAAATACGCACACCTCCAAGGTTAATCCCATGTCAAGGGAGCCGTTCGGGCACGGCAAACACCGGAGGTATCGCAACCTCCATAGATTTATAGTCTCCTAGACTGACCGAAAAATCCTAAAGAAATCTAAGGGAGCCTAATCCTCTAGCCTGCAAGATGCAATGATGCGTGAATGATATGTATGTACGAAGAAATACACATAAACAAGATATATCACATAAGTCCTAACCATGGGTTCCTGTCCTAGTTAAGAAAGTTCTATGGCTATGTACAAGTGCAAAGGCCGGTTTTGGTTTGAGAGGGGTTCCCCGGACTAGAGCCAAGATGTACTACCCCATGTCGAGTGTATTGCAAGACAATGGTCGAACAGCACGATGGCCCATCATAATCGAGGGTTGCTAGGCATTCCAGGAGAGCTTGTCACCGGTAAACCGGGCAAGATAGCCAGAACACACTAGCGCGGCTTGTGCGGTGCAAAGTGTAAAAGAAAGTTAAGTTCTCCAAATTACATTAAGTCCCCCAAGTAAAATGCCTTTCAAGTTTGACCCTCTTGATTATTCAGCACTTCTTTATGTACTTTTCTTTTCTTTTTTTTAAAAAGAAGTTTTGAATAAATATTCCCCAGCAGAGTCGCCACTGTGGGCTCCCGCGCCCGTTGGTGCGATATTATGACAGAGTCGCCACCCGGATTTTTTGAGATGGATGATCGAGAAACCGAGGGGGTTTTGTTTGAAAGAAAAAAAAAAGGCTTTTTGATCTAGCGAAACTGTTTGAGATTTTTGGATCCGGGAGCCAGGTTACAAACAGGGAAGGTTTTATTGAAAAGCACCCCGCTCGCCCGGTGAAAACCGGTCTCTACTAAACATTTTAAATGGGGGGATTAATACGATTCGGAGAACCTTAAAAACACATAGAGGGGAAAGGGTAACAAGATAAATAATAACACGTTGCCGTGCTAGTGGTGCTTGCTGTACAGAGATGATAAGGATGGCATGGCGATGATATAAACAAGAAAGAGATTCAAACAGACTGTCTGGATCACTGCCCTCCATCAGACGGCATATCGGCTTATAGCGCGCGGCTTACCAATATGCCGTGCGTGGTTCCGATCCTGATACCAAACTTTTATAGTTTTATAAAGCTTCGCACGGTGTATCATTACATCGCACGGTTTTATTTTAAAGTTTCAGACAACTCACAGCCGTCAGATCATCTCATATCTGCACCATTCTTTCAAACCATGAAGGGAAAAACTATTTTTGATACGTTTGCTTGTTTTGAAAAGATCTATGGAGTTTAAAACATAGCTTGTAGAAATGGTCTCATTTTGAGACAGCTTTTGGTATACAGAACAGACCCAACAACGGACGATCGCGATCCAGACAGTCTGGTCAAGAAAACAGTATTTTTTCGAAATGCCGTGCGTATTGGTATACTACGCCGTGCGACGCTCTAAAGAGCCGCGCGACGTAGCACACCTTCGTACAGAACTCTGATTTTGTTTTGTAAAAGAGGTTTTGGGTCAGATCTTAACCAAAAGGGTCAAGCTTGAGAACAGAAAGGTCCCCTCAGGGCCAGGACAGAGCCTAGCCCAAGGAAACTTGATTTTTACCTTGGATCCGGAGCTTGAATGAGCTTTGATGAAGGAGGATGGACGTCGGAAGGTGAAAAAGGAAAGTAGAAGTGTGGATGTGTGTAATAGATGGGTATATTGGGTGGTTGGGACCTCAAAGTTAGTAAGGGACTAACTTCAATGGTGAGGAGAAAAATGGAGTAAAAGGCTTAGAGAATGTCTTTTAAGAACAACATTCTCAAGGCTTGGAAATGGAAAAGTGGGTGTGAAAGCAAGAAGAGAGAGAAATGGTATAATGGTGATCAAGGGCCCTTTTCCCTTGAGTGGAGGGGTGTATTTATAGGCAAGAGCCTTGGATTTTGAATTTCAAAAGTTGGAGGTATTTTCTGGGCGGGCCAGAAGTGTGCTTTCAGCTGAGCCGTATTGCAGCTATGGCTCAAATGGGCGTGGCCGACAGCTTTCTGAGCCAGTCAGAACTTTATCCAAAATGTCGTGCGGTTAACCTCATGACTACGTGCGGTGTATTAAATTTCGATACGTCGCGCGGTGTAGATGTGTCGCGCACGGTACTTTAAGTTCGGTCCAGGGCTTTTTGGGTTTTCTCTGGGCTTTTGGTTTTTTGGGTTTTTATGGGCTGACGGTTGGTTTGGGCTGCGGATGCTGGGGGAACACTTCATTCAAGCTCGCAAAGGCTTTGTTTCCTTTATTTCATCATCGGGGATGTCAAAGACCATTCGAGGTCCGGATTGAGGTGTCTACACTATGATATATGTTCTTGCCCTTTTTAAAAAATAACACTGTATTGTTCTGAATAAAATTCTTACTGTATAAGATGTATGTATTAGTAAATATTTGTATTCACCAAAATTGTAATCTTTCTCAAGACCCGAGGGTAGTGCAATTATAAAGAGGTGGAATACCTACAGTGCAGGCCTACCACATTCTTTTACTCCGCTTGTAGAGATAGAGAGATACATAAAGCCAGCATACATAATACGGTAAATACCTATATATGCTACGGATAAAGGTGAACACAGGCATGCACAAAAAGATCCCATTCAGATTTTCAAAGATTCCCCGCAATTTATTCTGAGACAAAAGTTGTACTACGTAGTAATTATGAACCAGGAATTAAAACCAACATCATGAAAAGGTATATGGTTTCTGCTGTTTATTGAGATAAAGGATATAGAAACCTAAAATAAAAATAAAAAATAGCCAATTGGGTTAGTATTGTGATTGCAAATGTGTGTCAAATACATAAAAGTGTCTTGAAAAGTGTAAAATGTGCATTGAAATTTGGTTCTTTTATCAATTACAATAGCTCATCGGACATTAGTATAAGACCTCATTTGAAACAATGCTAATATCATATCATTTTTGGCAAGCACCTCAAAGATTACATGTATAATTAATATGGATATATAATAGTATTTACCACATACTTCATCATAGTTAGTAATATTATCTAACAGAGTATAATTAACTTTGCAGCTAATAATGTGGCGGGAACGGCTCAGTGAAGGGACCCAGGCGGTAGCCTATTGTGGCAGGCACAGCTCGGTGAAGGGACTACGTCACGCCTATGAGCCGGACCCGTGGACTCGTGGGTGGGGGGTACAACATTCGACGAGCTTCTGCCGGACCTAATATGCCAAACCAGGTTCGTTCACCCACAAAAGAATCGTGGATCCGAATACGGGTCACGGCTTTTAGTTCGGTGGCGACCCGCCGAACCTGTAAGTAATACTACAGGGGTTCGAGTGTAGCCGAACCAATCTAATCAGCAGAACCGACAACCGCCGAGCCACCCTTGCTCTCTGACTTGAAAAGGAAGTCATGAAGAGTCAGGCGGGAGTGGCAGGAATCGTGGCTCCGTTCTCCCTATTGTAGGAGCGGATCGTGGGAGTTGTAGCAAATCTATCATTAGGAAGCCTATCCATTGCCGAGATTGGCGGACCCATCACCGAGCGCGTGGTGTACACGCGTGGGTTGATCTCCACGCTACCTTTGCCTATAAAGGGAGTAATCCCCCTCAGGAAGAAGGTATTGAACTCTAACCCTCTGAAACCCTAAAATGCTACATACAAAGCAAACCTCTTCCTCTTACTTACTTGACCGTAGGAGTGCCTATCCCGAACTCGCACGATCCGGGCTTGGGCACTAACACGGGTGCTACTCGTGCAGGTCTCACCCACGCTCAAGATACACTAGCCTAGCCACCTTTCCTTCCAGGGTTCGATTGGAGAAAGCACAGCACCACAATTGGTGACTCCGTTGGGGACCCTCTTAACTCAAATCTGGTGGTCAAACTTTCTCCGATCCTCACACCCTCTCCCTTTCTCCTTACTTCGTCTAAAGATGACTGGCGCAGACAGACGACTTCTTGGTCTCGCGCACCCGAACCCCCTAGCTCACCAATCCTCCCCAACAACCCAGCAAGTACAGGCGGACTTAGGGCTTGTGGGCACCCCCGCTAGGGGACCCGATGGCTCTATAATGATGGGCTCAACCATCGCTGGGACGAGTAGCCATGCTATAGGAACGGCTTCGTTCTATATCGATGGGGTCAACCGCTCGGCGGCTAGCCTTATGATTCCGCCTCCTCCGCCAGAGCTCCCGGTGAGTATGGCAGAGGAGCTACTGCGACTAAGGACTCAGGTACAAGAGCTCCAAGCACACTAAGAGGCCCCTCTCGTCTCTAGGTCTCGGGAACAGCGCCGAAGGAGGAATGCGGCCCATCCGACCCAGACGGCTGACACTGCTAGGGCCTCCGCCTTTACAAGGCTCAGCCCACTGTATCGCCTTGATGCTAGTGGGCGCATTCATCTAGAGTCAAGACACCGAACGAACTCTCACAATGAGCTGTCCGGCGATGGCTATGCTTGTCGGATGTTGCTTCCAAAAATAAGCACCACGGCATCAAGCTCTCGCTCCAGATCTTAGGGAGGGCGAACACAAACCGAGGTGGCACCTCGGACCGGCGACAGGAGGAATGGCGCAGGGAATTCCCACGTCCATCCTACTGGGTCCCAAGACCACCAGGATGACCGATACATAACCAGGTCTGAGGGTCGGCGACATGAAGACCGTGGGAAGGGAATGGCCACCCACTCTTGGCAACGTTCGCCGAGACACTCTGCTCGCCGCTCCCAACAGCGTTCACCGGGGCATTTTGCCCATAATTCCCAACGGTGTTCGCCGAGGCAACCAGGTCTGAGGGTCGGCGACATGAAGACCGTGGGAAAGGAGTGGCCACCCACTCCCGGCAACGTTCGCCGAGACACTTCGCTCGCCGCTCCCAACAACGTTCACCGGGGCATTCTGCCCATAATTCCCACCGGCGTTCGCTGAGGCAATCAGCCGAACCATCGCAAACATAAAAGGAGGACAGCCAAGGGCTGCTCCCGGAGGAGAGGTGCGAGGATAGCAGCGGCGGTGGAGCCTTACCAGTTGTGAATACCCGGACCAATGAGAGAACCACCTACTGGGTGGCCCAACAACAAATGGTAACCCCCCCCCCCCCCCAGAAAGGAAAATGAGAAGGCATTAGGGTCAAAGAAGAGGCACTCACCGGAGCCGAGGGTCGGCGGCCGAGGACTCCAAGCCCTGCTTTCTAACAAACGATCCAAGGATGCCGTCCACGAGACGTACGTCGCCCCTTCAACATTCATCATGCCAAACCATAGAGATACGACTATAGTAACAGTCGAGAAAAACATATCGCCTTTTTCAAAGGCCATAACGGAAGAGGTCTCTCACTCCAACTTCAAAGTCCCGAAGTTCAACGTTTATAACCCCAAGTCAGATGCTCCGACCCATATGCAGCAGTTCCGGACAATGGTTGCACTCTACGGACTTAGTGAGGCAATGATGTGCCGAACTTTCTCTCTAAGTCTCCCGAATGCTGCTATGCTATGGTATACGCAGCTCAAATCTGGATCAATCAATAGCTTCAGCGAACTGGAACGTTCCTTCACATCTCGATTTGTTGCGAGCAATCAGCGACCGAAGACTGTTGAAGCTTTGACGGACCTAAGGAGAAAAGTCGACGAGACGTTGAAGGATTATTCCGATCGCTTCTACAACGTCTACAATATGGTTGAGAGCTGTGACCAGAATACTGTCGCCACCTCATTCAAGTGTGGTCTTAATCGAACCTCCGATCTCTCCAAAGAACTGATGCTCCGGCCGCCAAATGACATGTCGAACCGGATGCAAACCATTGCCCGTTATATTGAACTTGAGGAATATATCGGGGGCTCCGGGGTTGCCGATGTCGCCGATCCAATCAAATTGGCGCCGAAGGAGGTGAAGAAGCAAGTCAACACCGTTGCCAAAAAGGAGGGCATCGGAGGTGGAACAAATAGGGGAGGCGGCAAGACATGGGACCGACTGCCGAGCGACGGAAGGGACCACCTTGCCATCTTCACCTATTTCAAGGAACCAATCTTTCGAATGCTCCGAGAATGCGGACGGCTTCCTGGGTTCCAGTGGCCAACAGGAGCAGTGGAAAAGTTAAGAACCACCGATGGGCATGAGCCGAACCAGCGTGTGTACAGTTCATTCCACAACGAACAGGGCCATTACATGACGGCATGCCAGCCGTTTAAGCTCTACCTCGAAGAGCTCGTTCAGCAGGAGAGGATGGATCAGTGGATCAACCGAACCAAGTCACAGGATGCAGGAGTTCAGCAGAGGGCCCGAATCCTGGACGGCATGGTTCAATGCATACATGGTCCGATGGATCAAGGCCAGGCCAACGAGCTCCACAAAGAGCAATACCAGCCTTCTCCTTCCGAGGTGATGGTGATTCAACCATCTTCGAAGCGTAAAATGGATGCTCGTCATACGTGGGAGATCACGTTCACCGAGCAAGATATGGAGGGGGTATCTTTTCCCCATAACGACGCTCTGGTCCTCTCCATACCTTTCCAGCGGAAGATGGTCTGTCGAGTATTGATCGATCAAGGAAGCTTGGTGGAGATTCTGTATTACTCGGCATTTAAGGCCCTTGGCCTCACTAAGAATCAATTGACCCCGGTAGACGCCCCCCTGGTTGGCTTTATTAGGATTCTGGTCTACCCGGTCGGCAAGATCAAACTCCCGGTCTATGCTGGTTCAGTGCAGCTGGACGTGGAGTTTATTGGGAGACAGGAATCTATTAGGGGCAATCAGATGGCCTCCATAAAGTGTTTTGTTAATTCCGTCCGCGGGAACGGCAAAGCAAAGGAGATTCAGTGCATCGAGGTCCCTGAGTTGCTGGAGGGCAGCATGCTCGGCGAAAATATGAAGGAGACACTACAAGGACCAAATGAAATTGGGAGACTGGCCAGTGATAGGGCCGTGGAAGATTTGGTTCGGGTGCCGATCAACGAAGATGGGACTCGTTTCTTTCTAGTTGGCTCGGAGCTTGATGATGCCGAGCGAGCCCAGCTAGTCGAGTTTCTCAAGGACAACATGGAGGTCTTTGCTTGGACCCCACACGAGATGCCAGGCGTAAGCCCTGATGTGATAAAGCACTCGTTAAATGTTGATCCGAGCAGGAGACCCATAGTGCAGAAGTCGCGCTGAGCCTCGACAATGCACGCTAATGCAGTGAATGAGGAGGTTGAACGCCTCCTTGATGCTGGAGCAATCCGAGAGGTTCAATACCCAACATGGTTGGCAAATCCGGTGGTAGTCCGGAAGAAAAATGGTAAGTGGCGTGTGTGCATTGATTTCACCGATCTAAACGATGCATGCCCCGAGAACTGTTTCCCCTGTCCATAGATCAACCAGTTGGTGGACACCACCGCCGGGTACGCAAGATTGAGCTTTATGGATGCATACAGGGGGTATCACCAAATCGCCATGGACGAAAAAGACCAGAAGAAGATAGCTTTCATCACTTCCAATGGCACCTACTGTTACCTGGTGATGCCTTTTGGCTTGAAGAACATCGGGGCTACATTCCAACATATGATAGCCCTGCTATTCAAAGGATTACTCGGCCGGGTATTGGAGGCATATATCGACGATATGGTTGCCAAGAGTAAGGACGCAGCCGACCATCTTCTCCACCTCGGCGAGATATTCAACGTGCTGAAGAAGTTTGACTTGAAGGTTAATGCCAAGAAGTGTGCATTCGGTGTTGGATCTGGCAAATTCCTTGAACACTTGGTCACGCACTGAGGAATTAAAGCCTACCCGGGTCAGATCAAAGCCATCCAAGATCTCAGGGCTCCAGCCACGGTGAAAGAGGTCCAGCGCCTTGCTGGCATTGCCGCAGCCCTTAACCGTTTTATCAGCAAGTCCTCGGATGTCTGCCGGCCATTCTTTCAGTCAATAAAAGGCAATAGCTGGAGGAGCTTCCAGTGGACGGCAAAATGCGACCATGCTCTTGCTGAGTTGAAGGTCTACGTATCCCGAGCCCCCTTGCTTGTCATACCGAAGGAAAAGGAAAAGGAAGAGCTCTATCTTTATCTCACTGTATCCAAACATGCCACGAGTGCTGTTTTGGTTTGGCAAGAGGGCATCGAGAATGACACCGAACAGCAGCCAATCTATTATATCGGCAAGACGTTTTTACCCGCCGAGACCCGCTACCTTCCAATAGAGAAATTGGCACTCGCGTTGGTCATGGCGAAGAGGAAGCCCTTGCCGTACTTCCAAAGCTTCACCATTGTGGTCATCACCGAATACCCATTGAAGACTGTTCTCCGAAAGGCAGACTTGTTCAACCGGCTATGCAAATGGTCCCTAGAGTTGGCTAATTTCGACATTCGGTATTAGCCCCGAATGTCGATCAAAGGACAAGTGCTGGCAGACTTTGTCGCCGAGTTCTCTCCAAGTGCAATCCTGAACGAGGGAGACGAACCGGTTCTAATCGACGACTCAACCGTGCCAGTTCTCGGGCCTCGATCGAGCCACCTAGTGCATGCTGAATTCATCACTAAGCGTCCCATCCCTCCTCACCGAGCAAAGATTTTCACTGGGCACGCCTGGCGTCTTCACGTGGATGGAGCGTCTAACAATCGAGGGGCCGACGCCGAGATAGTTTTGGTCTCACCGAATGGGACAATGCATGAGCATCACTCAGCATTGGATTCCCCGCCACCAATAACAAGGCAGAATACGAAGCCCTCATCGCCGGGCTTAAATTGGCCCGGCATATGGACGCCGAGGAGGTTCAGGTTTACAGCGACTCTCAGCTCATTATAAACCAACTCAACGATGATTATGAAGCCAAGGATGCGCGCATGAATAAGTACATGAGCCAGGTCATTGCTCTGACCGGCTCCTTTAAGAATGTGTTCTTTGATCACGTTGGTCGTGATCTGAACTCTCATGCCGACGCTCTGGCTAGCCTCGGAGCCGTCTGTGCCGAGCACGAATAGTTCTTGGCGAGGTCCCTTCGCCGAGCTTTGAGCCTGAACTACGGGAGGTTATGGACATTAATCTGGCTCCAAGCTGGATGGACCCTCGTGTTGCCTATTTGAAGCATGCCACAATACCTGCTGATCGTAAGGAGGCTCATAAGGTTCGCTGCCAACCCGCCTCCTACTTCCTCTATCCCTCTGATGTCCTGTACCGCCAATCGTACACTGGCCCCGACCTTCGTGTGGTCCACGAACAGGAAGTGCCAGACATTCTCCAAGAGCTCCACGGGGGAAGTGCTGGTTGCCACACCGGAGGTCGTTCCTTGGCTGACTGTGCCCTTTCTCAAGGATACTGGTAGAAGAAGATGGTGCAATCTGCTTCAGAGTTTTCCAAGCAGTGCGAGCCGTGTCAAAAATATTCTCCACTCTTTCACTAGCCGACCCTGCCCCTACAACTAGTCTCCAGCCCTTGGCCCTTTACCCAATAGGGGGTTGACATCATTGGAAAGTTGCCTAAGGCTCCTGACGGTTTCACGCACATCATTACTGCCACGGATTACTATACCAAATGGGTGGAGGCCAAGGCGCTCATAACGATCACAGCCGCCAACGTGGAGAATTTCCTTTAGAAGCAAATCTTCACCAGGTTCGGCGTACCTTACGCCATTGTGTCTGACAATGGTACCCAGTTTGTACCCGACACTATCAAGGCAATGTATAAGAAGCGTGGTATTCAAATGAAGACGGCATCCGTCTCTTATCCTCAGGGAAACGGTCAAACTGAAGCTGCCAACAAGGCCATCTCCGTTGGACTAAAGCGCTAACTAAACAATAAGCGCGACAAATGGGTAGCCGAGTTGCCCGACGTGCTATGCAGCTATTGCACCACTCCACAGCGTGGCATCGGCTGGACCCCTTACTATATGGCATTCGGAGTTAAAGTCGTGCTCCCAGTGGCGATTACTCGACCCACGGCACGAACTGCTACTTTTGATGTTCCAACGAATGATGTCATCTTGGCCACCGAGGCGGATCGTATTGACGAGCTCCGAGATGACACCCACGTTAAGTATGCGTCCTACCAACAGAAATTGGTTCGGAACTATAACAAAAACGTACGAACCCGGCCTTTCAACATGGACGATCTAGTCCTTCGGCAGGTTGTCTAGAAGAAAGAGCTGAAGAAATTCATGTCAAAATGGGAGGGTCCGTTCCGTGTTGTTAAGAAGGTAGGCTACGGTTCTTATGAACTTTCCGAGATGGATGGTACGGCTATTCCGAACCACTGGAATTCTCAGCTGCTTAGGAAGTTTTATGCTTAGTCGTTTTATTTGTCCCGACAATTCATGTAATGCCTTACGCAATCTTTGTTTTAATAAGAATCTTGTTTGGCAATTCATTATTTCCAACTAGCTTGTTTCCCTCGGTGGGATTGTCGTTCAAGTCCTCGTTAAGACCTGAAGGGCACCGAGACACGCTTTTTCAGTTCATGTTCGGCAACCAAGGATATGCCATCCTGATGGGGGCATTCCCAGCCTTTCCCTATACTTTGCTCTGGCAGCTCCTTGCCCAGCATTAAGTTGCTGCCGAAGCAAGGGCTCAGTACGGCAAGCTGGGGCTAAAACAATCAAACTGTGTGTATAGAGTGCAATACATGGCTAATGCATCAATATGAAACAAGTATTAAAGAAAACTACTTCCATTAAACTTCAAATTCTTACAAAACTAGGGCTCGGCACTAGCGAACTGTTCTTTGCCGGCCTAAAGTACAAAACGAGGAAAACACAAAAAATCCTAAGCTTTGGCGGCGTTACCAATGGGATCTAGCTGGTCGGACTGAAGCAGAACTGGCTCGGAAGGACGAAGGTGGCTCGACAGCTCCACATGGGGCACCACCGGAGGTTCCCTTCGGTGGTGGAACCTCCGGTGGTCAACCTCGGGATCCTCGGCGTAGTCAAGGTCGACCTTGTACCCAAGGAGGAAGGAGGGGTTGTGGGTCTCAGTAATGCCCTTCAGCTCCCCATCCTTGAAGGCCTTTTTGACCAGACCCTCGACCTGCTTCTTGTAATGCTCGCCGGCCTCGTTGTAACCAGCGTCTCCGGCCTCCTCTAGCAATCTCGGCAGTTCCTCCGCCGAACACTTCGTCTCTTCCAACAGCCGGTCTCTTTTGGCCATGAGGTTTTGGACCTCGATCTGCAACCGGTCTCTCACCTCCATCCTGGCCGCCGCCTCGATAACCTTCGCCTCTAGCCTATTAATCAGTTCGGCGGCCTCTTTTGCCTCATCCCTCTTCACTTGCAAATCTACCCTGAGAGACTTCCTGGTCTCGAGGAGGGCATCCATGTCGCCGAAGGCCCGGCTGGCACTCTGCCCGGCCTACAATAAGAGTGTTAGCATATGGGAGGATTAAGGGAATCTTTAATTTGATGGGATATATACCTTGGAAAGGAAGAGGCATAGCTCGGCCATATTGTTAGCCTTCCCGGTGGGCAGGTTCTCCATGTCTTGGGGAAGGGCCAATCCCTTGAGCAGGGTCATGGCCAGGAGTGGATTCTCCACCAAACTATCGACGACAGTTATCATGTGCCTATCTGGGCACTCAAAGTCCGGCACGAAGGGTGCAGACCCACTTGGGTCGCTAGCATCAATCTCGGCGTGACTACCTTCAAGGACCTCAACGTCATCCTCAGCAATTTGGCCTTCTTCTCGGCCCTTCGATCCTCCCCCTCGGTAGCCGAGAGGCTCAATCTTCGGCGGCTGGAGCGAGGTTGCTCGGTAGTGACAGTGACAGGAGGCTGATCTTGTTGCTCCGTCTAGTCGACCGGAATCTACCCTGATTGCTCCTGTCGGATCGGCAGTCTGGAGGAGGAGAGATCCTGGGCCAAGTACTGCATTTAAAGCACCTCCCTGGCGACGGTAGCCAGATCAACTGTTTTCCTCACCATTTTGCTCTTGTCCTTGCAGTGAGCAAATCCTGCGTATGTGGGTTCGTAGCCGAGAAGAGTCGGTGCTTCTCGGTCAGCACACCGAAGTAAAGCGATCAGATAAGGCCACCTGCAGGTGACGAGGAGCCCCTTGTTCGGTGCTGAGCAATCTGCATATGAAGGAAAGTCAGTATGATACACATGAAAATATGAAATCAATACGGTACAGAGGTAAGAAACTATTGAGACAAGTACCAAGTTTATCCCCACTGTCGGGGAACCCTCACACTCGAGGGATTCTATAAGGTCTCTCCACCGCCGAACCCATCCTGGTTGGGAAGGGATAGTCAAGCAGAAGGTTGATTGGTCCCCACTCAAAGTTTCCAGACACTTTCACCAGGACGTTCCCCCACTTCTTAGTCTCGTAAAGGCGGTTCACTAGGTGGTCAAAGTGCAGTCGAGTGGTGAGGTAGTACTTGTCGTACTTGGGATTCCTCGATACCATGTACATCAGCATCAAGTAGCCCAAGGTGAACGACAGGTTGTTTAACTCGACCAGCCTTATTGCCGAGCACAGGATACACCATGTGTTCACCGCAACCTGGATCGGTGCAAGTTTGTATTCCGCATGGAAGTAACGAAGGAAGGGGCTTATCGGGAACCTCACTCCTCCCTCGGTGATGGCAAAAAGTGGAAAGACGATGAACTCTTTGCCGAACAGGACTCTTTCGGCGTTCACCCTCTCCACTAAAACGTCATCCGGGATCGAGTACTTCATTTGGAATTCATCGGTGAAGCCCCCTGGTCCATTGCCATAGAGATTGTTGTACGGCATGGGTCCAAGGTTGGTTGGCAACGAGGGAATGAGGTCGACTCCCTCGGCGGTCTCAACAGGGCATTTGCCCTTCCTTCATCGGATGCATTCGGTGGCCCGCCGACGGATGTAGAAGTGCTGGCTCGGGTCTCAGTTGCTGCCCGTTCGGCGTGACCCTCTTGTTCAGAATCCAAATAGGCAGCTTCGTCGGGAGAATCACCCCGGCCAAAGAGGACATCCCTAGAGGCATTGTCATCCGCTTGAAGGGGGATGTGGATACTAGATACCAGGGATGACAGGCAGCCTGGCGGGTCGGGGGAAGTTGCTGGAGCATTCGTCGAAGCTCCGATAACCCCTGCCAAGGCCCTGGATGGTCTCCAGGAGGGTTGGATAGTCATCGGCATCTACATTCGGCGAGTTGATGCTCGAGTCCACCATGCTGAAGACCTAAACAAGAAAAAGTGATGTGAGAATTTCTACTTCAGCACGACTGCTCTTGTGCACCTGGCCTCTGTCGGGGGAGATCCAGCAAGATCTTCCTCGGCGGGAGGCAAGAGGCCTCATCAAGAAGGGTTTCCTAAAATTGAAGGACCGCCTCCGGGCTACGAAGGAGGACCGCCATCGTTGGGGGTCCAGATGGTGGACCACGGCCAAAGACGGCCGTGGGAACTCGTTACTGTTCGAAATCAAAAATTTAGTGCAGAAAAGAGGCCATAAAACGTTGTGTGCTTTAAGGGAAGCAAAAAACAAACCAAAAAGGGTATCGGAATTACCTGGAAGTGCTGGAGTTGGTCAACGGTGAGAGGCGGAGCAACAATGGCGAGAGCAATGGAGACGAAGAACGAAGTTGCAGAGCGAGAGAGCGAGAGAGCGAGAGCAGAAAGTGATTTTCTGTCTCGCCTCCTACTTATATAATGAACGAAGTGGGGAGGGGGAGAAACCCTAGGGGTCATGCACCGGAACCGATGCGATGCGACCCCGTCCACTCTCGTGGTGCCACGTGGAAAGCCTGTATCGTTCTGTACTCGCGGCGCTCCCCCTCCTGCCATATTTCGTCATGCGCCATCTCAGGTTTAAACTCGACCGTTCGATCTCTGAACCCAACAGTCCCATCAACCCCCACTGTAGTAAATACAACATTACTCTGGATTTGAAATGCCTCCTCGTTTCCTCCTGATGGCCCGACGAAGACTGCTCGGCGTGCCTATCACGGGGTGCTCCCCTAGGAAAATACTAGAGGAACCACTGGTCAACTCCTCCCATCTTTTGCCCAAGGCTGGGAGAAGTTGAGGGGCTATTAAGGCGGGAACGGCTCGGTGAAGGGACCCAGGCGGTAGCCTATTGTGGCGGGCACAACTCGGTGAAGGGACCACGTCACGCCTATGAGCTGGACCCGTGGACTCGTGGGTGGGCGGTACAACGTTCGACGAGCTTCTGCCGGACCTAATCTGCCGAACCAAGTTCGTTCACCCGTAGAAGAATCGTGGACCCAGATACGGGTCATGGCTTTTAGTTCGGTGGCGACCCGCCGAACCTGTAAGTAATACTACAGGGGTTTGAGTGTAGCCGGACCAATCTGATCTACAGAACTGACAACCGCTGAGCCACCCTTGCTCTCTGACTTGAAGAGGAAGTCAGGAAGAGTCAGGCGGGAGTGGCGGGAATCGTGGCTCCGTTCCCCCTATTGTAGGAGCGGATCGTGGGAGTTGTAGCAAATCTATGATTGGGAAGCCTATCCATTGCCGAGATTGGCGGACCCATCACCGAGCGCGTGGTATACACGCGTGGGTTGATCTCCACGCTACCTTTGCCTATAAAGGGAGTAATCCCCCTCAGGAAAAAGGTATTGAACTCTAACCCTCTGAAACCCTAAAACGCTACATACAAAGTGGACCTCTTCCCTCTTACTTACTTACTTGACCGTCGGAGTGCCTATCCCGGACTCCCACAATCCGGGCTTGGGCACTAACACGAGTGCTACTCGTGCAGGTCTCACCCACGCTCAAGATACACTAGCCTAGCCACCTTTCCATCCTGGGTTCGGTCGGAGAAAACATAGCACCATAAATAATAATAAATAAAGTATCAGAATGCTTCAGTAAAAAAATTAAAAAAAAGTATCAGAATGCCAAATAACACGACAACCTCACACTAGAAAATTAGAACTATTAGCGAACTCAGAAGTTCCATATGTTGGGGCACATGTAATACTCAGTTTATAGTCGACCAAAAAAAAAATACTCAGTTTATAATCGTAATCGGTGCTTTAATTTCATAATCAACCACGAAATGGATTAACAAAAGCATATGCATTCATTACTAGACAGAATCCAGAAACTAAAAATTACCTCTCGCATATTAATAAATCGTAATCTCCTTTTCACTTGTTTTCCAAATTTTGCGAATTAATTTAAATAAGTGTAACAAGCAAAACATGCGCACAATGAAAATAGCAGTAATCATTGTAGTTGACATTATATGGCTATGTTTGGTAGCACTTTCACTTTCTGTTTTCTTTTTCAGAATTTTCAAAAATTGGACGTGAAAGTATGTTTGTATGTCTATTTTCATTTGCAAAAAGAGAGAATAACTTTCAAAATTTCTGAAAATTGGAGAAGTAGCAAAACTGAGCTTCCACAATTTCTAAAAGCAAAAATCGGCTGCCAAATCTTCCGCCCAAATCTTCCGCTATAGTGCCCAGAGCACCTTACCCACGCAAGACGCAGGTTCAAGTCTTGCCCAGGGCAAAAATCGACTTCCACTGTTTCTCTCTCTCTCTGACTTTCTCCAACTTCACACTAGACGCCAGTGCTATCTTGATCTCGATTGACCCTGCTTTAGCAGAAGCTCTAGAAAAGATTACACAAGAGTCTTCAAAACCCAAAAAGTTCAATCAAAACAATGGACGAAGTAATGGGGATTTCCAAGCAAAATCAAGAAGCAGATGAAGACCCAAACTTCTACGAGAGAGAGAGAGAGAGAGATGAGATGAAGACCCAACCTTCGATGTTGTCGAAGAGACTCGATCTAGCTTTACAATTTCACTTTCTGTAAAAACAATCTAAGAGGGGGGGAAGAGAGGAGCATAAATGGACAAGAGAAATGGAGAAGGAGGAAGAAAAACAAACTAGAAAGAGAAGAACGGGAAGAGAGAGAATCTCCAAACCCACAGGCCGCATGTGACCCCCTCCACCACATTATTTATGCACATGTCCCTGTTTTTGGCATGAAAAAAGTAGAACAAGGCTCTGCTTGCTTTTTTTTTTTTGGAAATAAGATGACACAAACGTGTTTTCTGTTTTTACTTTTGTTTGAGAAAAAGTAAAAATAGATTTTAGCAAATAGAAAAGTGACAGTGTTACCAAACATAGCCTATATATTCCTAATTCATCAGGTCCTAATTAATAACCAACAGTGCCGAAATAATTTGTAAAACCAACATTCAATTAACTTACAAGAGGTTAATTATTAAGATCGGAATTACACTTCTTTCTCTCTCTAAAAACGGGAGAATCTCTCTCTAACCCTAGCAGCCGCCACACTTCCTCTTCTCCTTCCCCTCCTTCCCCCTTGGGTTTATATCCTAATTTGGGTGGTGGGAAGGGAGGGACCAATCACTGCCAACAAATATAATTTCCCTTTCCCCTTCTCCGCCAAAACCGTTCGCCACCACACCGCTTATGAGTTTGCAGCCACATTGTCGCCGATGGCTTCTTGGATCGCCGGCTTGGGAGCTTGATCGGTAGGGGGCTAGGCAAGAGAAGGGCTGCTCAATGACGGGGGGAGTGTATTTTTTTGCTTTATTTTGTTTTTGTCCGAATTTAGTCTGGTTTCTATCTGAATTTAATCTAGTGGTTTGTTGGTCATGTGCTTGGTATTAGTTTTATTTTCTGCGAACCTGATCTCGCTAGGCAAGTTTGAAATAGGGTTGCACATGCATACTGTGCTCTAATTGACCTCTCTAATGGTTTGTCCAATCTGTGGATGCCCATTTGCCTCCATGGGATTCCTCTTTGTTATGTAGGCTTTCGTCTCACCGTTGAATACAACTTCTCATATTTGCAAAAAAAAAAAAACATACAATTAACTTTCATAACATGGAGAGTGACTATAATTTTACAGGACTAGAAAAATTTTCAAGGGGTAAATAGCAATGTATACGAGTAGAATAGTGTAAATTCCAAGTTTTGAGTGGGGTTAAATGCATGCCACTGAATCCGCCAACAATTACGACGGTCCAACAAATTATAAAACACCAAAGTAGCTTTAATAGTTTAGCTGAAGAATACCTATTTAACCCCTTGGGTTGGCCGAGTGGTATTGGCCTGAAATTTAGGTATTTGTTATGTCCTAAGATTTCAGGTTTGATTCTCTTTGCCAACAACTCTTGGAGTCACTTCACCCCCACGCTTTACGCGTTGTGAAACGGTTGTGGGAGGGGCTTTAGATATTAGTCTAAGGTGCGCGCAAACTGACCCGAGACACCCTGCATTACCTAAAAAAAAACACATACATTTCGCTAATGTTGATGGGATTTTATTTGCTATATACTCCTATCTGTAATTCGAAATCATGTAAGAGGCCATACAAAAAATACTCAGCCTATTATGTAGTCCAATATATTATTTGTTATTTATTAAGATTGTAAAGTGGTTGTGGTATGGAAAAAAAAGCAGGTAGTTTTTTTTATTTCTTTGTTTTGCCTTTAGCGTGATTGGTTCTAATAATTGAGATTGGTAATCATGTTGAGTGACAATTTCAAAAGATCGGTCATAACTAATTAAACTAAATTACTAGCATGCCCTAATAAAAAGCAATGTTGATATGATTAAATACTTTTTTTATAGGCAAAATACGTTTTATTAAAGGGAAAATGGGAGGGGGAATCCAACCAAAAGTTGAAAATACACCTTAAGGGCAAAGCCCAAACACCTAAGGTATATATCTGACCAAATTGAGCGACAAAACTCATTTTTCAACCGGGCTATATGATTGTCTCAACTTTGGTTTATTTTTGATGTCACGGTCAAAAATCCTGAATTAAGAATTTTGAAGGTTTAGTTAAGTTTTAGGTGTTGCACAAGAATCTTGAAATGCTAGCCAGCACCTTTCAGATTTCTACCCTCCCAATACAATAAAAGAGTTTTGTTTAAAAGAAAATAGGTCAACTTGTGTTTAAATTTCTATAAAGGTAATTGATTTTAACACTCTCTTTTTTTTATCACTACACTTTTTTTGTCGTCCTCTTGTGATTTGAATTTACAAAAATAACTTAGTATACTATTTCACACTTGGAAGGCCAACATTGTAAATTTACATCACAAGAGGATAAAAAATGGAGTGGTGTTATAAAAAAAAAAGGGAATGTGAAAATCACTACCAAAAGAAATATAAGAGAATATCAAAGTGTATCATAGTAACTCACTCTTCTAAGTTTTACCCCCTCCGTCCCAATTTGTTTGTCCAATTTCGACATACGTACTCTTCAAAAAATTGTGTATATGTCACAATTTATAATGTTTAATGAAATCATCATATTATAGAACTAATTGATATCTATCAAATAATATTCATATTGCATATTTCAAAATCATCATATTATAGAATTAATTGAGATCTATCAAACAATATTCATATTGCCTATATAAAACATTATAAATTGAAACAAATAAAAAAAAATTATATGAGGTCCCAAATATTGAAAAGGAAAAAATAAATTGAGAGGGAGGGAGTATAATTTTTACTAGTGATCACGGTGAAGATGCATAAATACATAAAAAATTGCCTTGCGTTGGAAGAAGTGGCGGCGGCGGCGGCCCCATTTTGGATAAAGAGCTAGTAGAGTACTACTTTTTCTTTTTCTTTTTTTGATTAACAGTAGAGTACTATTCACTATTCCCTTTACCAGTAGCGGAGGAAAGGAATATTCATATTTGTTTGCATCCTTTGAATTGTTTGTACGTAATTAATATCACAAGTCCTTATTTATCTTTCTTCTAGTAGTATGATTTTGGGAACTGGAATAATTTTTTCAAAGATAAATTAAACATTTAAATGCTTAGAATCATTTCTATAGCTTTTTCACAAAAATATTGTAAATGGAGGACGATAAAATATAAGGTTCCCTGTATATAGAGGGGGCCAATTTGATAGCGGTTTCGAAATTGTGGGATTGTATCCCAATTAACTATCTAAACTTATCTCCTAAACGGGGCTATTCTTAATGGAGGGTATTCTAGTTCTAAGAGTGTAAATATCGTGTTTGCAACACTCTTTTAGGAGTATCATATCTCTCATCAGTCATCGATCACCCCCTGCCCTACTGAACATGGCATGAGATTACTTCTTTGGAGCAAAATTTCATTATATATTCCTAGCTAGGAATTCGTATTCCTCATATATAGGAGTATCAATTTTAGTCCCGCAATAGAACATTAGCATATTATTAATAGTAACATCATCGTGTTTTGAAGTATAGAACGTCGATCTTGGAACAAAGGAGAATACGTACATGTGAAGAGATATTAGTCCCGCTATCACGACGATTTCCATGAACGTGGTGGATAACTTGTGAATGTTTCTTAGAATATTGTTTGTATACTTGAAAAAGAATCTAGCTAAAAAATCAACTGAAAATCCTACAAAACAAAAGAAAAAACAGGAGGCACTGAGGCAGGGAAACTAAAAAATGTAAAAACCCTAGGGGTTGAAGAATGGACATGAGAAAATAATAAGTGTTTGACCATGACGTCGCATGTTTGAATTTCATAGAGATCAACCATCTCTAACCTTGGAGCCAATGAGAATTATGCCCGGTCGTTACCCTTATAGCTCCGAAATTAGTCGAGGTGCGCGCAAGCTGACCCAGACTTCCAATTAGTAAAAAAAAAAAAACTAAAAAGTTGTAAAAGCCTGCGATGTGTCTTAAAAAGTGGTAAACAATTACCGAAAAGTCAAAGTTAACTAGGAATAGTAAGGGGCCCTGAAATGCTGGTGAAACCCAAAAATTATGGGGACTGTTTACCACGCTGGTGAGCTAATTACGGGGCAAAAAGCAAAAAAAGGTTTAACAGAAAAATTAAAAGCAAATCCTATATTATAAATAAATTATTAACCCGGCCCCTTGATTGTCTCGAATGTGGACCATTAAACCTAGCTATAAAGGAGATGACAATGGGCGCCCTCATTGTTCGCTATCCCCAAGATCAACGCCACACACTCAACCCCATGAATCAGGGTATGGATTGAATAAAATTTGAATTACATTTACCAGATGATTCAAAAGTGGGTAGAATAGCTTATGGGACCAAGAAAAGATCAAAGATTAATGGGTAAAGTACACTTTGCACCCCTATACTTTATACTAAGTTTGTCGATGTCTCCCCCGTCGTTAGATACCGTTAGAAAAAAAATTCAGTGGCATTAGGTACAAATAACTTCACCATCACAAAAAGAATATGGAAACTCTTTTTGCATAGAAGAGTTATTTTTTTCTCGGCAAAAGAAATTTTTATTAATCTATGTAAAAAAATAGTTAGATTGCATACAAAAGGTAAATGATCATTTTTACTAGGGCTGTCCAAGAAAAATTGAGAACCGTGAAACCAGTCCGGACCGAACTGATCCGTGCCTTTTGGATTTTGTCCGTGGATTAATGGTCCGAACACGGATTTGAAAATTAAAAAACCGTGAGATACGGATTAGGATTGGATTTTTATTTCAAATCCGTGGATTAACCAAGCCGAACCGTGAGCTATTTAAAAAATTAAAATATATATATATGTGTGTGTGTATAATATTTATAAATAATTATAATTCTACTACTTGTTATGAATTTTTTTTAACAATTTTAAGTTCATAACAATGATCGAAGGAAATCTGCTCCTTATATGAAATTCCTTACTTTTACTTCACCTGCCTTCCCCCTCTGATTTATAACTTGTAGTCAGCTACTACTACTGTGTAAATAGAACCTCCTGCTGCTCCGTGGTCTGTGGATGTAACAATGGCTGATGAAACCTGGACTGAATTTTGGACTAGAAATTTGGAATGATATGTAATACAGTAGTTGAAGTAATTTTGCATTTTTTAGAGTTTAATGTTTATGGAAGGAAATCCGTGGATAAAACCGGGACCGAACCGTGACTCACGGTTCGAAATCCAAACCAAACCGTAAGACTTTTGGATTATGATTGGATTGTATTTTCTAAAAATCGTGAGATATGGATTAGGATTGGATTCATACGAATCCGATCCAATCCGGACCGTGGACACCCCTAATTTTTACTATTTGACAAATGATTTGACACTCCAATTACTTATTTTTGCAGTCCAAAACTATGTCATTTAGGCTCCGTTTGTTTCGATGTAAAATGTTTTACGATGTAAAATGTTTTCTATGTAAAATGTTTTTTCAGAAAACAAATTTCAAACTTTTATTTTTTGGTGTTTGTTTGACACTTGAAAATATTTTCGAAAATCAACAAAATAGTGTAGAAAGGGAGATGGGGAGTTTAAACGCTGAAGAGATATGAGATTATTGAAATTGAACGTGGGTCAGGACTGACGATCGAGAAAACTGAGCAGTGAGAATTGCAGTAGAAGGTAGCGGGTTCATTTCGGAAAATAACTTATGAAAGATTTAAGGGTAAGTCATTTTCATCCAATTGATGTAAAATATTTTCCTCATTTTTTACACAACCAAACACCGGAAAATAGGTAAAATATTTTACTGGAAAATATTTTACGTCCAAACAAACGGAGCCTTAAGGTACTTTCAAAAAAATACCTTGCTGGTTGTGAAGCACCGGCATGGAAAACTTTAAATTAAAGTTCATTCATAAAAATGTGAAGTTTATATAGTTTAGCAATCATTTTCCTTTTATGGTTTTTTTAATTTGCAAAAAAGAAAATTGGCTCAAGTAACAAAAATTAAAGATACTTTTTCGCAGATAAAGGTAACAAGTGCGTCAATGTAATTACTATACATTAATGGTATATAGACCTTATATATGGCATTAAATTTATAACCTGAATGTCTTCGTACTCAAATCTAGAACCTATAATTTAGCAAAAAAATAGTCCTACTTACAAAGAAATTATTATTTTTATATAAAATGGACACTTTTTGTCTCAAAAAAGAAAAGAAAAAAGAGAAAGTATTTCTAAAATTGTTGAGAGACAAATATAACTCTTGATAAAATAAAGGGGAAAGCCTCGGAGAAGATGGAAGCCGGATAATTATGTCTTTAATTTTTTTTTTGGTATGTCTTTAAATTTTAGAAGCAATAAATGCGGTATCAATTTTTAAGTTATCATGAATGCAAAATATGAACCTGATGATATCACCTCTTAACGGCAATTGATTAATGGAGTTCACCCAATTGATAGTAATGCGGAGGGCGGGTCCGCGTAGTAAGGCACTGAGGTATCCTCATTGCAATTTATTTAATTTTTTTTCTATTCGTTAATCTTAATCTACTCTATTCTTTGGAATTTGGGAAAGGGAATGGGTTATTTACGGGAATTGAATCATGCCAATGTACATAGAAGTATAAGGGAGGCACCAACTGCAATCCACTCCACTTACATCCTCACTGCAATTTGCAAAGCAAAAAGCGACACTGGTTGAGGTCAAGTACTTACACATCCACTTTAATTACCCTTTTGCTACCCCTCTTCTCTCATAGGGCACGGATCATTATGTACGGCCTATTTTGGAGTCTCACATAAATAATTTGAGTCATTCAACAATTTTAAAATAATAGTTCGATTGGTCGTGTAAAAAATCAGTTCAATTGTATAATTGTAAGTCATTGATTCAATCCTCTAATTTTTCATTCAGAATTTAGGATTCAGGATTCTACATGACATTTGAAGAAATGTTAGACAATTGTGTGTGCGGTATCCATTTGATAACCGCAAACCCTGTAGGGCTTGTTAAGAAGAGTGTTTATTAAAAGAATTATTTTGATCAGATCGATAGGTATCAAAACGCAAAGATTATCTAAAAATTATGAACTATTATGATACTTAGATGTTCGATCTTGTTATATTTTTTTTATAAATACTCTTCTCAACAAGCTCTACAATGTGTGGGGTTCAATCAAAGGGATACCGCGCACACAATTGTTTAACATTTCTTCAAATGTCATGTAGTATCCTAAATCCTAAATTCTAAATGAAAAATTATTTACTAAACATTACATACATATATTTTTATATTTATATATCTCAAGGATCCGGTTTGATTAATCCACGATTCTAATAATAAAAAAATGAATCAAAGTTGAAAAACGTTTACATAAGATGACTTATTATTTTTTTGACAAAAGTGAGAAGTTGTATTGATGCTTACCTTACGGCACTTATAATACGGAATTCATTACAAATATCTTGGACAAAACCAAACTAATCATCTAACTTATACAAAACGCGAAAAGTACAAGGCTGTTGATATCTTTCACCCCAACTCAGGAATCGCCTTTCGCACATTCTGCTGAAATTTCATGTTTCCTAGCAGTCTTAAAAAGAGATAAAGTGCTAGTCAAGAAAAAAAACAACAAATGCCCAGATGATCAGACGAACTCCAACCAAGTATGAAAGCGCCAATGAACTCTCAAAATTACCGATCTGACAAGCCACCATAAGTTGCTCTAGTAAAGACATCATACAGGAATAGTAGAGCACTGTTCACACGGATACTGTTGTGAAGCAACATCATCTGAAAGAACACAATTTGTATACGTAATATTAACCCAAAGACGAAACTAAAAACTCTCACAAAAAGGAGAGACAAAACTCTCATAGAAAGAAGAGATAAAACTCTCACAGATTAGACGACAAGTTGTTCATCTGAAGAGACACAAAAAAACCCACCACGGACTAGACAACAGAAAGGGAGAGTGAAAATTAGTATCATAGCCTTCCCCTCCTACTGTATTAGGATTGTGAAGGAGGGGAAGAGAGAAGAAAAGTAAATGTAATGGCTAGAATTTAAGAAGAGAGAGTGTGTGTGTGTCGACATAAGATGACTTTAAAGACAAAAAAAATAAAATACAATTGTTTCAAACTAATTTTGTAGTTAGTGAATTCTTTTGCTTTTGTTCGCAAATATTTTTTGGATCTTCTTTCGTCAACAAATAATTGATTCAAAAAATTTGACGTAACTCTAATAAAAATTTAGAAAAGACAAAAACATCAAAACAATAATTTAGGAACAACATGCCCTTATTGATTTAAATAAATAAAATAGCTCATAAAACACTACCCTATTATGCTCTCACCCTGAATCCATTTCAGAACAGAGATGTACAGAACCCTACATTTATCATCCACAACTACGAGCCTATAACACTTCAGAAATCTTGGCTTTAATATTTAGTCAACACAATGCAGATGTGAGTGGACCATCACTACAAAAGTCCTATAACATTGCGCTCTCTCTCTGTTGCTTTCCCCTTGTACTCGCCCTAAATTGAATCCCAAGATCCTCGTACAATTATTATAAATTAGTATAATGCTAACGACACAGACAAAACCTACACATATTATACACAGATTTTTGTTGGGGCCCACTAAGGGTACTACAAAAATGATCTGAGCCGTTCATTAAATGTAAAACATTTTTTCAAGGGCTTCCACAAAAAATCATCTCAATCCAATACCTATAGGTGCTCAATCTAATCATCTATTTTTTCATTATCCTAAAATCCGAATGAAAAGTTAGATGATTGGATCGAGTTTCTATAGATATTGGATTGAGCTGATTTTTCGCGAAGACCCTTGAAAAAATGTTTTACATTTAATGAACGACTTGGATTGTTTGTGTAGGACCCATAATGGGCCCCACAAAAAATCTGTGCATGATCTGTGTGGGTTTTCTCTGTGTGAATAGCACAGTTCTATAAATTATGACACGGAGGATCAAAAGCAGAAGCTCTTGAGTTGGATAAGTGAGAGACAGAAACAGCTCCCATTGTCTCCTCCACTCACCAACACCATTTAGTCATTTACACTCCCCCACAACAACTAACATTTCCCCTAATTTAATTTACCCATTTACCATCATCTCTTCAACTCTTCTCCACAGTCCACACAATCCCTTTAGTTAACTGCATTCCAGGAAAAAAAACAAACAAACAACCGTAGACCATAGTACATTGTCGTCTTCTTCACCCAAAAAATGCTCCACAAAACCTGCATTTTCTTGATCTGTGTTCTGAGCTCATTTTCTCCATTTTCCACGGCAATGCTCAACCTCACTTTGCCTGGTCAGCACCCTGACCCTGATGCTGTTGTCCAAGAAGTTCACAGGTATGAACACAAGTTAGAAAATACAACTGGGTCTCACTCTTTTAGGGGTTTTTTTTACCTCTTTCATTTCTCTTTCTCTTTTCTAAACCTGCTCTGTTTACAATGTAGGAGTCTGTCTTCCTCTTTTTAGGTTCTCTGTCCATGTTTTAGCACAATGTGGCTCTTGAATGTCCTAATTTTCTTATTTTCTAAGTTAGTCTTCTTCTTTTTTCTTTTCATTTCCCTTTTTCCAGTGTTTGTGGGTTTAGAAATATGGTATCCCCTGTTTTTACAACAAAAATGGTAGGATACCTGAAAGAAAATGAATGGTCCTGATTCACAGTTATTTTCTTTCTTGGACCGGATTTCATGTATTGTACCAATCCTCTTTTTTACAATGCAGGTAGTGTATGTCCTAATTTTCTAAGTTGGTCTTGGTTTTGTTTTTCTTTATTTTTTCCCCCTTTTCTAGTGTTTGTGGGTTTATGAATAGGGGAAGCTTATGGTACATACCCAAAATAATTTTGGTGACAAAACTTTGCTTTATCAAAAAAATGTGCAACTGTCACAAAAAAATAATCCGTAATTAGAACCAGAAGTTGTGTAACTAACCCAAATATACGAAAATATTTTGTATTTTACCATTTACTTTTATTCATAACTACACCAAAAAAAATAAATAAATAAATAATACCACAAAATTTATAGATAATGAGCCAGAAAATATGCGCACTATACACCAAAAATATGAGTACCACACACCATAAATATGCCTATCATTCGTTCAAAATATAAGCACCATAAACTTTCAAAGCAAACTTCTGTGTAATAAAATAAAATAAAAAGTGCGTACATGCACCAAAAAAATTCATTACATTGCTTTTCCTATGCTATGCTCTGTTTTTTAGTCCCTTTTTTTTTATCGTCAAAAAGGGTGGGAGGGAGGGAGCGACCAGTGTGGCAACCCCCTAGCATAATCATAAGGGCTCCCGATCCGCTGTGGAATATCTGGTTCAAGCCACAGCTATTGTCTTGTCCGTGAGTACAAACCGTCACCACAACACTACCTAGGTACTAGATGACAGTAGTCTATTTTCACCCTTGGCGAGACTCAAAACCGAGTCATTTCCCGGGTGAGAACTGTCGCCATCTAGGCTATCACCAGACGGTGGTTGTTTTTTAGTCTTTTTCCTGCTGATAATGTGCCTCTGAAACTTCTTCATTCCGGGGACATGATGTTCTGGTATCTGGGTGCATTTGCTGCTCTGCATTTCGGGGTTTTCACTGCCAAATTGTTTTGTTTTACATTTTCTCAGTTTTTTTTTTTTTTTTCTTGGGTAAGTACATTTTCTCAGTTGTTAGAAAACACTTTTATTTTAGGTTTATAGCTAGCGTGGTATCCAATGCATGTCTTTTCTACTTTATCGCTTTTTCCTTTCTTTAGTTCTCCTTTTCTTGATTACTACTTGACAATTGTTTTATTAAGTGTGACCAATTGTGGATGCATATCAGAAAGTCATCAAGCTTGAAATTATTGTTCATACTTGTACTACTTCTTGTTCATAGTCTTTCTTTCCTGTAGAGGATAGGAGTATGTCCTTTTACTTTTACAATTGTACTCCTCCTGTCATATTGTGTGTATAATTCTTATAATCTTGTCCTTTATTGAATACTAAAAAATTAAAAATGTCCGTTCATTTAAAATGTATTTCAAAAATTAAAGGAACAGAACAGAGTAATTGATATTTTTCGATCGATACAAAAAGGAAAAAAAGAAAATACGTTGCTCGTTATGTTCGATTTATGACATGAATCTGTAAAATAAGCAAACAAGGGTAGAAGTAATTCTAAACAACATTCAGGTATCAAATGAATATTCTAAATGTCTATTTGATGGTTCCACCATCTAGGGTTGCCCGCAGATCGGTTTTGGACGGTTCGGTTCAGTTTCCAAACCCATCCGTGAGTGTTGACCGGTTTGGCGGTTCGGATGCGGTTTGGGCGTTTTGAATGGTTTACCAGTGGTATGAGCACAATGGTAAAGGGCCTTGTTGGGAATGCCTTGTATTCTTTAGTCCCACATTGGTTAATTATGTTGTTCCCGTTTTTGTAGCCTATTATAAATAAGGCTTTTGGGGAACTTCTAAAGTATCTTTTGGGCTCTCATATTGTGGCCTTTCTAGAGTTACGGATTACAGCCGGCTCTTTGTATCTCTTCTTCACGTTGGTTAGTGAATCCTCTCTCTCCTCGCCCGTGGACGTACCCATCTTGGGGAACCACGTATATCTTGTGTCTTTGTGATTTCTTGTTTAGTATTCAATTTCTCGTTCTTAGTTTGCATTCATAGCGTTCGTTACAACAAACTGGTATCAGAGCCTTAGGTTGCAAAAACTAGGGTTTCGTTTCCGATTGTGGCTATGGCGGCTAAATTCGAGATTGCGAAGTTTGATGGGCAGAGCAGCAGTTTCAATCTTTGGAGAGTAAAGATGAAGGCTCTATTAACCCAACAAGGATTACACAAGACTTTGTCAGGCAAGACTAGTTCTGGAATCAAAGAGGAAGATTGGGATGATACGGATGCCAAAGCTCTGAGTTCTATTCAGTTGAGTCTGGCAGATGATGTTCTTCGCGAGGTGGAAGAAGAAACTTCAACAGCAGGAATTTGGCTGAAGTTGGAAGGCATATATATGACGAAGTCGCTCACCAACAGGTTATATCTCAAACAACGTCTTTATACGTTTCGTATGCGAGAAGGTATACCTGTTAAGGATCATTTAGGCGAGTTCAATCGTATTATTATGGATCTGAAAAATATTGATAGTAAAATTGAGGATGAGGACCAAGCCCTAATTTTGCTATGTTCTTTACCACTTTCGTATGAGCACTTTGTTACAACCCTATTGTATGGCAAAGACACGATATCCATGGAGGATGTTAAGGCCGGTCTTTATTCGAAAGAATTGAGGAAAAAGGTGTCAGGTGAGGGTGATGCACATGCGGAGGGTTTGTTTGTTAGGGGAAGAACAACAGATAGGGAGGAGTCGAGTAATAGGGGAAGATCCAGATCATCAGGTAAGAAGAAGGGAAAGTGCAATTATTGCAAGAAATCCGGACACTGGAAAAAAGACTGTTTAAAACTCAAGGAGAAAGAAAAAGAAGACCAGAAAGGGGGTAAAGTAATTGCTGGAATTGCTGAAAGTTCAGATGAGTCAGATAATGTGTTATCAGTTACAGAGGGCGATTCTCGCTCTAATACCGAGTGGATTATGGATTCTGGATGTTCATACCACATGTGTCCGCATAGAGAGTGGTTTTCTACTTATGAGGCGGTCAATGGTGGTACAGTTTTGATGGGTAACAACATGGCCTGTAAGACTGTTGGTTCAGGAACGATTCAGCTTAGGATGCATGACGGTATTGTTAGGACTTTATCTGAGGTTCGACATGTTCCAGATTTGAAGAAAAATCTTATATCCCTGGGTGCTCTTGATTCTCATGGTTGCAAATTCCTCGGTGAAGGTGGAGTTTTGAAAGTCTTGAGGGGTGCATTGGTACTGATGAAGGGTCAGAAGCGTGGTAACCTCTATACACTCCAGGGTAGTACAGTTCTAGGTGCTGCAGCAACGGTTGCTTCATCCAAGGTTTCAGATTCAGACTTGACTCGTTTGTGGCATATGCGCCTTGGGCATATGAGCGAGAGGGGGATGACAGTTTTGAGCAAACAGGGTTTGCTATGTGGCCAGAAAACTGAGAAGCTGGATTTCTGTGAGCATTGTGTCTACGGCAAGCAGTGTAGGGTGAAATTCAGTACAGCTGTTCATCGCACCAAAGGCACAGTGGATTATTTTCACTCAGATCTTTGGGGTCCCGCAGAGGTAACTTCTAAAGGTGGTTTTCGCTATTTTATGAGTATTATCGATGATTTCTCTCGTAAGGTTTGGGTGTATATGTTGAAACATAAAAGTGACGCCTTTAATACATTCAAACAGTTTAAAACTTTGATTGAGAATCAGACTGGTAAGAAAATAAAACGTTTGAGAACTGACAATGGTATGGAGTTTTGTCTTGGCGAGTTTGATAGGTTCTGCAGTGATGAGGGCATTGTGAGGCATCACACAGTGAGAAAAACCCCTCAGCAGAATGGTGTGGTTGAACGAATGAACAGGACTCTTTTGGAGAAGGCACGTTGTATGTTGTCCAATTCCGGATTGGGCAAAGAATTTTGGGCTGAAGCCGTTTCCACGACATGCTATTTGGTGAACAGGTCTCCGTCGACTGCTATTGAGTGTAAGACTCCGTTTGAGGTATGGTCAGGTCATCCAGCTGATTATTCCGTGTTGCGTGTTTTTGGGTGTCCAGCTTACGCTCATGTGAATGAGGGTAAATTGGAGCCACGGGCCAAGAAGTGTATTTTCTTGGGTTATGCGGCAGGTGTCAAAGGGTACAGGTTATGGTGCTCTGATGATTCGAAGCTTTTGATTAGCAAGGATGTGACTTTTGATGAAAATTATTTGATTAAGGGGTCTAAGCAGGTTGATGATACAGTTCAGAAACAGAGTGTTCCAAAGCAGGTGGAGTTTTTGAGTGAATCTTCCGACTCAGGGAAGAAGCACATTGAGAAGCCAATTGAAGAGGAGTTCAAGAGTTCAGACACAGAGGTTGATGCGTTAGTTGAGCAACCACGCACTATTGCTAAAGATAGGCCAAGGAGGGAGATTCGGCCTCCTGAAAGGTATTCGGCTTATTCTGAGATGGTGGCCTATGCTTTATCAGTTGCTGAGACAGTTGAGTATGAGGAGCCTTCAAGCTATACGGAAGCTGTTTCGAGCACCGAGTCTGCACAGTGGTTTGTTGCTATGAATGAGGAGATTGAGTCTCTTCAGAAGAATCAAACATGGGAGTTAGTAGAACCACTGAAAGGGAAGAGGATTGTTGGGTGCAAGTGGGTCTTCAAGCGCAAACCAGGGTATTCCAGGGGTAGAAGACGCTCGGTTCAAAGCTCGGCTAGTGGCGAAAGGATACAACCAAAAAGAGGGTGTTGACTACAATGAGGTATTTTCACCTGTTGTAAAACATAGTTCCATTCGCACTTTACTTGCTATTGTTGCCTGTTATGATCTTGAGTTAGAGCAACTTGATGTCAAAACTGCGTTTTTGCATGGCGAGCTTGAGAAACAGATTTATATGCGTCAGCTGAGGGATTTGTTGTTTATGGTAAGGAGGATCACGTTTGTTTACTTAGTAAATCTTTGTATGGCCTCAAACAATCCCCAAGGCAGTGGGATAAGAGGTTTGATACTTTTATGATAAGCCAGTCATATTCTAGGAGGGAGTAAGACAATTGAGTATATTTTCGAAAACTTCCAGGATGGTTCATTTGTTTATCTATTGTTGTATGTTGATGATATGCTTATTGCTGCCAAGAGTGTATCAGAAATCAACAGTTGAAACAACAATTAGGTGGTGAATTTGAGATGAAAGATTTGGGTGCGGCAAAACGTATTTTGGGTATGGAGATTTGCAGAGATCGAGTAGCTGGCAAATTATTTTTGAATCAGAAGTCTTATATTCTTAAAGTGCTTGAGCGCTTTGCCATGCAGAACTCGAAGCCAGTCAGTACCCCTTTGGCAGCACACTTTCGACTTTCAGCTGAGTTGTCACCACAGTCGGAGGATGAGGAGAAGTATATGTCTCAGGTTCCATATTCGTGCGCAGTTGGGAGCCTTATGTATGCCATGGTATGTACTCGTCCTGATATTTCACATGCAGTTAGTGTCGTTAGTCGTTATATGGGGCGTCCAGGAAAGGCACATTGGGAGGCTGTGAAATGGATACTACGGTATTTATGCGGAACTGCAGGTGTTGGTCTATTGTTTGGGGTTGCCAATTCTGGTGATCATGCTGTTGGTTATGTTGATTCGGATTTTGCGGTGACCACGATAAGAGGAGGTCTCCGACAGGTTATGTCTTTACTCTGTCCGGAAGTGCCATTAGTTGGAAAGCTACTTTACAGGCTACAGTTGCGCTGTCTACAACAGAAGCGGAGTATATGGCCATTGCTGAAGCTGTGAAGGAGGCATTGTGGATGAGAGGTTTGCTTTGTGAGCTTGGTCTTGCACAAGGTGTGAGTTCATTATTTTGTGATTCGCAGAGTGCTATACATTTGACTAAAAATCTGATGTATCATGAGAGGACCAAGCATATCGATGTCAGGTATCACTTCGTTCGGGATATCATCTCACATAAGCAAGTTGAGGTGAAGAAAATGGGTACGGCAGATAACCCAGCAGATATGTTGACTAAACCGGTTCCGGTTGCCAAGTTCAAGCATTGCTTGGGCTTGCTTGGTATTTGCAGTTGATCGCCCCTCGGGGGCATTTGGCGAGTGAGAGGTTAAAAGGGGAGAGCTATATTTGGTGATTTGGTTCAGTGGAATTCAAGTCAAGGTGGAGAATTGTTGGGAATGCCTTGTATTCTTTAGTCCCACATTGGTTAATTATGTTGTTCCCGTTTTTGTAGCCTATTATAAATAAGGCTTTTGGGGAACTTCTAAAGTATCTTTTGGGCTCTCATATTGTGGCCTTTCTAGAGTTACGGATTACAGCCGGCTCTTTGTATCTCTTCTTCACGTTGGTTAGTGAATCCTCTCTCTCCTCGCCCGTGGACGTACCCATCTTGGGGAACCACGTATATCTTGTGTCTTTGTGATTTCTTGTTTAGTATTCAATTTCTCGTTCTTAGTTTGCATTCATAGCGTTCGTTACAACAGGCCTGAAGTAAATGACCCAACTCCAAAGCATGCATTTGTAAAGGAAACTGATTCACCATCCAAAACTATTAAGTACCACTTTGCCAGTGGTATGAGCACAATGGTAATTTACACCATCCAAAACAGTTGCATTTCTTCGGAGTAACAGTTTGGCGTAAGGGACAAATTCAATATGAGAACCATAAAGCATCCCATCAAACAAGTTTTCTTAGGACTTAGGAGCACAAGGGACAAATAACAGTTTTCATACTCCAAATACCAGAGCATTGATCCTTAGTACTCCAAGCCCAATAGTAATTTAATTTACCACATCCAAAGTCCAGCAGTACTTGGAAAATTGAAACTATACGTAGGAGAGAGTCAGAGAGGAAGGAGGGAGAGAGTTAGAGAAAACTATCAGGTAGGACCTGGGGTTTATACCTGTTCTACTTCTGTTTTTTCTTACAGGGTCGGTTCGGTTTGAACAAAAACCGAACCAGATCCGCCATATTTATGAAATTAGGATCTGTAACCATCCATAGCTTTGGTTGGTTTGGGCGGTTCGATCCTTGCGCTGGGCGGTACTCCTTCTTCCATCCCTTCATATTACATGAGAGAGGTGGATATATTACACTTGACTGTTACTCAAATGTTGTCAGCATAACTTCATAATGATTTTTACAACTTGGCAGCAATAAAGAATCTGTGATTCAATTCCAATTAATATCCATAATAACTACATAGAAATGACACATTATTCATTGATAATTACATGTCCATGGATGTACGTATTTAGGAGTGATGTAGTAGCACATTATTCAGGGGAAAGTTTTCGTCTATCAATACAATATTCCATTTCACCCTTTTTTCTTCGACCTTGTACAAATCTGCAGAAGAGTGAATGTTTCACTATCAAGAAGGCAAATGCTATCCACCACAACCAACTACCAGTCAAGCACATGCCTAACCGGAAACCCAATCGACGACTGCTGGCGTTGCGACCCAAACTGGCCGCTCAACCGCCAGCGCCTCGCCGACTGCGGTATCGGGTTTGGCCAGCACGCACTCGGCGGTAAGGGGGGCCGCTACTACGTTGTCACTGACTCCTCCGACCACGACGCTGTCACGCCCCGCCCCGGTACCCTCCGCTACGCCGTCATCCAGACGGAGCCCCTCTGGATCGTCTTTGCCTCCAACATGCTCATCCACCTCTCTCAAGAGCTCATTTTCAACAGCTATAAGACCCTAGATGGTCGTGGCGTTAACGTGCACATAACCGGGGGCGGGTGCATTACGCTCCAGTACATCACCAACGTCATCATTCATAACATCCATGTCCATCATTGCTACCAATCGGGCGAGACCAATGTCCGGTCTAGCCCGACCCATTTTGGGTGGCGTACCTTATCTGATGGAGACGGAATATCGATATTCGGATCCAGGTAAATTTGTTTTTTGTACTAACAAGAACAGCAATTCATACAAGGAGTACGGTGTAAGGTGAATGAAGAGTGGTTTGATCTATAGCGAAAGGTGTATTTGAAACAAGTTTCAACCACATTTTTTTCTTGCAAACTTGGATCCAAGCATTAAAGCGTCTTGCCGCTCTCTGTCTCTCAGGGACTTATGGATAGACCACTGCTCGCTCTCCCACTGCAAGGACGGCCTGATCGACGCTGTAATGGGTTCCACTGCGATCACCATCTCCAACAACTGGTTCTCGCACCACAACGAGGTGATGCTGTTGGGCCACAGCGACGCCTACTTGCCAGACTCTGGCATGCAGGTTACCATAGCCTTCAACCACTTCGGCCAGAGGCTAGTGCAGCGGATGCCCAGGTGCAGACGAGGGTACATACATGTGGTCAACAACGATTTTACGCAGTGGGAGATGTACGCCATTGGGGGAAGTGGGAATCCCACCATTAATAGCCAGGGGAACCGCTACATTGCACCCTTCAATTACAATGCTAAAGAGGTGAGTGAACTGTTTATTTATTTATTTTTTTCATTGCACGAGTCTGTTTTGTTTATAGAGCTATCCATGTTTGTTCAATTACGTTAATTCTGTTTCGTGAATGATTTATGTGATGATATAATGAACGAACCGTTATGATTACGGTTGTGAGGCCAAGAGAAACCCACAAATGCCTAAATTAGTATTGACTGGACCATAAGCAAACTGGATGGGGTATTCGTCTTCATTTGGGTTAGAACTTAGTACACCATTATGTAAATTCAATTTCAGTAACTTTCCTGATGTCTCCTTAAATAGTTGAGGAAAGTCCACTTTCACCCCCTGTGGTTATCGCCATGTGCGGATACACCCCCTGTGGTTTAAAAGTGTGCACATAACCCCCTGTGGTTTTCAAATTGTGCGGATAGACCCCCTGCCGTCATGTTTTCCATCCATATTAACGGAGGTGTATCTCACACACCTCTAGAATGTAATCTGAGTCGTTCATAATGTATTAAATAAAGAATAGAGTATCTCTGTAAAAAATCATCTTAATCAGCCATCAGTAACCCAGTGATCTAATTTTTAGTAAATTCAAATTTGAAATTTTAATTTCATAACAAAATCGATTTGACCATAAGCTTTTCATTTTTTGATTGACTTGAATTTTGGCATAGACGTAGTATTCGTCAAAATTTACAATATCAACAGTTTGGATTCAATTTTTGGTATACGGGATGGTGTGGTTAGATTTAAAAAAGAAGAAGAATCAAGGGATATGATGGGGGTATAACGGTCTTTTAACGTTGTTTCCGTTAATATGGATGGAAAACATGACGGCAGGGGGTCTATCCGCACAATTTGAAAACCACAGGGGGTTATGTGCACACTTTTAAACCACAGGGGGTGTATCCGCACATGGCGATAACCACAGGGGGTGAAAGTGGACTTTCCTCTAAATAGTTGGATTTCCATGAAAAACTCAAATTATGAGACAGATGGGCTATATTGTAATAGAAATATATAATCTAGGAACAATGTTTTAATCTTGGGCCATCTTCTAACCCTTCAGCCAAAGGTTTGTTTAATTTGAGTAAACATTTCATTCAACATGATGGGCTTGAATCCTGATGGCTATCAAACACTGCAGCGGGTAAACTCAAGTTCGAGTATATGTAAGATTAAAGAGCTTAATTAAAAGTTCCTAACCACCAATAAAATAAAGTTCTTTTTAAGAAATGGTAAATTTGAAAGATGCAAAGTGTTTTGAGAAATTTGACTTAACAAAGATAAAAGGTGAGTAAAGCTTATTTTGATGAGTTTGAACGAAATCGTGAAAAGAATTTTGAGAGTTTGTACACCCCGAATTTAAGTTTGAGTGAAGATTCAAGTAAGCAGTAGAGATAACGTTATACAGAGCCTGCAGTCCATCTAAATAAATGTAGGAAGATCAGATGCTCATGAAAGGCAACCACTTTTTGCATATTATTGACGGGACTAAGCTGAACGTTGCTAATATGTCATATTAATTATATAACGTTGCTAACGTAGAGATAACATTGCTAACGTTGATAATTTGCATATTATATAGTCCAAGTTTAATATGGCGCCAAGGCAATCACTAGATTTACTGATATAACTGGATATAGAAGTGCAATGGTAAACAGTACTTTTAATTCAGGGATGGTTTTTATATAACAAATGGTTGGCATTTGCAGGCAGTTATTTTTCAAAATGTCAACATGATTGGCATTTTCGCTTTGCTTCTAACTGTTATGAAAAGAGATTATATGCTTGTAAAAGGTCGCTAAAACAAACAACTGTTCTGTCTAACGATTTTGTTCGTTACTTTATGAAAGAATAAAATGAGTAATTCATGTCAAAATAACACACTTTCCTTGGACTTCCAATTGTCAAACTTCCTTTTAAGAAAAAATACTGCCAATGTTGCATGAGATGATCACTTGTTTCCTTGGTTTCTGATTCGTGACTGGTGGAGTGTTTCTTTGGATCTACTAAACTAGCATGGTTTTTTGGTTGGTTGCGTGTGGGGGAATAGGTTACAAAGAGGGTGGAAACGGGGGAGGACGAATGGAGGGGCTGGAATTGGAGGAGCGAGGGGGACATAATGGTAAATGGAGCATACTTTGTGGCATCTGGTGAAGGTGTAGAGGTCAAGTACGAGAAGGCCTACAGTATTGAGCCCAAATCTGCAAGTTTCATTGACCAGATTACCCTCAACGCCGGTGTCCTTGGTGGCAGGTCCATTCTCATCTCTCTCTCAAACACACTTGGCTCTCTTTTTTTTTGTTGGTCTGAATTAAATTGTTACTGGAAACATGACTGTGTTGGTTTTTGCAACAATTGAAACTTTAATATTCCTGACAACATGAAATACCAGTCCCCAACATTTTGCGAATTTTCGGATCACCCTTTGGATACTCGTTTCAATTTCATGAAAGCTCATACCTTTAAACCTGTTATTCCCTCAGAGCTTGTGTCAATACATTTTTAAGCATGCAAAACCAATAAAAATTGCTCTTTCAGCTTTATTACTAGTGCTTGTACTTCAACACAGGACTAAAACAATGTGAACTGCTTCCCCTGTCAACCAACTCGAAGTTATCTAGTTGGCGTATTATACACTCTTAAAGCTACTCCTGTGACTGTTATTGCCAACTAATAGTGCCTCCACACGAAAATCCAGTCCGATATTGGCTTGCCAAAGGGTTGCGAAAAATGGAAAAGCCAAACTTTATGGCAAATATGGCACAAGTTTTGGTGATGCCAAATTTGCCAACTCACTTGCTCTCGATCTCCCTCGTAAGGGATCCCAACATGGAATGTGTATGTGGTATTGTGTGAGAGAAATAGAAAAGTAAAATAGAAAGACATTTTTACCAGGAGCAAGATTTCCAAATTATAGTACTTTGTCCCCGAGACATGGCCGAATTTGTTGCGTTTTTGCCCAGTGTGATAATTGCATTGAAAAAAAAAAAAAGAGAGGAGAGAATTCGTTAGTTTGCCTTTACTCATTTGGGGAATTGGGTTGACATTAGTCAAGGCTTGGTATTGGGAACAATTTGGTGGTTGGACATTAGTGATTACCAGAAGCTTCATGGAAAAGACCAAACGGCTCATTCAGGTTTATTGGTGTGCCGTGTGTGAGTTAAAGGAAAAAGGGCGAGAGTGCAGCCCCTTCGAAGGTTGCCGGGTACACCGGCCGAAATGTGAGAGGAGATTTAGTAGATGCGAGAAAAAAATAGAGATGTGGGGGTGACTGAAAAACGTGGTATAGAGCCATGGTGTTAGGAGCTCGAGGGTGGTTTTTCATCTAACATAGTCATCTTCGATTTTTCATATAGTGGAATCTCTCTCTCCCGTGGAGTAGTCATTGAGGCCAAAACAAGTAATATTGTGTGTTCTTTTGTGCGTGTTTATTTTTTGGTTGCTCTTCCGTTGCGGGTGGGATAGAGGTTTATCACAACAGAATTCGACTTTAGCTCCCGCATTCTAGTTGAAATGTTGGCGGTGAAATTTTGCCAAAACCAACGATTGATTGTTTCTCCTTGGGATCTTTCTATTCCCGTGTGGGACTATTTTCTTTGAGTTTGTTCTGTTGCAAGCTTTGGTTTATTATTGTTAGTCTCTCACGTTATTGGTGAAGTAGTTGTAAGTCTCATTGTATATCTAAGCAATAAGGGGGAAAATAAATCCCCATCTGTATATGATCCATCCAGCAAGAAGATACTCCATTTTTTTTTCCGGTACGTATAACGTAAGACTTTGGTAATGAGCAGGAGCAACAAGTTAAGCAAGTGGACTTCCGGAAACAATGGTGTTGGTAGTGGTGGTGGCGGGACGATTTTAGAGTCGGAGAGTGATGAAGACAACTCCGATGGTATGTTTGGGAGCAACACGCCACCGCGGCCTTCCTCTGATGCCATTCTCTACTCTGTTCTAACTTCTTTGTCATCCTTTCTATTATTGTATTTCACCACATTATGCGCCTCCTTGTAGTATGAATTCAAAAGACTATTATTTCCCATTTTCCAATCTAACACCGACTGTTGTTCCGAGGAAGGCCTTATGTTTTTGTTTTTGTTTTTAATTTTTTTTGTGCCCAATTCAAATAAAGCAACTTGGAGTGGGCACATCTTGGAAGATCTTGAGGTTGTTGGAATGGCAAAGCAAAGTGGTTTGGGTATGTCAAAAGAACTTCACAATCTCTTTTTTGAGAGCGTCACAATCTACTTTACTTTTGTTGGTGGGTGGGGTAAGGGTATATACGCAGTACAGTAAATCCATGAAGATGAGATATTTGTTAATAACTGTGTTTAGGTCATGAATATGCTTTTACATTATCTGTGTATAGATCAACGGGCCTTGTTCGTTTTGGGGTCTCAAAACCGTTGGGCACGGTCTTCAATAAATTTTCTCTATCTGTTTCTCTCAACTCATTACTCTCATACTCTTAAAAATCTCCCTTACATAAACGGTGTTTATTTGGCAAGGGAGCGCAAATGTAAGAGAAAACAAACAAAATCAATTTAGCTTAATGGCTTAATCTTTTTTACAGTACTTAAATCATTTTCTTAGTTTGTTTTTTTTTTTGATCCGCAAATCATTTTCTTAGTTCCATTAGTTTTTTTTCCTCCACTCGCAAAGAGGAGCGGAGTTGCTATAAGGGTTAGGTGGAACCCCCACCCCCAATATGAAGCCAAATATTTTATTGCTTTTATAGTAAGAAAATTCAATTAGGCACCTATCGGTTTTCAAACAACTTCATATTTGATAAACTTAATGTAAAGATCTCTTCTACCAAAATATACAGTTTGGATCATAGAAAAAATGTCTTACTGTAATGGTTTTCACTTGAAGACCACAAGAGAGTAGGCCCAAGTTTTTTTTTTTTTTTTGGTTCAATTAAAAAAAAGGCACACGGAAAAATTTAATTATATGAATATGCATGTAACCTTATTCTAAAACAGTGTCACTCCCGAAATTCAATCCTGTCCTGGCCGGCCAACACCTCTGGTAATGTTTCTGTAGCTTGACTTGCCTCTCATTCTGCCTGCTATAGTCAGGGCTGGCTTATGGCAAAGGCCAGGGAAGCCTGCGCTTCCGGTCCCCAAAAAAGTTAAAAATAAGGGCCCCTAAAATTCTAGGATCCGTATATATATATGGCCCAAAATAAATTTGCACTAGCCTCCTTTACACAAAATAGGCCCAAACGGTGAAATTACTCATTAAAAACACTAAGGCATTTAAAAAAAAAAGAAAATAAGGGATAGCTAGAAGAATATATTGCGCCGATCCAAAAAAGAAGACGAAAGAAACGCAGCAAGCTGCAAACTCTTCGTGCTTCACGCTTGAGGAGTTGAAGGGAAGGGAAGACAACAACTAACGACCGTGGACAGAAAATACTTGCATACGGAATTCCTTGATTAAAAATTATTTTCGATCAACCATGTCTCAAGAAAGATTAAATGGATTGGCTATATTATCTATCAAGAAGGAGTTGGTGAAGCAACTTAACTATGGAGACTTAATTAGTACATTTTCAGCAAAAATTGCGAGAAGATTAATTTTCAAATGATGGATTTTGAAGTATTGTAATAGTTGCATTTTTTGGGGGGATAATTAATTATATGCTTCTATTTTGTAATGATAAATCTTTTGTAATAATTTTTTTTATGAGACTCTACGTAAACCACTTTTGTATGAAAAATATAGGGAGGTTTCATTCTAGAGGTTCGCTTCCGGCCTCCAAAACTTATGAGCCGGCCCTAGCTATAGTGTCTCTTAATTTACATGCATGGATGCTATCAGCAAGATCCTGTAGTTAGTCGGATTTGGTTATAGATAGCAAAAGAGGCATTCCCTCCTTTTTTTCATATTTTATTATGCGTTCTCTCTCAACGGTCTTAACTGCTACCTTGGCAAAAAGAATAAGGAAAGAATATTAATGGAGTAGTATAAAAGCATTATAGCCACTCTAAGACGATTGCTTTTTTAAATTTTGAAAAAATGATTTAGCTAAAATAGAAATGAGACTTCCCAAGTACTCTCTCCGTCCCAATTTGTTTGCTCATTACGGGAATTCTCTCATTTTATTGATTTAAAGTCTTCAAGTTGAAAAGTGTTTTAGATTTTCAAAAATACCCTTTTTGGTTGGTTTTGTTATAACTTGGTATTTCCTTCTACTCAAAACTAAAGGGGTGTAATTGAAATTTTGTCCTATTTGTGGTATCTAATTATAGAAAACTATACACAATTTGGGACAGATCAAAATGAAACGTAAGCAAACAAAATAGGACGGATGGAGTATAATTTAGGGATTGGGCAATCTTTTTTAGGAGTGCTTTTCAACACGTTTTTTTCATTGTTTTTTTAATTTGTATTAAATTCGGGTCAATCCAAATCTAGTAAAAATAAAGAGAAAAAAAAAAAAAAAACATGTCCAAAAGTCTGGAAAAAAATATTTTTGGCGAAGGGTAGTCCAAAAAATGTGTTGTAACGAACGCTATGAATGCAAACTAAGAACGAGAAATTGAATACTAAACAAGAAATCACAAAGACACAAGATATACGTGGTTCCCCAAGATGGGTACGTCCACGGGCGAGGAGAGAGAGGATTCACTAACTAACGTGAAGAAGAGATACAAAGAGCCGGCTGTAATCCGTAACTCTAGAAAGGCCACAATATGAGAGCCCAAAAGATACTTTAGAAGTTCCCCAAAAGCCTTATTTATAATAGGCTACAAAAACGGGAACAACATAATTAACCAATGTGGGACTAAAGAATACAAGGCATTCCCAACAATTCTCCACCTTGACTTGAATTCCACTGAACCAAATCACCAAATATAGCTCTCCCCTTCCAACCTCTCACTCGCCAAATGCCCCCGAGGGGCGATCAACTGCAAATACCAAGCAAGTCCAAGCAATGCTTAAACTTGGCAACCGGAACCGGTTTAGTCAACATATCTGCTGGGTTATCTGCCGTACCCACTTTCTTCACCTCAACTTGCTTCTGTGAGATGATATCCCGAACGAAGTGATACCTGACATCGATATGCTTGGTCCTTTCATGATACATCAGATTTTTAGTCAAATGTATAGCACTCTGTGAATCACAAAATACTGAACTCACACCCTGTGCAAGACCAAGCTCACAAAGCAAACCTCTCATCCACAATGCCTCCTTCACAGCTTCAGCAATGGCCATATACTCCGCTTCTGTTGTAGACAGCGCGACTGTAGCCTGTAAAGTAGCTTTCCAACTAATGGCACTTCCGGACAGAGTAAAGACATAACTGTCAGAGACCTCCTCTTATCGTGGTCACCGGCAAAATCCGAATCAACATAACCAACGGCATGATCACCAGAATTGGCAACCCCAAACAATAGACCAACACCTGCAGTTCCGCACAAATACCGTAGTATCCATTTCACAGCCTCCCAATGTGCCTTTTCTGGACGCCCCATATAACGACTAACGACACTAACTGCATGTGAAATATCGGGACGAGTACATACCATGGCGTACATAAGGCTCCCAAGTGCGCACGAATATGGAACCTGAGACATATACTTCTCCTCATCCTCCGATTGTGGTGACAACTCAGCTGAAAGTCGAAAGTGTGCTGCCAAAGGGGTACTGACTGGCTTCGAGTTTTGCATGGCAAAGCGCTCAAGCACTTTAAGTACATAAGACTTCTGATTCAAAAATAATTTGCCAGCTACTCGATCTCTGCAAATCTCCATACCCAAAATATGTTTTGTCGCACCCAAATCTTTCATCTCAAATTCACCACCTAACTTGTTGTTTCAACTTGTTGATTTCTGATACACTCTTGGCAGCAATAAGCATATCATCAACATACAACAGTAGATAAACAAATGAACCATCTGGAAGTTTTCGAAAAGACACACAACTGTCATACTCACTCCTAGAATATGACTGGCTTATCATAAAAGTATCAAACCGCTTATACCACTTGCCTTGGGGATTGTTTGAGGCCATACAAAGATTTACGAAGTAAACAAACGCGATCCTCCTTACCAGAAACAACAAATCCCTCGCTGACGCATATAAATCTATTCCTCAAGCTCGCCATGCAAAAACGCAGTTTTGACATCAAGTTGTTCTAACTCAAGATCATAACAGCAACAATAGCAAGTAAAGTGCGAATGGAACTATGTTTTACAACAGGTGAAAATACCTCATTGTAGTCAACACCCTCCTTCTGGCTGTATCCTTTCGCCACTAGCCGAGCTTTGAACCGAGCGTCTTCTACCCCTGGAATACTGGTTTGCGCTTGAAGACCCACTTGCACCCAACAATCCTCTTCCCTTTCAGCGGTTCTACTAACTCCCATGTCTGATTCTTCTGAAGAGACTCAATCTCCTCATTCATAGCAACAAACCACTGTGCAGACTCAGTGCTCGAAACAACTTCCGTGTGGAAGGCTCCTCATACTCAACTGTCTCAGCAACTGATAAAGCATAGGCCACCATCTCAGAATAAGCCGAATACCTTTCAGGAGGCCGAATCTTCCTCCTTGGCCTATCTTTAGCAATAGTGCGTGGTTGCTCAACTAACGCATCAACCTCTGTGTCTGAACTCTTGAACTCCTCTTCAATTGGCTTCTCAATGTGCTTCTTCCCTGAGTCGGAAGATTCACTCAAAAACTCCACCTGCTTTGGAACACTCTGTTCCTGAACTGTATCATCAACCTGCTTAGACCCCATAATCAAATAATTTTCATCAAAAGTCACATCCCTGCTAATCAAAAGCTTCGAATCATCAGAGCACCATAACCTGTACCCTTTGACACCTGCTGCATAACCCAAGAAAATACACTTCTTGGCCCGTGGCTCCAATTTACCCTCATTCACATGAGCGTAAGCTGGACACCCAAAAACACGCAACACAGAATAATCAGCTGGATGACTTGACCATACCTCAAACGGAGTCTTACACTCAATAGCAGTCGACGGAGACCTGTTCACCAAATAGCATGTCGTGGAAACGGCTTCAGCCCAAAATTCTTTGCCCAATCCGGAATTGGACAACATACAACGTGCCTTCTCCAAAAGAGTCATGTTCATTCGTTCAGCCACACCATTCTGCTGAGGGGTTTTTCTCACTGTGTGATGCCTCACAATGCCCTCATCACTGCAGAACCTATCAAACTCGCCAAGACAAAACTCCATACCATTGTCAGTTCTCAAACGTTTTATTTTCTTACCAGTCTGATTCTCAATCAAAGTTTTAAACTGTTTGAATGTATTAAAGGCGTCACTTTTATGTTTCAACATATACACCCAAACCTTACGAGAGAAATCATCGATAATACTCATAAAATAGCGAAAACCACCTTTAGAAGTTACCTCTGCGGGACCCCAAAGATCTGAGTGAAAATAATCCACTGTGCCTTTGGTGCGATGAACAGCTATATTGAATTTCACCCTGCACTGCTTGCCGTAGACACAATGCTCACAGAAATCCAGCTTCTCAGTTTTCTGGCCACATAGCAAACCCTGTTTGCTCAAAACTGTCATTCCCCTCTCGCTCATATGCCCAAGGCGCATATGCCACAAACGAGTCAAGTCTGAATCTGAAACCTTGGATGAAGCAACCTTGCTGCAACACCTAGAACTGTACTGCCCTGGAGTGTATAGAGGTTACCACGCTTCTGACCCTTCATCGGTACCAATGCACCCCTCAAGACTTTCAAAACTCCACCTTCACCGAGGAATTTGCAACCATGAGAATCAAGAGCACCCAGGGATATAAGATTTTTCTTCAAATCTGGAACATGTCGAACCTCAGATAAAGTCCTAACAATACCGTCATGCATCCTAAGTTGAATCGTTCCTGAACCAACAGTCTTACAGGCCATGTTGTTACCCATCAAAACTGTACCACCATTGACCGCCTCATAAGTAGAAAACCATTCTCTATGCGGACACATGTGGTATGAACATCCATAATCCATAATCCACTCGGTATTAGAGCGAGAATCGCCTTCTGTAACTGATAACACATTATCTGACTCATCTGAACTTTCAGCAATTCCGGCAATTACTTTACCCCCTTTCTGGGTCTTCTTTTTCTTTCTCCTTGAGTTTTAAACAGTCTTTTTTCCAGTGCCCGGATTTCTTGCAATAATTGCACTTTCCTTTCTTCTTACCTGATGATCTGGATCTTCCCCTATTACTCGACTCCTCCCTTTCTGTTGTTCTTCCCCTAACAAACAAACCCTCCGCATGTGCATCACCCTCACCTGACACTTTTTTCTTAATTCTTTCGAATAAAGGCTGGCCTTAACATCCTCCATGGATATCGTGTCTTTGCCATACAATAGGGTTGTAACAAAGTGCTCATACGAAAGTGGTAAAGAACATAGCAAAATTAGGGCTTGGTCCTCATCCTCAATTTTACTATCAATATTTTTCAGATCCATAATAATACGATTGAACTCGTCTAAATGATCCTTAACAGTATACCTTCTCGCATACGAAACGTATAAAGACGTTGTTTGAGATATAACTGTAGGGAGATATTCCCGAACAAGGCCAAACAGGGCCCGAACACGTGGTACGTGAAGTTTCTTCTTCCACCTCGCGAAGAACATCATCTGCCAGACTCAACTGAATAGAACTCAGAGCTTTGGCATCCGTATCATCCCAATCTTCCTCTTTGATTCCAGAACTAGTCTTGCCTGACAAAGCCTTGTGCAATCCTTGTTGGGTTAACAGAGCCTTCATCTTTACTCTCCAAAAACAGAAACTGCTGCTCTGCCCATCAAACTTCGCAATCTCGAATTTAGCCGCCATAGCCACAATCGGAAACGAAACCTTAGTTTTTGCAACCTAAGGCTTTGATACCAGTTTGTTGTAACGAACGCTATGAATGCAAACTAAGAACGAGAAATTGAATACTAAACAAGAAATCACAAAGACACAAGATATACGTGGTTCCCCAAGATGGGTACGTCCACGGGCGAGGAGAGAGAGGATTCACTAACCAACGTGAAGAAGAGATACAAAGAGCCGGCTGTAATCCGTAACTCTAGAAAGGCCACAATATGAGAGCCCAAAAGATACTTTAGAAGTTCCCCAAAAGCCTTATTTATAATAGGCTACAAAAACGGGAACAACATAATTAACCAATGTGGGACTAAAGAATACAAGGCATTCCCAACAAAATGAATCCTCCGAGCGTGGTCTTATTTATGGAAAGCTGAGAACCAGCAGAGATATGTTGGAAGGCCAGGGGGTATCATTGATTCTGAGCGAGCGTGTCCTCTCTATAACAAAATGGGATCCGGAGAGTGTGCTGTGCAGCCCACGCTGCACAGCAAAATGGCGTAGTTTTGCTGCTGTGCTGCTCCTAATGTTTCAGCCAACAAGGGCTCTGTTTGGTTGCCCAAATTTCTGCAATTTCCCTAACATGTCTCCCGCCAAAACCCTAACATGAGTCCCGCCAAAACCATCAACTCCTGCCCCGCCAAAACCATCGACTCCTGCCAAAAACATCAATGCAGTTGACCATATCTAATGTTGGTGTCCCCTACTCCAGCTTTGGTCTTTACGTAGCTCAGCTTTTGGTCTTTACATAGCTCAGCTTTTGTGTGTGTTTTAATGGCTCCTCCCTCCCTCTGGTGTCAGTCAGCACAGCCACTTCCGCTGCTAGTACTAGTAAATACTACTGGAGTACAAAGGGTGAACTAGTATAACATACTTTGCACCTGCACTTTATACTCCCTGTCAATTTGCACCTTTTACTTTTAATAATCTCAACGGTCCGTTTAACTCTTACACTTTCGGTTAACTTACAATGCTCCTCCTCCACCCGTTAACATGACTGTTAGCGCAAAATAGTCAGGTGAGTTACATGGGGACCTAATTTAGGGTATAATGATCTTTGCATAATTGTTTTCTCTTCATTCAATAGATATAAGGAAAAAATATTTGGACACCTTCGTAATCCCTACTCTATTCTCTTTTAAATCTATGTGGACGTATTTGATGAGAGAGCTAGGAAGAGGAGGTAGGGTATAAATTTCTTTGTGATGCAGTGACAGGGTAGTTCATGGCAGAGGTGGAAATACAAGAAAAGATGGTGGATTTTGAAATTTGTTGTTTGTAATAAAACTTAAAAAGTGAAAAGGACCTTAAGACTCTTAAATTAGGTCCAAAATGCAACACAAGTAATCTATTTCCGTCAGTCATATGGCAATGGTATTAACGGAAAAGGACCATTGTAAGTTAAACTAAAGTGCAAAGGTTGAAATGCTCAAATTGAAAGTCAAGGGTGCAAAGTGTATCTTTACCCAAGTTAAAGGGAAGGTCCATAGCAACCTAGCAAGTAGGGTGAACTTGTTTGGGCTGCCACTGTCTACTAGTGCATATGGATTAAAAGGCATTTCCAAACCTCACACCCTTGGATTCTTGAATACTTTTGTTTTTGGCACAAAATCCTGATGCTCAATTGAGTAACGAAAATTCTGTCAATGTTCACCTATCGTGCACAGATAGAAATGTGAGGCCCACTATAAGTCCCACAATAACGATCCAACTCATTCATTTAGTTTAAAATATTTTTTCGAGTGTTCTCGCCAAAAATCATCTCAATCCGATAACTTTAAGTGCTCGATCTAATTTTCTAACTTTTCCTTCAGTTTTTAGACCCCTAAAAACTGAATGAAAAGTTAGAAAGGTCTAAAAATTGAATGAAAAGTTAAAAGATTGAATCGAGCACTTACAATTATCGGATTGAGTTGATTTTTCACAAGGGCATTCGAAAAAATATTTTAAACTAAATGAACGATTCAGATTGTTTTTTTGGAACCCGTAGTAGGCCCCACATCACTATCTGTACACATTTTATCTGTGTTGGACTTGTTGAGTAAGTACTAGAAAGCCTGGATCCTCTCCTATGTAGAAACTGGTCCATTCCCCATCGCACTTTTTTGGTCCTGCTAGAACCTAGTTTCTTTTTTTTTGGGTAAAATTAGAACCTAGAACCTAGTTTCTTGCTTTGTTATTGTAGGTTTCTCCTTGCACTCGGTTTGTTCTACTTCCAATGGATTCTCCCATTTACACACACGCACAAAAAAAAAAACTCCATGGCTCAAACAGTCAAAAATAGGGTAGGCTACTGCTGAAAAAACAACTTTGATAGTAGATGCAACAAACCAAGATGCATGAGGCGCCTTATTAAAATCAAAGGTATAGCTCAAGTCACAAAAGAGATAAGCTGTAAATTTAGACATCTTGAGTTCAAAACTTGGTAACCTCTAAGTGGCAGAGAAATTTTTTGTGCATCCCCTAGTCCTGGCATTGATGACACGCCTTTGATGACCGGGGAGGGAAATAGTTAAAGTGCGCACAAACTTGACCCAGACACCCCTATTAAATTAGGGCATGGTGTTGGGTTCAGGGGCCCCGGGTTTTGTTACATCAAGTGATAATTCCATTCCAAGAAGGTTTTTGACAACTCCCCTTCTTTTTTTTTTACTTTTGATAAAGCTCTAATTATTGTTGCGAACCACTTGATTGGGTGCCTCACAAAGAAGATATCCCTTATGTATAGCGTCCCAAAGTTAACCACAGCAAAATATTCAAAGAAGCATAATAAAATTTATACAAACCCAAAATTACCCAGGTGTCAAGAATTCAGACTTCAAAAATAAACATAACAAAAATGTCAAATTTACATGAAAAAAGGGGGTTTCTGCCATCGCTCTGTTACGCTGGTCAAGGTTTCTAATCTTTCCAGTCATAATACAATCCACAGGAGGCGAGCCCTATATCACGAAAGAAAACTCCCAATTGCTAACGATCCGCAAATGACTTATCCATAATGTCACAAGCTGAATCCACGATCTGAACGCACGCGCACGCGCGCACACACACAAAAAAAGACAATCAGCAACGTTCATGAGCATGGGATGCTACGCAATAAAGGCTATATTCTGTGTTGTCACAAACTATATACCTGAAAATCATATACATGACGGGATATATTAAAAGTATAGGCATCGGAGCTCGTAAGTAGCAGAGACAACTTTAAGGAATAACTGTGCTATACAAGTCAATAGTCCAGACATAACTTGGCGTTGGTCTAAGAAGCAGACAACTTTAAGGAGGAGCTGTGTCATGTTGGACACCGACACTCCTCAAATACTTCTCATTATGTGTCAGCCACTATGAAATTAGAACACGATGTTATGTTCCATCATTATGAAACTTATGCCTTTTAACCTCCATCAGTATAATATGCATAGCTTTAATTACCTTCAGGCTTCATCTAAGTTGTTCTGTTTTCATTCACATATTAGACACAAGTAAAACCACAATTCTGGCAAAATGACGTTTTGGAATGTCCTATTCAAGCCGCGTGGATGTGTCTTGATCAATCCAACCAAGGATCTAGCTATTTGTTCCATAGAACTAACCCACAAAATTAAATTTCATTGTCTACATTTAACGTTGATTGGCATTTTTAACGGCAGAATATCAAGAAGATTCTATACCAAAGGGTGGTGGTCCAGTGGTAAGCTCAGTGGTACAGTGACTAGGAAGTCAAGGATTTGAGTCACCTGGGGAACGTTAGGGAATAATCAATATCGCCGTTAGGGAATAATCAATATCGCCGTTAGGTCTTGCCATCTTGGCCACATGCATGTACACATGCGCACACAAAAAACACACACACAACACACAGAGACATATCGATTACTATTTAAAAGGGAACACCCCTTTATGGTGTGAACATTTGTTTTAGGCTCACACTTTTTTGTTCCAAATCTATCACCGAAAATAGCATATTTACTTTTTAAAGAGCTTTAATTTTATTTAAAATGCAGGACAAAGTTGTAATTACACTCACCCACATATAACTGCCCCATTATCTACCCATTTTTAATGTCTAACAGCATCACTTTTCTGTCTTCTTTGAGATAAGGCAACTATTCTTCCATTGATTTTGATGGAGATGGAATCAGAGGAGCAAATACAGAATGGTATTTGCAAAAACCCTCTTTCTTTGGTTTTTCAATCCTCTTCAATCATTCCATGGTTAGTGGTACGTTTACTTACTCATTCTTCATTTTTCTTTTGGAACGTTTACTTACTCATTCTTCATTTTTCTTTTCTTTTTCTGTCGGTTTTCTTTCTTGGGAGAATTTTTCCCAGGTCCACTATACCACTTTCCAAACCCACTAAGTCCACTTCTAAATTCTATAACCCCCTAAGTCCACTAATCTATTAGTAAAGATATAATAACCCTGATTAGTCTAATATACCCCTGCTTCCAAAAAATCTTTTGTCCCATTTTTCCTCCATTTCCTTTTTTTCCTCCATTCAGTTCCGTTTTTTCCTCCTTCCTTTTTTTCCTCCATTCAGTTCCTCCTTCCTTTTTTTCCTCCATTCAGTTCCCCTTTTTCCTCCATTCAAACAGAACATCCCCATTATAAAACCCATCACCCCTCCCCCCCCCTTCCCCCCCTTTTTCCTCCATTCAGTTCCGTTTTTTCCTCCTTCCTTTTTTTCCTCCATTCAGTTCCTCCTTCCTTTTTTTCCTCCATTCAGTTCCCCTTTTTCCTCCATTCAAACAGAACATCCCCATTATAAAACCCATCACCCCTCCCCCCCTTCCCCCTTTTTCCAGACGAAAAAAACTCAGACAAAACACTAGATTGTCGTCGCCTTCTCCCATGTTCTCGTCGGAGATCTTCGTCGTCAGCCCTTTTTTATCGTCAGCCTTCTCCCTTCTTCGGGGTCAGCCCTTCTTCGTTGTCAATCTTCGTCCTCGTCGGGCTTCTTCGGCGTCAGCCCTTCTTCGTCGTCGGCCTTCTCCCACGTTCGTCGTCGGCCTTCTCCCACGTACGTCTCCGTTCACCCACGTTCGTCTCCGTTGCCTTTGATACGCCCTCGCTTCAGTCGGAAGCCGTCGACGTTCTTCGCCTTCGTTTCTCCATCGCCTTCGTCAGATCCTACATCGCAATCGAAACACTAGGTATGTTTCTCTTCATATATATAGTTATATGAATGGTTTGGCTAAGTTAATTTAGGGTTTTGATTGCGAGTAGATATGGTTATATCAAACTCTGAGACCCTGCTCTGAGCAGTTTATGTTTCTCATCGTATATGACTTGTTATTATTTGTGCAGTTGTTCAAGGGGTCAAGAGTATTAAGTTACTTGTGAAGAAGGCGACGGCGACGAAGGGAAAGAAGTTACGAGATCTTCTCTTTTTTTTTTTTTTTGAGTTAGAAAGGACAGAATCTCATGTATAACTTTATAAGGTTATATGTTTATTTTTTGTCACACGTATTTCGTTTTTTTGTTTGTATTTATTTATGTGGCAAAGTAATCGAAACACATATAAGGTTCTTTGTTTGTTTTAGCATTGTAAACATATATAAGATTATTTATATGTTCTTGCATTGTAATAAAAAAGATTTCAGAAGCTCATACATATACGGTTATCAGAAGCGAGTCAATGAGGCCGCTGCGCGGACCAATTCAATAAAGTATATAACGTTATATATGTACAAGACGTTATATTGACGTTATATAAGGTTAAACCTAAACAACCAAAATCATTTTAGGTTTGCATCCTTAATATCGTTATATGTGGTCTTCTGTCATGAGTGAATGAGTATATAACCTTAAATGCGAGCTGATGAATGAGTATATAACGTAAAATGTAAGTATTTCACGTTAAATGTGAACTGATGAACGAGTATATAACGTTATATACAGTGTATCAGAAAAGGAGAATCTTCATGTAAGTATTTCACGTTAAATGTGAACTGATGAACGAGTATATAACGTTATATACAGTGTATCAGAAAAAGATAATCTTCATGTAAATATTTCACGTTAAATGTGAACTGATGAACGAGTATATAACGTTATATACAGTGTATCAGAAAAGGAGAATCTTCTGTCACTCTATTCCAACGTAACTGCTCAGATTTGAAACGTAGAACGGATAATGGGGGATAATGGGCTAAACTTATGGGATTTGAATGGAAAGGGTAATTTTGTCAGGCACTATTTTCCTTTTTAAATGTAGTGGACTTTATGCCTTATCAAATACTCCCTCCGTCCCATAATATTTGTCCGGTCCGCTAAACGAGGACTAAAAAATAATGCATTTCTTTCAATAAAAAATTCAAACTTTTTTCATAAATTACAAGAACTCATCGATATCTAATGAATTGTTGAAAAAAATTTGAATTTTTCTTGCAAAAAACATATTATTTTTACGTCCTTGTTTTGCGGACCGGACAAATATTATGGGACGGAGGGAGTACATATTAGTGGACCTAGTGGGTTAGAAACTTGATCAGTGGACCTAGTAGGTTAGAAACATGCTATAGTGGACCTTAGGCCAATTTTTTATTCTTTCTTCCTACTTCTTTAATTCACTAACTGTGTCACAATCTCTTCAAATTTTTTGCCAATCAAATTTCTTCTCTCCTCTTTTCTACTTTCACATCCCAGATTTCATTAGTCTCTGTTTACACCCTATTTTGCCAAAATTCTTAACTAACGATAGAAGTTGAGAAGGTTGTGTTGAGTGAAGGACATTTGGCAACTTCTTTAGCCTGTTGAGAACGTGGTGATCGATAAAGGACACATGGCAAAGGTTGAAGAAAGGACAGAGATGGTCTGGATTAAGACAAAGGCAGTTGAATCGAGGATGTTGGAGAGGAAGACACCTGGATAAGTAACTACCTAATCTGGACACGCAATTACAAGTCAAGTAACTGCCCAGTTCAAATCGAAGAGGGAAATCATCCAAGTTTGAATTCAAAGGGCAAAGGGGCAAGCCTATAAATACTAGATTTATACGTCAAAGCAAAGCCCCCATCAATCGCCCAAAGGCTTCTACTTTTTACTTGTCTATTCCTTTTAGTTGTACCCTTTAAATTTCTGTCTTTTCATTACAAGTTTTAGGAGTAGAAGTAACTTAGTTTCTGTCAATTGTAACCCTTGGAGAGTAATAAAAGTCCTTTTATTATTCTTCACTTGTTATTCTTTGATTCTCTCTCTTGGTTTGTTTCGTCCAAAGAAGTCCTGAAAATGGCAAGGAACCAAACTCTACCTTTCCACACCCACATTCCAGCATATCGAAAAGAAACTGTCAATTCTCGATTGAATGAACTTTTTAGTAAACAGTCTGAAATCAAGATTTTTCGTTCTCCATCTTTTGCATAACACAATTTGCACAGGCATTGGGTGTGCCCAGGAGTCTAGTGTATGCATATGTAGACACAAACGCTCATATACATCTATACATATACAAATACATATACACATATACATATATATGCCTACACACACACACACACACACAGAGGGGGAGAGAGAGAGAGATGCATGTATGAGTATCTTAACTTTAAGCTATGATTATTTCTGGAGAGCTCCTAACCCCAATGAACTTAAACAAGGACAGCGAGAAAATGTACCAAAACGAAGAATTTTACCTTGCCAATGGTCTTAAGCTGTCGTCCAACAGGTTCCAAAAATGTTAAGTCGACATAAATGGGCCATACCTGCACCGGAGGAATGAAATGATAATGATCACAAAACAAAATATTCAAAAGAACAGTGCAGAATCTGCAGCAAATATATTGGAAAATAGAATGTATGGTGCCAGAAATGTGTATAAGAATGAAAAACAGGAATGGATAAAACAGCAGATGATACGAGATTTATGAAGCTCTAGATTCAACATGGCATTGAAAAAATACAAGCCTCGTCAATGTATTCATCTCTTTCATTCTTCAAGACCCAATAGTGGATCTAACACCAAGCTTTCAGATAAATCTCAACTCTACGGCTAACCCCCAGAGTGCATAGATGGCGGGTATAGATGTTCTTTTAGTGTTAAAACATCAGGCTTCTTTGTCTGCCCCAAACAGAACCCTTTTAGTTTCACTATGGACACACAGCTTCATCATTCATGGCCCTCAGCAATGTTACATGGACCAGGGTATGAATTTCGGGTACAGTTATGTGTGTGTGTTGGATTCATCTAATTTCCATTTTAAGGTCATGGGGACATTCTGTTCATCTATCTCAGTACAATTCTTTTATTGTAAGGATAAATGGCGTTTACAAGGTGCCTTAGGGTATCTCATCCCTAAGTTCTATGCATAGTTAATGGTAAATTTAGATTAGCAAATATGCATGATAAGTAATGGCCAATTAAACATATCTGACATGGACCCCATGCCCTTATCCAAGTGTCGGAAGAATCAATTTAACATAGCCTCAGAGCAGACGACAAACGCACACTTTCGTGGACAATGAATATAAAAGATGCCACCACATCGGACTAAGTTATATCGAAAGCCTTTTCCCTCACTTACTACTATTCTAGAAGAACACCACATGTTAGCCAACAGAAACAGTGGAGTGGACACCCTAGATGAACTGCCCTTTTGCATTCCCTCTCATGCCAAACCACTATAAGGGAAAAGCGAAGATCTAATTCATCCACAGTTACGAACAATCACGTGAAAAATAATTAGCACTTCTGCAGCATAGACACCGATACAACACAAACGCATTAACAAATAGGACACACAATCACGTGAAAAATAATTAGCGATTCTGCAGCATAGACATCAATACAACACAGACGCATTGGATAACAAATAGGACTTGGGCACGTAGGGATGCGTTAAAATAGAACATATAAAATGCATCTGTGGACACTGTATACATTCAATCCGCATAAAACATACCAATATATTTCAATCAAAAAGGAACAAATAAACAACAAATAACTTATCCATTATAGACAATATTAAAACACCAAAGCAACCATACAAACCAAAATATTACAATCGCATAGGGATAAATAAACAAGTAATAGCAATTCTATTATAAACACAACAAAGCAACCATATGGCCAATGTTCTAAAATCGCTAGATGCTAGTCGGGCGGCCGGGCACCGCCTAGGATTAGTCGGTTTTTCTTTTTTTTTAATCTTTTTAGAATATTCTCCTTCCCCATTCCCAAGTTTTGAGCAAGTAGAACAACAAAAGTAGAACAAAATATTAAATAACATCCAAAATGAAAACATCAGACATTCATCCATCAATCCATCCCTCAAAATCAAGCTCTTTAATGTATAGAGACATGCAAACTAAGTACTTATCAAATAACTAGTCAATCACTATTGCAAAGTTCAATGTCCATAGTTCAAAACCAAATGAAACCAAGTAGTACCAAAGAGGCATTATTAGAGTGAGACATTGACACGAGGAGATCTATTTGGGTTTAGATTAATGGAGTATCATCTATAATGTATAGCGTAGATGTATATATGTACAAAAACCCTTATAGTATGTTACCACTAATAGTTAACCCCCTTAATTTTGCAAAATTATGCATTTAGAGCATCTGCAATGGTGTGTTATATTTGTGTGTCAAAATGTTTGTTAAGGTATGTGTTAGGATAAAAAATGGGTCCCACAAGTGTGTGTTAGACATTGCTAACTTAGGAGTGTGTGTATATATATGAGTACCTCAATGGGTTAGTTAGGAGTGTGTTATTTTTTGATATTAACTCTTTATAATAATGTCAAAAGCAACGGCTATAAAAACTTACAACGGCATTTCTATTTGACATTCAAGCTATTTAAAATGTTACTGCATTTCTATTTGACATTCAAGCTTAGCGAAATGTTATTCAAATTTTGGTGATCATGCAATTTAAAATGTTAGTCCATTTCAATATGTTTAGTCAACACTGTGTTTAGCTGTGATAGAATGCTGAAGACTTTGATTAATAGCCAAAATATAGAGAAAATGCATATATAGAAAAACAGAGAAAAAAAACAACGGTAAATTTTCAAAAAAAGAGTAGTGGGCATTTATGTTTTGTGGTTAGAGTTTGAATTTATAGAGATGGGACTCACTTATTGTTTGTTAGCTTGTTTGCCAAATTTGACACACATGCTAGCATACTACTAGATTTAGCACACTCTATCACACAAGCATTGTGGCACAAAAAATGCATTTTTGTTTGTTAAGTCTTAACACACAATTAACACACTAGTTACCAAACCCATTACGGATGCTCTTAACCCCTGATTAATCCCACATAGTCGCCTAATTTTCCGGTTAATCCGGCTTAGCCACCTCATCCCACCTAGCCAATTCGTCGGCGACTAATCGTCTGGCTACAGCTTATCTCCAATTGGTGCTACCCTTAGTCCCTTACAACTACAAGTGTAGAAAGCTGTCATTTCAATTCTCTCTTATTGTCATACCACACATACGCTTAATATCATCGTTTCATCTACACCCACTCTTATTTTATTGTTGTGTTGTCTCACAGATGTTAAACACCAAGTCCATGTACTTTCTACTCAATTCAATTCATTCTCAAAGCCACGCATATACCATTTGTTTGACAATTTGACTTAGAATCTCATGAACATAACCAATCGTATACTCTACATTCACTTTGAATTGAACTATTCAAATATTTGTAAATTATTTAGTCGATCTCTTAGAAAGTATACATTGAAAGACCAATTACCTGGCCAATCATATTCTTATACAAAACCCTTTATCAAGAGTCTTAGATGGTCAAGCGAATACCAATGGTTAAGTACAAGTTTTCCATACTTCCGCACAGCCTTAGAATAATGGAATAGTAGACGTATATGCTATGCTTGAACCCTATGAAGCACCGACACACAAGAGTCTCAAGTGACACGCATACGAGGGGACACGGCTTGGTGTCACTTCCTACTGTGAAAACTTATTTCATTGGTTAAACTCTATAACAAACACTTCACCTGTGCCACATGTCTTTTCGAAAGATATCTCTTAACTATAACAAACAGTGTTAGCTTTTATTTTGTGCTAAGAAGTTAGCGTTGGGTTCAATAACTTGGGTGTTTTTTTTTTTTTTGGTCAAGCCAATATACATTAGCGGGGTGTTAGTATATTAGTCAGCGGGGGTTCAGAGGCTGTCCGTAGCTGTGACCCTAAACCCACCCCTCATGGAGCTCAAACAACGGCCTCCACTGGGGGGAGATGAGACAAACCAACTGAGCTAGCTTGGTTTTCTCCAATAATTTGGGTGTTCGAGGATACAATATTCGTACTAACCAAAATTAAAAAAAATAAGAAAATGTTTGTTTATTTTTTCCGTGTTCGCACCTCGTCTGTGTCCCCATTGATTTAGAATTCCCATGTCACGTGCCCATATCTGTTGTTTCTTAGCTTGAATCCTTTTTTTTTTTAAAGTAATTTATTAACAAAAAGGCATAAAGGGAATGCCGCCTAGATACAAGGAAGGCCACGAAGCAAAAAGGCCCTATACACTCTCCTATAGTAGGAAAAGTTCAAACCATTTTGTGTTTTTTTTGTGCTTTGAGGTTGTGTCAAGCCTAAAGGTGAACTTGGGAAAGTCAGAAATGATTCTGATTGGGGCGTGGATGATATTGGTGCTTTGGCTTAGATTCTGGGTTGTAGGGTGGCGTCCATGCCAACGGTGTATTTGGGGTTGCCGATGGGTTCATCTTTCATATCAAAGTCAGCTTGGGACTCGGTGGTGGAAAGATTTCAAAAGAGATTGGCGGGTTGGAAACGCCAATTTATCCCAATAGGAGGTAGACTTACTTTAATGAAGAGCACGCCTACTTACTTTATGTCTTTGTTATTCCAATGTTGGTTGCAAAGAGGTTAGAAAAGATTCAAAGAGATTTTCTTTGGGAGGGGTGGGGAGAAATCAAATAACATCTCGACACGGTATGTGCGCCCCTTGGAGAGGGAGGTTTAGGAGTGAGGCGGTTAAAGTTGTTCAATCAAGCTTTGTTGGGCAAATGGCTTTGGAGATTTGCGTGTGAAAGAGATTGATGGTGGAGGAAGGTAGTTGCTGCGAAGTATGGTTGCGGATGGGGAGATTGGTCATCTTTACAGGTGAGAAGCCTTATGGGGTGGCGCTTTGGAGGGGAATTATGAATGGGTGCGATGTTTTTCAAAAGAATACATACTTGGCAGTAGGTGATGGGAAAAGGGTTAAGTTTTGGGAGTATGTGTGGTGTGGGGAAGTGAGTTTGCGAGAAGCGTTCCCGAGTATTTATATTTTGGCTTGCAACAAGGAAGCTAGTGTTTTTTATTATCTCCATTTTCATGAAGGAGTTGTAGTATGGGACATCCATTTGCGTAGGAAAGTGAATGAGTGGGAGGAAGAGGCTTTGATGGCTTTGCTTTCAGGGGTGTATGATATTCGAAGGATAGGAGAAGGGGAGGATGAGATTCGGTGGAATTTATCAAAAGATGGTTCTTTTCATGTGAAATCCTACTATCAATCTCTTTGTGGAAGGGGTAATTCTTCCTTTCCTTGGCAAGCAATTTGGAAGACATTGGCGCCGTTAAAGGTAAGCTTTTTTATTTGGTGTGCGGCTCAAGGAAAAATTCTCACGATTGATAATTTGATCCGAAGGCGGATAATCATTGTCAATTGGTGTTGTATGTGTAAAAGGGATGCGGGTCAGTTGATCATCTCCTTATTCAATGCCCAGTGGCATGGGAGCTTTGGACCATGGTAATTTCTTGGTTTGGTATTCGGTGGGCTTTGTTGAGAAATGTGATGGAACTCCTAAATTGCTTGGAAAGGAGCTAAAGTGGGAAAGAAGCGGAAGCGGATTTGGACTTTGATCCCTCTTTGTTTGATGTGGATCATATGGCGGGAAAAAAATTCTAGATGCTTTGAAGTTTGAAGGGGTCAAAAAATCGTTGGTCAGTATCAAAAGTTTTTTGGTGAATAGCTTGTATAGGTTTTTTTTTTTTTTTGGGGGTAACTTAGCTTGAAATAGAAAAAAGGTTAACCGAATATACAGCCTACAAGGGGCATACCCCAAGAGGAAAAGAAAGTAACAAAAATCTAAAACCTAAATAAACTGTAGCAGATATTCAATAACGCTCAAAGCACCCTTTAAGAAGGCAACACAAAGGACATGCAGTCCTTAACAATCATCTCTCACACAAGAAACTAGATCATTTTGTCTCTTGAAGCCTTCAACATCTTTATTTTCTCTTGAAGCTTCTTTCTAGTTTCACCTCTAGCGGGCGTAGGTGATGTGGAATCACTCACCACCTGGTTCAAGCTCTGATGAGGTCCAATGAAATCGCCTTCTAAAGGGATCCTTGGAGGCTCTCGAAAACGTGTTGATCGACGGAGAGCCACGGGAGGAAGCTCTTGTTGATTGTTACCCCGAGCTTGGACAACCGGAGTAGAGACACACAAGATACAGAATAACGCCCAACCGGAGTAGAGATACAAGATACAGAATAACGCCCAACTGGAGTAGGCACAGTCCCTGCATCTTTGTTTGTTACTTTCACCACCCGAATCCTCACTCTCAAGAACGCCAACCTCGTTTGCTGTAGATGAAGCACATAGAGAAGAAGAGATGGCCAAAGGAGTTCTTTGGGCTTTCTTCCTCTTCACCTCGACCCGTTCACCTTTATCTCCATCTACTCTCTTTAGCAGCTCGCTTTTGAATAACCGGGACTACTTGTCCTACTCTCTCCTTGGCAACGCACTCTTGAACAATCGGGACCTCTTGTCTTACTGTCTCTTTGGCTTGCCACACTTGAGAAGGAGGAGCCTGGGGCTTGACTACGCAAGCATTAGTAGAATGGCCAAAAATTTTGCAAATGTGGCAAGCTTGTATAGTTGGGACAAGAGGGATTGTAATCCTTCTCTTGACCAATTCTTAGATTGGTTTGAGCTTTTCCTTTCGCATGGAAGTGTAAAGGGCCTTTTTGTCTTGTGGCCTCTTTTTGTATACGGGCGGCATTCCCTTAATGCCTTCTTTCTAATATAATTATTTTCTTATCACAAAAAAAAATGAACTTTAGTTTATTCTAGCAAAAGACAAATGAACTACAGTTCCACAACACGATAGAAGCGAAGACAATTAAATAACCCAACACTTGGTCTTCAGGAACCCAATATCGAACAACAACAAACGAACAAACTCAAAATTGAATCATTCTCCAGATGTTGGAAATAGAAACGTACCTTGAGACCTAGTAACCTTATGGGAGTGATTTGGCCGGGTATAATGCAATCCGGCCCTGCTGATTCCACCATAGCTTCGTTCCCCAGCCCACTTCGAACCGGATTTGGATGCTGCAAATTTTCAATCCAAACCCCATAGTATTAGAATGATCAGAACCTTATAAAATGTATGTCCATAAGAAAACATGTACACAAAAACTAACATATAGTCAATAGGATACAATCATACAAAGAGAGAAATCTTACAACAACTATCCATAAACACACATACTGCAGGGATCAGAATACATGACCCCAAAAGATTGGACCATGGATAGCCCGTCGAGGGGGCAAGCCCATGTAAAGGATTTGGCCCAAAGCACGGCCCAAGACCGTGCTATCTTGAAGTTAAACCAAACAGAGATAAATCAACCAAGCTAGGTTCAGCACGCTATGACGAACGGTAAGACTGTTGTAGAGGGACACTTGACTTCGCTGCATGGACATATGTTCACGTATCCCAGATCGGAATCATTGCAGAAGGGAGGGAAGATCTCACATAACCAAAAGGATCTCCTAGAACAACAAAACTCTAACAGACTTGTGGTCCCCAGTAAGGTAATGTCACCTCAGCATGTACCAGGTGGTTCCCTCTCACGTGTACTTGGTGCTTCGTGTAATTCCTCTGTAATTTGCTTTGTTGGTCTTTATGGCTTTTTAACATGGTACATGCTGAGGGGACATTACCGAGGTGTTTTCACCCTTCACCTGGGCTTGCCATGGCTCCATCTCACCACATAAGCTCATCCTAAGAGATCCGCACCTACTCCTTGAGATGTCCACACCACCACAAACCAAAACAACATAGAAAGAGACCTGCCACCTTTTGGCGCACCTTTTCCATTCTGTCTCGATTTCCATGCCTGGAGCTTCCTATTGTGATCATCAGCAACACATTACCATCCTTTCCAACCACAAATCAAGCACACCACATCTCACACTACTCATGCGCCACGTGTGTATTCTGCAACTGTTGCTCGTACTTTTCAGTTTTCACCCATGACTTGTACTACTCTCCTCATGACTGAAACAGATTTATCCCGGATCACCTTGAGCATGTGCCATCACAATTCACACATCACCGCTGAATCTGCCCAACCCCTCTATACCGACCACAATTCAACAATTATGATCCCACAAGTGAATTAGCCCTGATAACCTCTGAAAATACTCCTTCCTTAGAATTTTCTGCTATAACGCTGATATAGCAAAATAAATTCCAAGACATCCATTGCTAGGCTTGCCATATTGGATGCCCTTTGGTAATCCAAAGCCACCAACAGTATTCGTCACTATCCGTGCTTGTCTTCGCATGGAGCCATACGCCATTGCTTTGTCTCCTAGTAGAGAAAAATAAACTTCCTCATCTATTGCCTTGCAACACCCAGACTCCATATCAAACAAATTGGTCATCCTTTCATCATAATTTCCCTTTTTCTCCACCTCTTCCCACAACACAAAGCTGCACGCAAATAACCTTCTCTCTTTCTGTGCCAAATAACTTTCTAAACTATACAAATGACACCACAAAACTCTCCTTGTGCTCCGATACCACTTGTTTGAAAGTTAGGGACCCCACCGCACACAAAACAAACAGCAATAAAATTTGACACTGAGAATTTACTTGATTCGGCCTCACATTGCATACATTCACAGACCAATGAGAGTTCCACTATGTTGACAGTGTTTATAATAAGGGGGTAAAATACCTAACCACGAGCCCTTGCTAAAGTGTATTTCCTCTCAAATTCTCTCTGAGAACTTCCTCCACTCTTCCTTAACCAATAGCCCCTGGTATATCTATACCGGAGTCTTCATACTACTAGTATGACAATCTTGCACTCATCAATATTGGCAGGCCAACTTATCGCTTTGATTGCAATGGCTCACACTAATTATGGAATTGATGGCTTGCACTAAAAAAAACCTCGCTATTCAGACAACCACCAATTTGTCCCACATAGGATGATTACTCCCTACATGCATGCATAGGGAGAGAGAGCCTTCATGACATAGCGGTTATTGCAAAAAGGGATTTAGGGGAGACCAAGAACTCACCTATTGAAATTTGAGCTATTCAATTGAAGATTTACATTCAAACTATGAAGCACAGATACTCCGAAACTACTCGTGTATGGGCATCGGATACTGATGCGATCCGATTCGCCCCGAAACACACCGTAAACAGCAAACAATTATCATGTACCTAAATTGAATGTTTAAATTTCAGATGCGAGAGGGTTTCTTACGTGATGTGTTGGATACTTTTGGGATATGGAGGGCGCTAAAATGATTTTTCTTTATTGCATCAGTAGAAATTTAAAGGGAGAAATTGTAAAATAGTATATACACGACAGAACTCTATAGATACACAGATTGAGACGTAACCTTAGAACCAGACGACCATATAGTCAAATAGTCAATTAATTCCTCTCTCTCTCTCTCTCTCTCTCTCTCTCTCACACACACACACACACACACACAACATACGATTGGTGGAGATGCATTTGATTAACTGGATGTGACAGTGGTATAAATTAAATTGCAAGTTATTCCCTCGATGAGCCAGATATGTAAGCTGTGCTATTTCACAGGAATCACAGCAAGGCAAAGGAGATGCAATTGAACTTCCTAATTGAAGATTGAAGTTCATATGAGCAGAAATTAATAAGAGTTTTCACTTCTTTTTTTGGACTTTGGGAATGTATTGAACGCTTCATATTAGTTTTGTAGGCTTTCTTTTTGTTTGGAATGACTTTGGCAATTGATATGAGCTAAATGCTTGGTATTAGAAATTCAACTAGTCTTTTTATTTCTTTTAGCCGTATTTTTATGCCTAATAGAAGACTAATAAGTATGAAAACTCTTTACTTTGTACAGATATATATCCTGACGTATCCGTATTCTACTTTTGGGGGGGCTTTTCGTACTACTGTATCCGTATCATCCCCAGCCCATATCCTGGAATCCTACCTACGCTTCATAGCATTCAAATTATTTCATCTCAAGTCAACATCTACCCAAACGGAGTCCATATAATAAGTCATGCAAATAGCAGGAGAGAAAAGTTTAGCAAATATTATCCGATACCCAGAAAACAAAGCCGTAGCTTACTGGGTATTTTCTCACACTGTGCCCGGTATTAAATCCACATCTGTGTGTAGATATATATATATAGAGAGAGACAGAGAGAGAGAGGGAGAGAACCTTCATGACAGAGAGGGCGTAATTGGAGTAAGGGGTTTGGGGGAGACGAAGAACGGGAGAGTGATGGATTTTAGGGACAGGTTTAACGGAGGGGGAGGCCCTCCACGGCACATCCTCCTGCAGGACAGCTCCTCCTCTCTTGGACATTCGCGACCACTCTTAGGGTTTTATCCAACTGGTTTATGTACAAGTATCTGATACACAGAGATATATATAGATACAGAGGAGTGATGATATTGGGTAATATATGTACCGGCCCCTTTAGCACCATCCCCCAATTCCTTTTGGGAGAATTGCATATCAGTGGGAAGAGGGGCAAAAAATATCTAAGTCATGGACCAGTTTTTTCATAATTCATCTAAACATGACAAGGAAAAAATTAATTCCCAATACATGGAGAGGGCACCTGAAATTACTATTACACCCCTAATGAAATAAACCCTAAATCTTAACCCAGCCACCGTTCCTTTCTCCTTCCTTCGTACGCTGCTGCTGAAGAGGAATAGAACAGCAGGGGAGGGTTCTTCTTCTGCTTCCCCTTGGAGCTTTCTCCCTCACCCCTTCTTCCTTTCTCACTTCATCTCTCTGTAGCAACAGTACTCTCCCCATTCCACCGAAGAAGAAGCAGTCTCTTCTCCTTGACCAAGGGACATCGTATGCATCTGGTACGTATATGTTTTGGGTGTTTCAATTTTTTTTGCAGTTTTCTCTCTTCTCTCATTTCGTCCATGTGTCTGCGTTTGTAAGAAATTTGGTTTTTTTCATTGTATGAGTGAGGATAGCATTGTATGAGGGAACCCTCAACCAACAGAACAGCAACCCATCCTACAATGGTTAAACCCAACATTAAAATTGTGATAATAATAACCATAATTCAGCAATACAACTTTGTAGGGAGGCGATTTCGAAGGATCAGAAATTTAGGCAAGGGTTCAAATTAATTTTCGAACTTGGGGTATAGGTACAGGGGGAAATGGTTTTGAATGATTAGTGTATGAAAAAGGGTAGGGGAAATTAGAGGAATTGGAAATATGGTGAGGGAGAAGATAAATTTTCGAATTTCCTTGTGGTTTGGGGATCGAGGTCTCAAAATTTGCAAAGCCCTGGGTGGAACTCGAAATTCCTCTATTGTGGAGAATGAGGAATACAAGGGGCAATATTGAGACTTTTCCATTAGTTCCCCTAGGAGAAGAAGGTACTCTGTTAATACTAACATGTGATCCACCATTGTGAACCCTTATTGCAATGGAAGTTTGTTTTTCCTGAAAATAAAATAGTTGCTCTTTAAGTTACCTAATGTTACTCCTTGTATGAACTTTTATTGCTCTCTATGTAAGAAAATATACCCTAAACTGTTAAGGGCAGTCACATATGTTTTAACTCACTGAATGACTGTCCCTTACCCTTGTGTGTTGGTCTATATAAAATGAGGTTCTTCTTCAAGTTATGTAACATATTTTTTTCCTGATTATTCTGAGAAAGATGAAAGATGAAACCAATACAAAATACACTTCATGTTCTTTCTAATACTTGATTAGACACTAGAAAAACTTGATGTAACATGGGAACCTATATCTTACCCATGGCTTATGCCAGACCATGCAACAATTGCTAATTGCATACACAATTTAAACCGAAGCATGATATGCAACACCTTGAGCATGCACATGTCCTTTATCAGTGCAAGGTTATTTACTGTTACCTCTGAAAACAGTTCCTTCAATCTACATGTCTTGCCTTTCCAAAGATGAAAATCCTATGCATCCTTACAAGTGAATTAATAAGATGGAGTGAGCTATTCTCCATGTTAGACGGAGGAATAGTGAGGTGGAGTGGCCTATTTTTCCATTTTAGCAGGAAGTCGTTTGGTATCTTTTCATCTGCTATTTACCACTTGTGGATGGTGAGAAATGCTAGACTATTCAACCATTAGTATATAAACTCTACTAGTAGCTTGTTCAGGAGCATTGCAGCTGATATTAGGGACATGATTTGATCTTTTAAAATGGTGGTCAACACCCAAGAAAACTACTTGTTAATCTAGCTTGGAGTATATCCACCAAGATTCTGAACATAAATAGACCCAAGAAAGCTTGACTGTAGTTTTGCAGCTTCTATTTCTGGTTTCTTGTTGCGATATTCTCTAACCCTAATGATGTAACTCGACAAGGAGGGGGTACAAGATTTGTTAATCAAGCGCTTACCATCTCACCAAAATACGTGGGTATTAGTGAAGGCGCAACTTTATTTCCTTACTCAGCTAAGTGCTAATAGCTCAATTGAGAGTTGACCCACCAGAGGTAGTGAAGATGAGGAATACAAAAACTATATATGAGACTTTCCCATTAGTTCCCCTAGGAGAAGAAGGTACTCTGTTCATACCAACATCTGATCCACCATTGTGAACCCTCATTGCAATGGAAGTTTGTTTTTCCTGAAAGTAAAATAGTTGCTCTTTAAGTTACCTAATGTTACTCCTTGTATGAACTTTTGTTGCCCTCTATGTAAGAAAGTATGCCCTATATAAAAGTTGCTCTGTAAGTCACCTAATGTTACTCCTTGTATAAACTTTTGTTGCTCTCTATGTAAGAAAGTATGCCCTACACTGTTAAGGGTTGTTTTTTTCTGAAATTATAAAAGTTGCTCTTTCAGTCACCTAAAGTTACTCCTTTTATAAATTTTTGTTGCTCTCTATGTAAGAAAGTATGCCCTACACTGTTAAGGGCACTCACCCATGTTTTCACTCACTCAATGTTTGTCCCTTTACCCTTGTGTGTTGCTCTGTATAAAATGTGGTTCTCCTTCAAGTCATGTAACTTCTTTTTTTCTGAAAATATAAAAGTTGTTCTGTAAGTCACCTAATGTTACTCCTTGTATGAACTTCTGTTGCTCTCTATGTAAGAAAATATGCCCTACACTGTTCAGGGTTGTTTTTTCAAGAAAATATAAAAGTTGCTCTTTAATTCACCTAATGTTACTTCTTGTATGAACTTTTGTTACTCTCTATATAAGAAAGTATGCCCTACACTATTAAACGGCAATTACCCATGTTTTAACTCATTCAATGGCTGTCCCCTTAACCTTTGTGTTGCTCTGTATTAAATGTGGTTGTCCTTTTAGTCATGTAACTTCTTTTTTTCTGAAAATATAAAAGTTGCTATGTAAGTCACTTAAAGTTACTCCTTGTATGAACTTTTGTTACTTCCTATGTGAAAAAGTATGCCCTAGACTGTTAAGGGTTATTTTTTTTCTGAAAACATAGAAGTTGCTCTTTAAGTCACCTAATGTTACTCCTTGCATGAACTTTTGTTGCTCCCTATGTGAAAAAGTATGTCCTAGATTGTTAAGGGTTGTTTTTTTCTGAAAACATGAAAGTTGCCCTTTAAGTCACCTAATGTTACTCCTTGTATAAACTTTTGTTGCTCCCTATGTGAAAAAAGTATGCCATAGACTGTTAAGGGTTGTCTTTTTTTCTTAAAACATAAAAATTGCTCTTTAAGTCACCTAACATTACTCCTTGTATGAACTTTTGTTGTCCTCTATGTAAGAAAGTATGCCATACACTGTAAAGGGTTGTTTTTTTTTCTGAAAATATAAAAGTTGCTCTGTAAGTCACCTAATGTTACTCCTTGTATGAACTTTTGTTGCTCCCTATGTGAAAAAGCATGCCCTAGACTGTTAAGGGTTGTTTTTTTCTGAAAATATAAAAGTTGCTCTTTAAGTCACCTAATGTTACTCCTTGTATGAACTTTTGTTGCTCCCTATGTGAAAAAGCATGCCCTAGACTGTTAAGGATTGTTTTTTTCTGAAAATCATGAAAGTTGCCCCTTACGTCACCTAATGCGTTTGTGGTGTGTGAGAGTTCTTTCTATTTGTAGACAAACCCTTATTTTTAATGAAAGTTGTAGAAGTACTTAATTCTTTCTTTAAGCACAACAGTCAACACTAATGATTAAGCACTTATACGTAAAACCACCGTTACAGAAAACAACGTGGCTGCCTTAGTCATCTTCTAGGCAGCCATCATCATTGCCCTGGACTCCCTTAGAACCGCTACAAGGGCCTAATTATTACATGATAACTTGACAGGAGCATTACGTAATAAAGCCATAAAGAATACATAACAAAGCTGAACAGATATTGGGCAACATATCCTATAGGAACACTATGAATTGTGAAACACAGAAGGAAGACACGACCCCCATAATTAAGCTCCCCAGCAGAAGAAACGATGCTCACCTGAATCGGAATAGTCGAAGACATCATCGTCAGAAGCAAATTCTGAATCCTCCTTAATATAGCTTTGATTGCCTCTCTTGCATTCAAGCCATTCCTTTCGACATCCCTAACAACTCGAATGCATCTTCCACCGAGGGAGATGGCGCCGTTGAAATCTCTGGAGCGCGAGTATCCCATAGTCAGACTCCAATTTCCAGCAGTTCTGCGCTTCTCATAGCATTTTCTCAGTTGAAGATTCTCTCATTCAAGACCTGTATGTATTAGCTGCTTTGGCAGAGTAACATTCTACTTCAGAGAGAAAAAAGGAGGGTATTACCGAGGTCCTCTCTATCATAGATTGTCAGCATCAACCATGGTTGAATGGTTTGGAGCTGTTGGAAGATGCTTAACAGAATAAACACATTCTATCTAGCGGATGCGGAAGGATCGATATGCTGCTTCAAGGAGGATTCCGTCAGGGCCATCTAACCAACTGATAGTATATCCTTGCATCTGAGTGAATCTTGCTTTTAGGTTTCTAATTATGTGTTCTATTCTCTTAAGTTGTAGAATATAAATGCCGAAGTAGAAACTATATGGTGAATTCTCTAGACAATAAAAAATTGTTACTGAAATGTCCTAAAACTATGACTTTCGATAGCATTTTCTGGCTTTGCTTTTTTATATGCTTGATTAAGATGATTACACATGTTATGCTTGGGGCCTGGTACATAGTCAATCCTCGAAAGCCTATTTTTTTAATATGGTTTTTAACATGGTTTTACTAAATCTTTAGCAAGCAGATCCATAAGACGATGTTGATATGCCTCTTGCTTGAGACATTGAGTTGACTATTGATATACATAACAAAATAACCCCTAACAATTTAACATGAAATAAACTGGATGATTATTATTTAAACCCAAGTTTCTGGTTCCAAGTGTGCCGGCTTGACCGATCGGGTGTAATAAAATAAAGACGCATCCCAAGCGTAGGACTCTCGACCAGTGTAGCACAATATCCGGAAGTACCGGAGTCGAACCACAGAAACGGACAGACGGTGCTGACTCAAAAGTGTTGAATTCTAGTTTAATCTGGCTCTTAGGTAGCCACCCCTTGTTCAATGAGTTTGATTAACTAACTAAATTACCCAATTGAATTAATGAAATAAGAATTTAAAAAGGAGAGTACAGCCGTGGGAACTCAGCGTCCGTAACTAGCCTAACCAATGTTTACTCGGTCCACAATTATTCAATTTGTTGATTTTAGAATAGGAAAAAGTATCCCTAACAAATGCACACCACCTGTCACCAGACCCCGTGCGCATTCGAATTCCGGCGATGCCTGGGTTTGTTTGTTAGAAGAGTTTTCGTATCCCAAAATTGCTTAAACGTTCTGTTTTATTGAACCCGAGGTAAACATCAATTAGTCTAGCCACGAGGCGCCTTCGCCCCGCAGCCGCACTCTATGAAACTACTCACTCATAATTTTAACGGACGCAACAAACATATATTTAGAACTAAACATGACTTAGTAATTGAAATAAAAATAAAATACGATACCACAGATTTGCGGAAGAAGAACGGATTCAAACACCAAAGAAGATCAAGGATTAAAAGCTGGAAAATCTGAAGAACTGGAATTAAAACTTGAATCTGCAATTAAAACTCAAAAAGAACAGCAGCCAAAGTTAAGAGCAAAAATAAAACGTAAGTAATGAATGTGTAACCCTAATTACGAGTTAAAAAGGGGTTTAAATAGTAATCCCCTTTAACCAACAATTAAAATCCTAAAATAAACCGGAATCGGGACCCCGAACGACCAAAACGCCGCCGTTTAAAAGCCTACTTAAGCCCTCGGTAGCGCTACACCATTTCACCAATAGCGCTACCGAACCCATTATGCTAATGCCTTGGCCGTTGACTGGTGCTACCCCGTTGACCTTAAAACCCATTTGTAGCGCTATACCAAAATCCCCATAGCGCTAGCGAACTCTCTGTTCGTTTCTGGCACCTTTTGTTCCACTTTTGAGCGCTATACTCCTTACTTTGTAGCGCTCACGAAGATTCCACTTCAACACTTAGTCTCCACAGCCTTCCTCGCTCTCAAGCTCCATCACGGCCTTTCCGGATACCTCGCAATCCAAACTTGGCGCAAAAACCACCTTATTTCCTGCGAAACTAACAAAAATACAAAAACAAGACAAAGCACGACATCAAGCGAAAAGTGGAATAAACCGTGCCTCTAACGCGCTAAAACGCCCTATTTAGGCGCTTATATCTGTGATATTGCGCGCCTATCACACCCCCCAACTTGAGCGTTGCTAGTCCAGAGTAACGAACGAATAATAATAAAAATAAAATAAAGAAAACGATAGATCTTTTAAACCCCCGGGCGGCCCCAGTAGGACGAGTGAAGTCTCGTGAGGGTTTTCAGTAGTGATCACCCACAAAACACAAAGGATTCGGACACGTCGAATGCAACTCAACCCAATCAATAACCTCTAAAAGCACTACAATGACTATCAGACAAGTCAAAGGTAAGATATTTCATCCATGGATAGAACTAAACAAGTGAACTTCGTACCAAACTTAGCACAAAAATTAATCCTCTCACCTACGATCGGATAGAGAATTTTCAAATGGCATGCGTGTATGGAAAACCACATAGAGAAATTTACCAACCTCGAGAACAGTTCACACACCGTTGATAGCCCAATATTTCTTAAGCGCGCTCCTTCCCTTTTTGTATTTTTCCTTTTTCTATTTTTTTCTTATGTGTTTTTCTCATGGTCGTGCAATGCCCAGATCTCTCGGGCTTTCTAGTTGACTCTTTAGCGAGATTTGGGTCGGTTATCCCCAAGCCAAACGGCTTTAGAGCACCAGGTTTTAAGAGACCCCTACGGACTTAATTGCTCAAGTCAAAAAGGCTTTATATTGAGATCCAAGCTAACCACATTTAACGATACTTTCACAAAGTCTATCCATCTTTTGACGCGAACAACACGGTGGGAGCATACCCCGATTGCCCGGTTACTACTCAATGGATGCCTGGATAAGCATTAACAATATAGCACACACAACTTATTCTCTTACTCTTTTTTTTATATTGGGAAAGGAGTTCCAAAAATTCCATCAAACAAGCTTATACCGAAATACCAAAAACATGTGAACCAAACTCTAGACCGGTAAATACTCATGTGGGGCAGTGTGTGTGAGAGCACGTTTTCAAGTGACCAAACGCTATCCAACTATAGATGATACCGGCTAACCAAGTGCTTCTTCAACATCATGTTCACAAGCTTAAGTCTATCCATAAAATTGTATCGAGACTCCGACTCACACAACAACCACTATAGTACTAATTAAAAGCCATCAACCAAGAATAGCTGCACCCAAGTATCCAAAATCCTTAATTCAATTTTTTTGATTGCAAAATGAATAAAATGAATAAAAACAAGTACGAAGTATACCCTCCCCTCAACTTAGAGCATGCTATGCCCTCAGAGCATGAAGACAATAAGCAAATAAAGAACAAGGGAGAAGAGATGGACCTATGGGTGGCAGCCAACCACCATGACCTCGGCCGATGTTCGAGGAATTTGCCGTTTTCGGCCTCCACGCAAGCCACCAAATCCTGCAAAAGACATTAGTAATGCCCGGTCGTGGTATCCGGGCTACAAACAATTGAAACAAAAAAATAAAAGAACACCACCAGACATTCACGCAGTCTCACGTGTCATACTTTTCTCCCCGTATCAAGCGAATGAGCAAGACACGGGTGGCTATACAAGACCAATAAGCAAAATCCCAAACGGAAAAGAAAACCTTTTTGGATTTTAAAAATATGATTTTTTTTTCAATTTTTCTGTTTATTCTTTTTCTGAATTTTAAAAGAAAAGAAAAAGAAACAAAAAACTAAAGATTAGAATTCCGGTTCACCTATTTCATCCAGGATCGACCAAAACCTCTACAGGATCATCCGACACGTCAACAGGGTCATCCGGCTGAACCGACGATGGGAGAGCTGTAGACAATGGGGCGCCCAGCGGCTCAAGAACTGGGTCCCAAGCGGCGCCACACATATCCTCAATTGCAAACACCTCCATCAAACTCCCTAATTCCGGAAAATTTAAGAATGATGCCTCCTTGGCGATCTCCAGAAGATCCTTATACAAAATATTATCGACATGCTCTTGCACCAGCGTGTCGATCAAACTCACCGCATACACTTCCTCATCATCCTTGACTCGGTTATCCGCATTAAACACTTTCACCTCCATTTTCAAGTCCCCAAAAGACAATTGGACTTGTCCAGTTTTGCAATTCATGACGGCACTAGAGGTGGCTAGAAAAGGGCGGCCAAGGATGATAGGAGTCTTCTCAAAGACCTCTGGAATCGGGCAAGTTTCCAAGACAATAAAGTCTACTGGAAACGGAAACTCACCCACTTGAATTAAAACATCTTCCACCACTCCCTTTGAAATTTTCACACTCCGGTCAGCCAACTGTAGCTTGACCGGTGTGGCTCTCAAATCGCCTAAGCCTAACTTCAAATATACCGAATAAGGGAGCAAATTGACACTCGCTCCTAAATCTAGTAAAGCCTTATCAAATTGTTGGCCCGCGATAGCTATAGGGATGGTGGGACAACCAGGGTCCTTGCACTTGGTGGGGATCTCAGCCTGGAGAATGGAGCTCACTTGCCCCGTCAGAAACACTTTGTCCTGACTCTTGGTTTTCCGCTTTTTCGTGCAAAGGTCTTTCAATACCTTCGCGCACTGGGGAAAGGACTCAATCACCTCCATCAAAGAGATAGGGAAGTGAACTTTCTTGAAAAGTTCGAACATCTTAAGGTTCATATTCTGCTTCGGTTTCACCGCCAGCCTTTGGGGAAATGGAGCTATTGGCACAGCTGGCGGCGTTGGAGTCGTGGGGGCTGCAGCTGCAGGCACCACCACTTCAGGAGACTCCGCCTCTTTCTCCTCCTCAGGGACACTTCCCAAATCTGGAATAACTACTGGTGCAGCTACCGGCACCAGGTGTGGCACCGATTTTTGCTTGGGAGGTAAGTCCTTATTGATCACCTTCCCACTTCTGAGAGTGGTGATCAACTTAGCCTCTTCCAGACTGAGATTCGAATTACTTGGGCCAGAAAAATCGCCCACATAATGAGTACCGGCGGCATTGACTTGTGGTTGAGAAGGGAACCTTCCCTTCTCCTGCTGTATTTGCCCAACTACTGCCGTCAACTGGGTCAATTGGGTCCTAATGTCACCAATGGCCTGCTTGGTCTGATCAGTAAAGCTAATCTGAGACTGCATGAGAGCCTTCATCATCTCATCAGTCTGCTTATCCCGCGGGGGATGATTAATGCCAGGGGTGGTCCAAAAGATGAAGGACCAAACCCCTGCTGCTGCTGAGGTTGGTAACGGAACTGAGTCATTTGGCCTTGAGGAGGCCGAAACTGCTGCGGCGGAGGTAGCGCAAAGGATTGAGCTTGGCCTCCACCTACGGGTCTGGAGTCCGACCACCCAAAATTGGGGTGATCCCTCCATCCCGAATTATACGTGCTAGAATAAGGATCCCAAGTCCTAACTGCATTAACCTCTTCTTGATTAAACTGACTCGCCCCCTTGGCGGCAATAAACCCAGGGCAAACCGTCGCGGTGTGCCCTTTGCATTCACACCACACGCACACTTCCTCAATTGAAACCTCATTAACTGGACGAACCTGCCTCACCTCTAACTCCTCTAATCTATGAGCCATTTTCTCAACCTGAGCCTGGAGTCGCTGGTCATGAATGGTAACCGGGACAACGCTGGACCCAGAAGGTCCGGATCGCTCAAAATCGGATGGTTCTAAAGCCCTCTGCCTATCAGCTAGGTCATCTAAGAAATCCCAAGCCTGGTCCGCTGTTTTGGACAAGAAATCGTCCCCTTTGCAAGAATATTCTATGTGCTGGACTGACTCAGCATTGAGACCCAGATGAAAGAAACCGATTAATTGAATTCTCTCAAAGCCATGGTGTGGCAGCCTTAGGAGTAATTCCTTGAAACGCTCCCATGCCTTGAGAAATGACTCATCCCTCTCCTGCCTAAAGCCTTGAATTTGACGCCTGAAACTCTTAGTCTTAGCCTCAGAAAAGTACTTTCTATAAAAGGCGTCGCGCACTTGTGCCCAATTGGTGAAGGATTGAGACTTTTGCATTCGGAACCACAGAAGCGCGCCATCTTTCAACGTCGCCTCAAACAGCTTGAGGCACGCATTCTCATATTGGGTATTAGACGCAAGGTTGCGCACCAATCCCTCGAATGTCCGCACATGCTCATACGGATCATCGCACTCCCTCCCGTGGAAACTAGGGAGACTATTAAGGACACCAGGTTTGACTGTAAAGGCATTGCGTGCCTCTTATGTCTCTTGAGGGAATACAATGGGTCCGAGAGGAGTAGTCCTCTCGGGATGCATGTGCTGTCTCAAGGATGGCGGATTGACTAATTGCCTATCTCCCATCTCGACTGACTCTGATTCCGACTCCGAAACTGACTCTGGAACTGACTGGAAAAGTGGATTGCTGACACTAACTGACTCAAAAGGCAAATCTATATAAAGATCACTAATGGGAATAGACTCTGACTGGTGCTCAGCTGAGTCTGACTCTAAACTAGAAGATGAAGAACTAGACAACACAGGCTGACTCGACTCCAGTTCTTTTCGAACTAAACGATGTGTCGGATCGCGATAATAAAGAGGGTCCTGTTTAAGGGACACCTTCTTCTCTCTACCTATGGTGACTCAACTAAAAGACAAAAAATACGAAAACTCACACTCTAGAACACACGTCGCCGTCCCCGGCAACGGCGCCAAAAATGCTTGACCGATCGGGTGTAATAAAATAAAGACGCATCCCAAGCGTAGGACTCTCGACCAGTGTAGCACAATATCCGGAAGTACCGGAGTCGAACCACAGAAACGGACAGACGGTGCTGACTCAAAAGTGTTGAATTCTAGTTTAATCTGGCTCTTAGGTAGCCACCCCTTGTTCAATGAGTTTGATTAACTAACTAAATTACCCAACTGAATTAATGAAATAAGAATTTAAAAAGGAGAGTACAGCCATAGGAACTCAGCGTCCGCAACTAGCCTAACCAATGTTTACTCGGTCCACAATTATTCAATTTGTTGATTTTAGAATAGGAAAAAGTATCCCTAACAAATGCACACCACATGTCACCAGACCCCGTGCGCATTCGAATTCCGGCGATGCCTGGGTTTGTTTGTTAGAAGAGTTTTCGTATCCCAAAATTGCTTAAACATTCTGTTTTATTGAACCTGAGGTAAACATCAATTAGTCTAGCCACGAGGCGCCTTCGCCCCGCAGCCGCACTCTATGAAACTACTCACTCATAATTTTAACGGACGCAACAAACATATATTTAGAACTAAACATGACTTAGTAATTGAAATAAAAATAAAATACGATACCACAGATTTGCGGAAGAAGAACGGATTCAAACACCAAAGAAGATCAAGGATTAAAAGCTGGAAAATCTGAAGAACTGGAATTAAAACTTGAATCTGCAATTAAAACTCAAAAAGAACAGCAGCCAAAGTTAAGAGCAAAAATAAAACGTAAGTAATGAATGCGTAACCCTAATTACGAGTTAAAAAGGGGTTTAAATAGTAATCCCCTTTAACCAACAATTAAAATCCTAAAATAAACCGGAATCGGGACCCCGAACGACCAAAACGCCGCCGTTTAAAAGCCTACTTAAGCCCTCGGTAGCGCTACACCATTTCACCAATAGCGCTACCGAACCCATTATGCTAATGCCTTGGCCGTTGACTGGTGCTACCCCGTTGACCTTAAAACCCATTTGTAGCGCTATACCAAAATCCCCATAGCGCTAGCGAACTCTCTGTTCGTTTCTGGCACCTTTTGTTCCACTTTTGAGCGCTATACTCCTTACTTTGTAGCGCTCACGAAGATTCCACTTCAACACTTAGTCTCCACAGCCTTCCTCGCTCTCAAGCTCCATCACGGCCTTTCCGGATACCTCGCAATCCAAACTTGGCGCAAAAACCACCTTATTTCCTGCGAAACTAACAAAAATACAAAAACAAGACAAAGCACGACATCAAGCGAAAAGTGGAATAAACCGTGCCTCTAACGCACTAAAACGCCCTATTTAGGCGCTTATATCTGTGATATTGCGCGCCTATCACACCCCCCCACTTGAGCGTTGCTAGTCCCGAGTAACAAACGAATAAGAATAAAAATAAAATAAAGAAAACGATAGATCTTTTAAACCCCCGGGCGGCCCCAGTAGGACGAGTGAAGTCTCGTGAGGGTTTTCAGTAGTGATCACCCATAAAACACAAAGGATTCGGACACGTCGAATGCAACTCAACCCAATCAATAACCTCTAAAAGCACTACAATGACTATCAGACAAGTCAAAGGTAAGATATTTCATCCATGGATAGAACTAAACAAGTGAACTTCGTACCAAACTTAGCACAAAAATTAATCCTCTCACCTACGATCGGATAGAGAATTTTCAAATGGCATGCGTGTATGGAAAACCACATAGAGAAATTTACCAACCTCGAGAACAGTTCACACACCGTTGATAGCCCAATATTTCTTAAGCGCGCTCCTTCCCTTTTTGTATTTTTCCTTTTTCTATTTTTTTCTTATGTGTTTTTCTCATGGTCGTGCAATGCCCGGATCTCTCGGGCTTTCTAGTTGACTCTTTAGCGAGATTTGGGTCGGTTATCCCCAAGCCAAACGGCTTTAGAGCACCAGGTTTTAAGAGACCCCTACGGACTTAATTGCTCAAGTCAAAAAGGCTTTATATTGAGATCCAAGCTAACCACATTTAACGATACTTTCACAAAGTCTATCCATCTTTCGACGCGAACAACACGGTGGGAGCATACCCCGATTGCCCGGTTACTACTTAATGGACACCCGGATAAGCATTAACAATATAGCACACACAACTTATTCTCTTACTCTTTTTTTTATATTGGGAAAGGAGTTCCAAAAATTCCATCAAACAAGCTTATACCGAAATACCAAAAACATGTGAACCAAACTCTAGACCGGTAAATACTCATGTGGGGTAGTGTGTGTGAGAGCACGTTTTCAAGTGACCAAACGCTATCCAACTATAGATGATACCGGCTAACCAAGTGCTTCTTCAACATCATGTTCACGAGCTTAAGTCTATCCATAAAATTGTATCGAGACTCCGACTCACACAACAACCACTATAGTACTAATTAAAAGCCATCAACCAAGAATAGCTGCACCCAAGTATCCAAAATCCTTAATTCAATTTTTTTGATTGCAAAATGAATAAAATGAATAAAAACAAGTACGAAGTACACCCTTGGTCCGGAAACGGGTGTAATAAAATAAAGACGCATCCCAAGTGTAGGACTCTCGACCAGTGTAGCACAATATCCGGAAGTACCGGAGTCGAACCACAGAAACGGACAGACGGTGCTGACTCAAAAGTGTTGAATTCTAGTTTAATCTGGCTCTTAGGTAGCCACCCCTTGTTCAATGAGTTTGATTAACTAACTAAATTACCCAACTGAATTAATGAAATAAGAATTTAAAAAGGAGAGTACAGCCGTGGGAACTCAGCGTCCGCAACTAGCCTAACCAATGTTTACTCGGTCCACAATTATTCAATTTGTTGATTTTAGAATAGGAAAAAGTATCCCTAACAAATGCACACCACCGATCACCAGACCCCGTGCGCATTCGAATTCCGGCGATGCCTGGGTTTGTTTGTTAGAAGAGTTTTCGTATCCCAAAATTGCTTAAACGTTCTGTTTTATTGAACCCGAGGTAAACATCAATTAGTCTAGCCACGAGGCGCCTTCGCCCCGCAGCCGCACTCTATGAAACTACTCACTCATAATTTTAACGGACGCAACAAACATATATTTAGAACTAAACATGACTTAGTAATTGAAATAAAAATAAAATACGATACCACAGATTTGCGGAAGAAGAACGGATTCAAACACCAAAGAAGATCAAGGATTAAAAGCTGGAAAATCTGAAGAACTGGAATTAAAACTTGAATCTGCAATTAAAACTCAAAAAGAACAGCAGCCAAAGTTAAGAGCAAAAATAAAACGTAAGTAATGAATGCGTAACCCTAATTACGAGTTAAAAAGGGGTTTAAATAGTAATCCCCTTTAACCAACAATTAAAATCCTAAAATAAATCGGAATCGGGACCCCGAACGACCAAAACGCCGCCGTTTAAAAGCCTACTTAAGCCCTCGGTAGCGCTACACCATTTCACCAATAGCGCTACCGAACCCATTATGCTAATGCCTTGGCCGTTGACTGGTGCTACCCCGTTGACCTTAAAACCCATTTGTAGCGCTATACCAAAATTCCCATAGCGCTAGCGAACTCTCTGTTCGTTTCTGGCACCTTTTGTTCCACTTTTGAGCGCTATACTCCTTACTTTGTAGCGCTCACGAAGATTCCACTTCAACACTTAGTCTCCGCAGCCTTCCTCGCTCTCAAGCTCCATCACGGCCTTTCCGGATACCTCGCAATCCAAACTTGGCGCAAAAACCACCTTATTTCCTGCGAAACTAACAAAAATACAAAAACAAGACAAAGCACGACATCAAGCGAAAAGTGGAATAAACCGCGCCTCTAACGCGCTAAAACGCCCTATTTAGGCGCTTATATCTGTGATATTGCGCGCCTATCAGTGCCTCTATCTGATATGTGTAGGAGACTAGGAGTTACTTTTTCAGTCTACTTAGCTCCATTTTGTGTAGAGGTGTCAATTACGTTTGATTTTACTGACATTGTTGGATTATTTGAATGTGACTAAGAAACAAGGGGATGGAATAACAGAGAGGAACATGGACTTCTCTGCCTATGTCCATGTAAGACAAAGTAGAAGGAAGCCTTCTCTATATCGCCTATTGTCTTTGGTTCTCTGTTAATCTATTAGCTGAGTTTTGTACATAAATGCTTTCCAACTGTGGCTCAAGTCTAGTACGGCTTCCATTTTGTGTCTCTGTCCCCAACTGTAGATAAGGTAACAAATGTTTTCGCTCTTGATGTTTGCCGTGCCTAGATCGAGTTCTGAGAGTTGCTCTATTACATGCTTTCTCTTTATTGACGTACGAACTTCTCTATATCTTTTGGTTATAGTTCTGACACGAACGAAAGCCGAAATCTTCTAGTGAAAATTTGCAACTTTCTTATGATGTGAAGAATTTTTGTGCGGAGGTTGACGCTGCTCTTTGTCCAAGATTTGTCCAGGAGATTCTCTGGAGTGAGAGTGCCCGGAGCACTCTATTTGTCCAGGAGATGCTCTGTGTTCATGAAGTTCATTTTTTGGTCTTTGCTCGATGTTACTTTCAGTCCCATTTGGTGCTGTTCTTCAGCTGGTAGCAACTTGGGGCTGTTTAACTGCTAGATTGATGTAAAAGCTTTAATTTTTTCTAGTCTAGTTGCAAACCATGTTGGTGATTTGTTGGAGGGCAGACAAATATGTTTTGTTTATAGATAAACTGCTAGAATATGGTATCCTATTGCTGGAAATAGAGAGATTTTGTTTCTTCAATTTGTTGAAACTGTGAAGTACAGGTCTTCAATTCATTTAGTGTCTCTAGTTTCTTGATTGAATTAGAACCCGGGAAGTAATTTTAAGTGTTACCTTCTAAGTCTCTTTCTTGTATTGTATGTAGGTCGATTGGTTGAAAGAGAAGATCAATAATTCATCACTTTTTGCTCGAGATGGAGAGTATGATCTTGCTAGTGTTGGACGTTGGATCTCAATTGAAGTTTTTGCATTGATATCTCCTTTTTTTTTGTAGAGCCTTAATGCTCCTTTTTTGTATGAAGACATATAGCTGGGCAAATTTCCTCCTTGCAAATGTTGTTAGCAAGATGAAGGCTATAGCTAGCTAGCTACTTATATTTAGACTTAAGTGATGTTAGATGAAGTCTCCTACTGCATGGTTTTGTATGGAACAATATGTGAATATATGGGAGCTTCTATATGGCAATTAATTGAACTCGACGATTGGTTTTGGTTGTTCTTTTCAGAGCTTTGCATAAGATGCGATGAATGCTTACAATTGTATATATGAAGAAGTTGACAAGTTATAGCAGGCATAAACGCTATGGAATGTCCAAATTTTATTAATGTAGTTACTTATTCATAGCAGTTTTTGAATGTTATGGAAGGTCTCTTATTTATAGCAGTCTTTAAATGCTATGGAAGGTCCAGTATCTATAATAGCACGGGCTAGTACAGCGCCCATCTAAACGCTGTGTTTAACTTTTTATAGCATGCTTTGCTCGCTGTGGAATATGTTAACAATAGCGGACAATGAACGCTATTGAAAGAAATGACTTTTAATTGCATCGGCTAATAAGGCGTTCTTCGGAAGCTATGTATATCATTCTATAGCGTTTTTGGCATGCTATGAAAGGACTTATTTGTTGTAGTGTGTTTTTCCTGAAAATTAAATAGTTGCTTTTTAAGTTACTTAATGTTACTCCTTGTAAGAATTTTTGTTGCTCTTTATGTAAGAATGTATGCCCCAGACTATTAAAGGCAATGACCTATATTTTAACTCACTGAATGGTTGTCCATTTACAAAGGTATGTTGGTTTGTATGAAATGTGGTTCTTATTCAAGCCATGGAACATGTATTTCCTGAAAATAAAATAGTTGCTCTTTAAGTTAACTAATGTTACTCCTTCTAAGAACTTTTGTTGCTCTCTATGTAAGAATGTATGCACCAGACTGTTAAGGGCAGTGACCTATATTTAACTCACTGAATGGTTGTCCCACACATACCAATTCCAATTACACCCCAAACTTTCGAATTCTATCACATTCAACCCTTTTCACATTTATTCGATATTCTGACATTAATAAAACCTTTAAACGATTTCCCAAAATACGGGTCTCTACACCAGTGAAAGGTCATATCACCTTTATGTTTTCTTACCCGTGACACTTGCTCTGTCAGTCCACATATGTGGCTCCTTTTATGAAATTAAGTTGCCCCATAAGGCAAACAAGTTGCTCTCTATATGAAAATAAGTTGCTCTGTATATGAAAATAAGTTACACCATATACATGACAAGAGGGGCCAGTGAAAGGTCATATCACCTTTATGTTTTCTTACCCGTGACACTTGCTCTGTCAATCCACATATGTGGCTCCTTTTATGAAATTAAGTTGCCCCTTAAGGCAAATAAGTTGCTCTCTATATGAAAATAAGTTACACCATATACATGACAAGGGGCCAGTGAAAGGTCATAACAACTAATTTAGTTGTCTATATACACACTTGCTCAGCCATTGATGAAGCATTCAATTAAAACAATTACGATATGGATCCAAACTGTCCTTTTGGAAGAAGACTAGAAAAGGGAGAGAGTTCTCATTCTCGTACACGGGCACGTACACGTACACCCCTACCTGTTCAACATCTGAACATCCCGCCTTCCTTTGGTTCGGCAGAAGATCAAGAACTGCATCGTTTACTTCAAACAAGAAGTATGAGAGTTCTCACAAATGGGGAAGTTGTGGAACGATCGATAGAACAATATGGTGGATTACCAATCCAAGTGCCACAGTACACCCCCCACCTGTTGATCTACCGAACAACTCCCGTTTCCGACTACCAAGTGAGATGGATGAAGGGGATGATCGTCGACATTCCGATGACAAATAGGAGTAATTGTATTTTATTTCATTTTAGTAATTATAAATTGTGGTAGTATTGTTGTTGGATCTATGCAACAACTTTATGTTTTCTTGCCCGAGACAGTTGCTCTGTCAATTCACATATGTTGCTCCTTTTATGAAATAAAGTTGCCCTTTGTGAAAAATAAATTGCTCTCTCAATGAAAATAAGTTACACCATATACACGCCAAGGGGGGCCAGTGAAAGGTAGGTTAGCTAATGGTTTGTTGGCCACATAGGCCATAACTACCAATTAACAGGCATGGCAAACGAAATTTTTTTGAGATTGGACTATATGCTTGCTATATATGACAGGCATGGCAAACGAAATTTTTTTCGAACCTTTGTTGCAATACGATGCAAGTGAAGATGCTTATTTCAAACTAGACTGGAACAAATCTTCATTTGAGGGTGAAGCCAGTGATTTACTTAATTGGCCTAAAATGTTTGTACAGAGGAACAAATTGGAAGCGAAATGTCGTAAGTACCTACTGAAGGTGCCTAAAACACGGTCAACGCAGATGATGGCCCGAAGAAGGCCAAACCGTCTCCATAATGACGTGTGTGAAAGGCTACAGGTGACTAATCCGTCAAGGCCTGAAAGTCAAGAAAGTGAGGGAAGCTGAAAGGGACAGCTTCGACCCCAAAGAGTCTATTAGAGGAATTAAGAGGGATCCAAAGTATGCAACAACTTTATGTTTTCTTGCCCGAGACAGTTGCTCTGTCAATCCACATATGTTGCTCCTTTTATGAAATAAAGTTGCCCTTTGTGGAAAATAAATTGCTCTCTCAATGAAAATAAGTTACACAATATACACGCCAAGGGGGGTAGTGAAAGGTAGGTTAGGTAACGGTTTGTTGGCCATATAGGCCATAACTACCAATTAACAGACCAGCTTTCAGTTGTGGCACATCTACATAGACACAAAATATGGTAACTAAATGGATGCTTCCAATTGCAAAATTGGAAGATTCCTTGCATTTGAATGAAATAAATGGAGTTGGGCTCTAATGGAAGATGTACAAATCACCAAGGGCATCATGCTTGACCAGTCAGGCAATCACCAATGTATCTTTCCTTGGACCACTTAATGGACTCCATTTCAAGTAAGGTGTTTCCTGACAACAACAAACAGATGATTAGAACATCTAATAAGTAATGCCCCACAAAGGTAAAGGACTGTCTATTTCCTCCGACGTGATCAAGAAGCTTGGTAGACTCCTTGAATCGCATATTATCTAACCCTCCATCCCCACTTGCTTTCTTCCCAACCCTTTCTTTAGGTGGATGCTTTAAAATTGAGCCCTTATTCTCATACTCTACATATTCCGAGGTTTTGCCAATTCCCCAACAACGACTCCCTTGTATCGAACTCCCCGTTGCATCAATTCAGAGTAAATACAAGTGACCGGAGAACCATGTTACATGACCTACAGTATTCAACACAACCAAATTCCTCATAGATGACCATTGCTCTATAATGTACCATGATGCATGGACGTCAGTTACTAACTAGAACCATGCATTTTAAACTTCCAATGAAACTATAACTGAAAAGAAAACAGTTGGTTTCATTACATGGAAAACATATCCGAGGAATATTTGCTGCTATTGAACAACTTAACTCAATGGCATCAGACAGAATTTGAGCCTAGACAGTAGATATTGCCTATTCCCTTCCATGGCAAGACGCAAAATTTGAAGACAACATTAAAACCATTTAACTGGCAAAAAATGATCTGAACTAATCCTAAAATAAGATAAACAACTCACACCAAGAGGTGGAGGGATAAAAAAATCACACTAAGTCCATCAGAATCAATCTTCCAAACAACGAACCAATTGCAAAATTAACATATAATTCCTCATTGTAAATGCAATATCTACACACTTTGGGAAATAACTGTCACCATTCATAACAAAAGATCTGAAACTGTAGTATTTGTCCACATCCACATCCAAATCTACTGGCACCTTACAAATCAGAAACTGTAGTATTTGGGGGTAAGTATTTGTCCATTAGCCAAACTGACAAAGGAGAAGAACCCAGTCACCGTCTGGGTAGAAAATCAGGAACCCACCAACAATAAGGATTCTGCGGCGCTATAAAACTGGCGACTCCACCAACAAAAGTTGTCCAAACAAGCAACTTCAACCCACAAAATCACTTCAAAGTTTCCTGCACACAATCCACAGGAGTATCAAGTACATGAATTTGACCACTAATACCCCATAACCTCCAACTAGGAAATATTGACAAGGCTAAATGATACATCTCGGAGAGTCCATGTAGCAAGGGAAAGAAAGAAAAAATAGAATTTTCCATAATAGGAATGTCTACCAGGCGTCCCCAGTAGTGGATGAGCTTCGACATCTTAGCATTGCCCCTAGCATAGAAGTGTCACATAATAGGAATGTCTTTTCCCAAAATCAGACAAACATGAATTTTCCAATTCTGCAGAATTCTAAACCAAGTAATTTCTGTTCTAAACTACTTTAACTACACAAAGTCCAAACATTCAGTAGGGCTTTCATGAGTTCTTCAACTCCCTAACAAAACCCAACTCCCAATTCCAATTAAACTTGAAATCAATCTACTAGAGCAGCAAGGAATATGAATTTCACACTAAGAACTTGGAATTCAAATTTGAGAGAAAAGTTGTGAGGAATCAGTGTCACAAGGTGTTGTAGAGGCTTCCAATGTGAAGTCCCGAAAACCCTATCTTTGATACTAAACTACTCTTCTTTTCTAGATTTCCCATACTATTCTAGTACAACAACTAAACGACTTTTTCCTGCATCTTTTGAAAGCTATCCAGCGGGGGCAAGAAGATTACATCTTTCTAACAGATGGGGTAAAGAAGCAAAGAATCTATTCGCTCACCAAGAAAGAAATAATCTCAATATAGAAGTGTCATAAGACAGATTGTTCCTTCCAGTCCTGTTGAGATCGTTCCTTCACTACCGATCAGTCACTTGTTTGTTGTTAGCTGCAGTTATAGGACTTCTCTAAAAAACAACTGTCTGGAATTGGAATGCATATTTGGATTGAGAGAGCAGCATCCCATGAGTAGTATGCTCAACTGAGATACCAAGGAAAAAGATCCCAGGTCCTTGATCCTAGGTCCCATGAGCAGTATGCTCAGCCGACTCCCGAAAGGCCCCTGATCATGTATCTCACAATTCTCGAATCGTCCATGGGTAGCATATTGGGACAGTGTGACGTTGCGACCTGCGAGCCAATATTCAAATCCTTTTTTCACAAACAAAGATTCCGAAAGCTAAAAAAAAGATAGGTGCAGAGACTCAATGGAAGCTGTTCTAACAAATGGAGTTGACTGCGTTGGTAAAGGAATAGAAATCCTTCTATCGAAACTTATGAAAAAATGAAAGATAATTCTATATACATAAATATAAGCACTGAAATACTATATCAAATGATTAATAACGACCAAAATCTGTATTAGAAAAAGGGAATGGCATCCAAATGAGATCCTAATCTCAAAACAAAGGGGATATGGCAAAATTGGTAGACGCTACGGACTTAATTAAAATTGAGCCTTGGTATGGAAACCTACTAAGTGAAAATTTTCAAATTCAGAGAAACCCTTGGAAAAAAAAGGGCAATCCTGAGTAGCATCTCTGGCCTCTTTTAGATAATCTTCACTACAATTGAAAAGGTATAAAATGCATGAATTAAGGTCAATCGAAGATGGAATTTAACACATCAACCAATAACTACATTGGCCTTAAAATACTTACAAGAATATGAGATAGGGCTTGGCTTTGGTCCTTTTCTTTGGTGCCTCTATTCTTTCCTCAGTTCGTTTGGTCCTTCTTTTTCGTGCCTCGGTCCTTTCCTCACTTCATGTTCGCTTCCTTCCAGTTTTCATCCTTCATTTACAAAAGATAATTAATATTTCCACTCTCATTTTTTTCAGATAAATAGTACAACAAATTTTAATCATTCCTATAAAGGGTACTCCACTAGAAATCTTGCATGCCAAATGGTGCCCACTGGAAATATCTCAAATGTGGAGATTGAATGTGAGAATAAAAGGGTAGTTCACCTCTGCATTTCAGAGAAGGTGCCAAAGGGACTGTGCTTCTATTTTGGGCCTATGCGGCTAATACCATTTGTATTTCTTTCTTTTGGTCTAATAAAAAAAAGTCCTCATAGAGTAGGCACTTGTCATTTGAACGGGAACATTCCAGTTATTTGTATAGCTTGTGAATGAAACCTCATTCAATTTCAGAAACACATTTACAAAGCACTCAAAAACCAAGAGAGATTACAATACCAGGTGCAAGGAATACAATATAGTTTGAAACCCACATACTCTACTACACTACCTCATTGTGTACATTGCCAAATTAGGCTACACATCTCTGCCGCAATAAGTGGGAACAATAATGTCCCTAAAGAAGAGGTTTGAGACCCACTTTTAAGCCTCAATCCCCACTTTAGCTATCACAGCCGGCCCTGATATTTCGAGGCTCTAGACGAATTTAAAAAAGTGCGAGCCTTTAAGTCAACTTCAAAACAAAACTAATACTCCTATTCAATAAGATAAAAACCAAACGAACGTATCATTAAGAAATATTCGAAGCAATCACTTAAAATTTACTCTTTCCTTATTTTAAACCGTGGAAGTACTGATTATACACTTATGAACATAATCTCATCGACTTATTTTTATGGAACAGTAATACTATGTACTTTTTTTAGGCCTTCTTTCTATCAAATTTTGGAGACGCAAGACGAAGACTTTGCTCAGGACCAGTACTATTAGCTATGTCCCTAAAGAGGTGCTACTGACATGCTTCTAATCCCTCCTCCGAATATTCACAGGAAAATCGACAGACAAAGGAACATCAACAGAGAGACAGAGAGACAGAGAGAGGGGGGGAGGGGTTTGTACCAGGGCAACTCTGCATACCAGGTATCGATTCAACTTACCTGACGATGATTGAGTCGGAATCGATTCGTATGAAGCATAGTCGGGCGTTCGTACTAGGGCAACAATTCACACGATGGAGAGCAGAGAGGAGATGAAGGAGGAGCAAACCCTGGAGAGGAGATGAAGGAGGAGCAAACCCTAGAGAGGTGATGAAGGGGGAGTTACGTTCCAGTGGAAGGAAAGAAGAAAAGAGTAAAGACCGGTTTTTGACTTTGGGGAGTGGAAGGGGAAAAAGGAAGGGAAAAGTGGAGAGAGGGGTATTTTTGTCCATGTTTGTTTTCAGGACCATGTCTTTGGAATTATTCTTCTCCTTCCCATGACTTATGAATTCCAAATAAGTGGTCCATGAGTTGGGGATAGAATGCCCCTCATTCCACTGAAATGTAATTCTCCCATTCCTTTAATTATCTTATACGGAGTACTATTTGTTTACTAGTGCCTTGTTTGGATTAAGATTTAGAATGTTCTTTAAAGCATCTTCCATTTTTTGCATTTTATGAGAGAATTTAGGAGAGATCATCGTACTTCTAGATATTTGGATCTTCAAAATGGGAGTAGGGTCTCTATATCCAAATTGCCTTTTGGTTCTCCAAATATGGAGACCTTACTCTCATTTTGTAGACAAAACCTCTATAAAGTACGATGGATCCCTTCTAGATTCTCTCATAAAGTGCAAAAAGTGATAATAAATTACAAAATCTCCTTCCAATATGTCACAACCATTCTCCATTTTGAATTTTTAGGGATGGGTCGGAGATGCTGTTAACTATCAATTGAATACGCATACTCTTTAACTAACCAAAGGTTACAATCCAATGAATTGGGGGATTGTGCTGTGCAGTGGTGTGCGCAGCACCGTATTGCGCATCTCTGAACCGTCGGATCATGCATTCGACGGCTCGGATCTCATCCCCACAATGAATGACTCTCGATCGTTGGTTGCCGAGATGAGATCCGAGCCGTCGGATGCACGATTCGACGGCTCAGATGCACCTCACTGCACAACACTAATCCGAAGTCCCAATCCAATTACCATCTCCCATCCAAAAAATGGACGGAAATGTTATGAGCTAACCCCAACTGGGGTTTTTTTGGCGCCAAAAGAAGGGCAGTTTTGACATTAAGGCTCCGTTTGTTTCGATATAAAGTATTTTTTATGTAAAATATTTTTTCATAAAACAAATTTTAAATTTTTATTTTCCAGTGTTTGGTTGGCATATGAAAAATATTTTCAGAAATCGAACAAATAGTGTAGATAGAGAGAGAGAGAGGGCTTAACAGTGGAATGAAATTCAAGAAAGGGAGAGAGGGGGAATTGAACGTGGGTTAGGACTAACGAGCGAAAAAATTGAACAGTGAGAATTGCAATAGAAGACAGCAAGTTCATTTCAGAAGATAACTTATGGAAGATTTAAGGGTAAGTCATTTTCATCTAATTAATAAAAAATATTTTATATGTAAAATATTTTTCTCCTTTTTTAAACAACTATACACCGAAAAATATATAAAATATTTTACCAGAAAATATTCTACGTTCAAACAAACGGAGCCTTATTTATAACAAGGCAAATGCTAACCTGTGCATTCATGCGCCTTCTGGGGGGGAGGGGGATAATAATTACCGACAACTGCATCTTGCAGGTTGAAAAGTTTGAAATTCTAAAGTCAAATTACAACTTTGACCTTTTCATTTTTTTACTCTCCAGTCTCAAGCAAACTCTCTTTTCCAGCTGCCGCTATAAAAAGAATGAAGTTCCAAAATGTGCCTCCTTTTTTGGCCATTTCCGGACGATAATGCCCCTCGGTTCGGAAACTAGCCACTTACATTTTCTTCTTTAGAGTTTTGGGCGTTTTTGTCATTTCACGCTCAAAAGTGGTGGGCCATAAACACTATTTGGGTTATTTTTGAATTATTTTAACGGGTTTTCGGACTTTCGATGTTTTCCGTCTGCGTCCCGACTTTTCTACACTATTTTGTCATGTAGTGGTGTTGGGCTGGGGGCTTTCCGGTAAATTTACATCACCATTATACTGTGCATATACTGTGCATGCGGAAATCTCGGCAGGAATTCAGCCGTGTGTCTCCAGGTTCAGCTCCCGTCCAGTGTGGGTTATGGTCCAGTCCTGTCTAGTTCGGCATTTGTAGGCTTTTTCCGGGCCAAAAACAATGATCGGAACTGTTCATATTTTAGAACTCGTTGAGAACATAGGCTCCACAAAAAAGCATATTGATCGAATACATTTTGCTATAATTTTGAAATGAATTAAGCTTGAAAAAAAAGGTGCACAACACTAGATTACAACTCATTTAGCACATTTACCTTATGCTTAATGCATTTAAAAATCATATCAAACGGTATTTGATTAACATGATTTTTTACGTGGCCAATGTTCTCAATGAGCTCTAAAAATTGAACGGTTCCGATCATTGTTTTGAGCTTGGAAAAAGGCCCGCAAATACCGAACTGAACCGGACTGAATCGTAGCCCACACTAGATGGGATTCACCCGCTCCACCACCACCTCTGCAACAAACGAAAAAACAGACCATGGAAATTACATCTTCTCTCTCTTGTGAAGTTGAACGACGTCGACGATGATGGTGCTACGCGATGCTGAGAGTTCAAGATCCCAATATCAGTCGATTCGTCTTGCCCCGTCGATCGATCATCTTGCTCGGAATATCTCTCTCTCCAGCTTCGGTTTTAGAACTTCACGTTCCTTCGCGTCGCCTGAAAGAAGAGAGACACGAAGAGGAGGAGGAAGGGGGAGAGAGAGAGAGAGAGAGAGAGAGAGAGAGAGAAGGTGGTGTCGGTGGCGATCGGTGGTGGGGGCGGCCGTAAATGGCGATGCAAGGGCAAACAACCGCCACACAAAATTTGCTCCATCTAAAGCCCTCAACTCGCTCACGTGGCCGATGATGATGGATCTGGCACGGTTGTTCGGCTCAATCGACGCCGAGACAGAGGTGAATACCGATCCTTTCGTTATGAAGAGATTTTATTGTTGTTCGAAGTTGTAGACTTTTACATGATTTGGGGCATTTTAAAATTTCAGGAAGTGGATAACCACAATTAAAATAATAGCACCCTAATCCACTTCCAACTCCATCAAAAATTCCAGTAATACTACAATCATTTCGTTTATTTATTGCACCAGTAGCGAAACTTGATTATATTGCTATGAATGATCCCATTTCTTGAAAAGTCCTGGTTTTCGTTTACGGTTCTGTGTTGACATGAAATTAGGGATTTTGTTTGAAATTAGAGTTCCAAGAGGATGTGAATTCTGGTTTTCGTTTTCTAAATTAGGGTTCCAATAACCAAGCTTTGCTTCCCGTATGTAACTCTGTATCAACATTGTAGTTCACATGTAATGTCAGATCTGAGCTTTAAACCATAACATTTGGGTAATTGGTAACTGTTGGTTGAGCTCTTTCTAGCTACCATTTGTGTATGGAATGAAACTATGGCATTCTGCCCGGATTTTGTGAGAATATAAAGGGAAAAAACAAAAAGTTAAGCGGACGGGACCTTATTAAGGTCTACCCTGTTGAATTGCTTGGGAAAGTCTTAACATGAGCATCTCTGACCCATGCCTTCAGATGGGAGATGTCAAATTTTTTTTAAGGCTTGGGTGATATTTCGCCATTCCAAATTTGACATTATGAAACCCTTCCTCTCCAACCCTAACGTCGAATTTAAACGCATAACAAAGTTATGATATTGTGATGGATAGAGGAGTTGTGGGAACTTGCTCTGATACCAATTTGATGCAAATAAATATAGACGAGATATGTAGGAAAATAACACCAGCAGAATTAGTAGTAGATTTTCTATGAGAGTTTAGGTCTGGGTTTAAATAGAATGTGAACCCTAAATTGCGCAAATGTTTGAATAGAGATATCTATGAGTAATAGTGTTTGTAGCCCGCCCTTGTATTTTTACTCAAATAAATTTGGCTAAAAGCTGCATTTGGTTGGAAAGACGCCAATGAGCAAGCTCAAATTCGAGTAAAAGCTTCATTATGGCATGATTGTAAATTTGGGAGGAGAAAATTAGTCTTCCAAAATTTGAGTCTAAGATATCTTAGCCTATTTTTATAATTTAATTTGATGTTTTTGTTCATTAACAAGTGGATTTTGTCTATGAGTTTAGGTGAGGGTTGCAACATAATGTGATCCCTAAATTGTGCATATGGTGGCTTAGAGCATCTATAAATGTTTGAGCAATTTTTGTCAAGCCAAAGCAATTTTTGGGCTTGCTACCATTGGTATGTTGCCAATATTGGCAAAGTTAACTCTAACTGTGGCGACAATTTTTTTTTACCTTAATCATGATGACCGTTTGATCACTTAAATAATTTCATAGGGATTTGGAGAAAGAGGTAACAACACACGGATGTTGACGTGGCTTTATCATTTCTTGTGCCAAATTTGGCTTGATTAATGGTAAAGCCATTTCTTAAGCCAAGAAATGGCTGACTGTAGGAGCTCATTTTTTGGAGACTTCATGCCAAATAATTGATTTAGATTGGGAAATGGCTTATCATTGTAGTTTCTCTTAAGATGAATATATCCGTATACTCCCCCCATCCCAAATTATTGTTCTCTTTTTAGCATTCATGCTCTTAGATCAAGTTAACAAATTATGTCTCTACCTAAAATGAAATTCAGAACCTATCTGTGTACCTCATTTAGTTGTTTCCAAAGTAGTTTTTAAAATTATTTAAACAAGAATAAAGCATAAACTATGGATGGTTTTTTCAGATGTTTTAAACAGTAGAAAATCAACAGATTGTTAGATTGGGACCAAGGGAGTAAATACTTTGGGTACACCATCTTCGGGTTATAGTATTTTTTGAGACTTTCTTAGCATTTAATACACACACGCATAGTATTTGTATTGATTCTATTGAAGTAAGAAATATTACTTAGGGTTAGCAAGTTGTGTAGATGTTGTTTCAATAGCTATCTGAGACTGAGGCAGTGAGGCTATCTTGTTTATTTGTTCTATTGTAGCTTTAGGGAAGAGAATGGTGACAATTCAGGATTTCAGGGGGGAAACTTTGGGGTCAATCAGGGAGTATTATAGTAAAGATGGCAAAGACCTTCCTTCTACATAAGGTAATAAGTATTGTATTCAACTCGTTGAGGTGTGTTTCTTTGTGTTGTTGGGCTTGTCCATTGTTGCATACTGAATTGGAAAAATTGTGGCTTGGTGAGCACATGTCGAGTTTTGTTTGTTATAGGGGATATGAGAAATTTGAATTTGGGATTATGTTTCAGCCTGCACAAGTTGGTTTATGGAATCATTAGTTCAGTAACATCTCAAATTCATTCCCTAGACACACACACACACACAGAATCTGAAGTCTTTGGATAAAGGTTTGATCTTAATGGTTTTTTAAAAAAAAAATATTGGCCCCATTTTGGCGGCGAGTATGCACACTTTCTTATATTTGTTGATTGCTCCGCAGTACATAGCTCGGTATAGTTTGTGGGAAGATTGGCCTAACGTGTTAAACAATTGTCTGCTACCCATTTGAGGGTAGTGTAGAAAGCTTAGGTGATCTGAGTAGATCAATTGCAGAGTAGTAAGAACCGCATTGGATGCCGGAGTAACAGCGCTTGATGGATATAGTTGTTTTGTGGCTGACTTGTACTCATATAAATGAGACAGTTTTGATGGAGTATTCATTATTAAAATTGAGCCTGTTCTAGCTTAGCTCATTTTGCCTAAATTACTAATTGCGTTTTTAGCTTATGAAGCATTTCCTTCATTGATATTGGATCTATTTGCTCTTGCCGGCTTAGGATTTTGCGGTTGTTGTTGCAGTTTACTACTCTTAGGCATGAGCGTTGGAGAAAGATTGTATTCCTCCAGCATATGGTGCCATAAAACCAACTGATGTGTTTTTCCCGCTGGAAAAAATATTATTATTAAAGGAGAACAATTTTCAACTGGTTACAAAAGAGATTTTTGGACCATTCCAGGTAAGCTTTGGGATTGCACAGCTGTTGTTTCCAGTATTGAATTTAGATTTATTTAATCTGTGCATCAAGGAAGGGAAAAATATAAATTCTATTTTGTATAGAAGATATCAATCTTCGCTGTTGGATCCAAATAAGTTTAGTTTATTTTACTCTATATAGAGCAAACCAACCACCATGGTTTTGTGGTGTTGTTGCTTGGGCTCCTCTAGCCATATGAGAGAGTGGAAAATTTTGTTTTTGTCTTCGGTGAAAAAATTCCTTGTGCGTTATTGGTTATGGGTAATAAAAGATCGTAATAGTATGTAAAAAATACCCAAGTCTTCGCATCCATGCATGCATGCTCCAGCTGATGTTTCTTCGTGCAAACTATAGTGGCTATTCTTGGTATCGACCTTTCGTGCAGTTTTTCTATGGGTAATGAAAGATCATGATAGTATGCAGAAAATACCCAAGTCTTTGCATCCATACATGTAGGCTCCGGCTGGTGTTTCTTTCTGCAAACTATAGTAGCTATTCTTGACATCGACCTTTCTTGCAGTTTTTATCTTTCCAATTCTGGAATGCCATTTATTCTATCTGTTAAGGTTCCAAGTGTTGATGGTGTTGATTTGCTGGTTTGGGGAGAGTCTAGAGATTAGAGTTTTAACCATTTATTCTACCCATTTCGATTCCAGAGTTTCTTGACGCGGTTGACTTGTGTCCGAGGAGCCGTGGAAACGAAAGCATTAAAAAGAAGCTTAATGTTTTGCTAATATCGTACGGGGTACAAAAGTGGTTATACTATTTGTATTAATGATTTTTTATTCAATTAGTTTTAATCAGAAGAAAGTGGCCAAAATACGTACAGGTTAAGGACAAATCCAAATTACTTTTACTATTTATGTTAGCCCTATTACTTTTGGTTTTAGTATTTGTATTAGACGTGTGCCATGCCTTCACATCTCAGGTCTGCCTCTCAACTCTCTCTCTGCTTTGTTATGGTTACCTGCAAGGTATTGCATTGGTGGCTCTAGAATTTTTTACATTTAAAATTTAATTTGTATGAGCTATATAAGAAAATTACTCCATACTTAATACAACCTGTTACAGCTTGATTCAATTATTGCTAATGCAATTACTACATACTTATCCAACCTTTTACAACGTTGTTGTTTTGGGTCTAATCAAATAATGAGAACATTTTCGCTCTTGATATTATCTTTCTGGGAAATGAGTAATTGGATATTACTTTGTTTCCAAACGTAGGTAATGAGTTAATCTCAACATGAAGGAATTGTTTAGTCTGAGAGCTCTCTTCATCTAAATTAATGGGCTTAGAGTTATTTGATAAAAAGGGGTCCATTACGTGTTTGTGGTATGGACCAATTAGTGTTGTTTTATTTAGATTGAGGAGAAAAGGAGCTGGGAACAAAAGAAGAAGAGGAAACCATTGCCAGATTACATTGAGAATGTCTAGAAGGATGTGAACCCTAATAGGAGGGAGATTTTAGTGGATAGTTTGGCGGAGGTTTCTGAAGAGTGCAAGCTTTACTTTGATACTCTCTTTCATTCCATCTCTTACCTTGATAGATTTTTGTCAACAAATGCACTCAATAGGCAGAGGCTCCGGTTGCTGGGTGTTTCTTCAATGCTTGTCTCATAGTGAGCTTTCAGACCCTCTTAAAACTACTTGTGGTTAGAGGTTTTAGGATACTAATTTGGGTGCTGATGTTCGTAATATTACCAATGGGCAAATTGAGTCTTTCTTCAATTGCATGCTTCTTGAGGAGATGGGTACGGGCCGATATAATACAGATATAGATTTCATGTGAGCACTTACAATTTAGCAATTCTGTTCTTAGGACACATGAAATGGATGACAGGAACCTTCCTAATCAACCTCATAGACCAATAACAAGGTTGGGATATAACCCTGCAATTTTCTTTGGTCCTTAACTTATTTCCAGTTATTGAAATTTAACCTTCCAAGTTAAATGAGAAAATTTGATCATAAGCCTATTCTGATCTGATTCTGTTTTCCTCTTAACTCAGGGGTCATGAACTTGATTACTACAATTAATGGGTTTGCGATGAGTGCCAGTTTCATTGAGTTTGTATGTATCAGATTGTTTTGAAGACTCAGAGGAGTTGAGTCCTGGCAAATGATTGATCTTGAGCAGGTAGCTAATATTAATCGTGCATTCTCTATATTTCTTTTAACTTAGGTCTTATTATTTTTTTTGGTAACCGCTCCTTCTATACTCATGATTTGGGCCAGAAAAATGGTTTTGTAATCTTTCCGTTAAAAACGGATGTGGAAGATCTTGTATATTTACTTATGAAAATTGTGATATACCATGTATTCTTAATGAAGTTTTGAAAGTAATTGACTTAATAGATAGCCAATAATGTAGAGAGTGACGCGAGTTTTTCTTTGATTTTTACCTTTTGTAAAAAAAGAGAAGACAGTGTTATGGAGACTATGTGTTTAGTGTATAATAGGGGTATTGATGGATAGATGATACTCTTTGATCCTAAAATTTATTTGTTTTGGTGACCTACAAATTGGGTTCAGTTCAATCTCAGGATTGTGCTTGGACATACCATTTTTTTTTCCACAAGGCATACCTACCCATGTGTTTTGTTTTTATTTCTTTCGCACAAACTTTAGATATTTTTAGGTTGGCATTCATTTTGTGCATTCCAAGGTCACATTTATAATTAAGATGCTGCATCGAAATTATATTTCAGATCTATTTAGAATACTAGAATGCTTGTTAGTTTTGATGCATCACCCATTTGGTATATTGAACGTCAGGGCTTATGAAACTTGGATAGATTTGATGAACAACTTTGCACTTTACAAGCCATTTATCAATCGTATCAATATTCAGATATCCAATGTATATCATCTGATTCATCTTAGACATAGTTGTGCTTTGAAATTCCAATGTGGCATATGTTCCAAGGACTAATCATGGCATTTCATGACTGCCATATGTTTTGCCAATTCTCCTTGAACAAGAAACATCAAAATTTTCTGTAGTATAGAGGTATCGTTTCTTCTCCATCTCTTTGTGTGTGAGCATGGTGGAGTATTTGAGCTAATGATTTTATTATATTTTTAATAATACATTTGGTAGTTGGATCTTGATTGCCATTTCATTGTGTATTTTAGCAGTTGGGGATATTGCTTCTTCTTTTTTTATTTGTTAAGAGAAATTTTAGTTGTGTTCTTTTGTATTTTATAAACTTGTTTAGAAACTAGAGCTTAAGGAAGTCTTATGCCTATATCTTTTTTTGTTAGCGTATGCATGTGTGTGTTTATTTACATGAACCAGTGTTGTTCAAATGTGTAGTAAAACTTGTTAAGATTGAGGGTTTGTTGTTGGGCTTCTCTTATGGCAGTTTGAATGTATATAATCCTTGAACCAATGACAGAGTCTCTGAATTCTTTGTTTTTGCAGAGTTTCTCCTTTTTATTTCGCATCCTTCTGACTACCTTGCATTATAACATCAATGGCAATTGTGGCATGCCTAACGGCTTTGTGAATTGAAGTGAGTAGTCTTTCTGATCACAGAGACAATGTGTCCATGCTATATGCTATGATGTCGTTTAAATCTAGCACAATGCCACTCACTTGGACATTCATGTGCCTCTCTCCCTCTGTTTGTGTGTGTGTTGTGCAGAGGCGAGCACTGACAGATCTCCTAGATGATCGCAAGACCAAGACAAAATATCACAACTAATTAGTATATAGGAGTTTGACTAGCTTTTACCACACAGTCAATGGTTGTCAATTGTTTCTTTGATCCGGCAGAGTGAGAGGTTGCACAAGGTCCTTGAATTTGTAAGCACTGTGCACTATCTCTGTGCTGTTCTTGGGATGATAGTACCTCAGCACAGTAACTGAAGTTCGTCCAAGCTTAAATGACTCGACTGATGTACAATCCAAAAGTATTAGCAATGCCACCTATCCAGTCTGGCTAAGGGAGTCTTAGTACTGAAAGAAGATAAGAAGCAGAAGCTACATAAGGTATATGTTAATTTTTATACTTTTCGAAATTTGCACTTGCTAATTGTTAACAGATCATGGAATTCACCCTTGATAATTTGCACTTGTTAGCTTTTCTTTTTGCTTTGCCAAATGGTAAGCTTTTTGTTTAATTACTAATTGATGTTCTGAAATATGAGCTCTTTGCTTTCACTTCTTCACAATGGATAAATCTTCTTATTGTGACTCGGAACATGTAACTTCCATGAGCTCGTGTTCAGCAAATGTTGAAACATGAATGCCGTGTATATTTTTGGATACTCTTCTGATGTGCATCTTGCCCCGACAGCTTGAAGAATTAGCGACTCAGTTAATTGATCTTTGGAATCTAATGGTAATGGATGCCCCTCAAGAAGAACGGAGTTTGTTTGATCTCGTTACTCATAACATATCAGCTGCAGTAGATGAAGTGACCATCCCCGGGGCTCTTGCTTTGGATTTGATAGAGCAGGAAATTGAATTCCATTACCTTGCAGTACTTAAGTTGTATAACATAGTAACTGCTGGTTATGGTAGAAGTTGAACGGCTTGATCAGCTAAAAGCTAGCCGGATGAAGGAAATTGCTTTCAACAAGCAATCTGAGCTTGAAGATATTTGTGCCACGCTCATACCACACTTTTGTGTTGGGATGAACTAGCATTGGTTAAGCTTTTGTGTTCGGATGATGAGAACCAATTTATGCATGTTTGCTACTTGTTTTTTGATTCAGATAGGAGAGTTAACTTCATAGTTAAATTTGTTTTATAGCACCTGCAAGACTTACAGGGTTTCATGTTTGTGTTGGAAGTGGAGGAGAGAGGCTGCTCCCTGAGTGATATGCTAAAGAAGGGTGATACTTATTTGCACACATTTCCAAGTGATCGATATATCGATGATAATTGGGCCCTTCTTCAGATTTTCTCTAAGTTTTTGCCGATAAAGATGTATGTCAATGAGATATAGCCTTAAAACAGAAGTTCCTTGTGGAAGCTCAACTTATGTTACGGGAATTGCGTTGATCCTTGGGTTAGAAGTAGTGAAAGCAGATCTTTGCTTCAAGGACTCTCATCAGTGCTGCTGGAGAATCTTGAATCCTTGAAATATCATGTTTGGGTCATTGCAACTGGTTCCTCTGTAACATTTTTAGTGAGCACGCGATTCGTGCGGAGCACGTCGTGTGACACTAGTTAGGGGAAAAAAACGGCTGTGGTTCTGGTACGGGGAAAAATTTGTATCAGCATGTACATACTCTTTTTGGGCCTGTTATCTGTCCCATAAAAATGATCGAAGTTGCTTCTTCTGTTTAAAATATTTTATTTTATGGTACTCACAAAAAATAACCACAATCCGGTATTGGAAAGGGTATTTAAGAAATGTCTAACTTTGTTTCAAAATTAAGGTCCTTACAAAAAATAAGTTCAATCCGATATCAGAAAATGGCATTTAAGAAACATCCAACTTTGTTGACGTTTCTTAAATGCTATTTCCGATACCGGATTAAGGTTATTTTTTGTGAGGACCATTGTAAGGACCCGTAATTTCAAAAGTCATTAAAAGATTTATTCGATATTATTATTGAAGGAAAAGACGAAATTTGTTAAGTTTATTTGATTTGGGGCTAATGTGAAAGGATTGTTAGTGGAGGGAGTGCAAGTGTGATTAGTGTGTGTCCTAATATAAGTGTGTGTGGTGGAGATGTAGGGAATTAGAATTCCCATCTCACTCTCTCTCATCCCTCCCGATATCTCTCTCTCGGCTCCACTCTCTCTCTCTTTCTCTTAACCAAAAACCCACCAAAATCACTTAAAACTCACACAAACCAACCTCCATTCCACCTTCCTCACGCGTTATTGAGCTTGAATTTCGTGGGTCTTGACCGGAGGAGGAGTATTTCGGTCGATTTCAAGATTTCAGAGTCAAAGGCTTGCGTGGCCCGATCTCCTTTCGTGTTTGCTCTCCAACTTCGAGGTAGGGATTTCTTGCTTATTCTATATGCTTATGAGTTGAATTTGTGTGTTGATCGTGCTTGAAAATGTTGGTTTGATTGTTGGGATTAGTTTCGAAAATCTGTAGAAAATCTACCCGAACAGCCTTTGTTATCGATACCTTAGCCCTTTGTTATCGATACCTTCGTGTTCCAAAACCCAGAAAATCCTTTGTTATCGATACCATTTGTCATTGGTATCGATACCCTTGCGTCTGGAGTCATTTTTGACCCAGAGGTATCGATACCTTTGCCTTAGGTATCGATACCTGTTGCTTATCTCCAGCTTTTGCTGTTTTACTTCGTACTTCACCGTTTTGGTTTCCAATCACTTCTAACACCTCTAAGGCATCTTTAAACCTTCCTTAAGCTTGGTTGCTCGTCCCTTGATGATCCGTTGATCGTTTTTATTCCCTAGGCTTTGGTTAAGCGTGATCTTAGTATATATTATTGTAGACAGAAAACGTATTGTAGAGTGTTATGAGTACCGTAGGTTGTATGAACATCGTGATGGGTATAGATGCTTGATGAGAGTGGTACAATAACTTTAAAGGGTAAGGTAGTAACTTGTATCTTCACGATTCGTTGAACCTATCGATTCACCTTGGTACACTTGCTACGGGATTCAAGTATAGGAGCTAGTAAGTCGGGTACTTTAGAGGTTGCTTGTGAGTAGCACGCTGTGTCGGTGCGGGGATATACTTAGAGATACGGTGAGCATGTGTGTCTTTGCTTGTATGTGACACGGTAGATTGTGGGTCTTGTGAGACCATGCGATTGATTAAATGGTCTTTGGAATTGATTGGATGTTTTGAGGTTTGTGAAATGAGAAGGGGAATGAATGAGGACAACAAATGAATAGAGTATTGTAAGATTTTATTTATGGGCTAGGTACGTTAAGAAAAATGCAGAGTTGTAAGTTAATGAAAAGGCATGAACATGTACATTTGTGGAATTAGGAAACGGTGGACTAAAGTTTTGTGGTACAACCGTTAGATTGATGATGAAGTCGATTGTGAAATGATGGATGGTCGGTTATGCGATGTGCGTTTCCGCTAACCAATGATTATTGCTGATTGAGGGAATAGACTCGGGGTGACCCTGCGCTCGAGGGAACTATACCCGAGGTGACCCAAGTGAATTTATTATTGAGGGAATAGACTCGGGGTGACCCTACGCTTGAGGGAACTAGACCCGAGGTGACCCAAGTTATTTTATTATTGAGGGAATAGACTCGGGGTGACCCTACGCTCGAGGGAACTAGACCCGAGGTGACCCTAGTGATCATTGATGGGATACACTTGATTAAAAGAAAGGAAATGTTTGTAAATAAGGGATTTAATGATGACGAACGTGGACACAAGAATGATTGTAGTATTGTACGAAGAATAATAAGATGATTAGAACTGGTTATAGATTATGGTGGATAGACGTGAGTTTATTGAGGCATCTAGTTGAGGAAAAAAAGGTTAGTGACCTCCCTGGGAAGTCTAGAATTCTTGATCAAAGCGTGCAGCTCGTTGGAAATCGTTCGTACTTTGGGTGTATCTGTCTTTACTCACTCATTCTTGAAGCATGATTCATTTCATTTTCATATAGTTTGAGCATAGATCTCTCTACTGGGCACGTGTTTTGCTCAACCCTATCTTTCTTTCAGGTACACTTGGAGGTAGCGACATGGAGTGCTTGGCATGCATATTTTGACATCATCCATTTGAAAGCTGACATGGAAATTATTTTGGCATCTTTTGTAAAACTCTTTGGCAGTGTAATAGCGATTTCAATTTCGACTATCGTTTGATCATGGGGGACTGTAAACCCTAAAACTTCTTTTCTCTTATGTTATTTGGATCGTCAAGCTTGAGAAGAAACGTTGAATTTAAATTGCAAATATGGGGAGGAACCTTGATTTGGGGTATTATTTGTATTATTGCGAGGTATAGTCTATTGGAAATCATTATATTTTATGTTGAAAATCGAGGGCGTGACAACTTGGTATTAAAGCATAAGTTTAGAACACCTCGAGACCGTGGGGAGACTTCTAGTCTCATGGGTTCAAAAGTCGCTGCATCTTTTCTTACAAAACCACATGTGTGCTTGCATGAATGATGTTAGACCATCGATGTGTTACTGCATTAGTATTACGATAGAGTGGCATTGGGTTGTTGTAATGTTGGAAAGGTTGTAGACCTGCATCGTATAGCAATGTGATAAATGCTATGACTTACTTTCGTATGCTTTCATAGTAGGATATCTTTGAGATGTGGGGATAGGTGTGGTGAGACCGAGGATCGTGAGTACCAGGGTTATAGTGCATACATGGAGAATGAAGCGAGTCAGTGTGCTAGGAATGAAGCGATGTTTCCTGAGATCGTTGAGTGTGCAAAGGGTGTTGAGATTCCTGAGACCGTTGAGTGTGCAATGGGTGTTGAGATTCTGGAGGGTGAGCAGATCGGTGTGAATGTGGGGGAAATTAGACGTCGAGTCGTTAGTGCGAGGTCATCCTCCGAGAGTGTTGAGGGTTCAGGAAAGAAGAAACCTAGGATATCAAAGCCAGAGATTCAAGGTCAGCAGGACCTTAAGCCACCTCTTCATTCTAGGACACCGGGAGTTCTCCTCAAGCATCCGATTGTGTGTTATCGATGTCGTCAATCTGGCCACATACGTTCTCAATGTCCGTGGCGTGGAGGATCTTGTTATACTTGCGGCGAACTTGGCCACATGGCAAGAAATTGTCCTCAAGGATTGGGAGTACCTAGTGAATCGAGCTCCATGCAGCAACATAAACGTACACCGAAACAACAAACGCAGTTCCGTAGCTAAACCATTTCCTTCTACTCTCTAGCTCTCAGAAATACTGGTTGTTTGAGGTATCATCTCTTCTTTGTTGTACAATCCGCCCGTTATAATACTTTTGATATGGAAGTATTTCATCCATTACGAATCATCTCTTTATTCATGTTTAGAATTGAAAATCAAGAAATCTTAGTCCTCGCGTGTTAAAAACATTGATAGATCATATACCGAGATTAGAGGTTAATTGTTCCATATTGAAGTGTTCCCCTTGGCCTCTTTGATTTGCTTATAGTGAGATTTGATCTGAATTGGACAGGGATTGGTTGTAACCACGATGGGTGGCGATTTTATGAACGTGATTTAGTGAGAGTCGTTTCTTTTATTATCCTCTTTCATTGGCCTAGCTGAATAATGTTAGAATTGTATCGTAAGCTATCCCTGTGAAGTCTGTTGTGTTGTTGACCTGTCATGATCCTTGATATTCAAGTTAACTATTATGCTATCCATTCCTAGCTTTTCTTGGAAATATCCAAAATCTTGTGGCGAAGTATCATGTGATACTTTTACTGTTGATATTGACAAATGTCCCTCGTTCCCTATTCAAGGTCGTATTTTGGTATCATCCTGCTTGAGATAAGTTCTCAATGGTCAGTTTAGATTCCCTTGATGCGATTATCACTTTCGTCGTTTGCTTGTAATCGTTATTCCACATGAGTATTTAGTTTGCAACTTCAACCCATCAAACTCAACCTATGGTCACGTACCGTATGATATACATATTCGTTGGCACCATCAAAATTTGGACCTTGTTACCATTGTTGCCTGCTTTGGGCCATCATTTATTTTGATCCCATGACTATAAAGTCATATGATTTGAACTCGTATCCTCTCTATATCTGTTTTATTTGCCCATGCCTATTCGGTTGGTTGGAAAATTTCCATTGTTGGAGTCAACTCCCGTGATGACATATTTATTGATATCTATTCATTGTCACCGTTCAATACGAACTCACTTGTTTTTAATTACTCTCAGTGGCATTAGACTCTATCGTGGTTTCTCAACTCTAGCTGCATATGATGGTTCGTTTTGTAACGTTCAGTTCCAACTTGTTAAAAGTATTGCTCAAATCCGGTACTGGACAAATTTTCAATCTTGTAAGAGTTGGTTTACTAGGGATCTATTTCATTACTTCATGTTCGTCATCAGTAAGGTTATGGTCGGTTGTTTCAAGATTCCCTCGGAGTATCATGAGCTTTTGCATTGAGTTTGTTGTCAAATTATTTTAAAGATTTCAAGTATTCATTGAATTCCGAACGCTTCAATATCAAACTTAAAATTCTTGATTAGCGTTGATCGAGTTCTATGGTTTGCTCTTTTCATTGAGATGACAATCGAATCTATTCTTATTATTTGGATTGACCCAACTTGGTGCGAGAGATTGGTGCGACCTTTAGAAGAATTGGCTTGTATTCTCAGTTTGCTAGAATTAATATTAAGGGGTGTGATGGAATCTATACACCAACGAACTCTGGAAGCTCGAGGGAAAATGACTGAACAGACAAAAGAATTCATTGAAGTTTGTTAACTGCGTAAGACCGAACAAAGGATAACGTCAGTTGCCATCGTCACCCATTGTTACATGAAGTGGAAGGTTGCATATCTCGTAAAGCGTTCACCGCTAGAAAGATAGGTCGGTGTCGGATACGGTGTGTGTTTTGGATAGCCAAGCGACTACCGATGAAATCCACTTGGAAGAGGCGCTTGATCACCGCCCATTCTAAATGGAAGTCTCGAAGAGTCAATTGGATTATCGGGTTACGTTCATAGGCAAGATCTTGGCGCTTGGATAGATAATCGTATATAGAGATTTTGCGATAAAAGAGGAACCTAGAAAATTGCGTATCGTTTGGCATTGCTGCCGAGACTTTTGGACAGTTGTAATGCGTTATACATACGAATATTGAGGAAGTCTGAATCGAATCCATTGCATGTGATAGAAGTGTCCGAACTTGAGCTAGAAGCCGACGTGTCCCGTGGTGAGAAGCCGATACGTATCCTAGATTTGCGTGATTAAGTTTTAAGGGGTAAAACAGTACCGTTAGTGCAAGTTTATGTGGAGAAAGGAGGACAAGGTTAGAAAGAAATGCCTGCGTTTGTCTCGATGTTGTCGATATGAGTTTGATGTAGATCTACATGATTACTGCATAGTTGCATGATAAACCGTGTTATGGCTGAGGTATATCTGTGTGTTGTGTGTTGGTTGGACCTGGCTTGGCAAATTTCGAGGACGAAATTTCTCTAAGGAGGGAAGGGTGTAAGGACCCGTAATTTCAAAAGTCATTAAAAGATTTATTCGATATTATTATTGAAGGAAAAGACGAAATTTGTTAAGTTTATTTGATTTGGGGCTAATGTGAAAGGATTGTTAGTGGAGGGAGTGCAAGTGTGATTAGTGTGTGTCCTAATATAAGTGTGTGTGGTGGAGATGTAGGGAATTAGAATTCCCATCTCACTCTCTCTCATCCCTCCCGATATCTCTCTCTCGGCTCCACTCTCTCTCTTTCTCTCAACCAAAAACCCACCAAAATCACTTAAAACCCACACAAACCAACCTCCATTCCACCTTCCTCACGCGTTATTGAGCTTGAATTTCGTGGGTCTTGACCGGAGGAGGAGTATTTCGGTCGATTTCAAGATTTCAGAGTCAAAGGCTTGCGTGGCCCGATCTCCTTTCGTGTTTGCTCTCCAACTTCGAGGTATGGATTTCTTGCTTATTCTATATGCTTATGAGTTGAATTTGTGTGTTGATCGTGCTTGAAAATGTTGGTTTGATTGTTGGGATTAGTTTCGAAAATCTGCAGAAAATCTACCCGAACAGCCTTTGTTATCGATACCTTAGCCCTTTGTTATCGATACCTTCGTGTTCCAAAACCCAGAAAATCCTTTGTTATCGATACCATTTGTCATTGGTATCGATACCCTTGCGTCTGGAGTCATTTTTGACCCAGAGGTATCGATACCTTTGCCTTAGGTATCGATACCTGTTGCTTATCTCCAGCTTTTGCTGTTTTACTTCGTACTTCACCGTTTTGGTTTCCAATCACTTCTAACACCTCTAAGGCATCTTTAAACCTTCCTTAAGCTTGGTTGCTCGTCCCTTGATGATCCGTTGATCGTTCTTATTCCCTAGACTTTGGTTAAGCGTGATCTTAGTATATATTATTGTAGACGGAAAACGTATTGTAGAGTGTTATGAGTACCGTAGGTTGTATGAACATCGTGATGGGTATAGATGCTTGATGAGAGTGGTACAATAACTTTAAAGGGTAAGGTAGTAACTTGTATCTTCACGATTCGTTGAACCTATCGATTCACCTTGGTACACTTGCTACGGGATTCAAGTATAGGAGCTAGTAAGTCGGGTACTTTAGAGGTTGCTTGTGAGTAGCACGCTGTGTCGGTGCGGGGATATACTTAGAGATACGGTGAGCATGTGTGTCTTTGCTTGTATGTGACACGGTAGATTGTGGGTCTTGTGAGACCATGCGATTGATTAAATGGTCTTTGGAATTGATTGGATGTTTTGAGGTTTGTGAAATGAGAAGGGGAATGAATGAGGACAACAAATGAATAGAGTATTGTAAGATTTTATTTATGGGCTAGGTACGTTAAGAAAAATGCAGAGTTGTAAGTTAATGAAAAGGCATGAACATGTACATTTGTGGAATTAGGAAACGGTGGACTAAAGTTTTGTGGTACAACCGTTAGATTGATGATGAAGTCGATTGTGAAATGATGGATGGTCGGTTATGCGATGTGCGTTTCCGCTAACCAATGATTATTGCTGATTGAGGGAATAGACTCGGGGTGACCCTGCGCTCGAGGGAACTATACCCGAGGTGACCCAAGTGAATTTATTATTGAGGGAATAGACTCGGGGTGACCCTACGCTTGAGGGAACTAGACCCGAGGTGACCCAAGTTATTTTATTATTGAGGGAATAGACTCGGGGTGACCCTACGCTCGAGGGAACTAGACCCGAGGTGACCCTAGTGATCATTGATGGGATACACTTGATTAAAAGAAAGGAAATGTTTGTAAATAAGGGATTTAATGATGACGAACGTGGATACAAGAATGATTGTAGTATTGTACGAAGAATAATAAGATGATTAGAACTGGTTATAGATTATGGTGGATAGACGCGAGTTTATTGAGGCATCTAGTTGAGGAAAAAAAGGTTAGTGACCTCCCGGGGAAGTCTAGAATTCTTGATCAAAGCGTGCAGCTCGTTGGAAATCGTTCGTACTTTGGGTGTATCTGTCTTTACTCACTCATTCTTGAAGCATGATTCATTTCATTTTCATATAGTTTGAGCATAGATCTCTCTACTGGGCACGTGTTTTGCTCAACCCTATCCTTCTTTCAGGTACACTTGGAGGTAGCGACATGGAGTGCTTGGCATGCATATTTTGACATCATCCATTTGAAAGCTGACATGGAAATTACTTTGGCATCTTTTGTAAAACTCTTTGGCAGTGTAATAGCGATTTCAATTTCGACTATCGTTTGATCATGGGGGACTGTAAACCCTAAAACTTCTTTTCTCTTATGTTATTTGGATCGTCAAGCTTGAGAAGAAACGTTGAATTTAAATTGCAAATATGGGGAGGAACCTTGATTTGGGGTATTATTTGTATTATTGCGAGGTATAGTCTATTGGAAATCATTATATTTTATGTTGAAAATCGAGGGCGTGACAACCATAAACAAAGTATTTTAAACAAAGAATGTGTATATGTACCCTTATCATTTCCTGAAAAAAAAAAAAACCAAAAACATTTCCTACACAATTTTTTTTTACACAAACATTGCACAAATTTTGTGGGGCTCACTCTATTTCCTTTTTCTTTTTTTTTTTGTCATACAATATACAACAACAGGATTATGGGAGTTAGCAAGTTAACAGGTTAGTTCACAGGGGGTTCAAAGGCTGTCTATAGCCCTAAATCCCAAACGCGCCCCCACGGGCTTGAACCTACCCCTTCATTGGAAAAGCAATGCCTCACTCACACCAACTACACTGCAATGGGTTTGGTGTGGGACCCACTCTGGGGTCTCACAAAATCGTACGAAACAATAGTGTACACAAAAAAACTTGACACAAAACTAAAAAAAGAAAAAAAATTGAATAAAGACAAAAAATTAAGTGCTTCAATTTTCAATCCGTTTGAACTGGTAAAAAAAAGTTATTTTTTTATCATATTATTTAAAAGAGTCATAATTAATTTTGTATCTAAGGCTCTCATAATTAAGTATGTTCTCTTTATTTGGAACCACGTAAAGCAGATACTTGATTATAAGAGCTCTTGTAACGACCATGATTTTTGGTATATAAAAATTTCGTTAAATATTTAAATTTTATTTTAATTACTCGGTATTACTTTTAAAATTCCTTTTTAATTTCTAATAATCCGTCATAATTAGATTTAAGTCCTTTAAAATTATATTTCATGGCTAGAAATCCTACATGGCATATAGAATTAGTTTCCAACCGATTAGTTGAGGGAACCAAACTACCGATTCACCTAGTTACATTTCCCTAACCTTAGATGGACCTTTTTGACAATCTTTGAGCCTTATGAACCCCTTACTAACCTATTGAACCATTAGACCATTAGTAGTAATCATTTTACTCATTGATTAGTCATTTTCAAGACCATACATCTTTTTACCTCTTTACCCATTGGTTAATAAATGTTAGGGAAAATTTTACCCCTTGGGTAATAAAAATTAGTCATGGCCTAATCTCATCATTTTGCTTCCAAGAGAAGTAAACCTAGCTTTGCCATGCATGCAAGCCTAAAGAATAATAGCCTTAACCCTAAATTGCCCAACAAAGTTACTTTCCTAGATTTTTTTTAAGCACATATATAAGTATATATACCTATATACTTGGATAAAATTTTCCTAGGAAACTTTTAACCTTTGGTCATTGTTTACACTTAAAAGCCTTAGCTTTTGTCATTACTTTCCTTAGGCCATACCATCTTCATTATTTTTTTTCCTTATCCTTTGGTCAATAATTGCTAAGAAAATTTTTACCCCTTGGGTAATAAAAGTTAGTCATGCCAATGAATGCTTAGACTTGACTAGACTAGTCAAAATCAAATCCCATCATTTTGCTTCCATAAGAAGTAAACCTAGCCTAATATAAGCATGCCTAATTGCCTGGGTACACTTTCTAGAAAATTCATTAACCATTGGGCAATAGTTGTTAGGGTAATTTTTATCCTTTGAGTAAAAGGAATAAGTCTTGCCATAATCCAAGGAGTAACCAATTCTAGTCTACTTTAAGTATGATCCTAGCCTTTTATTTTGTTCTTCTTGCAAGACTTACCAACCTAGGTTATAATCACCTAGACTTACCCTAGAAAGCATAAGATCATAGTTAGTTTATAGCCTTATGCCTAAAGACTTGGATTAACCCATGAGGAAGTAGACTTAGCATGCTTTCAAGCATGATTTGACAAAACAATGAGAGAGAGAGAGAGAGAGAGAGAGAGAGAGAGAGAGAGAGAGAGAGAGAGAGAGAGGGGAGCCGAATTTTTTGAGGAAGAGTGAGGTGTGTGCTTGTGTGTTGTACACTCCATCAAGCTACAAACTTAGCCTTAAGCCTATTACCCAAATGCCAACCCATTTCTAGCCAACTTTAAACATAACCTAGCCAATGATCTTGATCTTTCTTACAAGCAAGCCCTTTCCAAGCCATGCCTTTCAAAATTGCCCCTTGGACAATAATTGTTAGGGAAAAATTTATCCATTGGATAATAAGCCAAGTTTTTGCTATAAATAGCACCCCTATTCACCATTCAACTCACACCTTCACCCATTTTACTTCTCTCTCTAAGAAAGTCTAGTATTCTTACTTTGTTCTTAAGGTTCTTGAGTTTTCTTGAAGTTCTTCAAGAAACTCATCCTAAAACACCTTTTCGATCCATAAACTCTAGTAGTTTTAGTCAAGAACTAGTTTCGAGAGAAACCTTTCTCTTTCGAAGCTACCGGAAGCTCACCGTAGGAAGTTACTCCGTCCGACGTACTTACTTTTTCCATAGCCGTACCTACCGCCAAGAAGAACGCTAGAATATCTCTACTTACTTACTCTAAGTATGCGTAGTATTTTCCTTATCCGTTAAAACTCAAAGAAAAATGGTATTTTACTTGTATGAAGTATTCATGTTTTGATCTTTAAGATGATTATAAACTTGTGTACATGTTGCTTGCATTACTTGTGGTTGTTTAAGGAAAGTATAAGTGATTATCACTCCGTACATGTGGCGTTATGCTTCTAAGTGGGTTCGAGTACACTAAGTAATATAGAGTTGGATGATCTTCATTACAATGAATGATAATGTTCACTTTTGAGAAAAGTGCTACCGCGAAGTCTATGCATGAAAACGAGACACGAAAATCAAGGAAAATAGAAACATGACGCCTAGGGTGTGGTTAATGAAAATGTTGTTTTGGAAAAAGGAAAGTATTTTAAAATCGCCTTGTGGCCGGACTTGCCCATTGTGTGATGTGCGTGTGTAAAAGAAAGATTTATGACATTGGATAAAATATTTTTGAAACTACATTGTGGCCGTTTGCCCAATGGGAGATGTGTGTGTGTGTGTTCCAATGGAAATCCGTGGTGGCGAAACCATTGTGAGGCTGTGTGTGTTCCAATGGAAATCCGTGGTGGCAGAACCATTGTGAGATTGTGTGTGTTCCAATGGAAATCCGAAACAGCGGAACCATTGTGTGGATACTCGGGAACCCGGAACGGTGGAACCGAGGTTGGGTGTGTTAAAACGATTTTCGAAACGTTGATTTGGTAATAAAAAGTGAAATGGCGACATGGTCTACGAAATGCTGCGTAGGAGAAACTCTGATGTCACAGACACCAACGATAGTTAGTAACGAATGTGGATGTGTCATTGTTAACCGTTTTATTTGATAAGCATGTACTGTGTAGATAACGTTATTTGTATGATTCATTGTTTGTAAATTATGGGTTAGCGGATATGGGATTATTCTGCTGAGCTTTTGTAGCTCATGGTGTTACCTTTGGTGACCCTGACATATTATATCGGTGGCGACGCTGGTATAATGTGTCAGACTCTGTAGATGATCAAGGTGAGCTGTACACCTTGGAGGCATTTGGAGCAGAAGAACTGGCTAGGATGGAGGAGTAGGCAGAGCTGTAGTTAGGAACCTTAGTTTCCCCTCCCTTTGTGTAAATATGGGAATCATGATGTAATAATGAGCCAGACTCCATTTGGTTTATCAATAAAGTCTTTATTTAACGTATCCAAAATTGGGGGCGTTACAGCTCTAGTGCCAAAAATTAATTATCACCTTTAGGATAAAATTTTAAAAAAATAGATATTCCCACTGGTTCAAACGAGTTGAAAATTTTAACACTTAAAATTTTAATCATATTTTGTAGGGAATTTATAATGTCACTCCCCAAATTTATAATATCACTCTCAAAAGGAAAAATTTTAATCATATTTCTTTAGAGAATTTATAAAAAATGGGGAGTGTGAAAATCAATTTCTTAGAAATACTTCAAAATCAAAAAATGAAATGCTTTTTAGATCAATTTTCAGTCATTCTCGAAGTGAGCGTGTGTTGGATTTTTTGCACATGAAGGGTAGTCTTGGCATTTTAGAAGGTTAGTAGAATATGCTCTGATAACCAAGAAAGCTGTGTTGCTTAAAAGAGTTAGAGTACTAAGGTGGTGTTCCACTTTCCTAAAAAGTTCTTTTTTTTCAAACGGAGGTAATTTCAAGCCCAAAAATTATGTATTTACGCAAATAATTTTTCTACCAATATAGATCTTGTTTGATAGATCTCATCGAGATCTTTTAAACGGTGCAAACAAAATTATTTTTCATTTTCATTATATTTGAGTTTAAAAATTGAAGAAAACGAACTTTTAAAAAAAGAAGGGAAACTGGAAACTTTTGGTAACTAAACTGACCTGATTTGATGGAAAATAGGTAATTATCCACCGCATTGTAGCACTCAATAGCTGGACCGTTATAACAAAGCTGTTTGATTTATTTATGATCTTCATGATCAATTGAGTACAATATAGTATAACAAATCCATTGAACTTGTAACCAGGAACAGTGCCGACCCTGATGTTGGGTTGCCTAAACCCAACCCAAATCTTGGTTGCCCACTACTAAGTCATAAAAAATAAAGACGTACAAGTAAAAAAAAAATATCAAGGGTACATTGCACTTTTATTTTGAATTACATCAAACGGCACCATTTTGTAAGTGTCATTATAAATTAGACATTATGTTTTGACTTTTTCGGAGCTTCATGCAAGTTTCAAAATAGGAGTCCTTTTTTCGTCTTAAATGATGGGGTCTAAATTTTTTTTTAATAGTATGGGTTAATTTATAATTTTGAGCTCGTATACCAAGCACTAAAATGGTTTGATTCATAAGCTTTACACACGAATGTCTCTTGAGTTCCGGAATACTATTAAATTATTTTTTATTGTCTAGAATGTAAAACCTAACATGGAAAAATTAATGGATAGCGCATATCTTGCTAGTCATAATCTATAAATCACTTTCAGCTTATAAAATAGAAATTTCGTAACTATAGTACTTGCAATAAGTAAATTTTGGATGTAAACACTGATACTCCTAGTTTTTTTTTTTGTTGGGTTTCTAAAAAAATAATTTTTGTTGCCCCAGTTGCCCCATGGTGGGGGTTGCCCAAGCCCGGATAGCGCATATCTGACCAAGAATAAGTCAACTCGAGTTACAATGTATTTACTTAATTCCTCTATCCCAAATTGCTAGCTCTACACTCCTATTGTTCTACTTCCTTTTTTTGATGTTTCAAAAATAATAGGAGAAATTAAATATCCATCCTTAGAAGGGGCATGATGTAAGTTTTCATCCTTCTCATTTTGAACGGTTATGTTTTCATCCTTTGGGCTTGCGAAATACCATGTGTGCCCTTTTTATTGATACGTATTGATATATGTAAATATAGTTCCCTAATTAAGGGGGATTTGATTAGGATTTTAAAATAAACACAGTTACCTAAAATAATGGGATTTGCTTATATCCTTATCTTCAACAATTTTCTAATTTAGTGAAATTCAACAATTTCCAAATTTAGAGGGATTCAATCACTATAATTATGGGAGATAATTACAAGAGAGGATTTTAAAATTTAAAAAATAGTAATAACAAAATCTCACCGATTTAAGTTCCTCCTTTACCATTTATGATTGGTAAATTCACAGATCATCCATGTGATTTCAAGTTGAAATGGGTTTCATGGTAAATACATCATGAACGACGAAATACACCATGAAATCTGCTTGATAAAATACACCATGAAATACGCTTGTTAAAATACACTATGAAATATACTTGATAGAATACACCATGAAATACGCTTAAAATACACTATGACATATGCTTGATAAAATACCCCATGGACGACGAAATACACCGTGAAATCTGCTTTTATTTCACGACGAAATACACCATGAAATACACCACGAAGATAAATCTACCATGAATTATTGTAAAATATTTCGGAACAAAATCACCCATGAAAACACAAGGCAAACAAACACACAACACTACAAATCACCTCACTAATTGATCCTAACCAAAAAAATTACCCATGAAAACACAATCACCATCTGGATCCAAACCCATAAAAAATGAGTCCAAACAAACACAATCACCCCTCCTGATTTCTAGAACCCAAACGCTGTTTCCATTTTACCGTATTTGTACTCATGTAGAGGTGCTTGCTCGGTGCACCTCCTTTCCTTCGTGACTGATCTTAATCACTGCCGTGATTTCGATGGAGAGAGAGGAGAGAGAAAGAGTGGGTGGCGGTTTCTAGTGGATCTGAGAATGGTCATCGTTTTTCTTTATCGCCGCTGCCGTTTGTTGGCAATTCTCGATCCCGGATCGCCGTTCATCAACGTTGCAGCTGCCGTTCTTGGCTGTTCTCAATCTAGGATCACCGGAGGTGGAGGTTCCGTGTAGAGACCCATCCCAAATATTAATTTATTTTACTTAATGTGGCTGCGTGTAATTATATTTAGTAATTAAGTAAGCCATGGGTTTTTTTTTTATATAGACGTGTATATGTGTGTTTGGTTGATCGGGCTTGAGTTGTGTGCTATGGACCGAGTGCGTGGGACCCATATGTGATGGAGTTTTTTTTTAATCTAAGCTTTTAGAGTTAACTATTATTAATTGTTAGCTTTATGGGCGTTAGTGTAATGACTCAAAACATTTTAGAAGATGAAGCAATAGCTTAATTCTTGGAGGACCATAGTGCAATTTTGCACTTAAAAAGTGGAAGCTACCAGAGGGAACTCGTGAGCTCTCTGTTTTCCCTTTTTCTTTCTTTTCCGTTCACTCCCTCCCTCATTCTCTCTCTCCAACTCAACCCCATACAAAACCACTTTGTTCAACCCCAAAATCGGAGACCAAGATTCGAGAATCTCGCAAAAAGGCAAGAAAAAAAAACATGATCTACGAACAAAGAGCTACGCAATGATCCAAACAAAATCTTGATCGGCCAACTTTGGAGTTCCTAGCTTTTTTTCGGGATTTGGCTTTTTTGAGGTAGGATACATGACTAACTGTAGAGACCCGAATAATTTTAATGCTTGAAATATCGATTAAAAGTTTAATTGAGAAAATATGGTCTTATTTGTGAATAATTGAGTCGAGGACTTAAGTGAGAGAATGGAAGGTTGAGGGGTAAATGTGTGATTTGTAGATTTTGGAGTATATATAGGAGTGTTGGAGTGTAGGGAATCATTTTTCCCAAAAACCAAACTCTCGGCCCTCTCTCCCTCCCTCCGCCGGTTCTCTCTCTCTCCTCTCTTCTCACTCAAAAACTCACCAAAACACCTCCAAGCTCTCAAGAACCCACCCTCATTTCACCTCCTCTACGCAACCCCGGGCTCGTATCGCTTTGGGTGAGGTTCGGGAAAGAGATCGCGGCAAATTTTGAAAGTTGGGAGCTCGAGCTCGTTCGAGGTGTTGGGTGTCGTTCCTTGGACCGAGGTAGGGATTTCTTTGCTACTTTTATGTGTTGGTAGCTTGTTATGGTGTGTAATCGTGCTTGGAATTGTTGGTATTGGTGTTGTAGTTGAAATTCTGATATCTGCAGAAAAATCTGCTCGAAACCTCTCCGTATCGATACGGGATTCTTGCCGTATCGATACCCGATTAACACAGAGTGGGCTTTGCTGATAAGCATCCTGTATCGATACAGCCATTTTGGCCGTATCGATACCAGTTCCTTATGGGCAGTTTTGCCTTCGGTGCTTCTACTTCGATTGCTTTGAACCCCGGACACTTCTAACACCCTTGTAACACCTCATACACTATCACAAGCTATTCAATTGACTTCCAATGATTGATTTGCGAATCCTTATTCAATTGACCTCTCGTTAGTAGGATTTATCTCTAAGTTTATTCGAGTAAACCTTGTTACAATGAGACTTATCGACTGTTTGATTATTTGCGAGTATTTGTGGTATCTCGGTGGTGTAGTTCGTACGATGTGAGATGTTGCATGCATGAGTGTGATTATGAGAGAGTCTTAGTTTACGTGTTGGTTGAATAGGAAGTTGTTGAGTCGGGTTTGGTGTAGGGAGTCTCGTAACGCCAGGGGTGGAAATACGGAGACTCTAGTGGACCTCGTAACGCAAGGGGTGGTACCACGATGGTCCGAAGTGTTGGGATTCGCCGTAACGCAAGGGGTGGTAACACGGTGACTCTTGGGATGTCATACTGTAACGCGAGGGGTGGAAATGCAGTTAGTGGAGGTTGATGTTGTCGAGTCTTGTCGGGATGGTTAGAGGGAATACATTGATCATTGTCATGCTTGATTGGACCTTGTCTTCTCATTCGTTTCCTTTTGCACTTAGCATGTTACTTGCACATAAGTTTAGTAAAGATTTTCCTATTGGGCTCGCATAGCTCAACCTATTCTTTCTTTTCAGGATTCAATGCTGGACAGTGATTTGCATGACTTGAGTGTCTGGACGTGAAAAGGATTTTTGGGAGCTAACTCTGATTTAGTTACATTGTCATCTTTGTAATAGACTTTCTTTTGATAAAGATGAGGTTGTAACTTTATGATTTGTCCGTACAAACAATTGTAATCTATTTGGGGCCGGAGTGCCAAATTTGTTTACTCTTTGAAACAGGGATTTATTTGTAATGTTCTACAGATGGGAACTATTTGGGGTATTTATTATCATATGCGATGGATTTTAGTCGAGAGAGCTTTATTCATTTATGCTGAAAATCCAGGTCGTGACAATTGGTATCAGAGCGTCTAGGTTTAGAATACCTAGAGACCGTGGGGAGACTTCTAGTCTCACGGGTTTAAAATGTCACGCAAATTTTCATAACTTGTGTGTGCTTGTGTGCATTGTTAACACTTGACTTACATGGCATAGCATTTCAATATAGCTGAGAGGTGTAGCGTTGTTTTTTTTTGACCCGTGTGGGGATAGCTGGAGGTTTTGACCTCATTAAATGATGTTGTTGTTGATAAACTCTCTCTTTTCTTATAATTGTAGTAAGATGCCTCCGAGAGCGCGTGTGCGACGAGGTGGGGTTGGTAACCGGGGTGGCCGTGGTCGTGGCCGTGGGGTACCTCCCGAGGACGAGGTTAGTCAGCATGGGGAGAATCCGGGGGCTGGGGCCGGTCGAGGTGCAGGTGTGCCTCCAAATCAAACGCAGTTTGCTAGGGATCTTGTTGCGGCACTCACAGCTGCAAACCTGTTGAACCAAGCTCCGAGGGAGAATGCCGAGGATAGAGCTATGATAGCAATGCGGGAATTTAGCCGTAGGAATCCTCCAACCTTTGATGGAACCATTAGTGAACCTTTGGTAGCTGACCATTGGTTAACCCAAATTCGGAAGATCTTTAGGGCTCTTAACATCATCGAAGACGGTATTAGAGTGGGAATTGTGGCCGTTCAACTGGTTGGGGAAGCCGGCGAGTGGTGGGAGTCGGTCTTGGAATCGAGGAAAGACGCAAGGAGAGCGGCGAGGACCGCGGCTCAAGTAGATGAGCCAGACGTTGAGAACTTGACTTGGGCGGAGTTTGAGATGCTCTTTGAGGAGCAATATTTTCCGGAAACGAGTCGGGATCAATTGAGGAATGAATTCGAGAAGCTTGAGCAAGGGGACATGACTGTTTCGGAATATGCGGTAAAATTTCAATCTTTGTCCCGTTTTGCGCCGGAGATGGTGGCAATTGAGGAGAGAAAGTGTAGGAGATTTGAGAGGGGTTTGAGTGACGCCGTGAAGAAGTATGTTGTGGCGCAACGAAAAGGAAAGTTCTCCGAAGTTGTGGAGTGTGCTAGGAGTATTGAGACACCAAGAGAGGCGTTGAAAAATCCTAAGGCATGGGAACCGAGACAATCAGTGGGAGGTGTGAGTTCATCGTCGGGAAGTTTTGGTACTCAAGGGAGGAAGAGACAACGGGATCAAATGTCTACTTCTCAAGGTCCGTCAAACTTTAGACCTCCGCCTACTTCTTCGTTTGGAACGAGAGGAGTTTCCACTAGGTCTTCGATCACTTGCCACGAATGTGGTCAAGCGGGGCACATCCGTGCTCAGTGTCCGCGGCTATTGGGGACTTGTTTCACTTGCGGGAAGTCCGGTCACTTCGCCAGGAATTGTCCACGCGGGGATGGAGCTCGTAGTGAGTCAGGATCAGTGCAGCAATCGAGGGGTGGACAGGGTTCTAATCGACAGTCGTTTCGGGGCACTCAGAGACAGCAGCAGTCTCATTTCCGTCAAACCGCTTCGGCTCAGGGATCTCAGGCTGAAAGAGGAGCTAGTTCGTCTACACCTACTCAGGGCTCCGGTCATCGGGGTGGACACGTTCAGGGTCAGACAACTCAGGGAAGAGCTTTTGCCATCACTTCTGCCATTCCACCTCCTGTTACTTCTCAGGCTCCAGAGACTTCGGTAGTGAGGGGTACATTTCTTTTGTTTAACTCCTTTGCTAGAGTATTGTTTGATTCGGGAGCATCGCATTCTTTTATTGCCGCATCTTTTGCTCATGCTTTGGAATTGGAAATTGAGAGCATCAATCCTCCGTTGTTTGTTGACACACCTATAGGAGGTAGATCACCGTTAGATCGTATCTGCCGGGATTGTGAGCTCACCATACGAGATCGTCGTTTTACTTTCGATTTTATCGTGTTGAACATGTCAGGATTCGACCTTATTCTGGGAATGGATTGGTTGTCCACTTTTCATGCCACAATAGATTGTTTCAAGCGTCGAGTCCGTATTTGTCCTCCTGGGGGCGCCTGTTTTGAGTTTTTCGGGGAGCGTCGAGAACCTATTGAACCGTACCTGTGTGAGTCTCGGGGACATGAGTCGATGTATGCACTGTTAGCAAGTTTGACCTTAGATGAGAACGTATCCACGCGTGGGGAGTTACCTCGTGTCGTTTGCGACTATCCGGACGTATTTCCGACGGAGTTACCTGGTTTACCACCTGAGAGAGAGATCGAGTTCACCTTTGACTTACTTCCTGGTACCGCTCCTATTTCCGTACCTCCTTACCGTTTCGCGCCCGCCGAGTTGAGAGAATTGAAGATTCAATTGCAAGAATTGGAGAACTTGGGGTTTATTCGTCCGAGTACTTCGCCGTGGGGAGCACCAGCCTTGTTTGCTCAAAAGAAGGATGGGACGCTTCGCTTATGTATTGATTACCGTAAGTTGAACCGCGTAACCATAAAGAATAAGTACCCAATGCCTAGAATCGACGACCTATTCGACCAACTTCGAGGTGCCACTTGTTTTTCTAAGATTGACTTGAGGTCCGGTTATCACCAGTTGAGAGTTCGGAGAGAAGATATTCCTAAAACCGCTTTTCGTACCCGGTATGGCCATTATGAGTTCATTGTTATGCCCTTTGGATTGACGAATGCACCGGCAACTTTCATGGACTTGATGAACCGTATCTTTCGTGCCTATCTCGATCGTTTCGTAGTAGTCTTCGTGGACGACATCCTGATCTATTCGCCTTCAGAGGAGGAACATCAATCTCACCTTTCCATTGTCCTTGAACTTTTGAGAGAACACCATTTGTATGCCAAGCTTAGTAAGTGTGAGTTTTGGTTGTCCGAAGTCAAGTTTTTGGGTCACGTCGTTTCGAATGGTGGGGTGTCCGTTGATCCGGGGAAAGTAGAGTCCGTGATGAATTGGCAGCGACCGAAGAATGTATTTGAGATCCGTAGTTTCTTGGGCTTGGCCGGATACTATCGCCGGTTTGTACTAGATTTCTCTCGCCTAGCAGCTCCGTTGACCAAATTGACCCGTAAGGGGACTCGTTTCGTGTGGAGTGACGCATGTGAGATAGCCTTTCAAGAATTGAAGAAGAGACTAACTACCGCGCCGGTTTTGGTTGTACCCGAACGAGGAATTGGTTATTCCGTGTATTGTGACGCTTCGAAGGAGGGACTGGGGTGCGTATTGATGCAATTGGGACGAGTTGTGGCATATGGCTCGCGACAGTTGAAGACTCATGAGCGAAATTACCCTACCCATGACCTAGAACTCGCGGCCGTCGTCTTTGCTTTGAAGAGTTGGCGCCATTATCTTTACGGTGAGAAATTCGAAGTCTTTTCCGATCATAAGAGTTTAAAATACTTGTTCACTCAAAAGGAGCTCAATTTGCGACAACGTAGATGGATGGAACATTTAGAGGACTACGACTTTGAGTTACAATATCATCCGGGAAAGGCGAATGTGGTAGCAGACGCGCTAAGTAGGAAATCGACCCAACTTGCGAGTTTGGCCGTCCATGAGTGGAAAACGATGAATGACTTAGGCTTGTATGCGTTGCATTTCGAGGAAGTTCGGGAAGGAGTTACATTGTGTAACTTAACTGTCCAATCGACCTTATCGACCCGAGTTATTGAGGCCCAACAACACAACGAGGAGGCCGGAGAGTTTCGTGCCAAGTTTCTTAGTGGCAATGTTCGAGAGGGGTGGATGATTCACGCCGATCAAGGTTTGCGATACAAGGGAAAGTTGTTCGTACCCGTTTCGTGTCGGGAGGAAATTTTGAGAGAATTCCATCACTCACCGTTAGCCGTGCATCCTGGTGGAACGAAAATGTACCACGACTTGCGTAGACAGTTTTGGTGGCCGGGAATGAAGAGAGATGTTGTTATTTTCGTGTCCAAATGCCTTACATGTCAACAAGTCAAAGCCGAGCACCAACGACCCGCAGGAGAGTTGCAACCATTACCTGTGGCCGAGTGGAAGTGGGAAAACGTGACAATGGATTTCGTTACCGGATTACCGAGATCGCCGAGGGGGCACGATGCCATTTGGGTGATAGTTGATCGATTGACCAAGTCCGCACATTACTTACCGATTCAAGTTACGGATTCGATTGAGTCGCTTAGTCGTCTTTACATTCGTGAGATTATACGTCTTCATGGAATTCCCGTTTCTATTGTGTCGGACCGAGATCCACGATTTACCGCGCGTTTTTGGCAGAGTCTACAGGCCGCTCTTGGTACAAATCTCTTGTTTAGCACCGCGTATCATCCTCAAACGGATGGGCAATCCGAGAGAACGATTCAAATTCTAGAAGATATGCTTCGGGCTTGTGTTTTGGACTTTCGGGGTAGTTGGGAGGATCATTTACCGTTAGTCGAATTCGCGTACAACAATAGTTACCAATCTAGTATCGAGATGGCACCGTATGAAGCTTTGTATGGGAGACCGTGTCGATCACCCGTTTGTTGGACCGAGTTGGGCGAGGCTACTTTGGTTGGGCCAGAATTAGTTCAAGAAACTTCCGAGAGCATGAGAGCGATCCGACTACGTCTTCTTGAAGCACAAAGGAGAACCACCGAACAAGTCAAGACAATTCGCCAACGATTAATAACCGCTCAAAGTAGACAAAAGAGTTATGCAGACCGCCGTCGCCGACCTCTATCGTTTGAAGTGGGGGATCACGTGTTCCTTAAGGTATCACCGCGTCGGGGACTATCTCGCTTTGGACAAAGGGGCAAACTATCGCCACGTTTCATCGGACCATTTGATATTATCGAGAGGATCGGAGAAGTCGCGTATCGATTGGCGTTACCGCCGAGGTTATCGGGTGTCCACGATGTGTTTCACGTATCTATGTTACGGAAGTATGAGCCGGATCCGTCACACGTTCTAGAATGGTCCGAACTTGAGTTAGAAGCCGATGCATCGTATGAGGAAGAGCCGATACGCATTCTAGATTCACGCGAGCAAGTTTTGAGGGGTAAAACCATTCCGTTAGTGCGAGTCTTATGGAGTCATCTCGGAAGGGAAGAGTCGACGTGGGAAAGGGAAGACGAAGTGAGGGAGAAGTATCCGCATTTATTTCTGAGTTAATCGATGTAAGTCTCGAACTTTTTAACCTTATGATTGTTAACTTGTTAGTGGAAATATGTGTTGTTACATGAGCGTGATTAATTGATGCATAAATTTTAGTTGACTTGCGTTGTAAATTTCGGGACGAAATTTCTTTAAGGAGGGTAGATTGTAGAGACCCGAATAATTTTAATGCTTGAAATATCGATTAAAAGTTTAATTGAGAAAATATGGTCTTATTTGTGAATAATTGAGTCGAGGACTTAAGTGAGAGAATGGAAGGTTGAGGGGTAAATGTGTGATTTGTAGATTTTGGAGTATATATAGGAGTGTTGGAGTGTAGGGAATCATTTTTCCCAAAAACCAAACTCTCGGCCCTCTCTCCCTCCCTCCGCCGGTTCTCTCTCTCTCCTCTCTTCTCACTCAAAAACTCACCAAAACACCTCCAAGCTCTCAAGAACCCACCCTCATTTCACCTCCTCTACGCAACCCCGGGCTCGTATCGCTTTGGGTGAGGTTCGGGAAAGAGATCGCGGCAAATTTTGAAAGTTGGGAGCTCGAGCTCGTTCGAGGTGTTGGGTGTCGTTCCTTGGACCGAGGTAGGGATTTCTTTGCTACTTTTATGTGTTGGTAGCTTGTTATGGTGTGTAATCGTGCTTGGAATTGTTGGTATTGGTGTTGTAGTTGAAATTCTGATATCTAGAAAAATATGCTCGAAACCTCTCCGTATCGATACGGGATTCTTGCCGTATCGATACCCGATTAACACAGAGTGGGCTCTGATAAGCATCCTGTATCGATACAGCCATTTTGGCCGTATCGATACCAGTTCCTTATGGGCAGTTTTGCCTTCGTTGCTTCTACTTCGATTGCTTTGAACCCCGGACACTTCTAACACCCTTGTAACACCTCATACACTATCACAAGCTATTCAATTGACTTCCAATGATTGATTTGCGAATCCTTATTCAATTGACCTCTCGTTAGTAGGATTTATCTCTAAGTTTATTCGAGTAAACCTTGTTACAATGAGACTTATCGACTGTTTGATTATTTGCGAGTATTTGTGGTATCTCGGTGGTGTAGTTCGTACGATGTGAGATGTTGCATGCATGAGTGTGATTATGAGAGAGTCTTAGTTTACGTGTTGGTTGAATAGGAAGTTGTTGAGTCGGGTTTGGTGTAGGGAGTCTCGTAACGCAAGGGGTGGAAATACGGAGACTCTAGTGGACCTCGTAACGCAAGGGGTGGTACCACGATGGTCCGAAGTGTTGGGATTCGCCGTAACGCAAGGGGTGGTAACACGGTGACTCTTGGGATGTCATACTGTAACGCGAGGGGTGGAAATGCAGTTAGTGGAGGTTGATGTTGTCGAGTCTTGTCGGGATGGTTAGAGGGAATACATTGATCATTGTCATGCTTGATTGGACCTTGTCTTCTCATTCGTTTCCTTTTGCACTTAGCATGTTACTTGCACATAAGTTTAGTAAAGATTTTCCTACTGGGCTCGCATAGCTCAACCCAATCTTTCTTTTCAGGATTCAATGCTGGACAGTGATTTGCATGACTTGAGTGTCTGGACGTGAAAAGGATTTTTGGGAGCTAACTCTGATTTAGTTACATTGTCATCTTTGTAATAGACTTTCTTTTGATAAAGATGAGGTTGTAACTTTATGATTTGTCCGTACAAACAATTGTAATCTATTTGGGGCCGGAGTGCCAAATTTGTTTACTCTTTGAAACAGGGATTTATTTGTAATGTTCTACAGATGGGAACTATTTGGGGTATTTATTATCATATGCGATGGATTTTAGTCGAGAGAGCTTTATTCATTTATGCTGAAAATCCAGGTCGTGACACTAACCATCTTGATATGTTTATTTTTAGTATAAATGTTGTGAATTTGTTGTAAAACATGAATATTCTTTAGATTATGTGAAAATTTGTGTTAGGGTTTTAAGGTCTCACATAAGGAGTATGGGTTCTTGTTGATACTTGTTAAATTCTTGAAATTTATGTTTTATTGGAGTGTAGAGTTGTTTAGTGTTAGGAATATACGAAGTTTATTTGAGACCATGAATCCATGTTGCGCGTTGAACATCTAGAGAAAAAAAAATGTTTACTTGAGATATTAAGGTTGGTTTGAGATGCAAATACGATGACACTTGCACATTTAGATTTTATTTTTTTATGACTTGTGAAAGTTACTTGTGTCAATTTGGAAGAGTGGTTAAAGTTTATTGAACGCTTGGGGCTTGAATACTTGGTTAAGACTTATGTGGACGATATTTGGATATGAATTATCTCGTTCAGAGAGATAGGTTGAGATGATTGTGTTTGAATTATGTTGGTCTAGATCTAGATGGTGCACCTAGGAAAAGCAAGTTGGGCTTGGCGAGCTCCTCGGTGAAAGACCGAAAATTGATGGGGTCGTACTCTGTACCCGATTACCTCGGTGCTTGTCACGACCTGAATTTTCAACATAAAGTTAATAACATTTTATAAATAAAAGGACCTCGCTTGCTATCGAATTCCCAAAATAATATCCCACTTGTTTAAATTACAAACAAGTTCCCAATTCAAAAAGACATACAAATTTGGCACCACGGCCCTAATTAACTTGAGTATAGTTATAACACATGCGGAGTGTTACAAACTTCCTTGTCAAAAGAAATTCATGGATACTTAGTTACAAAACCATCTTGATCAAAAGCTAAACTATTACAAGATGAAATAGTAACTAAAAGTGATAAGCTTTCAAAAGTCGTCCACAATCCAAGCACGCAATGCATGATGCTACTGTCCGGCATTAGTACCTGAAAAGAAGGTTTTTGTTGAGCTACTATAGCACAGTAGGAAAATCTTTACCAAAGTTATATGCATACATGATGATGATGGGGCAAGGAAAGGAGACAAGTGGATACGACTCAAACGATGAAAAACAATCAACAATGAGTATGTCTATCATTCGGTACGATTAATTCGAGTCAAAGTATCATCGCATTATGCCACACAATTCAAAGGACACAAACATCTCTAACACTCCCGATACGACACACTATCACCAATTCCCATTGGCCGTATTTCCACCCATTGCGTTACAGTATATCATCTCAAGAGTTACCGTATTACCACCCCTTGCGTTACGGTGAACCCTAACAACCTGGACCATCGCATTACCACCCCTAGCGTTGCGAGGCCCACTTGAGTCTCGGTATTACCACCCTTTGCGTTACGAGACTCCTAATACTAACCTCCGACTCATGCAATTACTTTCCTACTCAATATGTAAGAACAAACCTTTCTATGATCACACTCGTTCATGAGACTCTATTTGGTATGCCAACAATATCACATTTAAACCATAAACATGCCCAAGCAATCAATCCATAGAATACGATTTCAATTATGGAACCTAACATTCATTCTTTACCAAAAGGAAGCCAACAAGACAAGGATATCGTCAAATCATCATAGGAAACCAATTGGACACGCTTGAAATGGTTTAGGAGGTGTTAAGAGGGTGTTAAGAATGCCCGGAGTTCAAAACAAGTGACGAGGAAATCAACAAAGTTCAAACAGTTTTTCTGAGTCAAGGTACCGATACCTTAAAAACATGGTATCGGTACCAAACCAATCTAGAGAGCAAACAAGATTCAGGGTACCGGTACCTCAAAAACTAGGTATCGGTACCTAAGGTATCGATACCTCAAAAAAGTGGTATCGGTACCTCTACCCTTACAGCAGGCGATTTTGCAGATTTTGACAGATTTCGATTTGGACCAAAAACAAGGCTAGGGACCAACTCTTACACCAAATTCAACACATATACATATAAGAGAGGTAAAGAAATCCCTACCTCAAGTCAAAGAGCGAAACCCAAGAGATTTTGAACGAGCCCTAGCTCCGAACTCTTTGAAATCCAAGGAATGCCTTTCCCCGAGCTTGACCCATGAAATTTAGAGCTCAACGACGCGATTGAAAGGCTTGAGGGAGGTTGATCTTTGAAGTTTTGAGGTCTAGGAGTGGAGTCTTGAGTGAGAGGAGAGGAGAGAGAGAGAGAGGCCGGTGGAGAGAGTGAGAGCCGAGAGTTTGATTTGGGGAAAAATGATCCCATACACACAAACACTCCTATATATACCCTTATATCTTTAAATCACACATTTTCTCCCTCAAATTTCGATTCCTCCACTTTAGTCCTCGAATCAATTATTCACCAATTAGTCCATAATTCCTCGATTAGGCATTTAATGAGTATTTCAAGAATTAAAATTATTCGGGTCTCTACAGTGCTTGGGTGGTGCTTGTACCCGATTACCGCGGTTCATGGGGTGGTACTTGTGCCCGGCTACCCTCTGTTAGATATTAGAGTTAGCGTATGGCTATGGATTTGGATTGAACCCAGGAATGTTGGGCTAGGTTGATTAGGCAGGGAACGTATGAGGTTATTAATATGGTAAATTTATTGACACTTGAGAATTATGTGTGGATTTTTAACTTGTGCTTGTTTCACAGCATTTATGTTAAACTTGAATATATTATTTGGTTTAGTCTTGTTTCCTACGTGCTCCGGCTCATGTTGTTTAAACCATTTCAGGTGACAATGAAGCGCCGAGTACTTAGTGAAGTGTAGTTACATGGAGTCTCTTTTGCGTTGTTATTTTGTTAGCATATGTCATGAAACATGTAAGGCCATAAGGCCGTATTTGATACAATGTCTTTTGTAGTTTGATTGTGGAACCAAAAACTTATGTTATTATTTTGGAATTGTAAAATTATGAGTTATGTACTCATCTTTTGGGAAGCTTATCTTATGGCTTGTAGAACTTATTTTTGGCACTAAAGATTATGGAAAGAATATGTTGTTCTTGGGACTTATGGGAATAAAGCTAGATAGTTTCATTCTATTGAGTTTAAGATTGGTGAAATATCCTTCATAGTACAGGAAACTTCTCAAGTTTTTGTGAAAAATATATTCGTTACGAATATCTTTAAAAAAAAAAAGATAAATTGCTTTAAGATTTTAAAGAAAGAAAAGTCTTTTATTTTGGTCAACCCTTACAATGTTTGACGAGAATTTGACTTTTCAACGCGATATTTATGCATTTTTGGCACGTGTCAAGGTTGAATTTTTCAGGGCGTTACAAAATGGTATCAGAGCTATAGGTTTGAATACCTAGGAACCGTGGGAGGAGACTTAGTCTCATTTGGGCACCTTCCTTTCATTATGTTTAATGAGGTATGTACTATTTGTTAACTTGTGTTTTTGAGGCTATGTGCTTGGAGCTTTAGGTTAGATGGCCTTAGGACCGTGTGTAGAGGCTTTATTTCGATTGAAGCGTTGCTTGCTACATAAAAAATATTTTTGTGATTGTGTGTTTATGTGCAAGTCAATAACATGAGTAAAATTATGTGCTTATGTGCTAAGAGAATGACATGTGTATGTTAACTATGCGTTGAATGAAATTTCATGTTTGGATGCTATGTATTTACATGCTAAGTGACATGTTTAGTAGGTTTACCGTCATAGCTATTGAAGTAATCATTTTCTTTGGTTCACTTGGTTCTTGTCTTAGCTTTGTGTCTTAATCTGGTTCCATTGGTTAAGGCCTTTTATGTCTCATACCTTGTCTTGATTTTGGCTCTTTGAATTGGACGTCACACTGCTATTTCTTGGATTATCTTGAGCTATTCAGATCCTTTCTTCTAAATGTCTTATGGTGTATCTGCTATTGCTGTTTATGGCCATTCTATTGGCTTATGGTTCTTGATCCCTAACTCCAGTTCTGCTGCTGACACCGCTACATTTAATATAAATTTCGTTGGTCAATTTTGGTTTTTCTATAGCTGTTGTTGATGTTTACTACTCCCATTGCAATTTCGCTCAAGTTGTGGTATTGCTGCTGCTTATAATTGGAGTCAAATTTGATGGTGTCATGTTCAGTGATTTTAATTTGTTGGTGCTATTCTATTCAGATCTTGTTGCTACTGTTGCGTTCCTTGGTGTAAAAAATCTAACGTTGTTTCTTTGCTTTTGAGGCAAATTGTGTGTCCTATGTTCTATGCAACTTGGAGGAGTCTTGGCCATTTCTAGTACTCGCCTAGTTTTGGCTTTGTATCTTTTGCTTGCTTTGGCTCTATCTCATTGTGTTATCTGTCGTTGGCTCAAACATTTTGTTTACATACCATGTACTCGTCTCTTATGTTGAAGCATTTCTTTGCCGGAAAAAAAGGGGATCTTTAATTCCTTGACTTGTGAAACCGTTGGAAGGCCATGGCTAATCATTAATATGCTGATCCTTTGGTTTTGTATTGAATTTTTAACAGCTGGTACCTTGAATTCATCGTTTAACTTCCTTTGGACTTGAGTTGTTCATTCTAGTGGCTTATTGTAATTTGTCTTTGAGTTCTCGATCAGTCTTGTTGAGCTATTGAGCTTGGATATTTGATTTGAAGTGCGTTCAGCCGGCGCAATTTCAAATTCAATATCTAGCTTAGCTCTAACCTCCGTTATTTCCTTGGTTTGATTGTATGATTCTAATGGCCCAACCTCACCTTTGAATCTCCTTTGATTTGAAATTTGCACATCATTTGAGTGTCGTGTAATCGATTACGTCAAACCCCGAGTTAGAATTGTGGTGTGTGTTTTGTGACTTATGTGCTACGAGCTCGTATGTTAGATTTTTGAGGTTCTTGGGATCACTTGCGATAATAGTTATCAATCAAGCACTGGGCCGGCTTCATGTGAAAGCTTTCGAAGATCATCGATTAGTTGGACGAATTGGGAAGACAACGGTTTTGGGCCAGACTTAGCACGAGTGACTACTGACAAGATTGCTTTGGTGCGAAAACAACTAATTATTGTTCGAGATCGCCAAAGAACCACACAGATTGAAGGAGATAAACTTGACAATTGAGGTCTGAGACCATTTTTCTTTGAAGTTACATTGTAAAGGGTTTAAAGACATTTGGCTAGATTGGAAGTTACTATTGCGTTTTTATTAGGTCATTTTAGATACTTGAGAGGATTGAGAAGGTAAAATTCGTCTTGCATTACCATCACACTTCGAAAGTTCACGATGTTTCATGTACCTATGTTTTGATATTACGAACCGAGTCCTTCACGAGTATTTAATTGGGCCGAACTCGATTTTTATCATAACATTTGTTACGAAGAGCAACCGGTGAATATTCTGGATACTAGAGAGCAAGTCTTGCTAGGCAGCAAAGTTCATTTGTTCAAGTCTTGTGGCATCGTCATAGAGTCAAAAAAGTGATGTGAGAGTTAGAATCCAAATTCCGTATGACCTATCTAACCTTATTTTCTTCTTGAGGGGTGTGGTGAATTTCAGGGACGAAATTCCTTAAGGCAGGGAGATTGTAGAGACCCATCCCAAGTATTAATTTATTTTATTTAATGTGGCTGCGTGTAATTATATTTAGTAATTAAGTAAGACATGGATTTTTTTTTATATAGACGTGTATATGTGTGTTTGGTTGATCGGGCTTAAGTTGTGTGCTATGGACCGAGTGTGTGGGACCCATATGTGATGGAGTTTTTTTTTAATATAAGCTTTTAGAGTTAACTATTATTAATTGTTAGCTTTATGGGCGTTAGTGTAATGACTCAAAACATTTTAGAAGATGGAGCAATAGCTTGATTCTTGGAGGGCCATAGTGCAATTTTGCACTTAAAAAGTCGAAGCTACCAGAGAGAACTCGTGAGTTCTCTGTTTTCCCTCTTTTTTCTTTTCCGTTCACTCCCTCTCCCATTCTCTCTCTCCAACTCAACTCCATACAAAACCTCTTTGTTCAACCCCAAAATCAGAGACCAAGATTCGAGAATCTCGCAAAAAGGCAAGAAGAAAACGTGATCTATGGACAAAGAGCTACGCAGTGATCCGAACAAAATCTTGATCGGCCAACTTTGGGGTTCCTAGCTTTTTTTCGAGATTTGGCTTTTTTGAGGTAGGATACATGACTAACCCTCTTGATATGTTTATTTTTAGTATAAATGTTGTGAATTTGTTGTAGAACATGAATATTCTTTAGATTATGTGAAAATTTGTGTTAGGATTTTAAGGTCTCACATAAGGAGTATGGGTTCTTGTTGATACTTGTTAAATTCTTGAAATTTATGTGTTATTGGAGTGTAGAGTGTAGAGTTGTTTAGTGTTGGGAATATATGAAGTTTATTTGAGACATTGTATCCATGTTGCGCGATGAACATCTAGAGGAAAAAAATGTTCACTTGAGGAATTAAGGTTGGTTTGAGATGCAAATACGATGACACTTGCACATTTAGATTTTATTTTTTTATGACTTATGAAAGTTACTTGTGTCAATTTGGAAGAGTTCATGTATGGTTAAAGTTTATTGAACGCTTGGGGCTTGAATACTTGGTTAGGACTTATGTGGACGATGTTTGGATATGAATTATACCGTTTGGAGAGATGGGTTGAGATGATTGTGTTTGAATTATGTTGGTCTAGATCTAGATGGTGCACCTAGGAAAAAGCAAGCTGGGCTTGGCGAGCTCCTCGGTGAAAGACCGGAAATTGATGGGGTCGTACTCTGTACCCAATTACCCCGGTACAAGGGTGGTGCTTGTACCCGATTACCCCGGTTCATGGGGTGCTACTTGTACCCATCTACCCTTGGTTTATGAGAGTGGTGCTTGTACCCGATTACCGCGGTTCATGGGGTGATACTTTTGCTCGGCTACCCTCAGTTAGATATTAGAGTTAGCGTATGGCTATGAATTTGGATTGAACTTAGGAATGTTTGGCTAGGCTGATTAGGCAGGGAACGTATGAGGTTATTAAATTTATTGACACTTGAGAATTATGTGTGGATTTTTAACTTGTGCTTGTTTCACAGCATTTATGTTAAACTTGAACATATTATTTGGTTTAGTCTTGTTTCCTACGGGCTCTGGCTCATGTTGTTTAAACCATTTTAGGTGACAATGAAGTGCGGAGTACTTAGTGAAGTGTAGCTACATGGAGTCTCTTTTGCGTTGTTATTTTGTTAGCATATGTCATGAAATGTGTAAGGCCATAAGGCCGTATTTGATACAATGTCTTTTGTAGTTTGATTGTGGAACCGAAAACTTATGTTATTATTTTGGAATTGTAAAATTATGAGTTATGTACTCATCTTTTGAGAAGCTTATCTTATGGCTTGTAAAACTTATTTTTGGTACTAAAGATTATGGAAAGAATATGTTGTTCTTGGGACTTATGGGAATAAAGCTAGATAGTTTCATTCTATTGAGTTTAAGATTGGTGAAATATCCTTCATGGTACAGGAAACTTCTCTAGTTTTGTGAAAAATATATTCATTACGAATATCTTTATTTTTTAAAAGATAAATTGCTTTAAGATTTTAAAGAAAGAAAAGTCTTTTATTTTGGTCAACCCTTACAATGTTTGACGAGAATTTGACTTTTCAACGCGATATTTATTCATTTTTGGCACGTGTCAAGGTTGAATTTTCCGGGGTGTTACATTCCGAGCCTTGCGACGTTCATGGAGGTGGGGGATTTCAGTAGAGAGAGAGAGAGAGAGAGAATAATTTAGGGTTAGGAATCGTTTAGATGGAGAGAGATGGGATAATGTCACGCCCTCGATTTTCAACATAAATAATAATCATTTGTAATAAATAAAATCCTCGCTGAAGTACAGATAATACCCAAATAACATTTCTTTTTCCTGTTCTCAAATTAAATACACCTATTTAATCCTGGCTCGAGGCCCCAAATTATCTCATATAAGTATCCGAAGCTAAATAACGTTACAATTTACAAAAAAATACTCTTCTGAACACTTCTCTTGAAAACCCTTCAATAACATGATCATGCATGTGCACCACGTATGCCAAGCCAACTCCTAAATTATACCTGAAATTTATAATAGGTTTGAGCAAACACGCGCCCAGTAGAGAAGTCTTTGCACAAGCTATATGAAAACGCGATGAAATATGCACCAGAGATGAATGAGTTTCAATGAACAAGCACAAGCAATGCGGAATTACCACAATGGACAAACGGACATCGACTTCAATGTTCTAAGCATCATATCGGGATTCCTATCAAGCTCATGTCAAACTTGAAGCTATACTAAGTTCACAACAAGTCAGCAGACCCACAGTGGGTTCTCAACCACTTCATTTACTTCTTGCGTGAACACCACCATCTGACTCAATTTCACATTACAGAAATCAAATCTCTTTCCCTTAAATCCTTCCTTTTGATTGCAAATGACTTGTGAAAACCAAATCAAGCCAAACCAATACGAGTCAAGCTCCGTGATTCGAGCTTGAATACCGGAGTCCGTTGATTTGTGCCCAAATACCGGAAATCGTTGATTCACTCAAGAATACCAGAGGATTTTCATCAAAATCCTATAACCAAACCCAAAATCCTCTCGTTAACTTCGTAAACCAATAACGTGTCGTTAAGAGTCTGAGCCGAAGCTCCTGCCAGGCACTTACTTGATAACGAGCCCTGAAGACAAATGATATGAGCATCTAGCTCCTGCCAGGCATTTACTCATTTAAGAGCCCTGAAAGCATACACTATGAGCATCTAGCTCCTGCCAGGCATTTACTCATTTAAGAGTCCTGAAAGCATACAATATGAGCATCTAGCTCCTGCATACAATATGAGCATCTAGCTCCTGCCAGGCATTTACTCATTTAAGAGCCCTGAAAATCCTCTTTGCGTCCATTTAACATTTACAGTCTTTCCACATTCCCGTGTCACAACATCAATCATTCAATCGAGTCCAAAAGCCGTTTAATCAATCACAACTTAATCATCCTAAACAGTTAAATCACAACGTCGATGAGATTTCAAACATTCTAAACGATCTACCAATGCACCACATTGATTATATTTCAAAACGTCCCGAATAGTCAACCATAGCATGACTCCGACTAATAAAGTAATACACATCCTTCCCTTTAAGTAAACTATAACACCACATGTTACGTACCAACCCATCACCACCCTACGGCATACCTCTTGATATTGTTGACACCTAGACCTCATGGGATAAGCACCCAAAGAGTTAAAAGGAAACAACAAGATGGATCACGAGAACATGAATTTCGGTCTTACCTTTCGGGTCACTAGACGGACACCCATTTACCCACTCGCACTCACCATAATGCCTCGCATTACCTACGACACTCCAAAACAACCTTACGATGTATCATTCATTTACGACGTTACCCAAAGATTACGTTTTACGAGTGCTTGGGAATGAGAACGATCAACGAGTCACCAAAGGACAAACCACTAAGCTTATAGGTGGTTTAAGGGTGTTTCCGAGGTGTTAGAAGTGATCGGGGGTCAAAACAATGGGTTTCGGAACAAAACAGTGAATTCTGGTGATAAGCTCACTGTATCGATACAGGGAAAATCCGTATCGATACGGGTTAACTACGAATTTGTCCAGCTTGTTCCGTATCGATACGGATTAAGGGCCGTATCGATACGGGAGGCTTTCGAGCAGTTCTACAGCAGATTTTCACGGATCCAACTCAACGACGAACACAACAAGCTAAGGTACGAACCAAGCATAAATTCATCACATAAACCCATAGAGTGTGTAAGAAATCCCTACCTCGGGTACCAAGCCGAACCCCAACGAGAGATCGAGCCCTAGCTTCTAAAATCGACTCCGAGAGCGATACACCTCCACCGAGCACTTGCCAACGATGTACGAGCTCCAATACGCGCGTAGATGATGGATTGGAGGTTGGTTTACATGGGTTTTAAGTTTGGGGTGGAGTTTTTGAGTGATGGAGTGAGAGAGGGAGAGGAGCCGAGGGAGGGGGGGAGAGGTCGGGAGTTAGAGAGAGAGTGGGATTGGGGATTTTGATCCCCTACACCCCCACACACAAATATATACTAGGACACACACTAATCACACTTGCACTCCCTCCACTTCCAATCCTTATCACCTAAGCCCTACATCAAATGAATCCAACAAATTTCACATTTTCCTCATTTATTCCATATTCTAACATCAATAAATCCTTTAAATAGTTTTTTTTAAAAAATACGGGTCTCTACATCCTACCCTCCTTAAAAAAAATTTCGTCCCCGAAATTTAAGCAAATACACGTGGTCACACCATTAGTTATTTTCAGTCCAAAAGTCCGTGTCCATTACCTAACGCTTCGTATCCAACTGTTTCTGTGTCCGAAACACAGGAAAACACTATGATATCACAGTTGACTAGCACAACTTCACATTGAAACAACCACCAAGCAGCAATGGTATTAGATACATATCGAATCACAAGTTACTATATCCGCATGAACCATAATCACGTTACCAACTAATTCCGGTTCCATAAACCGCATCCATTCGTATTACTTTCCACTGACTATTTCTAACTCCAAATACTGTGTCCCATCACATAGCAGAATTCCATAACATCATAGTTTAATAACCTTGCTAAGCAATACATCATCAACGAGTTCTAAGATTAACTCCTCTATTTCAAGATTTGTAAGATCCTCCACGTACTCTTATAATGAAAACAACTTCAATACACCATTACCTCTTTTCTTACTTCCAACTTATTCTCGTTCCCAAGACTCACATTCATAAAGCTCTAATAGTTCTCAACGCTCACTCAAGACAAGCTCCCTCGAAAAGACAAACATTAAGCCGATGCCTATGTGTCCGACACGATGAAGTCTAAACCAAACGACAGTCGTATATTTCCGGCTTGTAATTTCCAAAGCAAGAGTGTAAAGTTGTACGTCACAAGGTTGTTTTGACGACCTTTTTTTTTTGCCACATTAAAACTTCAAGTTTGAGCAATTCAAAAGTCCTTAGAATCGGTCCATCCGTGATGAAATTTCATAAAAAAAATTTCAAGGGAATGTTTTTATTTTATTTTATTCTATTTTGAAAGGTATTTCCAATAACTCATAAACGCCTCACATGGTAATTTTATAATACGACAATAAGGTAGCTGGCTCCATGTTCGTACCATTTCCATTTTCAAAATGAACTACACAAAGAATCAACTTTTAGAAGGTCTCATTCATTTTTAGAAGGATTAGAGTTTCAAATAGGTACCATCGTATCAACTCTCGAAACCAAAGTTCACCACTCCACCTATCACAAAATACTCACTCGGCCCCCAAGTAAAGAACCCAATTCATGTCCGGCATGTGCTTACAACATCCCAACTAGTCTCGCCTAACCTGCATCCTCAAAAGGAATCAGCCAAGCTAGCAGTAATTTCAATAAAGTCATGACTACACAAGAACAAGTTCACACACTATGACTACGTACACAACATGTCAAACAAGTAAAATTTAAACCAAATGGCAGCACATTTCATACGCAAGATATCCCAATAAATCCATCGCACAAATTAATGACTTACACAACACTGAACACATATATGCATTAACGGATTCACTCAGTATTTCACGGACTCATAGAGTATCCTTCATTTCATAATTCATGGCTCCAGAAAGCCCAACAGTAATCACTTTCATTCAATCTCGTAATACCTTTCATGTTTTTCATTCGCCCATCAATCTCGAATACTCACATTAGTAACTCTAGCCAAGTTAGGTATTCAAAATTCTTACAACTTTAAACATCACTGTAAATATAATATATACCAAACATACGTACTCTTAACACCTAATCATCTCTATGACTTGGCGGCATTTCAACCTGACAATATCTCATCACTCAAACACCCACACGCGACATGGTCATGACTGCACCAATAAACACCCAATATTCTCGAATATCTCCATGCTAATATCTAGTCACCAATGCAAGCCCATTGACAAAATTTTCCCAAATACTCACAAGACTCCGGGATTTCAAACAACAAATTTATACTTCTCATTACATTCTAAGACTCCAACTATTTCATTACTTAAGAATCAATCTTACTCGCACCAATAACCTCTAACGATCCCGCTCACCACAAATTTCACTAAAATAATCATAACGACATCAACATTTCTCAAAGACATTCGCCACATCTACACTCGACCTCAATAATGACAACCACACCATCCTCGTTACCATCACTACTATCACTATCACCCTTATCCCTTAATCCCTCTCAAACAAACCTATCATCCCAACGACATACTCCAATCTGTCCCCTATTGTCATCAGTCTAGTCTACATTCCCAAATACTAAACATAATCTCCGCACTCACGCCTTTCAACTCGCAACGTACTGTCTCTCCACATGCCTATCGCTTTCAAGGTTCCTACCGCTTCAACTCAGGACACCTATCACACTCCATCTCGTTATCGGTCACAACAATTCATATCTACATCGTCCTCACTTCAAACAATTTCTCACCACACACTTACATCAATCACCTGACTTACGCCACATTAATATGGTCCACCTTAAGTCCTATCTTCCCTCTTACCAAACAATACCATCACTATTTTCTACCAACATATCACAATGACACCAATAATACCATAATACTTCTCTTTTTCTACGGAATTCCCATATACAACCATCTATCTCAAGTCTAGGGGTCTAACCCTTATGTATGACCCTAGTGTCCAATTGACTTTCCGAGACTTCCATCTAGAAGGTGCGGTGATCAAGCGCCTCTTCCAATTGGATCTCATCGGTAGTCGCCTGGGTGTCCAGAAGACACATACAGTATCCCGACACCCTACCTATAACCCTCATTCTCCTATATCAACCTTAGATACATATATCTCCCTATGTAGGCTCGTATTGCCCTACCCATTCTTACTATATCTGTCTCAATAATTACCATCACAACAACCAACCATAATCATCACCACAACAGGACTTTACCTTTCCAAACACATTCATAATCACCACAATGAGGTCCAAGCCTCCAACTTCCCAATGCAGGTCAACTGCTCAATGTCACTAAGCCATTATACAAAATGCAACACCTCAACGATGTACTAACTTAGTCATGCAAGCACACAAGTGTTTTTGTAAAAAGTATGCAGTGGATTTTGAACCCATGAGACTAAAAAGTCTCCCCATGGTCTCTAGGTATTCTAAACCTATGCTCTGATACCAAGTTGTCACGCCCTCGATTTTCAACATAAATAATAATCATTTGTAATAAATAAAATCCTCGCTGAAGTACAGATAATACCCAAATAACATTTCTTTTTCCTGTTCTCAAATTAAATACACCTGTTTAATCCTGGCTCGAGGCCCCAAATTATCTCATATAAGTATCCGAAGCTAAATAACGTTACAATTTACAAAAAAATACTCTTCTGAACACTTCTCTTGAAAACCCTTCAATAACATGATCATGCATGTGCACCACGTATGCCAAGCCAACTCCTGAATTATACCTGAAATTTATAATAGGTTTGAGCAAACACGCGCCCAGTAGAGAAGTCTTTGCACAAGCTATATGAAAACGCGATGAAATATGCACCAGAGATGAATGAGTTTCAATGAACAAGGACAAGCAATGCGGAATTACCACAATGGACAAACGGACATCGACTTCAATGTTCTAAGCGTCATATCGGGATTCCTATCAAGCTCATGTCAAACTTGAAGCTATACTAAGTTCACAACAAGTCAGCAGACCCACAGTGGGTTCTCAACCACTTCATTTACTTCTTGCGTGAACACCACCATCTGACTCAATTTCACATTACAGAAATCAAATCTCTTTCCCTTAAATCCTTCCTTTTGATTGCAAATGACTTGTGAAAACCAAATCAAGCCAAACCAATACGAGTCAAGCTCCGTGATTCGAGCTTGAATACCGGAGTCCGTTGATTTGTGCCCAAATACCGGAAATCGTTGATTCGCTCAAGAATACCAGAGGATTTTCATCAAAATCCTATAACCAAACCCAAAATCCTCTCGTTAACTTCGTAAACCAATAACGTGTCGTTAAGAGTCTGAGCCGAAGCTCCTGCCAGGCACTTACTCGATAACGAGCCCTGAAGACAAATGATATGAGCATCTAGCTCCTGCCAGGCATTTACTCATTTAAGAGCCCTGAAAGCATACACTATGAGCATCTAGCTCCTGCCAGGCATTTACTCATTTAAGAGTCCTGAAAGCATACAATATGAGCATCTAGCTCCTGCCAGGCATTTACTCATTTAAGAACCCTGAAAGCATACAATATGAGCATCTAGCTCCTGCCAGGCATTTACTCATTTAAGAGCCCTGAAAATCCTCTTTGCGTCCATTTAACATTTACAGTCTTTCCACATTCCCGTGTCACAACATCAATCATTCAATCGAGTCCAAAAGCCGTTTAATCAATCACAACTTAATCATCCTAAACAGTTAAATCACAACGTCGATGAGATTTCAAACATTCTAAACGATCTACCAATGCACCACATTGATTATATTTCAAAACGTCCCGAATAGTCAACCATAGCATGACTCCGACTAATAAAGTAATACACATCCTTCCCTTTAAGTAAATTATAACACCACATGTTACGTACCAACCCATCACCACCCTACGGCATACCTCTTGATATTGTTGACACCTAGACCTCATGGGATAAGCACCCAAAGAGTTAAAAGGAAACAACAAGATGGATCACGAGAACATGAATTTCGGTCTTACCTTTCGGGTCACTAGACGGACACCCATTTACCCACTCGCACTCACCATAATGCCTCGCATTACCTACGACACTCCAAAACAACCTTACGATGTATCATTCATTTACGACGTTACCCAAAGATTACGTTTTACGAGTGCTTGGGAATGAGAACGATCAACGAGTCACCAAAGGACAAACCACTAAGCTTATAGGTGGTTTAAGGGTGTTTCCGAGGTGTTAGAAGTGATCGGGGGTCAAAACAATGGGTTTCGGAACAAAACAGTGAATTCTGGTGATAAGCTCACTGTATCGATACGGGGAAAATCCGTATCGATACGGGTTAACTACGAATTTGTCCAGCTTGTTCCGTATCGATACGGATTAAGGGCCGTATCGATACGGGAGGCTTTCGAGCAGTTCTACAGCAGATTTTCACGGATCCAACTCAACGACGAACACAACAAGCTAAGGTACGAACCAAGCATAAATTCATCACATAAACCCATAGAGTGTGTAAGAAATCCCTACCTCGGGTATCAAGCCGAACCCCAACGAGAGATCGAGCCCTAGCTTCTAAAATCGACTCCGAGAGCGATACACCTCCACCGAGCACTTGCCAACGATGTACGAGCTCCAATACGCGCGTAGATGATGGATTGGAGGTTGGTTTACATGGGTTTTAAGTTTGGGGTGGAGTTTTTGAGTGATGGAGTGAGAGAGGGAGAGGAGCCGAGGGAGGGGGGGAGAGGTCGGGAGTTAGAGAGAGAGTGGGATTGGGGATTTTGATCCCCTACACCCCCACACACAAATATATACTAGGACACACACTAATCACACTTGCACTCCCTCCACTTCCAATCCTTATCACCTAAGCCCTACATCAAATGAATCCAACAAATTTCACATTTTCCTCATTTATTCCATATTCTAACATCAATAAATCCTTTAAATATTTTTTTAAAAAAAATACGGGTCTCTACAGATAACGTTAAATGGAGGATTTTATCTACTGATCATACCCCTTTAATTGCGGAATAGGACCTCGAAGTTTATGAATTTGTCCCAAAAATCCCTCCCTATATATATATATATATATATGGGCTTGGGTTTATTTGATTTTGGGGATGAAAACATAACTGTTCAAAATTCCGAGGATGAAAACTTACGCGTTGTTTCTTCTGAGGATGGATATTTAATTCTTCCAAAATAATATTCACTTTGAAAAGTCAATATAAAAAGTTGCACAATATTACTTTTTTGCCCTTTCTTTTTACATTTAAGTATCATGTCAACAAAGCATTACATAGGAACAAATCGGAAAACTCGATAATAATTAAATGATCCATCATTGTGCACATAAAAATTTGCATCCCCAAAAAGGCAAGTAAATTGAAATGAAGGAGTACTTAAATACGAAACCAAGCATGTAAATGAACAAGAACAAGATAACTCAAAAGACTCGGAGAGAGATCTAGAGAGTGAGAGCCTCTCTCTTTTCCTTGAGAGAGAAAGTCAGCCGCCCACCCTCTTCTTTGTTTCCCTTCTCCAGCGGTGGCTTCTACCTCTTTTCTCTCTCATTCCTCTCCTCTCCTAGTCCTCTCTCCCCACTATAGTTGTGTGGTGGTCGAGACTCTCGTCTTCATGAGACATTTTTTTTTTGGGGTAGCTCATTAGACATATTCTCCCACCTCCCCATCATTTTTGGACATTGGCAACCCATATCTGGTTTTCAAATATGGGGTCTATGGCTCTCAGATTTGATTAGCCTTGCCGACAGATCCGTGGGTTCTTCTATAGCAGCGACTGCGGTGGGACGAAGGGATATTGAGCTTCAGTTGCATGTGAATCCTCCATCTTCTTCCAGCCACATTCATGAGCGGATCAGTGGTCTCCATCAACCCAGCTGTCAATTTGGTTTTCATTTTTATGTTTTGTTGTTTTTCTTTGTTTGTTCGGATCTTTTGGGTCCATTGTACTTTGAAGTGTTTGGTCATAAATATATATTTGTGCTCTTACAAAAATGACTCAACACTGTACTCAGAGATGCTTCGGAAGTGGCAGAGCTATAACTAACTACAAAGAAGACATACTAAAGGAGGAGGATGACTTAATCAATTATTTGGCGAGAGACTTAGCCAAAAATCTCTCATATTTATATTTTTTAAGCTCATGGAATTTTGCAATTAAACATAAGGACAATCACCTTTTGCAATCAAACATAAGGACAAATGTGTTGCATGATTACTAAAGTACACTTCTTGCAAAACTAGTGAAAGTTCACTAATAACTGAAAGTTAGTGAAAGTGCCTAAAACCCTAAGGTATCCTATAAAAGTACCTAAGCCTTAGGGTAACCTATGAAAGTGCCTAAAATCTTAGGGTACCCTATGAAAGCGCCTAAAATCCTAGGGTACCCCATGGAAGTGCCTAAAACCCTAAATCCTATGAAAGTGCCTAAACTATTAAAACCCTATAATAGGAAAGTGCACCCTAAATCCTATGAAAGTGCATAAACTACTAAAACCCCATGATAGAAAAGTGCACTTTCAAATCCTATGAAAGTGCTTAAACTCTATGGTACCCTACCCTAGGTTAGTTTTTATGTGAAAATATACTGTCTTTATGGCTTAATAACTCAAAAAGTTGAAAGACCTCCACTGAAAACTATTTTTATGGCGTCCTTCTCCTAAATGAAAACTATTTCATCGTATTTATGACTAATTTTCCAAAGAGAACCGGAGAGAGTGTACCAAACATGGGCCACATGGCCATGGTGCTTACTCCACAACCTTGCCTTCGAAAAAGGTTTGAAAACCCCAAGCGTAGGGCTAGATCGTTGATAGCATAATAATCGGAAGTCCGGGATCGTACCCACAGAGAATCGAATATAGCTTAATCGGATTGTAGGTTTTATGTAACAGATTGTGGCGTTTAAGACGGCCAACTTGGTTTTACTTTAAACAGTGGAAATACTAATGAAAAGACTAGAAATACTCTTAATGAACTAAAAGAGGCAAGTCTAAGGATCTTCTAACCCTTGACAAGGCCGTCACCGGTTCTCAAATATAACTTAAGCGAGAGTCACGACCGCGTGCTCACGCTTGGAAGATTTAGCTTTAAAGACTACGATTATCGAAAGATGTGATTAACCGGAACTAAACCAACTTATTTTTGCTAATGTATCTAACACGTAGGAGGCCACGAGCCCTCGGTATGTTGCTTGCCAAGACCGCTTGACTAAACTTCATATCAAGGAGTTAACACCCCTCGCTTAGACCAAAATGGCTAAGTTACCTTAATTCCGAAAACCATGATTTTAAGCCCGAAGGTTTGAGAACCAATTAACCACCTAAGTCATTGGGAAAGATTAGCCCAAGACTTAGCCAAAAGACTACTCAACCATACTTAAAGAACCAAGCATGCTAGAAAAATGAGACATAAGATTTAACCGTAGGAAACGAAAATAAACTTGATATTAAGAAGGATCTAGAGAGTAGCAACAACTTTAATACACGACAAATTAAACGAAACCAAATACTTACTTGAGTTCTTAAGGAAATTGTAAAAGAGAAAGCTTGGAGAAGACAACAATGGAACTTAAAGCAAAAGACTAATCTAAACTAACTAACTATTACTTTAACAAGTGAGAGAGAGAAGAGTATTTATACAACTCAACTTTTCTCCCAACAAATATCCTAAAAACATACCAAAAGTAGTAACTATTCCATAAATGGAAAGTCTAAAAAGCAACAAATGTCTGGCCGAAGGCTCCCCGTATTGATACGGATTTAGGCAAAGTATCGATACCACGTTGTTATCCTGAAAAGGCCATTTTCCACGTAGCTCTCCCGTATCGATACGGTTTTAGGCTGTATCGATACCACGAAACCTGGAAGCCCACAAAGCTAATTAGTATCGATACAACTTTAAGCTGTATCGATACCAGGAGCTTATCTCCAGATCTTCAAGCCAGCTTCAACAGGCAGCTCCCAGCAACTTCCAGCTCCTCAGCATCTTATTTTCATTCTCTAAACTTAAGTAAAGACTACATTTTAAACATTTCTTTTACCTTTTCCTTACTTTATTTTATTTAATGAAAATAAGAAAGTACCTCCAATTTGGAAACAATGGCATTACTAGAATTTCAAGATTCCAATTAAATCAAAATGTCAACCCCCCACTTTTAGTGTAAAATGGAAAACTGCACATTTTTCTCAGGAGGAAATGGCTCAAAACATGACCTTGCTCTTCAAATAAAACCTTGCAACTTTGTAGTTACTCTTAGAAAAATTCAAGGATCAATTACCGCTATTTTTAATCTCGAAAATCGATACTTTTTCAGAAAGTCATTTTTCCATACTTAGACAGATTTTAAGGGGCTGACAGGGTCTTCGGGTACTTGGAAGCACTTGGGCCATCCATGGCGTCAAACTACGCCTTATTTGCACGTTTTACCTGAAAACACTAAAAACACACCTTACGTGCAATATCACTATAAAAGCTAAATAAACGTAAGATAAAACAACATAAAATGGGACTAGTCGCACCAAATATCTACAATGTTGGGTGCTCATCACATGGACGTATCAAACATTGACTGCTTCAGGCCCAACATGTTGTACTATAGTTTGTCAAATATTTCGAAAAATAGTTTTGACCCATTATCTTCATAAATCTATAAATGTGAAAATACATAAACACCCCATCAACTATCACTTTTTCTCATAAACACCCCCTCACATTTAAAAGCGCCCATGGAGACCCCCTCAACTACTCTTGTTACCCATGTGACACCCTTCCGTCTCAGAACCGTTAGCTGGATGGTCACATGTCAGTCACATGGGCTTTTTTTGGACATAAATGCTCTTCTCTAGTACTATATCCATCTTGTTTCCCAGAGAAACCCAGTGATTCTCTTTCTCCTTTCTCACTCTCTCTAGTCCAGGTGATTCTCTCTCTCTCTCTCTCTCTCCAGCCATGGAAGCTATCAACAGCAGCAACAACAGCTATCATTGCCATAGCAACAATAGCAACAGCTACAACTCCAACTCCAACTCCAACCAAACCCGGAACTGGGGTGATGCTTACTGCGGTTATGGAGAAAAAGCCCCCTTGAGGACTTCAAAAACAAATGCCAACCCCGGAAGGAGATTCTTAGGCTGTGTGAACTATGAGGTGGGTTAATGCGTACAATAATCAAAAAAAATCTGAATTCATTGCCCTAATTTCATTTTTTTCTGAAATCTTTGCCCTAATTTCTAGTTTTATAATGGGTTTGTGGGAGAAGAATGCATACAATTTTTTCATATGGGTTAATCCTCCTACTTGTCCTAGAGGACTAGAGTATGGAAGAAATTTGCAGAACAAGGTCAGAGACTTGCAGAAGAATGAGGAGGATCTGAAGAGGTTGAATGAAGTTTTTTTTTCCCGGTAAATAAGGTTGAATGAAGTTGCAGAAATGGACAAGGAAAAGATGATGAAGAAGATGGACAAGCTGTGGAGAATGAACCATGAATTGAAAAAGAAAAATGAAATGATGTGGAAAAGCAATGTACTGTGTATGGAAGTCATAGGTTTACTCTTGGTAATTTGGTTGGCTAATTGGAAACCCACCTCTGGGAGGATATTGTACCTGCGATGAACTTTTGGTAATGCATTGTATTTTGTACACTAATGCAATGCAATGCAATGAAATATGTGGTTTGTGTTTGAATGAGCATGTGTTCCTATAATGTTGCACAAAGGCAACACAAAATAAGCCTTCCACAAAGGCATTACCAGAATAAACATTCCATTACCATCAATGGCTTACAAACACAGTCACTAGCCGTACCAAAATAAGCCTCACACAAAGGCATTACAAAAGCACAAGTCATAATGTTTGCACAAAGGCAATACAAAAAGCCTTCCACAAAGGCATTATTAGAATAAAGTATTATGCCTTACACAAAGGCATTGGCAAAATAAAGTACTTGATTTTGAGACATTACAAAAAGCCTTTAGCCATTCAAAAGGCATTACAAAAAGCCATTGGCCATTCAAAAGCAGCCTATCTACTTCAATCATTTATAAGTCATTTTGAGGCTTGAGAGGAAAAGTAGTCACAACTTTTCCATTCCTAGTGAGGCGAGGTCCTGGTGCAAACTTTGATGGTGAAGTACTTGATTGTTGACTGAAAAACCAACCTTCACCAACTTTTTTCAATCTCTTGGAACCCTAACAAAATACACACACAAGTACCATATAAGTCATAGGCATTAGTATAGTAAATTGAAGATGACTCATGTACACATTTAAGTAAAGTAATTGGAAGCATAATAGTCATACACACCTGGTTTTGTTGTGGTTAGTCAACTACCTTCCTTTTACCACTTGCCACAGAACCAAATTCTCTAGAAACCAACCCCAATTATCCTTTAGTTCTGCTTTAACAATGGCCATATATAGTGGGTACATTTGGTTGTTGGCATCCCTCCTCACTGCATGCATTAGTTGTCCACCAAAAGGGCCTTTAAGGAAGCATGCATCTAAACCAATGAAAGGTCTACATCCAGCAAGGAATCCCTTAGCCTGAGCATCAAAGCATATGAACATCCTTTGGAAAAACACAATAGAGCCCATCCTTTCCACCTTAAGAAGTGCAGTTGACCTTGGGTTTTTGTTGATCAAAATCTGACAATAATCCATTATTCTCAAGTATTGTTCTTCATGATTCCTCTGGATTTTGTCTAAAGCAACTCTCTTTGCCCTGTAAACCTTCTTACGAGACACATCCAACATCCACTCCCTCCTAACATCATTTTTAAGTGTCTTGACATTTTTATTTGGTTTATCAGTCAAGTTCTCAATGTACTTGCTAGCTATCCACTTGGCTGTTGCATACTAGTTGATGTATTTCCTGGTACAACAATGGTCAGCATTGATTTTCTTAATTTGGAATGATTTCTCACCATGCATTGGTGATGCATGTAACCTAAAACCACACTTCTCTTTGCAAATAACAGTCACCCTAGTAGCTTCATTCTTCAAGTAGGTATATTCACACCCTTCCCTAATGTGCAGTTCTTTAAGGAGAGCTCTGAAGGCCTGAACATTAGGGAAAATCATTCCCCCCAAAAGCTTGGGGTTCTTCATATCCTTGTCCTTGTTAAACTCAACTAACTTGTGCTTGCTTATGTGGCCACCCTCATCACTCTCATCCTCTGGATTTGATATACACCCTTGGTCATCACTCTGATCACTAAGTTCTTCTTCCTCATTTCTAATCTTAATGGCAAGCATTTCTTCAAGCTCCTCATCATCTTCAGATGACTCATGAAAGCCACTAAAATTGTCATCATCACTCCCCTCATCACTCTCATCACCACAATCTCAATCTCTATCAGAATCATCATCTTCATCATCCTCCAGTAGACCAGCTGGTATTACTCCTTCATCAAGCTGAACTATCTTATCAAGGTCAACTATGTCATCAAAGTCAACTAAGTCATCAAGGTAAACTAAGTCATCACCTTGCACAGTAGGGTCAGCCCTAATCAAAGCAGATACCTCTTCACCACTAGTTTTGTTTTGCACCAACATTGGGTTATGGATATAAATATCAATCACTTTAGAGTTATTGTCCTTGTGCATTGCAAACATATCTAACATACTTTTGTCAGAGGTTAGACCCACCAACCCATCATCCATAGTTTGATATGGACCCTTTTGGTACATCTCACAGATATCTGAATCTAATTCTTTGACAACAACCCTTAAATCAATGTATGACATCAGGTCAGGGTCAATGTCAAGTGGGGTCACATTCCCACCAACATACATTTTTTGGGGTCCCTCAGACATATAACCTCCATGGTAAAAGTGAAGTGTTACTGTTGGAAAGCCCATTTTAAACTGAAACGTAAACAAAAACAAAAACAAAAAATAAGGGTCAATAATTGCCTTTGTTCGGACAAAGACAGACAAGGAGTGACCAAATGAGATGAGTTTTGCATATTCGAGGGGACCAGTAGCATACAAAAGCCATTAAAATGCCATACTAAATGCAAAATAGCAAAAGCCCCAAAAAAATTTCGTAACCAAGTCAAAACCCCAATTTTTTTTTATTACGGTATACATATTATACTACTTCCAAGAACCCTAATAATCCAATACAGAATTCATAACATACTAGTAAATCATATACTATGTCAAAATACATCAACATTCGTGCCTTTGTCTTACAGACATCTAGGGGTTTATTAGTACAAAACATACCTTCAAACAAGGGTTTCAGGTTCGCCACGATCTACGGTTCTTTTGTTGTCATGATCAAAGCATGCGTCTTCTTCGAGGGTTTCTATCGATTCACTACGCAAAGCAGATTAAAGTGACGAGTGGGAGAGGAAGAGAGAGAATCACCATGGGGTGTCGAGTGTTTTTTGATCGAGTGAAGTGGAGAATGGGAGAGGAATCGTATTTCACCGTATAATATGATAAGAGTATATTCATCAATTCATCCATTCTGTTAATGGAGTTTGTCTTTTTTTCATTTTCATTAGTTGAGGGGGTTTCCATGGGCGCTTTTAAATGTGAGGGGGTGTTTATGAGAAAACGTGATAGTTGAGGGGGTGTTTATGTACTTTCACCATCTATAAATTCACCCTCATTATATGTAAAAAGTTCTTTAAGAAACACTACATAAATGAGCAATCATATACTAATAAAGCTGGCCTCCGGTGTAGTAATCTCACCTCGGAGGTTTGGGTTTTGTGTGCTTATAAGGTCCACTCACACTTCACCTAGTCAGCAATTGTCTAGGTGTTTGGGTGAGTGAAATTACCCTTATGTCCCTCATTCAAAAAAATCCGGACCTATTCCCACTCGAACCGTACTTGTACGCGGTTGGGTAGGCCTCGGTACAGGCCCCTCAGGGCCCTGACATTATACCAGGCCTTCGGTGTGGTAATCCCACATCAAAGGTTTGGGTTGTGTGTGTGTGTTTATAAGGTCCACTAACACTTCACCTAGTCAACAATTGCCTAGGTGTTTGGGTGAGTGGAATTACCCTTATGTCCCTCATTCAAAAAAATACTAATAAAGATCGGGGCGGTTCCGGGAACCTCTTAAAAAATCTCTGAAGAAACATCCCATCTCAGCCCTCCATTTCAAGGGTTGAGATTAAATCATCCATTCCACTCCTAAAACTTAAAACACGCTGCCCCCTTCTCCTCTCCACCCTAATCCCGTCCCACCCATAGCCCCCCACTCCTCCAGCGCCCTCCACTCGGACCGATGACCCCATCGCCACCGCCGACGAACGACCCACCACCTCCGGCGACCGCCACCATCGCCGGGCTATCTCTTGCACGGTTAGAACAAGGCCTTTCTCTCTCTATCAATCATCATGTCCATTTATTTGGCACCAAATAGGGCTAGCTCAAGGGAAAATTGTTGAGTACAAATGCTTACTGCCTAGTTACACGAGAACGGCGTCGTTGCACGGGGTTAGCACCCATGCCATCCCTTGTGGACAGCAGGGCCCCGCTTAATTCTCTTTTTAACGTACACCCTAACGAGAATTTTTGGAGCCAACATTGTACCGAGAAAAAATTGTTTCAAAAGAGTGAGAGACGAAGACATGCATGTTCTTTCTGTTTTTGTTTTTTTATTAGTAAATTGAACCGATTCTTGTGTAATTTTTTCCTAATTTGATTTAGACTCGTTTAGAAAATAGACAACTTGTTCAATCATGTATGCCTTCACGGGATTGAAAAGCAGTAATTACTCTTTGAAAATACCCCTACATGCATATTGCTGCTTCACTTAATTTGTCGACGCTATGGGAGGACGACCTCCAACTTCTATCATCACTGACCAAGACTTGGGAATGAAAGGAGCTATTGCCAAGGTCTTTCCCAACACCCGTCATCGTCTATATCTTTGGCATATTAAGAAGAAATTTGTTGAAAAGTTGTCACAAGTGTACTATAAGAGATCAAAATTCAAGAAGGATATGAAAGAATGTATTAGGAGGACATACAAGAAAGAGGCTTTTGAAAAGAGATGGATGTTATTGATGAAGGAAAATGGGTTAGAAAGTAACCAATGGCTTCAAGGGTTGTTTGATATTCGAGAATCATGGGTACCCGTTTATAATCGTGGTACATTCTTCACTGGTATGAATATTACCGGACGTATTGAGGGCATCAACTCATTTTTTGATAGTTTTGTAACTCACACGTCAAATCTAAAAGAATTTGTGGTGAAGTATGAGATAGCCTTGAGTAGGATTGTGAAAAGGAAAAATGATAAAGATTTTGAGTCCGAACATAAGTTTCGAATTGTTAATGACCATGAATTTTTGTTGAAGCATGCGGGAAAAGTGTATACTAGAAACGTCTTCAACAAGTTCAAGGATGAATGGAATAAAATCTTTCACTACAAAGTTGAAAATGTGAGAAATGGCAATGGTTTTCAATCTTTCATAGTGAAGTCAAAAGATGATGAACTTGAAAAGTTCGAGGTGAGATTGGATTCACAAACCTATGAGGGTAAGTGTGAATGCCAACAATTTGAGTTTGTTGGGATATTGTGTGCACACATTTTGAAAGTGTTTGTCCAACTAGACATTGATGAAATAGCGGAACATTTTATTTTTCCACGATGGAGGCAAAAGGCCAACAAATTTAGGATAATTGATTCCCAAGGATTGGTGCATGATGACGGCAAAGAAGAATCTAAGACATTAAGACTTAGCCATATGTGTTAAAGAAGCTACAAAATTGGCTTGTTTGGCCGCCCCATCAAATGGGGCATACACAATTTTTATTGAAGGTATGAATGCTTTATTCGAGAAGATCCAAGAAGTTTCTAAGGTGTTTCCAATTGAAATTTGTGCTGAAAAAGATAACGAGAAATTTACCGAGCTGTCGTCGTCTCAGATACTGCTTTTGGATCCGAACATCTCAATTTGCAAGGGTAGGAAAAAGTATGTCAAGGGCAAAGCCGCTTCTACACAGTCCGAAAGATTAAAAAGCGGTATTGAGATGTCATTAAATAAGAAGAAAAGAAAGTGTCACATGTACTTTCAATTTGGACATGATAAGAGAACTTGTCCTTCGAATCCAATGCATAAAACTAACAAAGGTAACTCAATTACTAATGCTGTTTTTCTTATTGATATATATGTTCTTATTTACTAATCTTATTTTTTTTAATTGTCAATTTTATTCAATAGACTTGGAAGAGGAAGCAGAAGGTTCAGATAGTGACCAAGAGGAAGGCTCAGATTGCTTCAAATGATCTTGGATTATTTTGGCATGTTGGCTTTGTTTCGTAATGTAATGTAGTTATTGTGCTTTTAGTTTAGAATTGAATGTAATGGGATGGACCCGTTTTTAGGTTATGTGAAAGTTCTTTTTATGGATATGTTTTTGGGAATCTTTACACTTGGTATTGACATGTAACATTGGGTGTTTGAGTATCTGTATCGTGTCCATTTACTTACTAGTAATATTGGGATCTCAAACTTGTTTTTTTTTTTGTTTGAACACGTGCTTCATGATTAGGTGCTGGAAAATTGAGTTTTTGGAATGCTGAAATTGAGTTTTTGGAGTGCCCGTGTCCGTGTCATTTCCGTTCACAAAGATAGGTTTTGAAAAAAATTCAGCAAAGTCTCTCCTGTTTTTGGTCCTAGCCCGATGTCTCGCATCTCAGTCAGTACAACAATAACAATAAGCGCCACATCAAGTTATGCACAAACCCACACTAGGCATTTCTCATAAAAATCACCATTTACAAGCCACATTCACAACAACTGAATATTGAAAAGTGAATATAATAGAATTCATAGGCATATTGGACAAGTGAATTACATTACACCATCTTTTTCTGGATGTTGCATGAGAAAGCACCATGACAACTCGAAGGATATGTATAAATTGAATTTTTATTGAAGGTCTAATGTAATTACATTATCATAATACAAGTTACAAAATTCATCCCTCTAAACAAAATTCATCTCTCTGATGATGCATCCTTCCCTCTTCCCTCCAAGTAACACATCTTTTCCCAAAGGCATGAGACTTATTTCTTCATCAACTCCAAAAGAAAAGGCACACAAGCCATTGGATTCTCATTGTTGCATTTGGGGTGCTACAAACCATCACATAGAACTGATGAAACTGCATGAATGAATGATACACAGACTACCACTCTGGTTTTATTCTCCAAATAATCATCGAAGAAGCCTGCAAAATTAAGACACCCACAAACCCACTTCAAATTTTCCAGCAAAGAAAATCCAATTGTTTGTAGCTAAAACAAAAATATTGAGAATGAAACTATGGAAGCATGGATCACCGTTTGAAATTTGAGTAACATAGGAAGGGAATGGCTGAGCACAGCAAGTAGTTCAGTCTCTTGTCCAACATCATCAATGGCTACTTGACCATATCCATATTCATGTATAAAAAACAAGTTCATCCTATGTTACTCAAGCCGCTCAGCAGTACAGTTAGAAAATGCAAAGATAGAGTGATTACATTTTTCTTGATAGGATTTTGGTGAAATATCATGTGTGGTGGTCATTACCTGCAAAAGACACAGCTTTATTAGACTAGCTTCTTCCTTGCTAATTTGTGTTTTCTTTTAAATTTGAAAATGGATGGATATACAAGGTCACTCACACCCATAAGCAGAGAGAATACAATCTCGAATCACCCAACATTACAGGGAAGTAGGAATGAAATTTCCTTCTAGAACTGAGCGCAGTTTAAACATTAAAGGGTTTTCAAACTCCCAACATTTGCATTTTGCTGCAGTGCAAATGTTGGTTGCAACTGGCAAAATCTCTAAACTAAAAAACAAAATAGAATTTGTTTTTTATGTGAGTGGGAAATAAGGTGACTATCCTATACACAACTGTTATGAACTTCTTGTTTTGAAGACTTGAGAATCGGTATAAGATTTTTGGAATTCCCCTCCTATGAAATACAGCAAGTTACAAAGAGGACAAACGAAACAGAGATCTTCCTCGTAGGAGATTCAATCAGGGTCGGAGACCATAATAAGATCTTTAACACCATATGCCAAAACTGAAGCACCAACAGAATCGACCTCAGAAGTAACAAACATTTTTGGTGATACCAAAAATGTTAGATCCTATTTGCTGATTCTTGTACCTATATGACTCACTAATACCTACTCTGAATGTATCAAGATCCATAGGATATTACAGTTGGTTGACGTTAGAATCTGAACAAAACTTCTCATGTACAACTGCTTGGGCTAAATTAGCTCAATCTTTGGCAAAATAATTGTGTGCGGGTGTGCCAGAAAAGAATAGAATTTATCCTTTTTAGATTATCTCAAAATAGCTAATTTAATCAGACAACTGTGTTATCCATTCGATTACCTCAATTAAGAGGATTTTTCTAAAGATATCAATCAATAATAGATTGACGCTCTTCAATTAGAAAAGATAACTGAACATAAACAAGCTTGAATTTAATCAAAAGCAAGTTTATATACAATTACTCTTAAGATTTCGACAAGAATAATACAGAAATATAGGCACACTTGAATTGAATCGAAAGCAAACCTATACTCGACTACTCTTTGGCAAGAAAAAGACAAAAAGATGGAAGATAACTTGAATTTAATCGAAAGTGAGCTTACATGCAAAGAAGTCTCCAAACTTGCAAAATACTAAACTAACTAAATTACTCTAAGTCCTAAACTACTCTAGATCTCTGAGCAACCATTTTGTAAGGATTGTCAGATGATGAATTTTTGTCGGGGGTCTTTTCTCTTCAATTGCTTCTTCTATTTATAGACAATGGGTCTGTCTTCGATTCGTATTCTCCATGTCTTCTTTGAGCGCCCAAGTCTTCATTCAAATTTGATTTAAACTGCCCTCCATTCCCTCCAAAAACAGTTGTAAAGGTGTGGGCTCCCGCGCTCGAAGAGTCGCTACCCGGATTTTTGAGATGGATGATCCGAGAAACCGAGAGTTTGTGTTGAAAAGAAAGGCTTTTGATCTAGCGAAACCATTGAGATTTTGGATCCGGGAGCCATGTTACGAGCGGGGAAGGTTTTGTTGAAAAAGCACCTCGCTCGCCCGGTGAAAACCGGTCTCTACTAAGCATTTTAAGTGGGGGGAAATTTAATACCATTCGGAAAACCTTGAAAACACGTAAAGGGAAAGGGAAACAAGATAAAACATGTCACGTTACCGTGCTAGTGGTGCTTGCTGTACAGAAATGATAAAGGATGTCATGACGATAATATAAACAAGAAAGACACACAAATGAGCTGTCTGAATCACCATCTCCATCATACGGCATATCGCTTTACGACGCGCGGCCTACTGATATGCCGTGCGTGGTTCTGACATTGATAAAAACTTTTATCATTTTACAAAGCCTCGCACGGTATATCCATTACAACGCACGGTACTGTTTTTAAAACTGCAGAAAGCTCAGATCATCTCAGATCTGTACCATTCTTCCAAGCCACGAGTAGAAAACTATTTTTGATACGTTTGTTTATTTTGAGAAGATCTATGGAGTTTAAAACGTGGCTTGTAGATATGGTCTCATTTCGAGACTGCTTTCGATGTATAGAAACAGATCCGGCAACAGACGATCGTGATCCAGACAGTTTGAACAAGAAAACAGTGGTGTTTTGAAATGCCGTGCGCGTGAGTCTACTATGCCGTGCGACGCTTCAAAGTGCCGCGCGGCGTAGCATACCCTGCACAGAACACTAGTTTTGTTTTGAAAAAGAGATTTTGGGTCAGATCCTAACCAAAAGGGCTAGGCCTGAAGACGGAGGAGTCCCCTCAGGGCCAGGACAGAGCCTAGCCCAAGGAAACTTGGTTTTTACCTTTGATCTTGAGTTTGAATGAGTGTTGATGATGGTGGATGGACGTCGGAAGGTTGGAAAAGAGAATAGACGTATGGGTGTGTGTAGTAGATGAGTGTATTGGGTGGTTGGGGTCTCAAAGTTAGTAAGGGACTAACTTCAATGGTGAGGAGAAAAATGGAGCAAAAGACCTAGAGAATGTCTTTTGAGAGCAACATTCTCAAGGCTTGGAAATGGGAAAGTGGGTGTGAAAGCAAGAAGAGAGAGAAAGGGTATAATAGTGCTCAAGGGCCCTTTTCCCTTGAGTGGAGGGGTGTATTTATAGGCAAGAGCCATGGATTTTGAATTTCAAATGTTGGAGGTATTTTCTGGGCGGGCTAGAAGTGTGCTTTCGGCTGAGCCGTATTGCAGCTGTGGCTCAAATAGGCGTGGCCGACAGCTTTCTGAGCCAGTCAGAACTTTACCTGAAATGCCGTGCTGCTAACCTCATGACCGCGTACGGCGTATTAACTTTCGATACGCCGTGCGGTGTAGAAGTGTCACGCGCGGCATTATAGGTTCACTCCAGGGCTTTTGGGCTTTCTCTGGGCTTTTGATTTGTTTTGGGGCTAAGGGTTCATTTGGGCTGAGGATCTGTTTGGGTTTAAGGGAATCCTTCATTCAAGCTCGCAAAGGTTCCGTTTCCTTTATTTCATCATCGGGGTGAACAAAGACCATTCGAGGTCCGGATTGGGGTGTCTACAGTAGTCCCTCTTTAACATAACTCGGATATCATTGTTTTGATACGAGTGACGCTTAAAGAATAGGCACCTCGATCCGTTGCTCTAAAGTCTTTGAACAGAGGCAAAATACTCGAAAATGCAAGTAAATGGCAATGGTGGTCGCGCTTGTGGAGCTGCCTACGTACCCCGTTTGTAGGGATCAGACCAACGTAGTCAATTGGGACGGCGCAAGTAAAGTAAAATCATGCAGTAGACTTTGAGAAACTTGAGTGCTAGTGAGCCTTTTGAAAATTTTGAGACAAGCCCTCGAAAGGCGAAAATTTGATTTTGAGACGAGCCCTCGGGAGGCAAAATTTGATTTGAGACGATCCCTCGGGGGGCGAGATTTGATTTGAGACGAGCCCTCGGGGGGCGAAATTTGATTTGAGACGAGCCCTCGGGAGGCGAAATTTGATTGGAGACGAGCCCTCGGGACGCGAAATTTGATTGGAGACGAGCCCTCAGGAGGCGAAAATTTGATTTGAGACGAGCCATCGGGAGGCGAAATTTGATTTGAGACGAGCTCTCGAGGGGCGAAATTTGATTTGAGAATTCGGCGAATAAGGCGAGCAAATGTGAATACGGCAAGTCTTCGAGGGATGGGGGAATTTTGCAAGTCCCGGGGGATTGGGATCAAATAATCCCGTAATTAATGTACGTTGTTCCAAAAGATTTCTGCTGCAAGACGGCTAGAGTATTTGATTTTCGAGATGATTTTGGTGGCTAGATTGATCAATTTCCGAGAAAACTCATTTATTCCTTTGAAACCATAATGCCGTGCGGGCCTTCAATACGGCGCGTGGCATTTCGAATTTCCATGCACCTCTTCGATTTCTGAGGTCAGTTGGCTGGTTTAAGGGTGCCCATTAATATAGGCGTGCCCTTTCATCGGCTGAAACTTCCTTTTAAAGGATGGTGGTGCCTCATTCTATGCACCATTCTCCCAAGTCTTTCTACCTTCTTGCTCATTCTAAGAAAAAGGCTACTCTCGAGATACCGGCCATGGCGAATATCAATTTGGCAATGCGGGTGACAGCCCTAGAGATCGAGATGGGCTTCTACCGAGAGGAGATTAAGCGGCTTACCACTCAAATCTCTAAGTTGGTTTCTACCATTCGTACTCTCCGCCGCGCGGTGTCCAACCTACAGGACTTCGCGTACGACCAGCAAGATGACAAGAGCGATGCGTGGTTTGCACCGGAGTGCTTGTCGAGCGATACCGCAGAGGATTCTGAAGGGAATCCGAACGGCGGTTCCGATGACCGTTCGGACGGGGCAAACGACGCATCCGATGGAAAAAGCGATTGAGGTGGAGGGGCTGGAAGAAGAAGAAGAAGAGCAGTAGGATTTTTTTTTCTGTTTTCTCCCCTTTTTTTTTTTGAACAATGTAATGGTAATCCCGGGGGTCGTCCCAGTTTTAATGAATGAAAAATCCCTTTTCTTGCTTCTATCTGTCATTTTCTGCTTTTCTGCTTTTCGAACGAACAAACTCGAATACGAACGCCATTGTCAGGAACTGTACTCAGAATCCAAACTGTCGAATTAACCCAGTATGCCGTGCGTGGCATACGGTATGCCGTGCGTCGTTGCAACTCGTGGAATTTTATTCAGTCAAGATGTTATGCCGCGCGCTCTTATCCAATATGCCGTGCGGCACAACTATCTGCAAACCCGGTCCATTTTAATTCCAGACGAACCGGTTCGAGGGGATATATATATATATACAGGGCGTACACAGTACGCCCCAGTTCGAATTTCCCTCTCTCTCTCTCGTTCTCTCTGCTCTCTCTCCCGTTTCTCTCTCTCTTGCTCATCTCTCTCTCTCTCGCTCATCTCTCCCTCTCTCGCTGCCCTCTCTCTCTCGCTCATCTCTCTCTCTCTCTCGCTGTCCTCTCTCTCTCTCGCTGCTCTCTCTTCTCTCTCTCTTACACCATGGACGACATGGATACACCCGGGGGTGATCACCCCCCACGGGTCGAGGTTGTACCGGCCATAGTGGCCCCAGAGAGCGGCGTGGCAGTCGGGGAGGGGCCGGAGACCATGGGGGTCTCGGCCCAGGCGGCATTGGCCGAGGAGGCTATTGCCTCGGCCACCACAGTGGGTGGCGACGGCGATGACAGTTTGGTAGTGGCCGGCTACGGCCAGGGCACAGAGAGTTCGGGTGCAGTAGAGCTTAGGGGTGAGAACGAGGCTACGGGCCGAGCGGAGGGTGCAGTTGGTTTAGAGGAGGGGGCCACGGAGGCCCGCGGTGGTGAGGGCTCGACGGAGTGGAGGTGGAGACAGAGGCTTCCCCTGTGAGAGAGCCCCGGACGGACTTGGGGAAGGCCCCGCTGTCGAGGAGGAGTTGGTGGAGGAGAGGGAGACGCCGGCTATGTTTGTCGGTAACGGCGAGGGTGCAGGGTCATCACGACCTATAGGGTTAGGTGACTACCTAGAGGAGGCGTCTCTCGACGACCTGGTTGAGACCTTACGGGGAGTGCCTGGATTGGCAGCGGCTTTGCTTGAGGCTCGGGAGAGAGCACTCTGGGCTGAGCTTGAGACGGGGGCCGCTGGGGGGCCATAGGGAGTAGAGGAGGAGGCTGTTGGAGGTGAGACAGCCCCTCGGAGGAGTGTTGTGGAGGAGGCGACGGAGGCCCTGAGAGGGCGAGGAGCTTACGTGGCGGAGTCCTACGTGCCCTTTCAGCACGTGGTAGTCCCTACCCTTTTAGACGCCTACAGGCCGGAGCGGCCCACGTACGACGAGGCCCTGGTTCTGAGGGACCCACAGCAGCACCTTTCCTTGCGCCGAGACGAGGTATACCTTAAACACTTGCATTTCAAATTTCAATGTATCGTACTTTATTTCCTTATTTGAATGTCGTATTTGCCTTGAATAATATACCTGTTTGCTGAATGTTATCAACTTATTGCAACAGGCGATCACCATCTCGTGCTACGGTGGTGCGGCCGACGTGCCGACGTTCTGGGAGAGACTCACCGAGGCTGTGAGGGAGATAGTGAGGCAGGCGGGCTTCGGGGAGTTCGTGAGTGTGCTGACGAGGGCGAGCAATGATCGCCCGGTGGTGAGGGCACTAGCCGAGAGGTGGTGGGACACGACGAATACGTTCCACTTCCTCTTTGGCGAGCTGACGGTGACGCCGCTGGACTTTGCGGCGATCACTGGTCTGAGGGTCGGGGGTGACCCTATCCCTTACGACGCCGTTACAGGGAGGAGTGCAGTGTTCCAGCAGGAGATGTTGGGGTACGTGCTGAGGGCAGAGAAAGAGGATGCCCAGTACGCCCAGCTTTTAGAGTTTTGGAGGGAGGAGCTCCCGACTGACAGGGTGCAGGAGGAGCAGATGGCGCGGTGCTTTCTGTTGTACTTGCTCGGTGCGTCCCTGTTTCCCAACAGGCGCAACTGAGTACACCTTTCGCTTCTACCGGCCTTGAGGGACGTCGGGGAGGTAGCCTGTTTTGACTGGGGCGGCGCGGCTTTGGGGGCGTGCTACGCCTTCATGGGGTCTCTTTCCTGAGGAGCGGGGAAGAGCCTCGGTGGCTACTGGAGAGTCTGGGAGGTACATTTCGAACTTCTCTTGCATTTATTTGTCTTTCTATTCACTTATTGCATATCCTGTGCTAATCCTTAATGTTTGATTCTGCAGCTGTGGACGTACGAGATACTAGACATGTACCCTCCCGAGACCTCCTGTCCTAGCGAGACAGTACTTCCCCGGGCCCTACGTTGGTCCAAGGAGTTCCGTGGAGTGAAGAAGGGGGAGGGCGACCTGAACGCCTACCGCCTCTTTCTAGACGAGCTTCGCCCTGACAGGGTATGACTACACCTCGCGTGCTTTTATTTGTTGATAGTTCTTATTCAAATCTCATGCTGATGTTATTCATCTTTGATTGCAGATTCGCTGGCGTGTGTGGGACTGCTGCGAGCTTCCTTACTTGGTCCGGAGTAGGGAGGTGACGAGGGGGAGAGTGCTTCTCGAGTCCCCTTACGGCTGGTAGTGGTACCTGGGTGACCGGGTGTCACGTCAGTCGTTGAGGCTGGACTTTTTTCGAGTCCCTGGTCCCCTCCCTGCTCTGGTGCAGAGGACGAGCTTGTACACCCGGGGAGAGGTCGAGCAGTTTGTGCGACCGGTCCCTGAGCTGGAGCCGCTCTTCCAGGCAGGCGTTGACTACTCTGAGTACCGGGCTCGGTACTTGATGCCGAGTTTCGGGGTACGAGCTGCTGCCTGGGAGGTGACGCTTCGAGCGTCATGTGGTGCAGGCGGTAGAGGTGGACGAGGAAGGAGAAGAGGGAGAGGAAGAGGAAGAGGGCGCGAAGGTGGCGGTGGCAGTCAGGGCGACGGCGCAGGTCCGAGCGGGGCCAGCTTGCCTCGACTCTCCTGGACTATGGACGTGACGACTGCCCAGGGGGTTTCTGGTGTAGTTGTGGTGCCACATCCCACAGTTGCAGTTCCGGAGTTCCTTGCTCAAGTATAACTCGCATTCTTTCGCCCTTTTGCATGCACTTGTTATTATCCCTATACATTCTAATCAATCGACCTATTGTGCAGGCGACTCCGGAGTACGTGAGAGAGATGGCCGGGGCCATGATGGGCCTAAAGCAGCTGGTGAGGCAGTACGCCGTGGGTCACGCCCCAGAGGTGCTTCTTCATGCTGGCGGGACTATGGTAAGGCTTTCAAACCCTTTGCTTTTACTTATTATTGCTTATACTATGATTACAATGCAAATGATGAATGCCATGTTATTGCAGGCTGGAGGAGGGGCTTCGCGTGGGTTGCGCAGGAAGTCTATGCGCATGCAGGCGCCACAAGCTTCCTCTGCTGGCTCTCGAGAGGAGCCTCCGTCGAAGAGGCCACGACTTTCTGGGGGGATAGAGGACGAGCCGGTCGACGTCTCTGACGAGACTGAGGAGCCGACGGACGTCGACCTAGCGGACACCTCGGGGAGTACTGTGCCTAGGGCGACGGGTACTCAGGAGGCAGCCAGTTCCCAGGCGGAGGAGGTCTCTGGAGAGGACGGCGAGGAGGGCGAGGACGAGGATGAGAGTTGAGCTCCCCTCTCTTCTTTTTTTGTTTGTTTTGCTTTTGCCTTTTTGTGGAGCCTGCGTGCTTCTTTTTGGAAGGGTGCCTGTTTACCCTCAGTAGATAGGATTTTGGGCTTGTACGCCTTCTTGTACTTTGATTCATGGATATTCTGGAGATTATATATATAGAAAAGCTTATTCTTTCAATGTTTGTGCCATTCAAATTCCCTTACTGTCATTTGTATAAAGAAGACTAAATAACGGAAACATTAACCAATGCATGCAACTAGTCTTTGGCCATAAGCTGAAGTGAACTTTAAGTTTTATCATAGGTCTATCGATGTTGGAGTAGAAATCAAAGAAGGTAAATGATCAATTCTAAAGAGTTGACCCTTTGTACAAGAATTTAAAAAAAACTCAAGCTCTCGTTTGAAAACTGCTTGAAAAACAAGAAAATATTGACCTTGAAGGGTGACATTCTCAAATTTTGACTTTGACTTCGAAACGAAACTCAGACCAGGTCACTTTTGACCATTACGACCTATAGGACTCGAAAAATCAGCTTGAAACTATTAAAAACGGACTCCGATACCTTGACATGACTTAAGAAATGGGTTTTATTGACTTTTTGGTGTCCTCACGTCGAATTTTGAGAGTTGACTCGAAGCGGGAGTTCCCCGAAGTCTCAAATACCCATTGAAGTGTGTTCTGAGGGTTGGTGATGCCTGCGAGCGCCTCAAATTGGTTTCAAACCCCTGCTGTCAAAATCTGCAGAAATGCAGACTTAGTATGCCGCGCGGGGCTTCAAAATGCCGTGCTTGGTTTCATATGATCCCGCGGCGTATCCGTGTTATGCCGTGGCTTTCCTTTGGGTTTGGTATGCCGTGCGTTACCCCGTTATGCCGTGCGGCACTATTTTCCTAACACTCTGCCATTTGTTGCTTCCCAAGACAGATTGCACGAGGGTTGAGGTTTGACCTATTCTATATCATTTCCAAACCAGTGCATGTCTGCTTTGTTCTTTTAGGGCATGACCAAACTTTTCCCTATGCAAGATGTAGACACCCCAATTTGGGCTTCCAGATTAGTTTACCTACGGTTTTTGATTCCCCGATGATGAAACGGATAAAGAACACCCCGGGAATGTCGAGTGTTTAAGCTTTGAATGTTTGCAAAACCCTTGAACCTAACCTAGTCTTAAGCCACTTCCAAAAAGCCAAAACCTTGCTGACGTGCGCCAGGGCGCAATCATCCTGCGCCGGGGCGCAACCATCGCGCGCCCGGGTGCACCGTCACGCGACGGTCTAGAACCCTCGCGCGATGGTCAAACTGCCAGGTGGACAAAGTTCGACCGTTGACCCTCGCGCGACAGTTTGGAACCATCACGCGATGGTCAGTTCCCCACCTACTTTTTCAGAGGCGGAAACTTGGCCACCAATGCCACTCTCAGCCAGTCACATGGACTGGCTGAACTCCTCTGTTTGCATCAACCAGCCCTTGTTTGGTTGGTTGTTCTTTCCACCACAAACCATTTCTACCACTCTTCCTATAAATAAGGCCTCTTTGTTCTCTTTTAAAGGGTTCCAAGAATTAAAAAGCTGTGGGCAGCATGCCCTGAGAAAAAGGATTCCGTTCCTTTCCTCGGATCGAGGGGAGCGCGAGCGGAGAAGCAAGCGCTCGAAAATACAGAGTCGCCACTCGGGTTTGAAGGTTCGACACCCAAGGAACCGTATTTCGAAGCACCTGCCGCGTTATTTTGATTTGAAAAAGTGAAGGAAACCAGTCCGTCATAACCATATCTGGGTTCGGGAGCCAGGTTACGAGAGGGGAAGGGTTTTACGGCACCCCTCTCGCCCAATCCGGAGATCGGTCTCTACTTAGGCATTTTTATGAAAACTTTTGTGATTCTTCCTCTTTTAATTAATTTTAGCCAATTAGGGCGAGGGAACAGTTAATCGGGGATTTAAAAAACTGTAACAATTTGCAGGAAGTGATCAAATGATAGCATGGATAGATGGTATGATAAATAATAAATGGGATGAACTTGAAACAGCGATCAGATGGCAAAACCAGGCCTGGGGCAGATTTGCCCTGCACGATGGCCAACTTGCGTGCATGGACAGATCTGTATGCAAGTCAACCATCGCGCGAGACACACCGACCCTCGCGCGAGTGTTGTCACCTCACCACAGTCCCAAGATCATCCCCCTTCTGGGCTCTGGAAGGACCAGTGCACACCCAGGAAGCAAACCAAGCAGTTTATTGAAAGACTGTAACATACTAATTATTACACAATACTCCAAGCAGGAGCCAAATGAATTGAAACACAACCCCTAAATAGTGGGGGTATCAAAACAGAGGCCAGAGGCTTAGTTGCCCCTGCAAGGGCCATTCATGGAAATCACAGGACTGTCGCGCGACAGAGAGTGAGTCTCATGCGACATTCCTGATTGGACTTCCAGGAATTGCTTTGCATGCTTGGGGTCCTGAGACAGATTCAAGGGATCCCTAAGGCATTCCAAACTATTTAGAGTAAATAAACTAGCTACTGTATTTTGTTTTTGCATGCATAACAGTGATCTAAAGATCAAAATGAAGTACAACAGGCATGAACATGTTGCAAAACAGAAAAGGGCTAGTCTCCCTTCCCCACGAGGTCCATTCTCTTGCTGACACAAGTGTCACGCGAGTATGAGGGACCATCGCGCGAGGGTTTAATAGCCACGAATTCTTGTAACTTTGCTGGCTTTAGGACCAGGACATGGTATTGATTACCAGCCTTGGCCCTGTCAGCCCCCCTCAGGGATCAAAACAGAAACAGGTTAAATGTTATACCTTTGCTTGGAAAGGGTTTGGAGATGGATTGGATTGATTGGTGTGGCCTTGCAACCAAGTGTGTATGAACACACTAAGTTCAGGAGATTAGGAGGTGGTTTGGGGGTTAGTGACTTTGTGCTAGTTAGTATTTGCCTTGCAAAATGACTAGTGAATTTCTTAGTCAATTTTTTGGAACCCTTAACATGGAAGATGAAGGGGGGTATTTATAGGAGGAGTGTAAGGGCTAGTTAGTGACCAAACAAGGCCTTAGGATCAGCCAACAAGGCTGGTCACAACTTGGTTGTGAGGCTAGCCAACAAGGTGAGTGGGAGTGGTTGTGAGGGTGTGAGGGTGTAACCTGCCAGAACTCTGTTCAGCTGAGGAAAACGGGGTTCCAGCCCATGGGGACCCATGTGCCAAGCAATCATCACAAGTCCAGCTGGATTCTGTGATAGGGACAGGAGGGAACCATCGCGCGAGGGTTTGGAAGTGTCGCGCGAGGGTCAACAGTCAACAGTTTGACTTTGACTACACCTGGCAAGCTAAGTGTCGCACGAGGGACACAAAGGCTCGCGCGAGGGTCAACTCTGACTCTAGGGTTTGACTGAAGGTTCTGAAAGGTTCAAAAGGTTCAAGCAGGGTTCTAAGCATTCCAAGCCTAATCCATTCCCAATCCAAGCTCGTTTGATCCGATTTCATCATCGGGGAAACAAGAAAATCGTAAAATAAAGTAAAACGATCGGGAGACCCAGATTGGGGTGTCTACAGTAGTCCCTCTTTGACGGCACGCGGAGCACCATTGACTGGTACGGGTAACGTCAAAGATTTCTAGACACCCACCAAATCCGCCTAAAAGCCGATTAAATGGAAAATGCAGACGAGTATATAAAAATACCGTGCACCAAGGGGGGGAATTGAAGACCGGACGGATAGATCGCCGCTGGTTGATCGGACGGATGGATCGTCGCCGATTGATGATCAGACGGATAGATCATCGCTGATTGATTTGATCGGACGGATAGATCGTCGCTGATTGAAATTGGACGGATGGATCGTCGCTGATTGATTGATCGGACGGATAGATCGTCGCTGATTGAAATTGGACGGATGGATCGTCGCTGATTGATTGATCGGACGGATAGATCGTCATTGATTGAAATTGGACGGATGGATCGTCATTGATTGCGGGCGGACCACTGCTGGGGATGTAAAAGTCTTTGGGTTTGAAGGCAAGACTTCCAAAATGACCTCCAAATTCATTGGTAACATATCAACATGTCATGGACCCCAAAAAGGGATTAATCGAGATTGGGCCGGACTCAGAATCTGGACTGGGCTTGATGCCCAAAACCAAGTGTCGCGCGACACTGACGAACCATCGCGCGAGGGTCCTAAGTTAGGGCTTGGATCTGGACAGGCCCAGACCCGGCCCAAACCCGTTCCAATCGTTTAAACTCCGCGGGACGTTACAGAAACCGTACCTGAACAGTTTCGAATTTTTGAAACTCCTCCAAACCTCTCATCTCTTCTCTCAAACCTCTCCCAAATCTTGATTTCGTCCACGAAATCGACGAAACCAACCTTGATCACCCATCCATGGCTGACCACGGCAGTGGGGAAGACAGGGGAGGTGTTATCGATCAACCAAAGGATCGAGAAGAGTCCACGGCCGTCGAAACAGGGGATCAAGCACCGGTGGAGGCCACCGCAGGGGCCGGTGTAGCGGTTGCAGGTGGCGGAGATGGCGAAGAGGGTCGCGAGCAGGCGACTGTTGGTGGCGACGAGTGTCGCGCGACAGAGCCAGAGGCTCGCGCGACTATTGAGCCTGAGGCCGCAGGGGCTGTCGTCGAGCAGTTAGATCCGAGCATGGCCGAAGAAGGGTCGGTGGTGACCGGAGTGAGTTCAGGAGACGCCGGGGGTATTGGTGCTAGAGAGCACCATCGCGCGATAGAGGAGGAGCCTCGCGCGATGGTTGATGCTGGAGGAGGCAGTGGCAGTGGGGCTGGAGGTGATACCGTTGAGCCGTCCGGGTCCCCGCCGAGGGATTCGGCGAAGGGCAAAGGCGTTGTGGATGCAGAGGAGGAGGTCACAGAGACTCCGGTTAAGGTCCGAGAGGAGGACATTTTGTTTAGGCCCGCGGTGACGTCGTCGAGCCATAGGCCGATCACTAGACACGACGTCGCCGATACTTGACCGACGAGGCACTAGCGAGGCTTCTTGAGGACAATCCCCTGGTTGGGGAGTTGGTCCTAAAGGCTAGAGAGGATCACGCCCGGGCGATTGAGGCGTCGGAGGCCACGGAGAAGGCCGAGAGAGAGAGACAGGGGAGAGAGGAGCTCTTGAGAGACGCAGAGGCTGAGGAGAGAGCCAGAGTCAAGGCGCAGGGGCCTAGGGTTACAGCCGTGACGGAGGCGAAGAACACGAGTCGGCCGGGCTTTTCAGCGGAGGCATACGTGCTTCCTACGCCGCACCTCTTTGTGCCGTCGGGCATTGCGGCCCGCGTACCGTCGCAGAGAGACTACGACGATGAGTTAGTGTTGAGAGATCCCCGGGCCCACATTGCAACGACATGGACGGAGGTATATTCCCAGAAAACACCCTTTGTAACTTGATTTTGGTATTCTTGTTGTGATAGTTCACGTTCGATACTTGCTTAGAATGTACTTGAACTTAGAATTGCATAGATAACTTGCGAGCCAAACCATGCTAAAACCACGTACTTCCTGTAACGGAGGCCCAACACGTAATAACTTGAACCAACCATCCGTTGCAGGCTTCATTGATCACCTAGAACTTGAGAATGAACTTCCCGTATACTGACGAATCCTTTCGCTGCTTGTCATTGTATCTGAAACAGGCTGGAGTAGAGCAGAGGGATATTCGCGGCTTCGGGGGCGCGTGCATGTCCCTGCAGCTGTACGAGGGGCTGCCGGAGAGAGTTAGGCGGCTGGTGGACGAGGCAGGCTTCGGGGAGTTCGTGCGGACTTTGACCCCGGCGAGGATTGACCATGCCGTCCTTGTTGCACTTGCTGAGAGGTGGAGGGATACCACCAATACCTTCCACCTACCTCCTGGGGAGATGACGGTTACGCCTGCTGACTTCGCAGCGATCACAGGGCTGAGGGTTGGAGGTGAGCCCATCCCGTTTGACTCGGGGATCCAGGAGGATCGGGTTGCTCTGGAGTGGTTTCTGGGCAAAGTGCCCAGGATAGAGGGGGGAATGGTGAGGTACGACCAATTCAAAGGCTACCTGAAGAAGGAGGTGACATGTGACCGGGAGGCGGAGCAGATGGCCCGGGCGTTTCTGCTATACCTGTTTGGCACCACTCTGTACCCAAACAGGCGAAGCAACGTCCACCTTTCTTACTTGCAAGCGTTGAGGGACTTGAGGACGGCCTCATGCTTCGACTGGGGTGGAGCTGCTCTCGTCGAGGACGGGTAAGAGCACGGCTGGTTACTGGAGGGTCTGGGAGGTACGATTCTAACCCTTTTAAGCACAATTTGATTATGCTTATCCATTGTTTAGTCTGCCTGACTGTTTCGATTTCAAATGATGTATGCCTTGACTAATGCTTGAACTTGTCTAAACATCGCAGCTTTGGGCCTACGAGGTTTTGCGGATGTATCCGTCGGAGTGCAAGCATCCAGACCTGAGCACTCTCCCTCGCGCGCTGAAGTGGAGCAAGGCGAGCACGGGAAAGAAGGAAGGGAGAGGCGAGCTCAACGCCTTCAGACTGTACTTGGACGAGCTTAGGGCCTCACAGGTATGAACACGTAACTGTAAGCTTTAGACATGCATTCATTTCCTTGCTTTAATGCTGTCACTGATCAATTGTTTGCATTGCTTGTTTGTTTTGAATCGTAGGTCAATTGGGATCCCTGGAGGAGAGCGGGACCAGAGCCTGAGTACTTGGCCCGGAGCAGGGTTGTTACTGCCAGCAGGGTGTTACTGGAGTCAGCCTTCGGTTGGTAGTGGTACTTGGGGGATCGAGTGACGCGCCAGTCGCTTGGTTACCCTGAGTTCTGGGTGCCAGGGCCGCTCCCACCTCGAGCTTCACACACGGGAGAGTACACATGGGCTGAGCTGGAGAGGTACACGAGGCCGGATACTGAGCTTGAACGCTACCTGCATCCTGGCAGGGACTATGCAGTCTACCAGAGAGACTTCCTGGCGGGTCCACTGGGGATCCATGACCTGAGAGAGGTGCGAGGCCAGGCTGCAGGGGCTGCTGAGGAGAGGAGAGCAGCTGGAGAGGGATGGAGAGGAGGTGAGAGCCGGGCAAGGCGAGCCCCGAGCGGACCGGCAGTTGGTGGACTTCCTGCGCTGCTTTGGAGGATCCCTGTGGTTGACAGCCAGGGGAATCCTGCAGAGTTACAGTTAGTGCCCGCGAGAGCGGAGCCCGTTCCTGTGACTGCTTCGGTAAGAATCAGCTTCCAATATTGTTTTTGAATTCCAAATACTTGAATTATCTGCTGAATAGCCTGATGAACTTGAATTGCATACAGGTGCCAATTGAGTGGGTGAACGAGGCTGTTCGACGCATGCTGGCGTTGGAGAACGTGGTGAGAAAGGCGGCGAGCGGCACGCTGCTGGAGTTGCAGTACCAGGTGCCGACACCACAGCCGACTCAGCCAGCCGTTGTTCAGAGGACTCAGGTATGAAAAACGATACATTCCTGCTTTCGATACATTCCTGCTTTCGATACATTCTTGCTTTGATAGCTTGATAGATTGTACCTGTTTCTAATACAGAAATACAACATGCACAATAGATACTCATGCTTTGAAATGAAATGACAATGCAGGTGCAGGGGAAGATGAACCCTAGGCGGAAGAGTGCGCGAGATCCGTCACCGAAGAAGGTGGCGGCACAGAAACCCACGCCTCCGGCCACCACCACGCGGCGACAGACGAGGGGCTTACAAAAGGCGCGCGCACGCGAGGAGGAAGTCAAGCCAGCCGCGAGGCAAGCTGAGCTTCGGTACCAACTCAAGAAGCGCGAGAAGCCGACATTGGAGAAGCCGGGCCCGGCTCGCAGGTCGAAACTGATCATGAGTCCAACCTCCGAGGATGAGGGAGAAGAGGGAGAAGAAGAAGAGGCAGAAGAAGAGGGCGAGGAGCACTCGTCTACCAGCAGTGGCTCTGACGACTCCATTGATGATCCGAGGTACAGAGACGATGCCTAGGAGTCACAGGACATTTCAGGTAGCGATGACGGACTCGAGGGGCGCTGACGAGGCCTCCGTTACCCCTTTTGCACACCTAGTACTTTTGATTTCGGGCCTGCGCGCCCAAATAGGTAGATTAGATAGATAAACATTTTGAGGGCCTGCGTGCCTATGATCGGTGGGCGCAAGTGCCCCGACTTGATAGTTTTTGATTGGCCGAGGGCTGCAAATATAGTAGCTCTTTTGTCTTGCTTATGACGTGGATAGATCATGGTTCAGTATATAAAAGTTGCATTTTGAAGTTTATTGCTTCTCATTGTGCATAAGAAACAGTAAAACCCGCCACTAATACCAAACTTGTATTGACAACACATCGAGACTACTCACAGACACATATGAGTACAAACACTGGTCTAATTCTGAATGACGCGAGAAAAGTACACCAGGATACGGCCAGGATACGAGGATACGAGAAATAATGAAATTTTGGGCATTGATACGCCAAAACTCACAATATTCTGTTAAAGACAAAACCAACACTACAGACAGGTCAATGACGGTTAACATGACCTGTATCCATCAGCGGGACTGAACAAAACGCCCCCAGAAAAGACTTTCACCGAAAAACGCATAAAATGACGCAAAATGGCATAAAAATGCCCAAGAATGACTCAATTATGTCCCGGACTGAAACCGACACCTCCATACAGTCACTCAAGGTCCAGGCGACCTGTATGGCATGACCAACATGGGCCAAGGCCTCCGATGCGAGGTTCGACCTCCCGAAATCTTGATTTGAACTCGAAACGGGCCTCCGAGGGTCCAAAATCTTTGTTGAGCACGGCATTCGGAACCTGATGTTTGGATACAGTCACATATGCTCATAATGACTTGCTGGAACCATCAAAAGTACCAAATGACCTTTGGAATGAAAATCGACCAATTTGGACAGTAGCTGTTGGAATCTGTCAAAATTGCAGACCAACCATCGCGCGATGGTTTGAAACTGTCGTGCGAGAAACCTCTGTCGCGCGATGCTTTGAGAGTGTCGCACGAGGGTTAATCCCTGCTAAGCAGCCTTTGTCTGACCAAATTATTGCCATGCACCTGTTCATTGTTCCACGTCCCGAAAGTTATTCTGGGTTTGCAGAAGGAAGGCTGTTCTCCCATGCAAGGTGGTAGGACACCTAAGCCTTGATCTCACCAACTCCTTGGCTATTTGAAGAAGGGTTTTAAGACTTAATGAAGTGTACACCCCTCCAACTTATCTAAAATGGGAGATTCACTAATGGAAGCCCTTGATCCTTGGCTAATGAGAGACGAAACCATAAATTGGGCGAGCCCCCGGTCTCGCTGTTTATCCTCGATTCGAGATCTCCGATTTGCTCGACCGTGCGTCGAAATCCTCCAAGCCGCATTGCCTTTCTGGGACCCCATTGTGCACGTCTTCTGGTTCCGTCAAGACGAGATGTGCCCCACAATAGAAGAATTCCAGGCATATGCGCCAGGGTTCGCCAATCTAGATGTTCCCGCTGTGCCGCCCGTCCATGAAGACATGGAACAAATTCTACGGGCAAAACTCAACATTCCGGAGGCGCTGACGGCCAGCATCATTCGAAACGGCGAGCTCAACATCCTTCGCCTAATCGAACTGTATGGCCCCGAGGGTGGCCTGGGAGACTATGTTGGGGAAGCTCACAGACGCTTCATTTTGTCTATATGCGCACTGGCCGCGTACATGCTGGTTCCTATTGATGGAGGGGTAAATCCCAAATTGGTGAGCACTGCCTCGCAAATGGATAACGGGAAAAACATCATGCCCGTGGTTTTAGCGGAAACGCTCATGGGCTTAGATATGCTGAAACTTGAGCGAGCCGACTCTTTCAGCGGATGCCCTATCTTGCTCCAAGTAAATACCCACTTGGCGCAATTTCTTGTATCTTCATTTTTGCCCCGAATATTCAAGCAGTATTGGTTTCTGACTTGTCTTCTGCTCTTGTGCAGCTCTGGCTGGCAGACAAGGTGGGGGTTTTGGAAGAGCCACAGGCTGACTTCGAAGAGTTCCCCAGGTTTTTGGTCGAAAGACCGATGATATTTCCCGACTTGCCGGTGGACATATGGTTTGCCTTCCTAAATGATCTGCAGTCTGAGGACATAGTCTGGAGGTGTCTCTGGTTAAACCTTCCGGCAATGATGCTCAAATCAACGGGGTACAAAAGAGTGATAATCGCCGGCCTGTCAAGCTTCACATTTTACGTCCCTGGGCGTACGCTCCGACAGCTCGGAAGAAGCCAAGGATACAAGCGATATGGAGCGGAAGACTTTGACCTCCCCGCGTTCACTTCTTGGGATTTGCGCTGCTATAGAGACAACTGGGGCGATAGGACATTAAAGGAATCAATCCCAGAGTTCAGGACATGGCTGGAAAGTCGTTACATAAGGTGGCTCCGCATTGAAGTTGAAGCAAGACTGAGGGGATATTTCTGAATCCCGTGGGAAAACGAGTTGTAATTAGTAAGGCCATTAGACTGAGCTTCTGGCTCCGCTTTTCAATACTCGCTTTGTAAACTGTACGCCACTTTGCCCGGCCTGACCGGCTAAGTAACAACTTCAAATTATCCGGCCGTTATTCCTCCGAGGGACCGGACTTGTCACTGAATGTGTAATTTGAACGAACAACGCTTCGACGTAGTCATAACCACTCATAATGATCTACTGGAAGCATCAGAATTTCAAAATCTGGCCCGAGTCAAAATCCGGAAAATAACCCCAAAAAGGCAGTAGTCTGCCCTACTGTGCCGAATTAAAACTTAACTCTCGCGCGAGTAAACCAAACCGTCGCGCGAGTATTAACAGTCGCGCGACACTCCATGACCATCGCGCGATGGAGAATTCCTGTTACAGTGGCCAGTCTTGACTCATTCGGACAAAAAAGGGTGGCAGGCTTTGTCAGCAGGTCTGGGCGTGCAGGGGCTCCTGGCTTTCCCCAGAGGTGTTCCCTTGATCTTTAGCAAGTGGAGGGACACCTTGTATGGCCACATCATTCAAAGGAAAGGCATTACCTCCTTTCTTGGCCTATAAAGAGGAGTAAGTCCCTGAATGAAGGGTGTGCCTTCCGTGGAAAATCTCTGGCACTGTTCCCCAAATGGCAAATCATCTCCCCACCTTAATCAGCCCGTGGCTCGAAGAATTTGTCGCGAGCGATTGGCTATGCTTCCGTTCTCATGGGTTGGCGGCCTTTCGCTTTTTAAAAAGTGTAAGGCTCCGCCCCGAAATTCTGAGAGCAGCCCTGCAGTTTTGGGACCGGGACGTCCATGTGTTCCGATTTGGGGACAATGAGCTGTGTCCGACCGTTGAAGAATTCCAAGTGTACCTCCAAGGCTTTGCTTCGAGCGTGATTGTCGTGCCACCTTACAGGCAAAGCTTGTCAAAGCTGTTGAAGACGTGTCTGAACGTTTCCAGGGGTGCGGCAGAAGGCTTGTTGATCGGCGGACAGATAAACATCGTGCGCCTAATGGAATGGTACGGACCTGACGGTGACCCCACCGATACGGTTCTGCAGGCTCGACGTCGATTTGCCATGTCAATTGGCATACTGGCCGCGTATTTGCTGGTGTCTCCGCATGGGCGGCCCGACCCCTCGTTGGTTCACGTGGCTACGGAGATGGGTGCTCGGAAGAACGTAGTTCCCCTAGTACTTGCTGAAACGCTCATTGGTTTGGATTTGGTGGCCACAGGTCGGACGAACACATTTGGTGGCAGTCCAATCCTGTTACAGGTAAACTCTCACTCAGCTCACCTTTTTCCGGCTTCCACACAGTCTGTTTTTACCTCAACTCTCGGCTAAGGCTATATGGTAGCTCCTTACTTGTTTTCTTTCGCTCGGGCTTATGTGGCTCCTTACTTGTCTTTTCGCTCATGCAGTTGTGGCTATGTGACAAATTTGGACTAATCTCGGCTCCTGGAGCGGACTGGCCTCGTCTGCCCGGGCGAATGCACCAAAGGGGAATGCTGTACCCGGAGATGTCTGAGGAGGAGTGGTACACCTTCATGAGAGAGATGTCTCCGTGCGAGATCGTTTGGCAGCACAGAGCCCTGAACATCCCGGATATGGCTCTGCACTCTGCAGGTTTCGAGAGAATGGTGATTGCTGGGCTGTCCAGCTTCACGTTTTACATCCCAAGTCGTATCATGCGGCAACTAGGCATGAGCCAAGGCTTTCATCGAGCTGGGATAGAAGATTTCCAGATTCCAGCATTTACAGCCCAACATCTGGCAGGGTATGAGCACAACTGGGGTTTGAGAGAACTCGGAGGAGCGGAAGACGATTTCAGCACAAGACTCAAACGTCGCTATGTAGCATGGTTAAGAGAAGAGGTCGCAAGGAGACAAAACGCAGACTGACTCCTGACTCAACTCCAATGATCTAGAATAAATTGTGAGCCCGTGAGGGCCTCTTAGCATTTTGTTCTGTTTTTTATGCTTTATTGTTTTTCTTAGGGCTTTGCTCAGCCTATGTAATAGAAATAATAGTTTTGAATAAAGGTGAAAGATTAAGAATTTTCCCCTTTTGGTCCAAGTGTTGAACGCCATGTCATTTGAACGTTGAGGTACGCTTTGGAATAAAAACCCTGGATCGAGTTGATTGATTGTGACCGAATCTCACAGAGAGATTGCCTACGTATCCCAAGCTAGGGAATCAGGTCAAAACGTAGTTCAAGCTACGGTTCGACAGAGCGTGACCGAGTCCCAAAGAGAGACTGCCTACGTATCCCAAGCTAGGGAATCAGGTCAAAACGTAGTTCAAGCTAAGGTTCGCTCGTGTGTTTTGGCTCTCCTTTTGCGCTCTAAATTTTGCCTAGGACTGCCCTTGCAGGTTTTCAGCCTAGCGAGCTTTGATTGAATGCCTATTTATTTTCAGTCTAGCAGGCTTGCTCTAATTTTTGCTTGGGACCGCCCACCCTTGTGGTTTTCGGCCCAACGAGCTTCTCTCAAGGGTAGTAACGTTTAAGTTGATCCAGGTTAACCGGAGTGTTGAACTCGTTGCCGTCCAGATCAATGAGCTGAGCTGCCCCACCTGAGAGGATGGTCTTGATAATGTAAGGTCCCGCGCGCTTCGGGCGGAACTTGCCACGTAGATCGAAGATGGGAGCCCGGATTTCCTTTGTGACCATATCCCCTTCAACTAAGTCACGAGACTTCACTTTCTTGTTGAATGCCCGAGCAATCCTGCGCTGGTACTCCTGAACGTGATACAAGGCACGGAGCCTTCTCTCATCAAAAAGCATGAGTTCGACAAACCTCCCGCTAAGCCATTCGGACTCCGCGAGTTCACATTCAGCCATGATCCTCAAAGTTGGTACTTCAAGCTCGATGGGAAGGACAGCTTCCATCCCATAGACCAGAGAAAAAGGGGTTGCCCCTGTTGATGTTTGAATTGACGTGCGGTACCCCCAAAGAGCTAGAGGCAGCTGCTCGTGCCAGTCCCTGGCGGACTCCGCGGACTTTTTGATGATAGTCTCGATATTCTTGTTGGCTGCTTCAACCGCCCCATTCGTCTGAGGGCGATAGACCGTTGAGTGATGAACCTGGATCCAGAATTCCTCGAAAAGTTCTAACACCCTGCCTTTGAAATGGACCCCATTGTCAGAAACAAACGCCTGCGGAACCCCGTACCGATAGATGATGTTCTTTCGGATGAACTGAGAAACCTGGACCGCCGTCAGGGTCTTGTAGGATTCAGCCTCGACCCACTTGGTGAAGTAATCTATTGCCACCAAAATGAACCGATGCCCGTTCGAAGCAGAAGGTCTGATCATGCCAATAACGTCGATACCCCAAACAGAGAAGGGCCAAGGTGATGTCATGCCGAACAGTTTAGAAGGAGGGACATGCATGAGATTGGCATGGATTTGACACCTATGGCAGCGGCGCACATAATCCACACACTGAGATTCCATGGTAGACCAAAAGTATCCTTGTCGTAGGATTTTCCTGGCGAGCATGACCCCGCTCATGTGAGGGCCACAAACTCCTTCGTGAATTTCCTCCATGATTTTGATGGCTTCAGCGCCGTTGACACAGAGCTTATGCATTCCGCAGTGAGATCTCCGATATAGTCTCCCGGCACAGATAATGTATTGAGCGGCCATTCTTCGCAGTGCCGCTCGATCCTTCTTAGTGGCGTCGGCCGGAAACTGACCACTCTCGACGAAGTTCCAGATATCATGATACTAGGGTAGGCCGTCATCGACATCATCGACGGCGTTGACGTGCTGATAAGCAGGCAAGTCCCGCTGTTCGATGAGAATAGGTCGAAGTTTGACACCAATCGGAAGCTCGACCATGGAAGCCAGAGTTGCTAGAGCGTCAGCGAACTGGTTCTTCATCCGAAGGATGTGCGTGAACGTGACTTTGTTGAAACGAGGAATGAGGTCCTCCAGGTCTTGGTGATAAGGCTTTAACCTGTCTTCTCGAACTTTCTAGTCCCCGTTAGCCTGAGAAACGACAAGGTTGGAGTCACCAATAACCTCGAGCTTTTCAACACCAAGTGTAAGAGCAGCTTCCATGCCAACAATGCAGGCCTCATATTCAGCTTGGTTGTTCGTGACATCGAAATTGAGTTTGAACGCGAGCGGAATATGAGCACCATCGGGGGTTATAAGTAAAACCCCAATCCCGTATCCCTTCTGATTGGCTGCCCCATCAAAATACAGAGTCCAGGTGTCTTCGACAACCGCCATCACTCCTTCATCCGGAAATGCAAAATCCGAGTCCTCTGGCCCATCGACAGGATGATCAGCCAGGAATTCAGCGACCGCACGCCCTTTGACAGATTTCCTAGTGACATATTCGAGTTCAAACTCTGCGAGCAACAGCAACCAACGCGCTAGCTTACCAGTAAGCGCAGGCTTCTCAAACAGATACTTGAGAGGATCCATTCAAGAAATCAACTTCACTGGGTAAGCCAGCATGTAGTGTCTTAATTTCTTGGATGCCCAAACAAGAGCCCAACACGTCTTTTCGAGAGCGGTGTAGCGTTCTTCAGCGCCAACCATCTTCTTACTCAGGTAGTAAATAGCCTTTTCGACTCCCTTTTCTCCCTCTTGAGCCAGCAAACACCCCATAGACGAAGGATTCACAGACAAGTAAAGTATCAAGGGTTTCCCTGGCATTGGTGGCATCAAAATCGGAGGGTTCTGCAGATAGGTTTGAATGGAGGTGAAAGCTGCCTGGCACTTGTCCGTCCAGACGAATGGAGTATTCTTCTTCAATAGACGAAACATCGGCTCGCAAGTTAGTGTCAACTTGGCGATGAATCTGCTGATGAACTGTACTTTTCCCAAAAAGCTTCGCACCCCCTTTTCAGAATCTGGTGGCTTCATCTCGAGGACTGCTTTGCTTTTAGACGGGTCGACCTCAATTCCTTGAGAGGTGATCATGAAACCGAGCATCTTAGGCGCATACGGAACTTTCGTAATCTCTCGAAGAATTTCCTAAGCACAGGAACGTGACCTTCTCGAGTTTTGGACTTGGCGATCATGTCATCGACGTAGACCTCGACTTCTTTGTGCATCATATCGTGTAGGATGGTGGTAGTAGCTCGCTGATAAATGGGCCCAGCGTTCTTTAACCCAAAAGGCATGACCAGATAGCAATAAGTTCCCCATTCAGTGATGAACGTGGTTTTCTCGCGGTCCTCGGGCGCCATGAGAATTTGGTTGTAGCCAGAGAAGCCATCCATGAACGAGAGCAAAGCGTGCCCCGCAGTATTGTCCACAAGCACATCGATGTGTGGCAAGGGAAAATCATCCTTGGGGCTCGCTTTGTTCAAGTCCCGAAAATCAACGCAAACTCGAATTTGGCCATTCTTCTTAGGAACAGGGACAATGTTGGCGACCCATGTGGGATACTGAGAGACCATGAGAAAGCCAGCGTCAATCTGCTTAGTAACCTCCTCCTTAATCTTCTGAACCCAATCTGGCCTCATCCGTCGGAGTTTCTGCTTCACAGGCTTGGCATCCGGAAACAAAGGAATGTGACGCTCCACGATCTCGGGATCAATTCCGGGCATATCTCGATGGGACCACGCAAAAACGTCACTGAACTCGGTGAGCAGCTCTTTGAAGTCGCGATGTTCCTCTGGCGAAAGTGTGGAGCCCACTTGAACCATCCGGGGATCGTTTTCATCTTTCAAATTTATAGAAACTATTTCTTCTTTTAATGGCTGAGCATGCCTTTCGTCTTCCCTTTCGATGAAGGCACGGATTTCCTTGGGAATGTCCCCATCGAAATCTATCCCCTCATCGTCAGAGTCGACACAGTTTATATAAAGATCATTGAAATAGTCAGAAGATGCTTCGTTCATTTCACAAGCCCCTGAAGGGTCACCAAGTACAAGAGAGTCAAACTCGAAATAAAAGCTATGATGTGGAGGGCCTAGAGGCACAAACTCCGACTCAGAGCTAGACTTAGAGGACGGGACAGACTCTGACTCGGACTCAGACTCGGACTCAGACTCAAACGTGTTGTCAATACAAGTCAGGCGTGGCCTGCAAATGCAATTATTCAAAGAGCCCTTGGCTTTCACAATGAGAGAGGTGGGATCCTCGAGGGCGTTGGGCCCGAGCATGAGCACTTCAGCCTCTTCAGCTTCCCCAGCCAAACCCACTTGGGAGAATTCCTGGAACAGCAGCTCCAAATTTCCCTGATTGATGGATCCCAGCCAGTCAGTCTTGATCTTCACCTGATTAAGCTTCCTCTTGAATTCTTCCTTTGCTGGTTCATCATCACTGCTCGACCAGGTGTCATCAGCGAAGATTTCAAACCTAGGCAGCAGCTCCCCGGTTTTGGAATGAATGAAGGGCTCAGCCTGTCCAGTGTAAGCAACATTTCCCATTTCGCACACAAACTTGGGACCGCTATAGAGGGTCCGAGGTTTTCCCATATATTTCCTTCGTTTGGCATCTTTGGCAAAGGCGATATACCCCAAACCAAAGCGGCCCTCGTTGAAAGGAAAAGTAGGGAACTCCGGGACCCCTTGACGGCGAGACCCTAAACCAATGCCCGGAAAATATGACATCCTTCTCATAATGTCCAGCGCGACAGAGCTTATGAGGAAATTCCCGTCCACATTGATGGCCATTACTGTGCCCGAAGTATCAAAAGAGAAACCCCCGAGATCGACGTCTTCTTCACCTTGTTGAATTCCCAAGACGGGAGTCCCATCCTCCTTGAGCGGGCGGATGCCAGAATCCCCGCAAATGGTTAGAGTACCACTAGGAAGTCCCAGAATAACCTTTTGGTGGAGGGTAGATGGCACAGCCATGATGTCGGACTGATGAAGCCACGGTCTGCCCAGCAGAAGATTGAAAGTTGCAGGAATATCCACGACATGGAACTCCACGTCCATCTCAAAACCCTCGGCATCGAGTTTGAGCTTCAGAATACCTTCGACTACGCGACGGGTGCCGTCATATGCCTTGACAACCAGATTGGAAAGTGCAAGGTCCTTCTTGGTGAGTCCTAAATGATAAGCGACCCTTAGAGGGCAGACGTTGATGGCAGAGCCGTTGTCAATAAGAACAGTCGGGACCCAGAGTCCTCGACACTTAACGGTAATGTGCAAGGGGCGGTTGTGGTCGACTCCTTCGACTGGCAGATCCTTGTCTGTGAAGATTACCATATGCTTGGAGGTTGGAGGGAGGATGAGAGATATCATTGCCTCCGGTGTGACGTCGGCTTGGACTTCGAGGCGGGATAGGGCGTGACACAGCCTCTGACGATGCTCCTTAGATGAACAGATCAGTCCCCAAATAGAAATAGCGGCGGGAATCCGCTCCAGCTGCCGCTGAACCAAGTCAGGAATCGGATTGCCAGCTGATACCTCAAGAGGTGCAGACCTTGGGAAAGAAACAGGTTCGTTCCTTTGATTAGCAGGATTGGAAGAATTCCCAGCCTGCAGATTAGCAGGCTGAAAAATCCGTCCACTCCTTGTAACATTGTGAACGTTCCCCAAAGAGGGCACGACCTGAGGGTTTTCCTTCACATCCCAGAGATCAGCAGGGACATCTCCCAGTTTGCGCTTCCCCTTGTCAGCAGTCGGTGCAGAGACGAGCACTTCCATGCCTAAGCCCAGGTCCTCAGCCAGATCTTTCATCAATAAGGAGTCCCAGAAGCTCAAATCTTTCACAGCAGCAACTTCAGCAACGGGCTCTGGATTCGTAATAAAGGGAACATCCCAAAGACCAGTGTCAGCCAGGGTACGATCGACGGCCCAGACTTCATTCCCAACTTGGACGTCCACTATGTCGTTAACTTCCCAAAGATTAGCAGGCGGAGCGCGGTCCGTGACCATGATACTGCAGTCCCTGTTGTTTGGGTAAGGCACCTGAGGGCGCGGATTTTCCTCGTCGATGATGTAGGAACAGGGGTCATGGTCAGTGTCGGGATTAGTATCACGAACTGAATTAAAGATCGAACCAAAGAGGGAAATGTGGTCTCCCAAGGCCCGTGGATCATCCTGGACAAGTTCGTCCTCTGCGTAATGAAGCATGTAGTCCGGCGTGGCATAGCCTTGCAGAGGGTTAGGGTCAACGTCCATGGGAGCAAACCAGGTTGGCTCAAGATCCCAGTAATATTCTGCTTCGGGAACTGGAGGCTCGATCAGGTTGAATAGCATGTATAAGGAGAAGCCGTCCAGATGGTCAAGCAAGGCCGCTTCATAACTGGCCAACCAGCCATCATACCAGGCTTGATCAAATGGGATGTTTCTGGGCTGTGGAGGAATCCCGTCCATCTCAAGGCTCGACCACTCGTTAAACAGAGGGGTGGTATAGTCCCAATGGTCTGCTATGGCCCAACCAGTGGCTTGCATGTTATTATCTGACGGAGGCACCCAAGGCTGGTAGGGATCAGGAAGTGGGCCAGTGATGGTTGCGTATGGGCTGTCAAGCAACGAGGCAGAATTGATTTGCACAGCAGGGATTGATTGATGAAAAAGAGAGCTGACAGATTCTTCGAAGATAGGCGACCCAACTTGCAAAGGCTCTGAAAGTGCATCTGTATCAACAACTTGGCCTTTAACCACTTGTATATAAGAAACCTCGGTGGGCGATTCGAGCGGGAAAGGCACGACAGGCCTGGGTTGATCGGTTGAGGCTATATAGTCAGTGGGGTTAAATATGGTGGAGCTAGGGTTGATATAAGTGGAGCTGAGAGATATCTGGTTGATATGTGGTACAGCGTTGTGCTTAGGGAGAGAGTTGGCAATGACATTGGGTTTCTGAGGTGGTGGAGGGGTCTCCAGCGTGCCATCGTCAATGAGATCCTGGATCGCATGACGGAGGCGAAAGCAGGAGTCAGTGAGATGACCCGCTCCTTGATGGTAAGCACAGTAAAGGTTGGCTTTGAAGCCGGGTGAAGGGTTCTTGGGTAGAGGAGTTGGATCCAGGGGCTTCAGATGCCCTGATTTGACCAATTTTTCCAAGACCGAGGATAGAGGTGCCTCGATAGCGGAAAAGCTGCGGGGTTGGTTCCGAGGTCGGCTGTTCTGTGGATTTTGAACTTGATTGACATCCGCAATGTGATTAGCAGCGCTGGAGGAAGCGGCATTGGTACCGGCGGTTGCCGTGTTGGAGTAAGTCCCTGTCCCGAACAGCGCATTGGCGTTTCCAGAATAAGCCCGAGGTTTTGACTTGGGGACATGCGAGGATTCACTCTTTGATAGAATTCCACTCTGCAGAGCATCTTCGATGGCCAGGCCAGAGTCGAAGAAGGTTTCAAAGTTAGCGGATGCCTGAGCTAGGACCAAATGCCTAGCATAGTCTGGTTGGAGATTGCGGGAAATGATACGGAGCTGGTCCTTCTCACTCGGGCGATCAGTCATCTGTGCAGCTTTAGCTCTCCACCTTTTGACGAAGTCTGCAAAGGACTCCTTAGCCTCCATCTTGGTGGATTCAAGTTCCCGGGTAGTCATTTTCAGCTGGGAGTTGTAATTGTACTGCGAAATAAACGCAGTCCCAATGTCCTCCCAAGTCCTCCTTTTGGCAATGTCGAGTGACAAAAACCAATGGAAAGCAGGGCCCGAAAGGGTCTGAGGAAAGAGCTGTGACATGGCCTCTGGCTCAACAGAAAGAAGTTTCATGGCGGCGTGGTAGCTGTAGAGATGAGTCCTAGGGTCGCCGCTCCCATCGAACTTAGCCAAGTCCGGCATTTTGAACTTTTCAGGAAGCCTGGCGTTGGGATACAGGCAAAGGCGATCCAGATCGATCCCTCCGGCACTGATCTTTTCTGTCTTGGCAATAGATTCCTCCAGTTTGGTCATCTTGGCCATGAGCGCGACCATCTCCGGATTCTGAGCTGGTTCTTCTTGATTTGGAGGCAGTCTACCACCTGCAAGGTTTGCAGCGGGCCTGCGACCTTCTCTTGGGTTCAGCACCATGAGACGTCCTGCGTGAAGCGGATCTGGAACCAAGATAGGTTGTTCCTGGTCAGACTCATCGTCCTCACCTTCTTCCTCGAGAGGGGGTGGAAGGCGAGTGTGGATGAGGTCGTTCAGGCGAGCAATGTTAGTGTCGGTCTGAGCTGCCCTCTGTTGCATGGCGGTGATGCTGTCCTGAAGGTTCATGAGCATGGTCTCCAAGGTAAGAGGTTCTGGTTGTGGCCGTTCCATCGTGACGGGTGTTTCAGAGCTGCTTGATGCGGATACCGGGGTAGTCGGACGCCCTTCCTGTAAAACCGGTGGTGAAACGGACTGTGAACCTGACTGAGACTCTGAGTGCTGTGCTGCCGGAGGTGAGCGCGGAGAGACTTCCGTGATGACTGACTGGGACTGTAACCTGACAAGCCTTTGAACCGGATTCAGATGCAGACGTTCCCAAGCGAGTTTGGCAACTGGCCTCGATACTTTCCTCGGCGGTGCAATGATTCAGATCTTTGCTTGCAAGGCAAAAGGAGGCTTAATAAGGGTCCTGCAGTAACTTTAATCTAAATAAAAGACTAAAGCGGATACAGCCAACGTCGAGAATGTCACCCTAGACTCTAGAACCAGAAGACAAGTCTGTCTCACAACGCTTTGGACACTGTTTTAGGCCCTCAGAATTCCTTTCGAAGATGTATCCTTGTTTGGAACGAGCACTCCTAAAGGATGTCAAAAGAAGTCTAAACCTTTTGCCCATTTCGATGTTCGAGGTTTCAAGTTTTTGAAGCCAGAACAACTCGGTATGAATATCATGATGCCATGACCAGATCGGCGTGAGCAGCACTGTGCTATTAGTCGGGCGGTGTAAGTGACGAGGCACTTGTTACCTTTTGGTGTAAGCATCATGGCATTTTACTCCGTGGTTCCTCATTTTTTGTTCGAAAACCCTAAACAGGTACACGAGCAAAGGCGTAGAAAAGCTTCTGATTTCCTAAAGTCCCACCGTAAAAGGACTTAAAAGATGATAACGCGCATTACTGAGATGCACGACTCCTCATCGGGCCATGACAGTGTCCTACTAAGCCTAAAGACAGACTCGGAACAGATTGAGAACCTAGGAGCCATCCTAGACATGCTTCTACGCTGAACGAGATGTATGTACAGTTCATGCGATAAGAAAAGCAGTAACACGTAGGCATTTAGAGGGTTAGATGCAAGTAGATCTTAACCTGTGGGTACCTGTCCTAATTTGGAGAGTTCTAATGCTTTGTATATGCAAAAGGCCGGTTTTGGTTCGTAACAGGTTCCTTGGACTAGGGCCACAGATATACCTCCCGTTACCCGCGTTTTTTCGCAGAGTAACAGTCGAATGGTAGCATGACCCATCATCGTCGAAGGTTGTCGGTCATTCGGGGTCCCCTGGCTCCGGTAAACCGTGTCGGATTGCCAAAACGATCCAACGAGGCTTTTCCCACATCGATGCAAATGAGATGCTAAAATTTGATAAAAAGAAGAAGAAACACAAAGTCGTAAAAACGCCTTTTCAAATTTGGCTCACTCTATTTAGTCCATCTTTAGAAGAAACTACGCAAGCGAACAATCAAAAAAGCCCCAGATTAGAATGGCCGAACGCGAGGTCCTGTTAAATCACCGTTCCAACCTTCGGCAGCGCGAAGCTTACCGTTTTGACAGGCTTTTAAGGGATTGTTCCCAAGCGTACTAAATCCTAAGTATGAATTAATATCGGTTCGATTTATCCCCAACAGAGTCGCCACTGTGGGCAGCATGCCCTGAGAAAAAGGATTCCGTTCCTTTCCTCGGATCGAGGGGAGCGCGAGCGGAGAAGCAAGCGCTTGAAAATACAGAGTCGCCACTCGGGTTTGAAGGTCCGACACCCAAGGAACCGTATTTGGAAGCACCTGCCGCGCTATTTTGATTTGAAAAAGTGAAGGAAACCAGTCTGTCATAACCATATCTGGGTTCGGGAGCCAGGTTACGAGAGGGGAAGGGTTTTACGGCACCCCTCTCGCCCAATCCAGAGATCGGTCTCTACTTAGGCATTTTTATGAAAACTTTTGTGATTCTTCCTCTTTTAATTAATTTTAGCCAATTAGAGCGGGGGAACAGTTAATCGGGGTTTTAAAAAACTGTAACAATTTGCAGGATGTGATCAAATGATAGCATGGATAGATGGTATGATAAATAATAAATGGGATGAACTCGAAACAGCGATCAGATGGCAAAACCAGGCCTGGGGCAGATTTGCCATGCACGATGGCCAACTTGCATGCATGGACAGATCTGTATGCAAGTCAACCATCGCGCGAGACACACCGACCCTCGCGCGAGTGTTGTCACCTCACCATAGTCCCAAGATCATCCCCCTTCTGGGCTCTGGAAGGACCAGTGCACACCCAGGAAGCAAACCAAGTAGTTTATTGAAAGACTGTAATATACTAATCATTACACAATACTCCAAGCAGGAGCCAAATGAATTGAAACACAACCCCTAAACAGTGGGGGTATCAAAACAGAGGCCAGAGGCCTAGTTGCCCCTGCAAGGGCCATTCATGGAAATCACAGGACTGTCGCGCGACAGAGAGTGAGTCTCGCGCGACATTCCTGACTGGACTTCCAGGAATTGCTTTGCATGCTTGGGGTCCTGAGACAAATTCAGGGGATCCCTAAGGCATTCCAAACTATTTAGAGCAAATAAACTAGCTACTGTATTTTGTTTTTGCATGCATAACAGTGATCTAAAGATCAAAATGAAGTACAACAAGCAGGAACATGTTGCAAAATAGAAAAGGGCTAGTCTCCCTTCCCCACGAGGTCCATTCTCTTGCTGACACAAGTGTCGCGCGAGTATGAGGGACCATCGCGCGAGGGTTTAACAGCCACGAATTCTTGTAACTTTGCTGGCTTTAGGACCAGGACATGGTATTGATTACCAGCCTTGGCCCTGTCAGCCCCCCTCAGGGATCAAAACAGAAACAGGTTAAATGTTATACCTTTGCTTGGAAAGGGTTTGGAGATGGATTGGATTGATTGGTGTGGCCTTGCAACCAAGTGTGTATGAACACACTAAGTTCAGGAGATTAGGAGGTGGTTTGGGGGTTAGTGACTTTGTGCTAGTTAGTATTTGCCTTGCAAAATGACTAGTGAATTTCTTAGTCAATTTTTTGGAACCCTTAACATGGAAGATGAAGGGGGGTATTTATAGGAGGAGTGTAAGGGCTAGTTAGTGACCAAACAAGGCCTTAGGATCAGCCAACAAGGCTGGTCACAACTTGGTTGTGAGGCTAGCCAACAAGGTGAGTGGGAGTGGTTGTGAGGGTGTGAGGGTGTAACCTGCCAGAACTCTATTCAGCTGAGGAAAACGGGGTTCCAGCCCATGGGGACCCATGTGCCAAGCAATCATCACAAGTCCAGCTGGATTCTGTGATAGGGACAGGAGGGAACCATCACGCGAGGGTTTGGAAGTGTCGCGCGAGGGTCAACAGTCAACAGTTTGACTTTGACTACACCTGGCAAGCTAAGTGTCGCACAAGGGACACAAAGGCTCGCGCGAGGGTCAACTCTGACTCTAGGGTTTGACTGAAGGTCCTGAAAGGTTCAAAAGGTTCAAGCAGGGTTCTAAGCATTCTAAGCCTAATCCATTCCCAATCCAAGCTCGTTTGATCCGATTTCATCATCGGGGAAACAAGAAAATCATAAAATAAAGTAAAACGATCGGGAGACCCAGATTGGGGTGTCTACAAAAGCACAAAGGTTCTAACCCTAGCCCTTTGTTTATCTCTCCTCCATTGGCAAGTGAAGCACTTGGTTTCCAACCTAGCACTCAGGAACAAAGCTTGTTCTTTCATCTCAACCTTTTCAAACACTTCAATCAAGCCTTCAAACCTCAAAGCTCAATCATTCGTTCAAACTCAATTTAGGTATAGCATACCTACTGTTTTTTTTGTTCTGATCCCTAAGGGGGGCTGGCAGGGTCAAGGCTGGTAATCAATACCAGTCCTGGCCCTAAAGCTAGCAAAGTTTTAAAAGTCGTGGCCAAGCAAACCCTCGCGCGATGGACCCGAACACTCGCGCGACAGTTCTGTCAGCAAGAGATTGGTCCACGTGGGGAAGGGAGGCTGGTCATTTCTTGTTTTAGCTACATGCATGACTGTTGTAATTTTTACTTAGTATATAGATCACTGTTAAGCATGAAAAAACCAGTTTATTGCTTTTCTTAGAGCTTAAATCGCTAGCTTGCATTTCAATATTCATTTCTGTTCTGTTGGAATACTCCTGGGATCATTCTGGACCTGTCTCAGAACCCAGGATGAGTAAAACCAGACACTGGAAAGTTTGCCCGAACCCGCGCGCGCTGCACCCAAACCATCGCGCGATGGTCAACGCTCCATTTGACCAGTGCGCCAGGGCGCAATCATCGCGCGCCACGGCGCAACCATCGCGCGCCGGGCGCATTGTCGCGCGACGGTTTGGAACCCTCGCGCGACTGTTTGTCCCCGATCAGTAGTTGGCCTTGCATGTTTAACTTGATTTCAGGCTATTATTTTGTCCCCACACTGTTTATGGGGTGTTTTGTTTATTTGTTGGGCTTTTCAGCCTTTAAACTGTATATATTATGACTGCTATAAAATGCTTAGTTTGTCCTGGGTGTGCACTGGTCCTTCCAGAGCCCAGAGGGTTTGAGAATAAGAGCTGTGGGCTTAGGCTTACTGGCGCGCGCAGGTCTTGTAGTAGAGTGCGTAGGTTTGGTCAGCATGCATTGACTTGATCAGTGCATACTGGTTTCTTCCTGTGCACGACACTCCAAGACATGAGCTTTCCAGTCTGTTTAAACTCCCACAGGAGTCTGTTCTCATCCTATACTAACTGCTCATTCATGCAATACTTGATCACATCCTGCAAACATGTTACAGTTTTAATCCCCGATTAACTGTTCCCCCGCCCTAATTGGGTAAAATTGATTAATAAAAGAAGAATCGCAATGTTTTGAAAATGCCTAAGTAGAGACCGATCTCTGGATTGGGCGAGAGGGGTGCCATAAAACCCTTCCTCTCTCGAAACCTGGCTCCCGAACCCAGATATGGTTATGACGGACTGGTTCCTTAACTTTTTCAAACCAAACAACGCGGCAGGTGCTTCAAAATACGGTTCCTTGGGTGTCGGACCTTCAAACCCGAGTGGCGACTCTGTATTTTTTTAGCGCTTGCCACCTGGGCTCACGCTCCCTCGATCCGGGCCCATTGCCTCTGGGAAAGGAACGGAATCCTTCTCCCGTTTTTTAAGGGCATGCTGCCCACACAAGACTCATGGAAAATCTACACTTTTGGAACCCAAGGCTCTTTTGAAAGTTGAAGTTGTCTCCTCTATCCCTCTATAAATTCAGGCCTTGAGCCTTACACTAGCCATATCTTTCTTCCTCAAACCTTCACCTCCTCTCAATGGCTCTTTCTCTCACCGGTTCACTACGACCATGGTTGATTTCCAAGGAGGGGGTCGATTGGTTCAACTTTCGGGCGCATGGTCTCTACTCCATGAGATACCTTTGTAACATCCGCCTTCGTCCCGAGCTCTTGAGGGCTGCCACAAGTCTTTGGGACCCGGAGGTGCATGTATTCCGCTTTGGTGAACAAGAGCTTTGCCCCATAATTGAAGAGTTTCGCGCCTATCTTGGCGGCTTCGGCTCTGGAGATGTCATTGTCCCTCCCGTGCGTGAGAACATGTCCAAGGTTCTTGCTGCTTCTCTAGGTTTGAATGACGGTGTTGCTCGTTACTTGGTTAGCAATGGTCACCTCAACGTGATGCGCCTCATTGAGATGTTCTCTCCTCTTGGTAACCTAGCGGACACAACCTACCACACTCGGCGTATGACCGCTCTTTGCATGTGCTTACTTGCTGCTTACTTCTTGGTTCCTCCCACTGGTCATGCTAGCTCGGCATTGGTCAGCATTGCGGTGCAGATTTGGAGCTCGGAAGGATGTGATTCCAATGGTATTGGCTGAGACATTGATGGGCTTGGATAAGGTTTGTTCTGGAGAGACCGAGACTTTTGGAGGCTGCCCCCTTCTCTTACAGGTTGGTTTTTCACCTCATCTTTCCTCTTTCAAGCTTTTCCCATTTTTCTTCAACGTTGGGCTTGGCTTTCTACGGTTTCTCACTTGTTTTCCCTCTTTGGCAGATTTGGCTTTGTGACAAGGTGAATGTGCTGACTCTCCCTCCTAGCAACTTGGTGTATGAGGCTAGGTTATTCTCCTCTTAGTGCTTTGAATTTGCAGACAGGCGAGCTTCCGAGTGGGTCAACTTTTTCAAACGTCAGCGGGCTGAGACTATTTCCTGGAGATGCTCATGGCTTGACCTTCCGCCCATGACTGTACACTATATGGGCTCTCAGTGGGTGGTTCTTGCTGGTCTGGAGGCTTTTTACCTTCTACATCCCCTATCGGATTCAGCGTCAGCTTGGTTTGAGACAAGAGGCTCCTACAGAGGTCCTGGTGGATGTAGTTCTGCCTTTCTTCCGCCATTCGGCTCTTTGCAACTACCAGCGATTCTGGAGGTCTCGCAAGGTGACTGATGCTCATCCTTACCCATCTGTGGCAGTGCGTGGGAGTTACGGGAAATGGCTCAAGAGGGACATTGCTGCGAGGGCAGGAGCCCAAGGAAACTGACTCGATCTTACTACCCTGACCATCGAATAAATCATGGACCTCCTTTTTATTGTATTGCACTTTTATTTTCAAAAATCATGCTCAGCCCTATGTATTAGAAGCAGTTATTTCAATAAAGTGAGTTACAAAGGGTCTCCCCCTCTCTGATTCTGCCTTTCCGAATTCTGTCAACCTGGATTTTTGTTTTAATTGATTGCGACCGAGTCCCATAGCGAGACTGCCTACGTATCCTTTTTGGTGAAGGAATCAGGTCATGACGTAGTTCAAGGATAGGGTTCGCTCTGGTTTTGACACTCTCCTTTTGCGCTCTAATTTTTGCCTAGTACCGCCCTTTCGGATTTTCGGCCTAGCGAGCTCGTTCATTGTATGCCTTAACTTTTGCCTAAGATGCCCTTGCGGGTTTTCATCCTAGCAGGCTTTTGCTCTAATTTTTGCCTGGAACTGACTGCCCTTGCAGCTTTCAGCCCAGCGAGCCTCTCTCAGGGGTAGTAACATTTGAGTTGATCCAGGTTGACTAGAGTTGAAAATTCGTTTCCGTCTAGGTCGATGAGTTGCGTAGCCCCTCCAGATAGGATAGTCTTGATGATATAAGGCCCCGACCATTTTGGTCGAAACTTTCCTCGTGGATCATAGACTGGTGCTCGGATTTCTTTCAAAACCATGTCGCCTTCCACCAAGTCCCTGGGCTTCACCTTTTTATTGAATGCGCGCGCGATTCTTCTTTGATATCCTTGAATGTGGTAAAGTGCCCTTAGACGGCGTCATCGAACAACATAAGTTCTTCAAATCGGTTGCTCAGCCAATCTGCCTCTTGGACATTGCATTCGATCATAGTTTGAAGGGATGGAACCTCTAATTCTATGGGGAATACAGCCTCCATGCCATAAACCAAGGAGTACGGAGTTGCCCCCGTTGGTGTACGTACAGACGTGCGATATCCCCATAATGCCAAAGGTAGTCGTTCGTACCAATCCCTTGCAGATTGAATGGTCTTTTCCAGGATGGTTTTGATTGTTTTGTTGGCCGCTTCCACGGCCCCATTGGTCTGCGGTCGGTAGGTTGTTGACTTGTGTATTTGGATCTGAAACTCCTCCAAGACTTCCTTAGCTCGGCCTTTGAAATGAACCCCATTATCGGATACGAATGCCTGTGGGACCCCATACCGATAGATGACGTTTTGCTTGATAAAGTGCGCGACTTGAACTGCGGTCAGGGTTGCATACGAGGCTGCTTCCACCCATTTCGTGAAGTAATCAATAGCCACTAGGATGAACTTATGGCCATTAGAGGCTGCTGGCACAATCCTTCCGATGACATCAATCCCCCAGGTCGAGAAAGGCCATGGCGAGGTCGTTTGCTGCAACTCATGCGGTGGGACATGTGTGAGGTTAGCGTGAATCTGGCATTTATGACAATGTCGTACGTATTCCACACACTCAGTCTCCATGGTGGACCAGAAGTAGCCCTGTCTCAAAATCTTTTTGGCCAACATCATACCATTCATGTGAGGGCCGCATACTCCCTCGTGGACTTCCTCCATTACTCTTTTTGTCTCCTCACCATGAATACACAGCTTGTGGGTACCACAGTGAGATCTTCGGTATAGATTTTCTCCACAAATGATGTATTGAGCTGCCATTCTTCGAAGGGCGATCCTGTCTTTCTTGCTAGCTTCAGAGGGGTACTCTCCCCTTTCCACGAATCTCCAGATATCGTAGAACCAAGGGTGACCATCTTCAGGCTCATTGATGACCATAACATGCTGGTACACCGGGGCGTTCCTTTGCTCGATCACAATTGGCCTTAGCTTTACACCGACAAGGATTTCGACCATAGAGGCCAATGTTGCCAAGGCATCAGCGAATTGATTCCTGAGTCTCGGGACATGAGTGAAAGTTACTTTATTGAAATGGGGAATGAGATCTTCGAGGTCTTGATGGTATGGCTTTAGCTTCTCTTCCTTGACCTTCCAATCGCCGTTTGCTTGAGAAACGACCAAGTTTGAATCCCCCACAACCTCCAATTTTTCTATACCGATTTCAATGGCTGCTTCCATGCCTACAATGCAAGCTTCGTATTCCGCTTGATTGTTGGTGACTTCGAAGTTAAGCTTGAATGCAAGTGGGATATGCGACCCATCCGGTGAAATCAACAGCACACCAATTCCAAATCCTTTCTGATTGGCTGCTCCATCAAAATACAACTGCCACATATCTTCGACTATGGTCATTATGCCTTCATCCGGGAACTCGAATTCAGCATCTTCCTTTCCTTCGACTGGGCAGTCGGCCAAGAATTCAGCGACAGCTCTTCCTTTCACTGACTTTCTGCTGACATACTTTAATTCGAATTCTGCCAGCATTAATAGCCATCGTGCCATTCTTCCTGTAAGTGCCGGCTTCTCGAATAATTACTTCAAAGGATCCATTCCGGATATCAATCTTACCGAGTAGACCAGCATGTAATGTCTTAACTTTCTGGAAGCCCATACGAGTGCCCAACACATCTTTTCTAAGGGAGTATAACGTTCCTCGGATCCGACCATCTTTCTGCTGAGGTATTAAACAGCCCTTTCAACCCCATCGTCTCCTTCCTGTGCCAGCATACACCCCATGGAGGACGGAGTGACTGACAAGTATAGGATCAAAGGTTTTCCTGGTTCAGGCGGCATCAAGACTGGCGGATTCCTTAGATAGGCTTTGATGGCCTCGAAGGCTTGCTAACATCTGTCGTCCCACGCAAATGATGTTCCTTTCTTGAGCAGGCGAAATATGGGTTCACACGTCGAAGTCAATTTTGCAATAAACCGGCTGATGAATTGTACTTTGCCAAGAAAGCTCCTCACGTCTTTCTCTGTCCGTGGTGGTTCCATTTCCAGAATGGCCTTAATCTTTGATGGATCGATTTCGATACCGCGGGTGGTGATCATGAATCCGAGCATTTTCCCCGTAGTGACTCCAAACATGCATTTAGCCGGGTTGAGGCGCATCATGTACTTCCTTATCCTTTTGAAGAACTTTCTGAGCGCAGGTAAGTGGCCTTCTCGCTCTTTTGCCTTAACAATCATGTCATCAACGTAAACCTCCACCTCTCTATGAATCATATCATGCAACAAGGTTATAGCAGCTCGCTGATAGGTGGAGCCAGCATTCTTCAGCCCAAAAGGCATGACCCGATAGCAATAAATTCTTCATTCAGTAATGAATGTGGTCTTCTCTCGGTCTTCCGGGGCCATGAGAATCTGGTTATACCCCGAGAAACCATCCATGAAAGAAAGCAAAGCGTGTCCCGCGGTGTTATCAACTAGCATGTCAATGTGCGGCAGAGGGAAGTCATCCTTGGGGCTAGCTTTGTTTAAGTCCCTGAAGTCCACACAGACCCTGATTTTGCCATCCTTCTTCGGAACGGGAACAATGTTTGCGACCCACTGAGGGTATTTAGTTACCATTAGGAACCCAGCATTGATCTGTTTAGTTACCTCCTCTTTTATTTTAAGCACCCAGTCAGGCCTCATGCGTCTCAGTTTCTGTTTTACTGGTTTCGCGTCAGGATGAAGGGGAATTCGATGTTCCACAATTTCAGGATCGATTCCGGGCATATCAACGTGTGACCACGCAAAAACATCTTTGAATTCTTTTAGCAAATTTACAAGAGCCTGGCGCTCTTCTTCTGACAGCGTGGAACCGATCTGAACCATTCGGGGATTCCCTTCATCCCTCAAATTTATTGAAACAACTTCTTCTTTTACAGGCTGAGCATGCCTTTCGTCTTCCCTTTCGATTAGGGACCAAATTTCTTTAGGGATTTCCCCCTCGAAATCGATCTCTTCATCATTGGGGTCGACATAATTTATTTCAAAATCAGGAAAGTAAGCGGAACCAGATTCATTTATTTCATCATAAGCAGAGGCCTCGGGGGCACCATACACGCGGGTAGACTCAAACTCAAAATATAGACTCTGAGGAGTTGAGCCAAGAGGCACCGACTCAGACTCAACAGACTCAGAAGACTCAAAGGACTCAGTTTCAGACTCAGACTCATGACTGGTTGTGCTTGTATGAAAGTCCAATTCTTATAATCCCCGGCAGCATCCATGATGAGTGAAGTCGGGTCTTCAAGGGCCTCCTGCCCTAGCATCTGCAATTCTGCTTCCATGGCTATACCCAATGGTTCGTCTCCCTCGAATAAGGTTGCTAGGCTACCCATGGCAAGAGTTTCAACCCAATCGGCCATCTTTGCTGGTTTGATTACTGCTTCCAATTTTTCATCACTTTCAGGCCAGACATCATTTGCGAATATCTCAAACCCTGGTAGGAAGGTGTTGGTTTCTTTGTCCCAGAATGGTTCTGGCTGTCCTTGATAAATCTGCTTTGCCTTCTCTTTGACAAAATAATCCTCCAATCTATCTCCCTTCTTTTCCTTCCTATCCTCAGAAGGGTGGTATCCCAAGCCTGTTACGCGGGTTAAAGTTCCTGGTTCTTCAAATTGCGCTGGCCCCTGGAGATTCTTTCCCAACCCCAAACCTGGCATGTAGGACATTTTCTTCATTATCTTTATGGCGACATTACTAATGACGAAGTCGTCATCAATCTTGACAGTGAAAACAGAATTAGAGGTGTCAAGAGAGAAGCCGCCTAGAGCAATGTCCTCCTCTCCATGTTGTATCTCCAAAAGTGGGGCATTGTCTTCCACGGGAGCGCGAATCCCAGAGTCGCCATGAATGGTGAGCATCCCAGTCTCAAGCCCCAGTCTAATTTTCTGATAGAGCGTTGAAGGAACTGCCATGATGTCAGGCCGATGCATCCAGGGTCTACCCAGTAGTAGGTTGAAGGATGCGGAAATGTTTACCACATGGAACTCCACCTCCGTTTGGTAAGGTCCGAAAGTCATAGGAAGCATGAGGGTCCCAATCACATCCCGACGGGTGTTGTCATATGCCCGAACTTTGACTTCTGATGGAGAGAAATCGTTATTTTTGTATCCCAGGCAATAAGCAACACGGAGTGGACAGACATTGATTGCTGACCCGTTATCAATCAAAATTACCGGTACCCATTTTCCGTGGCATTTTAGAGTGACATGGAGTGGCCGATTGTGATCAGTTCCTTCAGCGGGCAAATCTCGATCAGTGAAGGTGATAGCATGTTTGACGGGTATGGTTTTGATGAGTGCTACGAGTTCGTCAGGGGTTATGGCGGAAGAAACTTTTAGGTGAGAGAGGGCTTGGATGAGTCCTTCATGATGGCGGGTGGAGTGAACAAGCACGTCCCAAACAGACATTTTGGCTTGAGTTTGTTCAAGTTGGCGCTTGACCATCCCTTCAAGATTTTTCTCAGGGCGAGAAGGTTCCTTAACTGGTGGGGCAAAGGGTTGAAAAGTGCCTTTGATTGGGGTGACGAACGGGTTAGAAGGTTCTTTGGTCAGTGGAGTTGGAGGGTTGGAGGATTCTCCAATTTGAATATTAGGGGGTTGATAAATTCGACCACTCCTAGTCAATTGACCAATCTGTTGGTACTTAGACTCCTCATTCCATAAATCAGCTAGGCCTTAGCGTTTGTTTCCAATAGTGGTATCTTAGAGGTTGGCAGCCAAGTCAGCGATAACCAAATCTTCCCACAGATCCTCGGGCTTCCATTTTTCAGCTTCTGCTACCACCCTGTTTACGGTCCATTCTTCATTTCCCACCTTTATGTTGATGATTTCTGTATTACCCCACAGGTTTGTCTTAGCTCCCGATTCATCTTCCCACAAATTCATCATGGCAACATCAGCATCCTTTGGGAAAGTAACAGATGACTCTGACTTAACTTCATCGGCCAGGTAGTCCATTGGGTCGAACTCATTACTAGCCACATCTTCTTCGGGACCCGGGTGGTCATCTTTAGATATGACGTCCCAATGTCTTCCCAAGTCCTTTTCTTACAGGGTTCCAGGGTAAGAAACCATTGCAAGGCTGGCCCCGACAGGGATTCGTGGAATAGCTGGGCCATGGCTTCCTTTTCGATTCCCCTCATGGTGAGTGAACCAACATACCCTTGGAGGTGAGCCTTTGGATCTCCAGTACCGTCAAACTTTGCAAAATCCACGCCCTTAAACTTTTCCGGTAACTTAGCGTTGGGGAACAAACACAATTTGTTCATGTCAATCTCTCATCTCCCTAATCGCTTATTTTCTTGCACGGATTCTTCTAACTTACCAATTTTAGCCATAAGGGCGGCTAAATTGGGATCAATAGCTGGTGTATCTTTGGCTGGCGTCTCACCCTTGGGCGTGTCAGTCTTGATTAAGAGCTTGTCACAAACCTCCTGCATAGATTCCATTATCATATTCATGTCGTTTTTCATGGATGCAACCGAGGCTTTGAGTTGTGTATCCATGCCAGCAAGGGATTACCTAAACTGGGTATCCATGGTGGCCATGTTCTGTCTAAGCTCTTCTACCCCATTTCCTTGATCAGCCATTGGTAAAGGACTTTTAGGTGATAGAGACTCCCGTATTGCTGGACTTGGCAAAACTGCTAATGATGACTGCCCGTCCTGTTCTATGTGGACCTCAAACAGTTGGGTTTCTTCCAGGGTATCTATGCGAACCAGTCTTCGGGATGGACGAAACCAATTGGGCAGAGCCTCTTCTTTTTGCAGGTGTCCAATGTTTCTGAACTGGCAACAAGGCAAAAGGGAGCAACTCAGAACCCATCCCAAGTGTCTGTCCTACCTTCTACGCGCCTCTTAGATCCTAAAACCTACCGTGACTTGAGTTACACCTGAGGCATTTGTACAAAAGATTTCTGGCGGTCCGGGTAGGTACTGTCAGGCAGGTTAAATTCCGATCGTTTCGGAACCAGAGCCAATCTCCTTATCTTGACCATCCGAGACAGGGCAATGTGACCGTCAAAACCCAGATACGCACACCTTCAAGGTTAGTCCCATGTCAAGGGAGCCGTTCGGACACGGCAAACACCAGAGGTATCACAACCACCATGGATTTATAGTCTCCTAGATTGACCGAAAAGTCCTAAAGAATTCTAAGGGAGCCTAACCCTCTAGCCTGCAAGATGCAATGATGTGTGAATGATATGTATGTACAAAGAAATACACATAAACAGGATATATCACATAAGTCCTAGCCATGGGTTCCTGTCCTAGTTGGGAAGGTTCTACGGTTATATACAAGTGCAAAGGTTGGTTTTGGTCTCAGAAGGGTTCCCCGGACTAGAGCCAAGATGTACTACCCCATGTCAAGAGTATTGTAAGACAATGGTCGAACAGCACGATGGCCCATCATAGTCGAGGGTTGCTAGGCATCCCGGGAGAGCTCGTCACCGATAAACCGGGCAAGATTGCCGAGACGCGCTAGCGAGGCTTGTGTGGTGCATAGTGTAAAAGAAAGTTTAAGTTTTTCAAATTGCATTAAGCCCCCCAAACAAAATACCTTTCAAGTTTGGCCCTCTTGATCATCCAACACTCTTTTATATTTTATTTTTTTTTAAAAAGAGTATTGAATAAAACTTCACCAGCAGAGTCGCCACTGTGGGCTCCCGCGCCCGAAGCGCGCTCGAAGAGTCGCCACCCGGATTTTTGAGATGGATGATCCGAAAAATCGAGAGTTTGTTTGAGAGGAAAAGGCTTTTGATCTAGCGAATCCATTGAGATTTTGGATCCGGGGACCACGTTACGAGCGGGAAAGGTTTTGTTGAAAAAGCACCCCGCTCGCCCGGTGAAAACCGGTCTCTACTAAGCATTTTAAATGGGAGGATTTAATACCATTCGGAAAACCATTAAAAACACATAAAGGGAAAGGGGAACAAGATAAAACATGACACGTTGTCGTGCTAGTGGTGCTTGCTGTACAGAAATGATAAAGGATGTCATGACGATAATATAAACAAGAAAGACACTCAAACGAGCTGTCTGAATCACCATCTCCGTCATACGGCATATCGCTTTACGACGCGCGGCCTACTGATATGTCGTGCGTGGTTTTGACATTGATAAAAACTTTTATCATTTTACAAAGCCTCGCACGGTATATCCATTACAACGCACGGTACTGTTTTTAAAACTGCAGAAAGCTCAGATCATCTCAGATCTGTACCATTCTTCCAAGCCACGAGTAGAAAACAATTTTTGATACGTTTGTTTATTTTGAGAAGATCTATGGAGTTTAAAACGTGGCTTGTAGATATGGTCTCATTTCGAGACTGCTTTCGATGTACAAAAACAGATCCGACAACAGACGATCGTGATCCAGACAGTTTGAACAAGAAAACAGTGGTGTTTTGAAATGTTGTGCGCGTGAGTCTACTACGCCGTGCGACGCTTCAAAGCGCCGTGCGGCGTAGCATACCCTGCACAGAACACTAGTTTTGTTTTGAAAAAGAGATTTTGGGTCAGATCTTAACCAAAAGGGCTAGGCCTGAAGACGGAGGAGTCCCCTCAGGGCCAGGACAGAGCCTAACCCAAGGAAACTTGGTTTTTACCTTTGATCTTGAGCTTGAATGAGTGTTAATGATGGTGGATGGACGTCGGAAGGTTGGAAAAGAGAATAGACGTATGGGTGTGTGTAGTAGATGAGTGTATTGGGTGGTTGGGGTCTCAAAGTTAGTAAGGGACTAACTTCAATGGTGAGGAGAAAAATGGAGCAAAAGGCCTAGAGAATGTCTTTTGAGAGCAACATTCTCAAGGCTTGAAAATGGGAAAGTGGGTGTGAAAGCAAGAAGATAGAGAAAGGGTATAATAGTGATCAAAAGCCCTTTTCCCTTGAGTGGAGGGGTGTATTTATAGGCAAGAGCCATGGATTTTGAATTTCAAATGTTGGAGGTATTTTCTGGGCTGGCCAGAAGTGTGCTTTCGGCTGAGCCGTATTGCAGCTGTGGCTCAAATAGGCGTGGCCGACAGCTTTCTGAGCCAGTCAAAACTTTACCTGAAATGCCGTGCGGCTAACCTTATGACCGCGTGCGGCGTATTAACTTTCGATACGCCTTGCGGTGTAGAAGTGTCACGCGCGGCATTATAGGTTCACTCCAGGGCTTTCTCTGGGCTTTTGGGCTTTTGATTTGTTTTGGGGCTAAGGGTTCATTTGGGCTGAGGATCTGTTTGGGTTTAAAGGAATCCTTCATTCAAGCTCGCAAAGGTTCTGTTTCCTTTATTTCATCATCGGGGTGAACAAAGACCCTTCGAGGTCCGGATTGGGGTGTCTACAGTAGTCCATCTTTAACGTAACTCGGATATCATTGTTTTGATACGAGTGACGCTTAAAGAATAGGCACCTCGATCCGTTGCTCTAAAGTCCCAATACGGCATATCGCTTTACGACGCGCGGCCTACTGATATGCCGTGTGTGGTTCTGACATTGATAAAAACTTTTATCATTTTACAAAGCCTCGCACGGTATGTCCATTACGACGCACGGTACAGTTTTTAAAACTGCAAAAAGCTCAGATCATCTCAGATCTGTACCATTCTTCCAAGCCACGAGTAGAAAACCATTTTTGATACGTTTGTTTATTTTGAGAAGATCTATGGAGTTTAAAACGTGGCTTGTAGATATGGTCTCATTTCGAGACTGCTTTCGATGTACAGAAACAGATCCGGCAACAGACGATCGTGATCCAGACAGTTTGAACAAGAAAACAGTGGTGTTTTGAAATGCCGTGCGCGTGAGTCTACTACGCCGTGCGACGCTTCAAAGCGCCGCGCGGCGTAGCATACCCTGCACAGAACACTAGTTTTGTTTTGAAAAAGAGATTTTGGGTCAGATCCTAACCAAAAGGGTTAGGCCTGAAGACAGATGAGTCCCCTCAGGGCCAGGACAGAGCCTAACCCAAGGAAACTTGGTTTTTACCTTTGATCTTGAGCTTGAATGAGTGTTGATGATGGTGGATGGACGTCGGAAGGTTGGAAAAGAGAATAGACGTATGGGTGTGTGTAGTAGATGAGTGTATTGGGTGGTTGGGGTCTCAAAGTTAGTAAGGGACTAACTTCAATGGTGAGGAGAAAAATGGAGCAAAAGGCCTAGAGAATGTCTTTTGAGAGCAACATTCTCAAGGCTTGGAAATGGGAAAGTGGGTGTGAAAGCAAGAAGAGAGAGAAATGGTATAATAGTGATCAATGACCCTTTTCCCTTGAGTGGAGGGGTGTATTTATAGGCAAGAGCCATGGATTTTGAATTTCAAATGTTGGAGGTATTTTCTGGGTCGGCCAGAAGTGTGCTTTCGGCTGAGCCGTATTGCAGCTGTGGCTCAAATAGGCGTGGCCGACAGCTTTCTGAGCCAGTCAGAACTTTACCTGAAATGTCGTGCGGCTAACCTTATGACCGCGTGTAGCGTATTAACTTTCGATACGCCGTGCGGTGTAGAAGTGTCACGCGTGGCATTATAGGTTCACTTCAAGGCTTTTGGGCTTTCTCTGGGCTTTTGGGCTTTTGATTTGTTTTGGGGCTAAGGGTTCATTTGGGCTGAGGATCTATTTGGGTTTAAGGGAATCCTTCATTCAAGCTCGCAAAGGTTCCGTTTCCTTTATTTCATCATCGGGGTGAACAAAGACCCTTCGAGGTCCGGATTGGGGTGTCTACAAAAGGCCTTCGAACTGTTTGCTTGACTTGGTCTTCTCAGAAAACTCTTCTCCTTCCATGTTCGTTGGTGCTGATTGTGGTTAACTTCTGGATAATGGGTTTCTGTTTTTGTGCAACATGGATTAGTGCTTTGATATAAATTACTCAGATGATTCCCTGTAAACATAATCGATTTCTCTTATGAAACGGGCCTCTAATGATACCGTTCAATGGTTTCAAGAGTTAATCAGCGGTTGTGCTTAATTATCGTTTTACTTCCTATCTGTCGATGACCAAACGTGGTCGTTTCCAATTTAAACGATACCGTATAGTACTAAAATAACATCATCATTAAACCCTTTGATCTTCTGTATCTCAGACTTAACTACGACGTGTTTTGATTGGGTGATACATTGTTTGGTGCCACGTGTAATTTTTTTTATTGGGTGACATATTTTAGGATGTAAACAACAGCATGATTAGGCTTGGATGCTTTTCACCAATAATCCCCACAAGAACATCTTCCATCCTTAAAATTATGGTACCTTCTCACATCCCTTACAATAATCTCCCTCCCAACAATCTTAGAGACATACAGTTGTACGTAGTGGATCACAAACCCTAATTTCGCAGTGGACCATAAAAAATCCCCAATTTCATAAGGATCACAAACCCTAATTTTTGGGGGTCCCCAAATTTAGAAACCCTAAGATGGAGAATCTAGGGCTCATCGACGAAGAGAGAGAGACGCAGAGAGAGAGAGAGGGAGACAGAGATAGACAGAGAGAGGAGGAGGGAGAGCGTTACCTCGACCAGAGAGAGGGTCGTCGGCACGTTGTGGTGGGTCGTTCATCGGCCGCCGTGGGTCGTCGGTGTCAGCGCTATGGTTTGTTGTCGGTCGGAGTGGACGGAGGTGAAGGGCTAGGGGGGTTGGGTCACAGACGTGGGTGGAGAGGAGAATGGGGCAGCGTGTTTTAAGTTTTAGGAGTGGAGTGGATGATTTAATCTCAGCCCTTGAAATGGAGGGCTGAGATGGGATGTTTCTTTAGAGGTTTTTTAAGAGATTCCCGGAACCGCCTCGAATAACAATAAAAAGAAAAAGAATGCATCAATACAAAAGCTGAGTGCAAGAATCATTTTTCAATATAGACGCGCACCCCATCCTCACCTACAGAACTCTAATACAAAGATTTTCGAAAGAAGCAAAGTTACAAATTTGTGCGTTTTACGAATGACCGAGAATAAAAAGAAATAATGCAGAAAAAAATAATTATAAACAATTATCATGACAACGTGAAAATGCTCTCCTACTTCCACAAAACCCATTAGAAAATCAATCGACCGTAGGAAGATAAGTCCCTGTTTGTGCATCTAAAACCAATGAATGGTTCCTACCTTTGGAGGAGCAAAAATACAAGAGATACTTCACAAACCATTTTTACTCTGCAGCATACTGCCTATCTATGCATTCTAAGTTACACTGCTTGCTAAAATAATTGAGTATGGGAAAAAATGCAGAAAGAAGCCCAAGATAGAGATGCCAAGTAAAGTAATGAGTTAAATCACATTCACATCCTCTCTCACCCTCCTTGTGCAGCAGCGGCAGCCAATCTCTGCCACTTCAATTCCCGCCGCTCTTCTATCTCTTTTGCCCTGACCTCTTTCTCTGCATATTGCCTTTGGCACTCCTCAAACAGTTCAATATCCATAACAGATAACATTTTGCAAACATTAACAGTCAACCCATGGACTGCCTGATTCCAGTGAGACTGAATGTTCTTCTCCAATACATCGAAAATGATTGGCAAAATGATGCTCCGATTTTGTGCAATCAAGCCCACAATGTGGCCATTGTTCCATAGAAAAAGAGCTCTTTCAGCAACCTGCAGCATGAAGCTGGATGAGAACATAGATAGGGATATTTCAACACCAAGGTACTCCGAACTGAAAAATGCATCAAAGAAACTTGTATCAACCAATAAAAATCTCAAACACCTTCTCTTCAGAATTTTACCATAGACGAAAATAGTAAGAAAACATTGTATGAACAAGGAACAAAACAAGAACTAATATCAAAGTTGAATAAAACTAAGATATTAAGCCCATAGTTCTAACAGACCAAAATTATCGCACTCAAATAGCTAAACACAAATAAGACTTCTCAGAGCACGAAATAGATTTTGCTATTAAGCTCTGACCACGGGCTCCATAACAAGAGAGTTAGTTTCAGCCTTTTAGGTGTACTTTAGGGTTTGCTTTTCCATAACCTAGTTGTTTTGACCCTTTTGGGATTAACTTTGGTTGTCTTATTTCTCTAGTCTATGATCTAGGGACGTCCACATCCACTTTGGTCATATGCTAGTCACACCGATTACCTAAATGCTTTTACATTTTCCAGAGGTCGACTGTTACAGAACATTTTCCCTATTGTGGTCGCTGCAGCCCTCCTCATACATTGTTACCTTATCTCTTCCTCATCCTCTTATTTCTTTCTATTTGCAGGTTTTCCCCATACCTCTGTTCTCCGCAGAGCTCTCCCACCCTCTGCTTCTTCTATATCTCAGTACCTTATTGTCAGTTTATCCTCCTCCACCACATTTCTTCCCTTCCCCTGTGCTGCATCAAACCTTTTTTTACTTGGGTTAGGTATTTCAGTCCCTTTCTGGTAGTGACTTAATTAAGCATAATTCTGTCCTCAAATTAAGTGGCAACTTATTGTTTTGATTCCTTAGTTGGGAATGCGGACCTGCAGATTTTTCCGTAGTTTGGCTTCAGCCCCCTAATTTTCAGAGAGTTCTCCAACATATTGTCATATTGCGCATCTTGTAAACCTAGGCTTGCATTAGTTTTGGACAAAGATTTGTCTTTCGTGGTATACGAACACCACCAGGACAACAGAGTCTTTTTGGTTAGAACAAATCCAAAAACTTTTGCAACTAGAAAGATACAAATGATAAAGATAGATCTAGAAGGACTCTATTAGGAGGGGCTTTCCCCCTTCAACAAGCCGGTGGTGATCACGGATCAAAAAAAAAAAAAAAACAAGCCGGTGGTGATCTCACTTTCAAAAGAGAGTCTTGACATGACGGTATACACGTAGCCCCATAGTGGAGCTAGTCACTGACTAGTGGCTACAGGACGACCAACCCACCGGACCGGAGGCAGCCAAGAAAGATTTGAGATTCCATAAGTAACTCAGTGAGTGTTTTCTAAGAATGGCTTGGAAGAAGAAAATAAAATAAGAACAATCGTGCTGGTCGTACTAGATCGACTTTCATGCAGGAGTAAGAACTAGCATGAAAGTTCCATTTCAGGGAAGGACAACGACGTACCATGATACTTTTTGTTTCGTCAAGTCATGCTTTGGTCTCTGGTTTGATGGTTGTACGTGCTTAAAATCCTATACATTCCATTTTTGTTTCTCATTCTAGTCTTTCGTGACACTTCAGGTTTACTTCTTTAGAGGTGTTCTATGACGATGTTCAAAAAGTCTAAGTAGGTTCAAGATCACATATTTATCAATCAAAGAAGGGGTAATCACTTTTCGATCTGACCGGGTTCACTCTCGGCCCGCCACCCAACCCGATCATATCGGATGGGAAATTGAAGGACTCGATTCCGACCGTGTCATTACTTGACCCCAAAGGGGTCGGTTTGTTTGGGACGCAATTGTATTCAGACGGATTGCTCGGATAGACTCTTTTATTTTCCCTGTTTATTCCCTTCTCATCCCTTCATTGTGCAACCCCAAAAGAAGAAGCAATCAACTAAAAGGTGAGAAAAGGTTATCTTTGTTTTTGGGGATGGGGAGAGAGATTGAAGCACTTAAAGGGCATCCCTCCTCCCATTTTACCTTAACAGAGGGAGAAAAATGGAGGGATGAGAAAGCCCTCTTCTTCGGGCACATTTGGCATGGTGCTAGTATTTCTTTTTCTTTCGGGTTCTAAGACCCTTACCCTTGTGCGCGCTGGCCCAATGATTTGGACCACATATCTGATGTTTTTACCTACAAGGCCCGGTCACCGGGGATGAAGTCAACTTGCTTCTGATTGAGCAAGGATCGTTCATCTTTCATGCCGTTGATAACATCTTTCCATTCAACAATACCTTAGGATGGCATAGCCTTTAAGTGAAGGGCGTATGTTTGCAATTCCTACAAATAGAACACATCGCGTCTACTTCTATATGGTGATTACATTCGAATCAATTGCATGCGGGCAGCTCGTTCAAACAGTTGAGGGAATGTTTGGCACCCGGAGTTCGCTCCCAGAAATATAGCCATCCCTGACGTCAATCCCACGAGCCCTGCAGTAAGGGGGAGGGGGAATAATCTGAAGCTTGTACTTCTTATTGTTAGGCACTCGTCCATACAATTCAAGAACCTTTGTGATTACAAGATTGTAGTATGTGTCAGAGGAAATTATGGTTTTGTTGTAAAGAAGGTAAAAAACAGAACCTGCTGGAAGAGGAAAAGATTAGGCTTGAAAAGAGAGGAGAGAAAGGACGTTAAGGGCTCTTCTCTAAAGCAAATGGAATGGAGCCACCTATGGCATGATATGGATTATTATCACCACGTATCAGCCACTACAGTCGGTAAGATTGAATTTTACACTCAAAATTATCACAAACGCACTACCTCTCCGTAATCCGATAAATCATAAGGATTTGGACGCGCAGTTGACCCCAAAGGGTTTTAGAAGTTAAGAAGTCAACCGCTGGCCTTTGGATCAGATCGAATCAGATTGGACGATTTCATCGGGCCAATAGGTTATTTGCTCACCCCTAAATCAAAAACTAAAAAGCATATGAACTTGTGACGATCCCTCAAAATAAACGTCATCAAAATGCATGAAGCACCAAGAGGGTAAAAAATAGGAGACTGCAGCCAGAACCTCATTAGGAATAGTAACTGGCAGGTCATATTTACCTCTAGTGAACATGAAACATACAAAATAAGAATGCATGAGAAAGCATACTACAGGTCAAAAAAGAACTACGCATGAAAAGCATAGTGCAGCCGTTTTGGCTACTTGTTCATTTACGAAACTGAAGGGCATAACACCCTCAAACGGATTTCCCATGAGAAAAGACTACTCGACAAGCAGGACTTCAAATGACTAAAAGGAGCATATGACCAGTCAATACAAATTAAACAACTCAGCAGAAACAAAACTTCGAAATTTTACACTCATCACTGCGAGAAAACATGAGAAATCATAAGCAGACACTTGTCAACAAGCAAAAGGAGGAGAGGAAAGTCATGAGCATGCACAACAATTACTAACCCTGATAGGATCTATAGTCTAAACCAGCACCAATTGCACATGTATGATATTTCAGCCCCCAAAGGCAAGGCACCAATCTGCTTTGCCGAAATTATGAAACAGATATCAAATATAAAGCATGATGAGAAGTATCAAACGAAATAAACTCAGGACCATTGAAAAATGGAAATGGAGGGTTTCAGAGCTTTCCCAAACCTGAAAATGAGAGCTATTAAGGCAACGTGCAATCTGTCTAAAAAGAGGAACCATGCAGCGCTGAAACTCTGCAGCCTGTGTTGCCTCCAGCACTTCTTCTAGCTCCCCAAGAAAAAGCACTTCTTTTTGACAATTGGTGACAGGCCAGTACTTCAACAAACCCCTTATAACAGTGTCAGACAACTTGTAATCTTTCTCGACAAACTGAATAGTGCAGTACGAAAGCTGCTGATGGTATAATGAAATTGGCTTAGGCTTGTGCATTGGTATAAGAGCTCGAACAAGAAACAACTTATGCTCCTCTTTCATTGGCAGAGCAAACCCATTGATTATGCTCCCAAGAATCTCTAAAAGCTCACCAATCCCACTGTGTCTCTCCGTCTCGTATATAAACCGATAGAATATATTATTGATCGCTTTCCTAATAAAAGGGCGATACACCATGAATTTCCCGTATATCCGGTGGAGGATTGTTTTCAAATATTCCCGCTCTCGAGGGTCCTCAGAATCAAACAAGTCAAGAAGTTGTAAAACAAACAAATGGTCAATGCACCGCTTGGCAACCTTGGTGTCAGTATCGGAGGACACCACATATCTCAGAAGTAGCTCGTACACCAACTGTAAGTGGGGCCACGCAGGGTCCATGTAGGGCTCCTCCTCTTCCGGGTCCATGTTTTGGGAACCTGTATTTTCATGAGATGCCGGGGCCAAACAACGGAATATATTTTTAGAAATCATCTTGATCATGCCTTCTTGATTTGTCTCTGTGATTTTCCCTGACCCAGATTGCACAAAATCAACGAGCTCAACTAGACTCTGCCTCTTAATCTCCTTCTCCCTCATCATTTTCAGGGCATCAGACATATCGAATTGGAAGCAAGAAAGCTGAACTTTTCTAAGGAACAAGGTCTGACGTTCAGAGGCTGGAACGTCCCTGAACATAGGTAGGGTCTCTACGATCGCACTAGGCGGGGGGACACCGTAATTGGCAACGGATAACGGAGTGGTTCTAGAAGCGTGATTCGAGGTTGAAACAGCACCGGAGTTTCGATTCCCAGGTGGAATAAACCCTAAGTCATTACCACCGTCCGATTTGGAGGGCTTACGCTGCCGGCGTTTTATAAATTTGTTCAGCATTTCACTCTGATAAACCCCAACCCCAGAAATTATTCTTTTCTTTGATATTTAACCCCAACCCCTAGACTTGTATTCGCAATACTACTTAATTCATCGGTTGCACCGATAAGCACATTCAAATCAGCGAAGCTTTTTGCGGTGATGACATTTTATTGAAGATTAATTACAACCGAGACCGATAAATTCGTGTACCTGTAAGACTGAAAGAGGAAAGCAAAAAATGGATATACTCGAGAACTGGAGAGGAATTGTACCATTGGGGAGCTAGAACGCAACGGCGATCGCCGCCAATGGTTCACCGGAAAGCGGGCCAGTCGATCGCATAGGGGGAGGTTCTTCTGGTTACTAGAGAGAGAGAGAGAGAGAGAGAGAGAGAGAGGGAGAGAATAGAGAATGTGACGAAAGTGCGGCTAATTCAAATGAGAGAGAGGCAATGGAAAAAGAAAAGATTTACGGAGTATTTTATTTTTCCTCCCAGAGTATTACAGTATTATACTAGTAGTATTTGTTTTTTGATAAGTCCTCCCACAATATTTGGCTACTATGAAAGTTCTATTCCATTGTGTCTATTTAAGACATGGTTGTCCGTGGTCCAGATTGGATCGAATTGTTATGAATTTAATCCTAATTTGTGAGTCACGATTTTTTAAAAATATAATTCGTATCCGGATCAAAAGTTATACGGTTCGGTTTCAATTCAATCCGTAAGTTATGTTCGATTCTGAATTTATCCCCAGATTACATTTCCTAAACACTAAAATGCAAATCCAACCAAAAAAGTCAAATTGTTGCAAAAAAAAAAAAACAAGCATTACAATATTGCCGGACCAATCCAGTATACAATACTGCTGGAGACTAAAAAGGGTACAGAGTATATAGTATATACGGCGTGAGATTTTTTCCCTAGGAATGAAGCACAATTTACCCATGAGGTTATATCTTGTTACAAAATACTACTAGCACATTAAGGTAAAATTGTTGAAAAAAATTACTCCATAACAATTGGTAAAAATTATAATTATTTACTAAATATTGCACACATGTATGTATTTATATATATAAATTTTTAAATATTTCATAGCCCGGTTCGGTTAATCTACGGTTTTATAATGAAAATCCGTGGACTGATCCATATCTCATGGTTTTCTAATTTTTGAATCCATGTCCGAACCAGTAATCCACGGATCCAATTCAAAAGTCACAGTCTAGTTCGGCTCAGACCGGTTTTGCGATTCACCGGATTTTTTTGGACAGCCTTAGCCTTTATAATGTGTGTCAAATGAGAATAATTTTGTTGACCCTCCTTTAAAGATGGTGAACATTAGCCTCCCTGTAATTAATGAAAATTGTGTAGTGTCCACGGAATCATTTTACTTTTTGCTAATAACGATTGTGATTGAACTTACACAATTTTCACCAATCACAGGAAGAATAATATTCATCCCTTTAAAAAGAGGGCGAGCAAATTATTCTCGTGTCAAACAATCCTCAGAACTAAGTACATTCAAAATTTTCGTCAAAGATGCGTATTTTCTGGAACCTAGTAAAACTTTTGGCGACCGATGATAAATGAAAGTTCGAAAAAGAGAAAATATACAATCACTGCATGGTTGTAATGAAACCACCTGTAAAGGTGACTATTGACGGCTATTACTTTTTTTTGGTACGTATTGACGGCTATTACTGGTTGTAATGAAAAACTGCCGCAAAAGTTAATTATTAACGATAGAGTAAAACCACCTGTAAAGGTGACTATTGACAGCAAAAATGTGAAACAGTCGGTAAAAGTAAATATTAATAGTAGTAAGCAAAAAAACTGCCGGTAAAGCTCTGCATGGATGGTTCTATGGTCAATTAAACACCAATTTTTTATTTTTTTTTGCTTAGATTACATGTAAAATTTTGGGAAAATGTTGGTTTTTGACGTGTTTTGATAATTAATACCTACCAAAGACATTTTCAGTATTAACAAATGTTCTCAGCATATCCTTGGCGGGTATTAATTATTAAAACACGTCTTAAGTCGTCATTTTCCCTAAAAATTTTGGCAAACCTTACTTTGAACACCCAACTCAATCCAACTCAAAGATCAATGAACACCCAATCCATAAATAAATGAACACCCATCCAAAAAATAGCCCACAAATTAATCCACTTTGAAATTGAAAGCCCAAATTTCAGCCCGCTAAACAATCGCTTCACAGAAGCAAATACAAAGTTGCTACTTTGTACGAGTTACTTGAATCCTAGAAATTCATTTTCTACTTTTGGATAGGAAAAAGTTGATCCGTCTTGTGGTTTCTAGAGATAATATAACGTATATATTTTTGAACACCCTTGTAAGAATTTCTAGAGCCGCCACTAGTAATAATAGCGGTATATAATATAAAATATTGTTATCGATATTATAAAACATAGCGGTTTTTGTCTAGGTATACAACCAAAGTAATATCCACGGCCGTTCAATCAAATTTTCACATTAAGTTGTAGATGTCATATAATTTTCTTTTTCGAAAGATACAAAAAGATTCTCTTAATAAATCCACCCCTCTCTGTCCTCATTTTAAAGGTAAAATATATTCATATTTAAATGTTGCCTCTTACATATGATTAAATAGGAAAATGTCTCCAAATAACTCACGCTATGTGTAGATTAGGTTTGTTATTAGAGCATGTAATAATTTATTTACGTTAGGACTATATTACGTTCTAACGTGCTTTTAAGCACGGGCATCCGCTAGTTTTTATATTAATCACAAAGTTTCATGTAGCTAAGTAGTTAAGTGCTTGAGTAACTATTCAACAGGTTGCGGGTTCAAATCTCAGCTATTCCCTGGCCTTCTAAAACTTTTAAATTTGAATCTTGTGGGTTGGTTTATTAGCAATCAAAGGTTTTATAGAATACATAAAAGAGATATATGAAAGTGTCCATAAAAGTGAAATGAATGGTCCAGATTCACACTAATGTGCTGATATGAATCTAAATTATTCATTTCACTTTCATGTATCCTATTATTTTCGATTGCATAAACAATTACTGGCATCTTTTCCATGTGCAGTTCCATCGTGTTGGTTTGGAAGTGAATAGATGTGTCCCTTCGCCAAGGATAACTCTGAACCATGGCTTCCCTACGGTTGGCAGCCTGGCACCTATTCGGATAGCCCTCCTTTGCTTAAAACAACACCTCACATTACTCCTTTACACTTCGGTTCTTTGATTAATTAAATTTTCTTCGCCGATAAAACGAAAAAATTTCCTAGCGTCTTATTGCATTATTCATCGTATTGTTCTACAATTTTCCCATTAAGAGAGAGAGTTTCAATACATAATTCTAGTTTGACAGACTTGTAGATAGGGCCGGTTAGGGGTAAGCCCCGCAAGCCGGCGGGCTTAGGCAACTCCTGGCAGCATGGGACAACAAAAGACAACAAAAAAAATCCTTACATTTTAAAAAATGGCCTAAATGGCGTGCTTCAAAAGTATCTGCAGTCATCCCCCCCCAAGTCAACTCAGACTCACTATCAGCCAAACAAAGACCAACGACCAACCCATTTTTTTTGAACGGCACAAAAAATTCCAAAATTTTTAAAAAAGGGCTTAAATGGCGTGCTTCAAAAGTATCTCCAGTCATTCCCCACCCAACCCCCCGCCCGCTCTCGCTCTCTCTCTCTCTCTCCAAGTCAACTTAGATTGATCACTATCAGTCAAACAAAGACCAACGACCAACCCTTTTTTTTTTTAGCGGCACTAAAAAAAACCCATTAATTTAAAAAAATACCCTTAAATGGCGTGCTTCAAAAGCATCTGCAGTCATCCCCCCCTCTCTCTCTCTCTCTCTATAAGTCAACTTAGATTGATCACTATCAGTCAAACAAAGACCAACGACCAACCCATTTTTTTTGAACGGCACAAAAAAATCCAAAATTTTTAAAAAAGGGTCACCCCCCTCCCTCCCTCTCTCCAAGTCATCTTAGATTGATCACTATCAGTCAAACAAAGACCAACGACCAACCCTTTTTTTTTGAACGGCACAAAAAAAAACCTTTAATTTTAAAAAAGGCCCTTAAATGGTGTGCTTCAAAAGTATCTACTGTCATATGCATATGTATATACACGAAAAAAGAGTTATTGATCCAACCACCCTACACACATCGGATGACGTTAATTCCCGCGTGGGCCCCCTCGTTTTTTTTTTTTAGAATTTCTGGACGGCTCGGATCGGCCGTCCGGTGGCCGGAGACGGCCCGCCGGCGGCCGGCGATACGATTTCGGTGGGAAGTGGTCGGTACAGCTATCATTTTCGTATTTTATCCCCTCTATTTAATTAAATTCTTAGTTCGTTTCCATCGACCGTTTTTCCACCACCTCTCCTAAAACCATATCTCCTAAAATCAATTGGTGTTAGGGGGCTTCAATTAAGTTTTTTATGGCATTCGATATCGCACTCGCAAATCTATTTTTAGAGCGGTCGAAGGGAGTAGTATTGTGTAACAAAATTCATGGGGCACTCCGGACCCAACAATCCCTCCCTCACGATGACGCTCATATATGCGACTTGAACCCATGACTTCTTGGTATCGGATTGCTTTTCCACAATCTCTCCTAAAACCAACTGGTGTTAGGGAGAGCTTCAATTAAGTCTTTTATGACATTCGACATCGCACCTGCAAGTTCAACGGAACTGATGGCCCATGGTTGATCAAGTCTTTTATGACATTCGACATCAACCATGGGCCATCAGTTCCGTTGAACTTTGGAATACCGGAGGAGGTTTGGAACGGTAAAGAAGTAAATCTCTCACACTTAAAAGTTTTCGGGTGTGTTGCTTATGTCCACCTCAGCGACAAAGTCAGAGACAAGCTAGATTCTAAGTCACTGAAGTGCATGTTCATTGGGTACGGCGGCGATGTTTGGTTATCGTCTCTGGGATGAGAAAAACCGGAAGATAATTAAAAGTCGGGATGTTATATTCAATGAGTCGGTGCTGTACAAGGACAGGATATCAAACAATGCAGTAAGAGTTCTACTAATGACCGCAAGGGTCCAGTAAGGGTGGTCGCGCGAGAGGATCACGAGTCACCCGAGTACTTTAGTTTGGACGATCTTCCAAAAAGCAGTGAGGATGAGTCGGGATTTGACTGGACGGATGAGGCAATCTCACGGACAGAGGCAGTCCTGCGGACAGAGGCAATCTCGCAGACACAGTCTAGGGCAGTTCCAGAGACAGGGTCTAGCTCACCAGCAGTCACGATAAGGAGATCAACTAGGGTACCCAAACCTAATCCAAAATACCTTTCATCGCTGGATTACTTGCTTTTGACAGATAGTGGGGAACCGTCTTGCTATGACGAGGCTTTACAGGTCAGAGACGCTGTGAAGTGGGGACGTGCTATGCAAGAGGGGATGGATTCTCTTCACTCGAATGTGACTTGGGAGTTGGCGAAGCTTCCCGCGGGGAAGAAGGCGCTACAGAACAAGTGGGTATACCGCGTCAAGCAAGAGAGCGATGACAACAAGAGATTTAAAGCCAGATTGGTTGTGAAGGGCTTTCAACAGAAAGAAGGGGTTGATTTCACGGAGATTTTTTCCTCAATTGTGAAGCTGACCACTATCAAAGTGGTATTGAGTTTGGTGGCTGCAGAAAACCTCTACCTTAAGCAGTTGGATGTTAAAACTGTGTTTCTTCATGGTGACTTGGATGAAGAAATCTACATGAAGCAGCCTGTTGGCTTTATTGAGAAGAGCAAGGAAGAGATGATGTGCAGACTCAAGAAGAGTCTGTATGGGTTGAAACAGGCTCCCAGACAGTGGTACAAGAAGTTTGATAGTTTCATGTAGCGCAATGGCTACGCGAGGTGCCATATGGATCATTGTTGCTACCTTAAACAATGTAAGGTGAGCTATAAAATCTTACTACTCTACGTAGATGATATGCTTGTAGCGAGGTCCTGTTTACGCGAGATAAATAGGTTGAAGCAATAGTTAGCAGCAGAGTTTGCTATGAAAGGTCTGGGTGCAGCAAAGGGGTCTTGAAGTTGAGTCAAGCTAAGTATATTGAACGGGTTCTGGAAAGGTTCAATATGCAGAATGCCAAGGCGTTGGCGCGCCATTGGGAAGTCAGTTTAGGTTTTCTGAGGTGCAGTCTCTGAAGACAGATGCTGAGAAGGAACACATGGCCAAGGTAACGTATGCCTCGGCCATCGGTAGTCTGATATACGCGATGGTCTGCACGCAGTCGGACATCGCGCATACAGTGGGAGTTGTAAGCAGGTTTGCAAGCAATCCGGGGAAGCAGCATTAGGAAGCTGTCAAATGGTTACTAAGGTACTTCCGTGGGTCTGCAGATGTATCGCTATGTTTTGGGAGAATAGACTTGGTGGTGAGAGGATATGTGGATGCAGATTTCGCGGGTGATCACGATCCTAGGCGAAGCACCACAGGTTATGTCTTCACTTTGGGATCAACAGCGGTGAGTTGGGTCTCGCATCTGGAAAAGTTGGTAACTTTGTCTACGACAGAAGTTGAGTATGTAGCAGTCACGGAGGCCACTAAGGAGATGATTTGGTTGAAGGCTTTTTTGGGTGAGTTAGGTTTCAAATAGGAGAACAGTTTTCTTTTCAGTGACAGCCAGAGTGCTATACACCTTGCGAAAAATCCAATGTTTCATGCCAGAACGAAGCACATCGATTTGAGATACCATTTCATTCGCTCGCTTTTGGAAGAAGGGGAACTGTTACTGGAAAAGATTTTGAGGAGCCAAAATCCGGCAGACATGTTGACAAAAGTCGGTCACCATCGAGAAACTGAAGTTGTGCTCAACTTCAGTTGGCCTTCGCGCGTGAGGAGTTGGATACCGGAGTCGCACCAGGAGGGGTGAAGTTCACTACGTTCGCTATTGATTGAGGTTGTTGATATTGGTTTGCTTCAGTTATCTTCAAGTGGGAGATTGTTGGGGATGCAGACAACTTTCAGCAACAGAGATCCGCGACCCGCGCAGAGGGTTCCGCGGTAGGTGGTCAGCGACCAGCACAAAAAGTTCTGCGACAGGTAGGCACACGGTCAAGCTCGCGGTAGGTAGCGCGCGACAGGTAGGTGTGGGCTACCACAGCCCCGGGTGGATCGGGGCGGCTCGAAAAACCACTGTTTTTTTAATCGAATTGAAAAATTTGAAGAGTCGCCACCCGGATTTATGGTTCGCCACCCGAGAAACCGTTTTGATTTGAAAATGATTGATTTGAATTGAAAACCAGAGATTGTTTTGGGTTCGGAAGCCATGTTACGAGGGGGGAAGGGTTTTACGGCACCCCCCTCGCCCGATACGGGATCGGTCTCTACTCAATGTTTGTGGGATTTATTAAAAATATTTTGTTTCATTAAGCAACTAGCACGTATGTACAAATACCAAAAGATAGCAGTGCATGCATTTGCAAAGTGTACAAGGTGCAATAGAATGATGAAGCAAGTAAACAGAATGAACTGTCACTGGAATCACTCTCGAGCACTTGGGAGTGGTCCTGAGCGCTCAGGAGTGCTGTCAAGCCACCCTGCAAATTTGGTTAGACATATTCACATGCTAGTACTACCAACAAAATCACAAAGAAATCAAAGTACAGACATGCTCAGCCAGGGACTTAAACAGCTAAGAACTGGTCTTAACCATTCAAACCTTGCTTCCTTGCAACTATAAATAAACCTAACTGGGCTCTGGAAGGACCAGTGCACGCCCAGTGTCTACTAAGAACAGAAAATGCAGCATTTGGTGAGAAAACAAGATTTTAGTGAGCAACAACACTCCTGAGCGCTCAGGAATGGTCCCGAGCGCTCGGGAGTGAACACAGTGTCCAGAAATTATTTTGTTTCTTTGTGCTCCTCTTGCTCTTGTTATTAAACCAAGATCAAATGGACTTATAACCAGTATGAGGAACTTCTACAAGCCCGTGATCTCCCTCAGAAGTGGAAAAACAGTGGCTTTTAAGTATAAAATGAGATTTTATACCTTTGCTTGACTTGAATTTGGCTTCTTGGACTGACTTTGGTACTTGAAAATGCTTAGAAAACAGTAGGAAAATGGAGTTCTAGATGAACTAGAGATTTGAGATTTTTGAAATATTTGAAGATTGTTTGAAATTTTTTCATAGAAAACACAAGTGTTGGAAAATATTTGAGGGAGGTTTAGAGATTGAGATTTTCAGAAAACAGGGGAGAGAGTGAGAGGAATTTCGTGTCCTTTAGGGTGTAGAATGAAAGGGTATTTATAGGGAAAGTTAACCTATGGTTTGGATTTGAAAATGAAATTAAAACTTCAATAAAATCATTTTGGGAGGGAAAATCTTCATGATGAGATGCCCTGCCAGGCCTGGAACGTGCAGGTTTGAATGATCCGAAAAATCTGAAAAAGTCTTGGTCAAAGGTCAAGCTCAACATGCATTGGTCTATCAGCACTCCCAAGCGCTCTAGAGTGGAACTCCCGAGCGCTTGGGAGTGGTCCTGAGCGCTTGGGAGTGACTGCCAAACTTCAGCGGGGCGCCACGGTCACTCCCGAACTCGGTTTTGGGTGTTTTTCGAAGCGTTGGAAAGCTCGTTAAGTTCTCTTTCTAACCCAATTGGTTTCATTCAAATATATTTTATATGCTGAAATGTGTGCCAATTTTGCCCTCAGGGTGTCGAGAAAAAAGATGGTTTTGGTTTGCAAAAGTCCAAGAGGCATCGTTCAAGCTTTAGCCAAGTCCTATTTTGACCCTATTTCATCATCGGGGAGCCTCAAAGCCACAAATTAAGGACAGTCAATAGGTCCAAATTGGGGTGTTTACAGTTGCCCCTCTTTGGATGGAGCTCAACATCATGTCTGGATACGAGTGACGTCCAAAGATTGAGACAGCCCAATTCGAGCTCTACTAAATCCTTGAGACAGCCCAAATCAAATGCAAGTAAAGATGTACAAGCATTCGAAACATGAGGTCGTGCTCTTTCGAGCTGCCTACGTACCCTTTTCTGCAGGGATCAGACCAGCGTAGGTCTTTGGGGCAAATGCATACAACATAAGAAAACGTGTCATGAAACAAAGTTATGTTCCCGTACACATGTATATGTAGATGCAAACATAATAAAATTGATTTAAAATTTATCACGAAAATGGGACGAACCCTTAAGATTTGTTTCGAAAATGGTGCTATGAAAGATGTCCCTCAAGACGACGCCAAATCTATGGCAGAAGTCGATTGAAAGTTGTCCCTCAGGATGATGCCAAATCTATGGCAGAAGTCGATTGAAAGATGTCACAGAGGACAATGCCAAATCTATGGCGAAAAATGATTAAATGATGTCACAAAGGACAATGCCAAATCTATGGCAGAAGATGATTGAATGATGTCCAAGAGGATGATGCCAAATCTATGGCGAAAAATGATTGAATGATGTCACAGAACAATGCCAAATCTATGGCGGAATTTGATTGAAATGATGTCCATCAAGACAAAGCCAAATCTATGGCGGAATTTGATTGAAATGATGTCCAAGAGGACGATGCCAAATCTATGGCGGAATTTGATTGAAATGATGTCCAAGAGGACGATGCCAAATCTATGACAGAAGATGATTGAAAGATGTCCCTCAGGACGATGCCAAATCTATGGCAGAAAAGTTAAAAGTTGTCCCTCAGGACGATGCCAAATCTATGGCGAAAGATGATTGTGTCAATTCTATAGCAGTATATCAAGCAGTCGTGCTGACAAATATGACAGACAAAGATGACCATAAGAGGTCGAGGCTAGAAAGTGAGACCCGTGTTTCAACGTTTGATAACAACAACGGGTTTTATTTTTTATTTTTGAAAAACAAAGGACATGTCCGAGTACCCTTTCTGCTTTATTGTTTTTGGCCAGTGGGCTGGTATTTTCAGGACCTTGGGATTTGGGCTAGAGTTTGATGGAAATTGGGTTTGAGCTGGATCCAGGGCTTGAATTGGAGCTGGTTTGAGTTTGACTTTGATCAGGGCTTGAGTTTTGAGCATTCATGCCCCAGTCTTGATGTTGGCTGTATGCTTGCTATGATTGATGACATTGGGTTGATGTGCCCCAGTGAGTGATGGACCTTAGTTTTGATTCTCTTCCTTGATTCCACTGATAGTTTCGGCAACCAATTTTATCATGAGCACACGCGTGGGTTCTTCCATGTATTGGAATTTCTCTCACGAGTTGGGACCTCAAGATCAAAGTGACTTGACTAGATGATGACCGAGAATGACCTTGCGTGAATTTGGGCAAGGCCTAGATGACTCAAAAGACAAGAAAGACCATTTATCAGAGGACTGACTCAGACTGGACGAGGAATTTACTAGACAAGAAACTTGATTACTTGAGGGTTCGAAAAATGGCAAGCCTGCTCCACAATTGATGTTTGAAATTGTCATGATAAAATCAAGTTTCGATGATTTTCCCATTTGGGGCTTTGAAATTGTTTTAGCTCCATCAAGTGATGCTTATTCGGGATTTTCTTTGATCTTGTTTTGTCAAAACACGAACCGTGCCCTGGATTGCTGATGACAACCCATGGATTTTGAAAATGCCCCAGCTTGGATTTTGCAAGATTCACAAAATGTCTTGCCCCTCCTTCTTGTTTTCTCCTATTGTCTAGGATTTTTGTTATCAAGTTGTGTTTTCCAATTTGAAAGGACTTTATTCGGGTTGTAACGTGGCCAAGGTTTGGCTTAACAAAGAAGGGATAATAGACTCAAATTTTTTTATTTTCTTTGGGTTTCGAGAGCTAGCAGCCATCTTGAATATTTTTGTCCCCTTTTTACTTTTGATAGGCGCCTTCTTTCACTTGATTTGCTTTGCACTTTGTTGTACCGATGTGTTTGGCACTTTCGTTGATTTTGAGCTTTCTCTGTTTTTCTTCGATGTTTTGCATCTCATTGTGCCTATGTATTTGGCACTTTCACGATTTGAATTCCGATGTGCCGATGAATTTGACACTTTTGTCTTCCTCATTTCACCCCGGTGTGGGGGATAGCTGCTTAGCTGGGTTCCTTTCAAAGAAATCAATTTAAGGTCAAAATGGGTTATCAATGGATATGTATCTTCAAGCGTTTGATAAAAGAAAAGAATGCCTTTCTTCATTTTGAATTGCACAACTCAATAACTGGATCCTAGATGCAAGTTAAGAGATTTGTGTGCTCTAACTTTTGCCTAGGTTACATTTGATGTTTTGATCTAGCAAGCTTTTTCTCGGGCCAAGGCGTTGCTTCTTAACGGCGTCAGGGAGTGGTCCCATGAAATTCTTCTTCTTGCAAGGGCAAAGTATCTCGTGTTTTGATTTCTCAATTGATGGTGAAAAACAATTCCAAGTTAAGGGATTATCACAAAACACGAGTTTATTATCACAATTTCGACATAAGAGGCTTGACGTTGATTTCAAAAGACAAGACTGACCCACAAAGGATTGACTCAAAAGATCATGACCGAATTTTGGGAGCAACTCAAATGAACATGACCGGGCCTCAGGATGAGGCTGCCTACGTATCCTTCTTGCAAAGGAATCAGGTCATAACGTAGTTCGGGACTACGAAATTGACTTTCTTTTTTATTTTTCTTCTTTGACTACAAGCTTGAATTTGAAAGCATACAGACACGAAAGCATGAAAGACTCAAAGTACAAACTGACTCAAAATTGACTTGAAAAAGACTCGACTTGAAACTTAAAAGCTTTTGTGAGAAATTCCACTCAGGGATTGCACTCAAAATCCTCCTCCAGATCTGCGGTCCGGCACTGGGATGGTTCCGTCATCAATTAGGTCTTGGATCTCGTGACGGAGACGGTGACAGTCATTGGTAGCGTGACCGGGCATTTGGTGGAAGGCGCAGAAGGCCTTTGGGTTATGGTAGGCTGGGAGTTTTTGAGGTAGGGGAGTTGGAGGGAGTGGTTTGATGGTTCTACTTTCGACAAGCATTTCGAATACCATGGATAGTGGTGCGGGAAATTGGGAAAAGACACGAGGTTGTTTAGGCTTGGTGGCTTGAGCAATGATTTGGCTAACGGGCTCTGTCCGGGCAGGGTCGGTATTTGTAGGGTTAGATGGCAGGTTGGTGTAGCCATACAGCGTGCTGCTGCTGTCGGGGTCCAAAATTTTTATTTCTGGGAAGGAATCAGCACTTTCGAGGATGCCCAATTGGACGCCTTCTTCGACGGCCAAGCCTGTTTCGAAGAATGTCTTGAAGTCGGAAGAGGTTTGAGCTAGGATCATGTGCTTGACAAGTGCGGGTTGGAGATTTCGGACAATCATCCGAATTTGATCTTTCTCAAAGGGCTTCTCCTTCATTTGAACAACCTTTGCTCTCCATCTTCGGACAAAATCCATAAAAGACTCATTCGATTCCATCTTTGTTGATTCCAACTCTCGGATGGTGACCTCAAGTTGGATGTTGTAGTTGAACTGGGCCACGAAAGCCTCACAGATGTCCTCCCAAGATCTCTTCTTCGTTGTTTCCAGGGCAGTGAACCAGTGCAAAGCATGTCCAACCAATGTTTGAGAAAACATTTGGGCCATGGCATCTTTCTCCACGCCCCACATGGAAAGTGCCCCAATGTAGTTGGTCAAGTGCACTTTTGGATCACCGGTTCCGTCGAACTTAGCAAAGTTGATTGGCTTGAATTTCTTGGGTAGTCTGGCATTTGGGAAGAGGCAAAGTTCGTCGCTGTCGAAACCAATTGAGGTGATTCTTTTGCTTCTGGCTAAGGACTGCTCAAGTTGGGCTAATTTGGCTTTGATGGCGGCCATTTCTGGGCTTTGGGGGTTTGATTCGGGGGGTGGTTCATGGTTATTTTCGAGGGGTGTTTCTGGATTTTGTGGAGATGAAAGTCGTCTGGCAACCCCGGTTATCATGAGCATTAACTGGGTAATCTGATTATCTGTTTGTTCACCCATCTGTTGAATAGAGGTTCGGATTTGATCCAACTCATTCAGATTCCCTATTGGTTGTTCCCCGTTCAGATGTTCCCCATTCAAATTTTCCACCAGCTGTTCCATATCTTCCCACAAATTCTGAGTCTATGAGGGTAGGGTTTTCTTTTTCGGCCCAATCGCTCTCAGACTGACAGCAAAGCAAAAAACAGAATGTGCCCATGTCGTGATTTATTGAAAAATACGTGTTGTCATCGTCGACTCAAGGGATCAAACTTTACGGATAGTTCCAACAGTCACGGGTAGGTCGTTGTCAGGCAGTTTAAATTCCGCATGTTGGGAATCAGAGCCAATCTCCTAATCTAAAACCATCCAAGACAGAGCAATAAGACTGTTGGAAAATGCATTTAAGGCTAGACTGAACTAGAAGGAGCCGTTCGGGCACGGCGAACACCGGAGGTATCTCAAACTCCATGGATTTATGGTCTCCTAGACCTTGACTCAAGAAATAACAACCTGCGAAGGAATGCCTTAGTCCTCAGAGATTCTTTTGAGTGTGTATCCTTTGATTAGGAATGACATGATTTGAGAGATATCAAGACAGATTAAGCCTTTAACATTTTTCACTCAAAATTTCTGTTTTGGTTTCAAAGACCGTTTAGCGTAAATGACATGATACCATAACCGGGGTGGCGTAGGTGGCATGGCGCCATTAGCCTAAGCGGTGTAAGTGACTTTGCACTATAACCTGGGAGGTGTGGGTATCACAACATTGTAGCCTAATTGTTTCGTTAATTTTCGTTGAATCCATGATTGAAAAATGTATTGAAGACTTAATGAATTTCGATATCCCTAAAACTCATCGTTCCAAGGACTAATTAATTCCCACAACGTGCCTTTAAAAGCACGACTCTTCATCGGTCCAGACAATCCTAAACAAGCCGCGTGAGCGAGTCTAAGAGTTCTACCCGAAAGCAAACGGACAGTGGGATAAGATTATGGTCTTTCGAAGGTTGCCTCATTCCTCAGAATTTCTTTTAGGATGTATCCTTTGTTTAGAACGACAAGTTCTAAGAGATATCAAAATGAACTAAGTATTCAACTAGTCCTCATTTGAAGTTTCAATTTTGAACTTGGAATAGCTTAGTATAGACGACGTGAAACCATAACCAGAGTGGCGTTAGTGGCATGGTGCCATTAGCCGAAGTGGTGTAAGTGACGTGGCGTCACGGCGTCGTTTCCTTGTTATTCATTATTCTCCGTTGAATCTTCGATTAGGCGTTAGTCAAGGACTTAGTAAGTTTTGATTTCCCAAAGTCTCATTGTTCTAAGGACTCATGTAGTTTAGACAACGTACACTGGGGTGCCCGACTCTTTATCGGGTCTCGGCAACCTTCTACAGACCGCGCGATCGAGTCTTAAGAGCACAGGGCTTGAAATTGAACAGACAGCATGATGGCATGACATGGATGAGATGCATGGTGAGGTGCAGAAAGCAGTAACATGTAGGCAGGATATAGCACATAATCCTAACTTGTGGGTTCCTGTCCTAGTTTGGAAGGTTCTATTGCTTTCTACACATGTATAAAGGCCGGTTTTGGTTTAAAGAGGGTTCCCCAGACTAGAGTCAAGGTATACCTCCCACTATTGAGCGTACACCCAATAATGGTACAAACGGCAGAGGTGACTCATCACAGTCGAGGGTTGCCGAGCATTCTGGGATTCCCTATCACCGGCAAGCCGGGCAGGATTGCCAGAACACAACAGCGAGGTTGAACAAGATATATGTCAAAAGATAGAAAATGAAACAAAATATTTTGAAAATCCCACAAACATTTTTCAAGCTTGGCTCACAAGTTTAATTGATGCTTAAGGAAAGCAGGCCGTCTTGTCAACGTACCGACTTTTTCTCAAGTATTAATTAAACCTTTTCCCCAGCAGAGTTGCCACTGTGGGCTACCACAGCCTTGGGTGGATCGGGGCGGCCCGAAAAACACCGTTTTTTAATCGAATTGAAAAGTTTGAAGAGTCACCACCCGGATTTAAGGTTAGCCACCCAAGAAATCGTTTTGATTTGAAAATGATTGATTTGAATTGAAAACCAGAGATTGTTTTGGGTTCGGAAGCCATGTTACGAGGGGGAAGGATTTTACGGCACCCCCTTCACCTGATACGGGATCAGTCTCTACTCAATGTTTGTGGGATTTATTAAAAATATTTTGTTTCATTAAGCAACTAGCACGTATGTACAAATACCAAAAGATAGCAGTGCATGCATGTGCAAAGTGTACAAGGTGCAATAGAATGATGAAGCAAGTAAACAGAATGAACTGTCACTGGAATCACTCCCGAGCGCTTGGGAGTGGTCCCGAGCGCTCAGGAGTGCTGTCAAGCCACCCTGCAAATTTGGTTAGACATATTCACATGCTAGTACTGCCAACAAAATCACAAAGAAATCAAAGTACAGACATGCTCAGCCAGGGACTTAAACAGTTAAGAACTGGTCTTAACCATTCAAACCTTACTTCCTTGCAACTATAAATAAACCTAACTGGGCTCTGGAAGGACCAGTGCATGCCCAGTGTCTACTAAGAACAGAAAATGCAGCATTTGGTGAGAAAATAAGATTATAGTGAGCAACAGCACTCATGAGCGCTCAGGAATGGTCCCGAGCGCTCGGGAGTGAACACAGTGTCTAGAAATTATTTTGGTTCTTTGTGCTCCTCTTGCTCTTGTTATTAAACCAAGATCAAATGGACTTATAACCAGTATGAGGAACTGCTACAAGCCCGTGATCTCCCTCAGAAGTGGAAAAACAGTGGCTTTTAAGTATAAAATGAGATTTTATACCTTTGCTTGACTTGAATTTGGCTTCTTGGACTGACTTTGGTACTTGAAAATGCTTAGAAAACAGTAGGAAAATGGAGTTCTAGATGAACTAGAGATTTGAGATTTTTGAAATACTTGAAGATTGTTTGAAATTTTTTCATAGAAAACACAAGTGTTGGAAAATATTTGAGGGAGGTTTAGAGATTGAGATTTTCAGAAAACAGGGGAGAGAGTGAGAGGAATTTCGTGTCCTTTAGGGTGTAGAATGAAAGGGTATTTATAGGGAAAGTTAACCTATGGTTTGGATTTGAAAATGAAATTAAAACTTTAATAAAATCATTTTGGGAGGGAAAATCTTCATGATGAGATGCCCTGCCAGGCCTGGAACGTGCATGTTTGAACCTCAAGTTTGAATGATCTGAAAAATCTGAAAAAGCCATGGTCAAAGGTCAAGCTCAACATGCATTAGTCTATCTGCACTCCCAAGCGCTCTAGAGTGGCACTCCCAAGCGCTTGGGAGTGGTCCTGAGCACTTGGGAGTGACTGCCAAACTTCAGCGGGGCGCCACGGTCACTCCCGAACTCGATTTTGGGTGTTTTTCGAAGCGTTGGAAAGCTCGTTAAGTTCTCTTTCTAACCCAATTGGTTTCATCCAAATATATTTTATATGCTGAAATGTGTGCCAATTTTACCCTCAGGGTGTCGAGAAAAAAGATGGTTTTGGTTTGCAAAAGTCCAAGAGGCATCGTTCAAGCTTTAGCCCAGTCCTATTTTGACCCTATTTCATCATCGGGGAGCCTCAAAGCCATAAATTAAGGATAGTTAATAGGTCCAAATTGGGGTGTCTACAGCAGGCTTGCGGCCAGGATGGGCCGTGGGCCGCGACCCAAGTCGGTTGGAGGGGTTCAGCTGTTACTTAGGGTTTGCCTATAAATATGAGTTGTTGTATTCATTTATTTTTTGAGCGAACAGAAAAGGCGAGAGGCTGTTTTTGCTATACAGAGAGAGAATTCTAGAGAGATAGTGCAAGAGAAAACTTTTCTCAGAGAGGAAAGAGAAGATTTGTAATCTTTAGTTTTCTTTGTTCATAGTGGACTGGTGTGGCTCACAGGGACGTAGGCAAGTTGCCGAACGTCGTATATCTGTGTGTTCTGTTTTTCTGTGGTTTATTTTCTGTGACGATAGTATCCCAAGATCCTGAGTGTTTTTGTTCGTTGTGAGTCGAGCGCGAGGCTCCGATTTCCCAAAAGTTATGGCTTTAACCCCATACTCACCACGCATAAAATCTGTCATTTACCCCCACTTCTGCATTCTGTCTTTCTTGGACAAACTACCTAGAACAGCCATCCATTGCACTATAGGACACAGATGTTTGAACCAAATCACTTTATTCCAAGGCCCCACAGGCCGTGCCCACCTTACAGCTTCCCAAGCAGACTTAATGGAGTGCTTACATGATTTCTTTCTGTATTTGCAGGTATGATGTTGCTCTTGACACAAACACAAAAGGAGCCAAACACTTGATAAGCTTTGCAAAGAAATGCAAGGAATTGAAGCTGTTATTGCATATCTCAACAGGTATGCAAAAGATAGGGTTAATTTCTCCAAGTATAAACAGGGAAGTATATGAAAGCATCGTCCATGCGGTGGATTTGTAGTCAAAAAAAAATTTACTCATCATTACTAATGAATTTCTTTTTGATGTAAAAAAAAACAAACTAGCTAGTATCATTCATCCATGAGAAGCCATCGAAGCTGGCCGCGGAAGGATATGACTAGCATCATCCGTTCGGTGGATTGTGGTTTCTGTACTATTTGTTATTATAATGATTTTCTTGCCTTTCTCTGAAAAAAAAAATATATATGTATCATCCATGAGAATTCGCCAAAGAAGGCTGGCCACGGGGATCCCATTAGGTTTCATTGCTCATATTAATGAATACACCCGGACATCAGACGCGCAAACTTCTGAGTGGGCTTAGTCACTACTAACACTCCCCTTTTTACCCTCGCGTTCTCGTGATTAACACTAGAATCACGAGGAGTCAAAAACTACATCAACAAGGTAGTCGAGGGGATACCATTTGGTTAATACTTCTAGTTATTTAGCCAGGACTACCAATCAGATGGATCAATACCCCAACTTGGGTGAATTCACTGAATTGGGTCAGGGAGGTAGAGGACTTCCTTAGGCCATCTTCTTGCATAACGACTAGTAGATTTCATTTTCCTGTGTGTTTGGGCAATAAGAATATGGTAAGAAACTTGACCGGTTTTTGGATCTTGAGATTTAGAGAAGAAAGAATGTGAGGGAAAATAAGCAATCAAACTTGTTTTCCCTGATTTGGTAGAGTTATAAAAGTGAGAAGAAATGAAAAGAGAGTTGTAAAAGAATCCAATCTTTTTATGGTTTATCTATATCACTTGAACTTGTATATTTCGTTTCTCATGCTTGGTTTCTTTTCTTGACTAACACAACAGTAGTGTTCCTGTAGTGTAGCTTTACTTGCTCCATTAAGTGTTGGTAGTTTGCACAAATTTAATTTGTGAAAGCTGCCATGCTTTGAAGCACCACCACGGCAAAATGGTCACCATATTCATGTCGGACATGTCTGGGATGGGGACACAACGGGGTTTAGTATATGACACACCACTTGGTGGTGTGCTCAATTAATGTTGTTAAATTATAAGCATGGTACACGCTGGGGACCCAGGGACATGCTTCAGATAGATGTAACTTTTTAACTTTTATGCTACATCAGTGACAAATTAACTCCTCCACATAGATGTAAGTTTAGTTGCTCTTGCAGCTTATGTCAATGGTGGAAGGCAAGGTTGCATCATGGAAAACCCACTTCGCATGGGCGATAACATAGCAAGAGAGATGGTTCTCTTTGAGACACCGCAAACATTTGTCCCTGCATTGGATGTTGAAAATGAAATAAAGCTAGCGTTGGTTTCAAAGAAATCTTCTGCGGAATATGCACTTGCTCAAATGATGAAAAACTTTGGGATAATGAGGTGAGATGGTTGTCCTACCTCTTTACTTTCCTGTTACCAAGAGATTGAGGCAAACCAATTAAACATTGTACTTGTTTAAGTTTCCGTCCACCAATGATCAGTTATAAGTTATAATATAATTAATCAGGGCAAATCAGTATGGATGGCACAGCACCTATGCGTTCACGAAGGCTATGGGAGAAATGATGATTGAAAATCTGAGAGGAGACATACCAGTCGTCATAATTCGGCCTGGTGTTATTGAAAGCACTTACAGAGAACCGTTTCCGGGATGGATACAAGGAAACAGGTAACTGATAATGTTAGCATCTTATCAGTTAATTGTTTTGCATGTAAACGTTTTGATGCTGATACCTCTCCTTTCTCTCTTCAGGATGTTAGATCCAGTTATTTTGGGTTATGGAAAAGGTCAGCTCACTGGTTTTCCGTTTGACCCAAATGCGGTCATTGACGTGGTAAGTTTCATTGCATGATACCAAAATGCACAATTTGTTCTCGATCTTCATTAGTAGCTAAAATTGTTCATTTTAGAGCATCATTGCGCTCTTTTTCCCTTCAAAAGAACGACTATTTCTTCCCATCCAACAGGTTTCAAAGGTTTGGGGAGAGGTTTTCTCATTCTAGAGTCGTCTTGGTCACTCCCTTTGTTAATAGGGACCAGCTTCATCATTGGGTCCAAAGTGGGGACTTAGTTAACTTACGTAGCCAAATTGGGGTGTCTACACCATTTTGACACTTTCTACTTGTTGTTTTACAATAAGGGGGCAAAACAGATGCCATGTGGGCTCTCCTTTTTAGTGCTTAGAGATTTTTGCTTGTTTTCTAGTTTCTTTGTAGATTTGATAGCAAAAACAATGGGTGTATGGTTTGTACGGTTAAGCCTTCAAAATGTGCTCGACGCAAGTATTTTGAAGGAGATGTCTAGCAAGTCTTGGAAAAGGAAGTCTAGCATGTCTGTTTTAGTTCTTCTATTCATGTTTGTACAAAAACTATGCCTTCCTAAGCCAGTGTAGGAAGTTTTAAGACGTTGGTGTTACTGGTGTATTTGAAATAGTACAAAGTTATTCGTAGTTTGTGATTGGAGGTTAGTGATCATGTTGGAGTGTAAAATGACATTCTCTGGTACTTGGGGTGAGACCGGCCACTCTTTTGAAGGTATTTATTCTTTGCTTCTTCTCGATATGCTGGGGCAATTGAATTTTCTTCCAGAAACCTGACTCCTACTCAGCAATAATTGATAAGGCATTGTGGAGTTCTATTCGCCTTGAGCAGGCCAAGAAGTAGCTAGGCCTAAGAAGTATCAATGCACAAGGGGTGTGATATTGGTAGTTAGGCCCAAGTAGTGAGCTGCTGGAGTTATTGAACAGGATTATAATAAGCGAGAAAGGAGTTAGAAGAAATGACGGAGGTTGTGATGTGATTGAGAGACAAGAAAGAGTGATTTTCTAAGAGAGTGTCTGACCTTGAGGTTGTTGGCTCGGGAAGATTTGACCTTTCAGGTCATGCCTGTTAGGGTTTTAGAAGGTCAAGGAAAGAGTTGTCGTGGATACCCCCTTTCGAGGTCTCACCACACAGGATGGCCAATAAGTGACACTCTTTGGTTTTAGACACCCATTGTAGCACGTGGATAGATAGTGCCCATTGGTGCGCATTGCTTTGTTTGGAGTAGCCACTTGGTTTTAGGAATCAAGAAACCAAATTGAGATTCTGAATTCGGGAGCTAAGGGTACGATGAAGGGAATGTGTTACCCCTCTTTGCCCAACCAAAAGGTTGGTCTCTAATTGTTTGACATGAAGCGTTTCAATTTATTCCATTAATTTCGCAAATACTTGATTTTTAGCCATTAAACAGAAATGGATGATAACAAGAAATAAAACTACACATGGGGGAGAGGAAAGGGGGAACATGCAGAAAACAAGAAAACTGAGTCTCTGTTCGACAGACTATGGCGATCGCCAGAAACTTCTAGCGATTGACAGAACTAAACTAGCGATCGCCACTTTAGGTCTAGCGATCGGCACACGCAATATACAAATCTGGCGACCACCACAAAGTTGTGGCAATCGTCACTCCTCGTTAAATCAGAATAGCAAAAAACAAAAAACAGCAGAGAACAAAGAAAAAAAAGCTTGAAATAAATAACAGGCTAGCCCGTAGGGGCTATGTACGTGAACATACCACCTTGAATCCCTCAGTTGCTAAGTGTGTAACTTGTAGCTTGGTGGTTTCTGAGCTTTTATGGATTAAAGGTGGAAAGCCCCAGAATGATGAAGAACTCCTCTAGTTTGAAGGTTTCACCGTTTTGGATACTCTCTGTGTGTTTCGATTGCTCACTGATTCGCTAGACTGCGGGGGTTGAATATTCAAGAGAGTATGAGTGAGTGTATCTCTGGAGAGATATGAGAAACGTGAATATATGTGTGGAGAGTAGAAAATTATGATTAAATACGTATAGGGAGAGACTTATAGAGTGAAAGGGGTAGGGTTAGAGATAATTAATAGGAGTTAATTTAATCTGAAAAATAGAACTTATTCCCATCAAAACTCTTTTTTTAAGTGTTTGGAGAGTGTTGGATAAGTACAATTGACCGGATCGAAGTGTTTGAATGAAACCCTGCAAAGCTTATCTACTTACTGGAATGTTCTCTGCGAAGAACAATCTGGCGATCGCTTGATCTGGCAATCGCCAGAAAAAATGGCGAGTGTCAAATGGGCAAAGAGTAACATTGAGTTCACGCAACCTTATAACGTGTGGCCGCAACTTGTAAATATGGCGTCCACAACCTTAAATCTGCATACCAGGACAAACTTCATGGGCTTGCTCCGAACACTCACGAACTCGGATTTGCGTGTTCTTTGGACTGTTGAAAAGCTTGTTGAGTGTACTTTCTAAGTTCTAACCCAAGTGGTTTTGATCGAAAATAATTTGTACATCAACAGATATGACGATTATACCCTAAGTAGATCAGAAAATGAATCATTTTGGTAAAATCCTCGTATCTCCTTTTTTTCAAATCGGATTGAGGCTTATAATATATCAATAAAAAGGGTTCTGTATGTACTAAAAGTTGGTAGACTCCAACCACAAAAATAAGGAAGTTTAGTTAATGAAAAGAGGGTTGAAAGTAGATTGATTCGAAGAACGTCGGAGCCACTATGGCCAAAACACATATCCGCACACTTCCACTCACTCTAATAAGTGTTATTCGCTACTCACATCCCTAGTTCTAATGTGTTCCTTCGCTACTTAAGAGTTCACGTAGTTCAAAGGGCTTTTCAGTCTTCATCAAAGCATATGAACAACCATATTATCATCGGGATTCGCCCAAGGCGGGGCTTAAACATTTGCCAAGCCAAATTAGGGTGTCGACAGTTGTGTTTTGGGATGTTCATCTTTTTGTTAGGTTCATCTCTCCTGTTTTCTTTCGCATTTATTTTGGATATCTATGTTGTATGAATGGTAGTAATGGTAGATAGCTTAAAAGGTAATAAATTCTTAGTAATGATTGTATGGAATATCCATTTCTTACACTTCTTTTGTTTCGACTATCAAGCTCCAAAGAGGGCGACTCTTGAAGCTCCTTCTCACATCCTCGTGGACATGAATCACTCATTCTCAATGAGGGAAGCGAGAAAGTTTTGTTTTGGCCATACCTGAGACTTGACATATACTTTGTGAGCTAAGAAGCACGGATACGGATACGATACGGATACGCAGATATATGATTTTTCCAAAAAGGAGGATACGATACGTTGGGGGATACGTTGCATACAAAAGTAAATAAAAAATATATTATATATAATTTTTAATTCCTAAATTTCACTCATGATTAAAGTTTTTCATTACACAAATTCACCATTTCACATGCCGAGAGAGATTCACGTATAGTTATATATATATTTACATACACAAAATGAGAGAGAGAGAGGGAGAGTTACAAGGTTGTCGAGAGGGAGGATATCGTCGGTGTGTTTTTGGTGGGGAAAAAGAAAAATATAGTCCTACTTGCAATTTTAACCCATATATTAAGTAATAACATATTTACCCCGCGCATATCCAAAACGTATCGGATACATATCCGTAGTATATCCGAGAGTATCCGCGCGTATCCAAAACGTGTCAGGATACCCAAAAATAATTCTAAAAGCAGGATATTTTAAAAAGCGTATCGGATACGTATCCGGAGAGTATCGGTATCCGATACGGATACGATACGTGATACGGAGGCCAAAATAGAGTATCCGTGCTTCATAGTCTGTGAGACTGATCAAGAACTGCATGATGAGGGAACAATTTTCAAAATGAGGTGGGCAAATTCTCGTACTTAGGGATATGAAACACTTTAGCAGCACTTCTTTCAGGCTTCAAATTGAAGCCTATCAGCTACCATGATCCATTGTTAGGACCATAGTGTTAGACCATTGGATTATGCCCATAACTTGTTTGGCTTCAAATAAAATGTTGGATTCATTGCTTGTCAACTGAATTTCGGGGCAACTGGTTCTCTAACCATCATGGTAGAACAGCTGACTAGGCAGCAAAAGCCATCCCTTCAGGTACCAATGGATAGCACTGCTTCCTATACTCTTTCCGAAATAGAGAAAGTAAGGAAGCTTCTTGGGATTGTCTCATTTGCAGTGCAGAAAGTATATGGACACTTGTCAGTTCTTTTTTATTTCTTGACTCAAGCTTGATTCATCTAGTCTATTCAGGGGCGGACTCAGCTAAGGCACCTCCTGAAATTATCAGGATTTTTTTGTGTGTGAATCAAACCAGGAATTAATATATATTAAACTACCCGAAGTAGAGCATAATAGCTGTCTAGTTCAAGCGGTAAGGCCTTCCATTTCTAGCTGAGTGGTCGTGAGTTTGAAACTCGCTACCGCCCTTTGAGTTTTGTTTTTAACTGCACGCGGCTTGGGGAAAAATTCTTCAAAACTTTCAGTTAACAAGAGTTGAACTGTGGTCATCCTAGTCCCAGACTTAGGTGGTTGTACTACCACAAAGCCAACACATACAATTCTACCAATTGCACAAATAAAAATGCAGTAATAATTATCTAGTGAAAATGTAGAAGCATTAGTACATTCATTTTTTATTCTCATTATATTTTTTTTTAGCACATGTTCTCTTTATATTGGATTATGAGTATTTTTATTAAGTTTATGCTCGAAAAGTGACCCCTCTGTCCAAAATTCCCAGATCCGCCACTGAGTCTAGTGGCTTTCTCCACCCACTACTAGTTGGTTTTGGGCAACAGTTTTACTTACAGTTGAGTTGAGTTGAGTGCTGGGTCCTATTAATAGCCTAACGATAGATTGTGTTTTCGTATTATGCTTTCTTGTACTCATTGAAGCTAGAGACACTTTTATGAAATTAACATGACTTGCTGCAGGTCCCCGTTGACATGGTTGTCAATGCATCCTTGGCAGCCATTGCAAAGCACGGTGGTGCTAGGAAATCCGGAATTAATGTCTATCAGACTACTTCATCACTGGTAAACCCATTAGTTCTCCAGGAGTTTCTGAGGTCATGCTATGAACACTTTAATTCCATGCCATGCCTGAACTCAAATGGGAGGCCAGTTTATGTTGAGGAGTTCGAGTGCTTTAACTCTATGGATGACTTTTCTGCTCACCTTCAGAGAGATGCTTTTAAACTCCCAGGGCTTACAACACCACGAAAACGCGAAATCATGCACCAATATGCTGAGCATTTGGCTGGTATATACAAAGCATACTCATTCTATAGTGCGAGGTAAGACATTTATTCTTGCAATTTTTATTGAAGATATTTGGGCATTTACTTCGCACTCTATTTCCTTCTTCTTCTTCAAGTTCTGTTCTCCACCCAAAGTTTTAATTCTTTGTAAAGTGAATAACTTAACATCACGGGCTTGCGATGCCTTGGCTTCGCATTGTTGCATTGGCACTAATATTGGCTTTGCCTTGCGTTTCATTTGCATATAGAACTTTGCATTTTCCTCATCTTGCGTTTGGACTTTGCTCTGCACTAAGTAAACGACACTCTCAATTATCGTATAAGAAAACAATCTAAGACTCCTTGTATAAGACTATTGAAATCTTTCACCCAAGTATATGATTTGCTTGACCAACGTCCTTAACCAAAATTGAGGAGAACCACGTCTAGGAGATCCATAAAAGTTTCCTAGGGAAGTTTCAGAATTCGTTCACGTGCTGTACTGCAGCACAACGATCTCAACACCTTTCCGGAAAAAGTTAAAGAGCTATATTATTTCCCTGATGATACCATGAAAAAGGCTTGTTGAATTTTCATAGACTAGACTCCAATCTAGATGTAGGGAGGTGTTCCCGAACAGGTGCAAATAGTTGCCGAACACGTGGTGTTCTTGATAAAGTGTAATGAGGAAAATGATATGGGGGCCCATATAAGGTGGGCGGCGGCGGTAAGGTCCAGTGCTACGAGGAGGCACCAGATTAGACGATCTGTTCGGCTGGGATAAGCCAGTGACATGAGAAGTCATTAACTGGTACAGTTTGTTCGGCCTAGGTGGGCCGGTGACATGAGAAGTCATGTACTTGTGCAGTCTGTTCGGTAGGGGCATATGCCGAACAGATAGAATCATCTGATGAAACAATGTCTTAAGAGATAAGGCGATAGGAGTGTTCTGAAAGAGGAGCCCAGTATACGCTAAAGATAAGTTAAGGGGCAGTCCTATTATGGGACGAACCCCTCTAATTTAAAGACCCTATAAGTAAGGGGTCTCAGTTGATTGGGTAAGAGATTCCCAGAAGAGCCAGGTTTCCTATACGAAGTAGGAGACCTGGGGCGATGAGGATGCTTGAAGAGCAAGTAAGTGGATATCTATAAATACAAGGTAAACCTAGAAGAAAAAGGTACGCAATAAGTTGCATTCATTCCACACTTTCCTACTGACTAGGGTTTTGATACAGGACGAGATACTAACTTAGGCATCGGAGGGCCTTTGCCACGAGAGGCAAAGGTGCGCTCACCCCTGTCTGTTTTACAGGTTAGGGTTCAGGCGAAGGTACTAGGGTTCCGGTGGGACAGCACGTGAAGGAAGGAGATTCAGTACAATTTTAGGTACTATCTATTTTTCTCCACCTACAATTGGCGCCGTCTGTGGGAAACGAAAGAGTTCTCTTTTGAAAAACGACCATGGTAGAGGTAGATCCAGTCACACCGATTACCGACAAAAATCAGGCTGGTGACGGAGGGGATAAGTCCCCACCAGGTGCCCCGAGAAAGCCAACTAGCGGGCATGATAAGAGGACCACGAGCAGGATCCTCTTACCATCCATAACAACTCCAAGAATAGGGAGGGTAAGACGGCTACAACCTCCACAAGAAGGAGCAAATCCCATCACAGGGAGGAATCAGTTGCATATTCGAGAAGTGTGCACAGCAACGAGGATATCCTCGATAAAAAGAGGCAGGAAGTCGAGGAATATGCTCGACTAATACGGAAGAGGGAACACGAGATCCGAGAGTTAGAGCGGATCCGTGAACATCCCGAGGATTCTGGGTTAGCAGAAAGGGGGTCCAAGGGAGATGGGTTGGTCATGGTGCGGTACAGAAAGGCCCCTTCACGAAGGAGGAGGAGCAGATCCAGAACCCCCACTCCTCCCAAAAAGAGAGCTTCTTCACGAAAAAGAAGAAGCAGGAGTCCAAGCAAGCAAAAGACTCCCCCATGTTACAGAAGCAGGAGCAGAAGCTCCTCACCCGAGGAGGGCATAAGAAAACACCCCAGAGACAGGTATGAGAGACCTACTAGTGATTGGAACAGGGCAGTAACCCACGAATCCAAGAAGAGAGAGGATGGGTCTATGACTGCACGAGAAGCAGCAAGGCGGGCCCTAAGTAATATAGCAGCGTCGCCCTTTTCAAAAAAGCTACAGGATGCGCGTCTGCCGAGCAGAGTGAAGCACGGGACGTTCGTGCTTTACGAGACAAGTGCAGATCCCGTTGCTCATGTGCAACATTACCAACAGGCAATGTTCATACATGATGGAGATGACGCCATCATGTGCAAGATGTTCCCTTCAAGCTTGGGAAAGGTGGCTCTATCTTGGTTTCATAAGTTGGAACCCCGATCCATAAGAGGATGGACACAGTTAGCAGAAGAGTTCACTGCTCGGTTCTTAACCAGTAGAAAGGCTCCCAAGACATTCGAAAGTCTCTCAATGATGAAGCGGAGGATGGCGAGCCAATCAGAGATTATGCAAAGAAATACTGGGAGACCTTTAACGAGATAGACAGTTGCAGTGAGGAGTATGCTATTGCAACCTTCAAAACTGGCTTGCCTGTTCGGGGAGAGTTACGCCGGTCATTGAATAAGCATCCTGTGTCATCATTGGCCAGGCTAATGGAGTGTATCGAACAACACGCCAGGATGGAGGATGACATACTCCGGGAGGAAGGCAGAGCTGTTGCCGAACAGCCAAAAACTCCAGCAAAGAAGTCTGATAAGCCGGAACCTAAGACCTATAGGAAAGAGTACGGGCAGGCTAAGAAAGAGCCCTACAAGGAAAAACAGGCGCCTGATCCAAAGTCGTTCTTTTCGATAACCACGGTTTGGAAAGAACCAATTTACAGGATTCTTTATCGAATAAAGAATCAGCCTTTCTTCAAATGGCCCCCAAGTCTAGGTGGAGATAAGGAGGCAAAACGTGCTACGAATCAGCACTGCAGGTTACCACAAGGATTGGGGTCATATGACAGAGGATTGTGAGATGTACAAGAAACATCTCGATGATTTGGTCTCTCGTGGTTACCTTAAGGAATTTATTCAGGACGATCCCAAAGATAAAGGGAAAGCAATGGAGTTGGATTACGAGCAGAATCCTAGGGGGGTGATCCATATGATACATGGATTGGCCACACCTTATACGAGGAATGAGGTGAGATTGATGCAGAGGCAGGTCAAGCACGATCAGTATGTTATGCGAGTGGGAAACAAAAGGGGGCGAGAGAATGATGTGCCCAATGAAGCTATAGTCTTTACAGATGAAGATCTGAAAGAGGTCCAGGTGCCCCACAACGATGCATTAGTCATAACCCTACGAATTGGGGAATATGACATTGAAAGAATCCTGGTAGATTCTGGGAGCTGTACAGAGGTATTGTATTACGATGCATTCAAGAAGTTGGGGTTGAGGCAGACAGATTTAGAACAGTCTATTACGCCTTTGGTTGGATTTGGTGCAAGTGCAGTATGGCCCCTTGGAAAGGTGACAGTGCCCGTTCGGGCAGGGACAGTGGTCCTGAGAACGGATTTTTTGGTTGTAGATGTACCATCCTCCTATAATGCAATCATAGGAAGGACTTGGTTACACAAGATGAGGGCTGTTTCTTCCACCTATCACCAGATGGTGAAATTCCCAGGGTCCCACGGGATCGAAAAGATAAAAGGGAACCAAAAATCAGCACAACAGTGCTTGATTTCAATCATCAAGAAAGTTCCGAAGGCCCATCAAGTCCATACAGTAGAGGCAGATCAGCCAGCTGTTGAAGATGTTGGAAGAAATCCAACAGACAAAGTAGTGGAAGGCCTAAAGAAAATACAGATCAACGAAACTGATCCCGAAAGGTATTTTCTGATTGGAGAGTCACTACCGGATGAGGAGGAGTCCGAATTGATAGGTTTCTTGAAAGAACATATTGATGTGTTTGCATGGGTACCAGAGGAGCCTGGGGTGGATGCAGATGTGATCTGTCACCACCTAAATGTCGACCCGCAGAATAAGCCCGTTATTCAGAAAAGAAGGGCAGCAGTACAGCATGTTGATGCTGTTATTGAAGAGGTGGACCGTTTGCTAGAGGCTAAAGCAATACGAGAGGTGTATTACCCAGAATGGCTGTCCAACACAGTGGTTGTGAAGAAGAAGAATGGGAAGTGGCGTGTCTGTGTAGACTTCACAGACTTGAATAAAGCTTGTCCTAAGGATAGCTTCCCTCCCAAGGATTGATCAAGTGGTTGACGCCACTGCTGGGTATGAACGAATGAGTTTCCTCGACGCATATCGAGGATACCATCAGATTGCCATGTTTGGGCCTGATCAGGAGAAGACTTCCTTCATTACACCACGAGGATTGTACTGCTACAGCGTTATGCCTTTTGGGCTAAGAAATGCAGGAGCAACTTACCAAAGGCTGGCTATAATCATGTTTAGGAAACTTCTTGGCCAGACTATGGAAGTATACATAGACGATATGGTAGTCAAAAGCAGGACCAGGCAGGGGCACATTGAGGACTTAAAAGAAGCCTTTGGAATTCTGAGGAAGTACAAATTAAAACTCAACGCCTCGAAATGTGCGTTTGGAGTTGGCTCTGGGAAATTTCTGGGCCACCTAGTGACTCTGAGAGGAATCGAGGCAAATCCTGATCAGATAACGGCCTTACAAAAGCTCCAAAGTCCTAAAACTACGAAAGAAGTCCAGAGGTTGACAGGGATGGCTGCGGCCCTAAACAGGTTCATCAGCCGTTCAAGTGACAAATGTAGGCCTTTCTTCCAGTTGCTCAAGAAAAGAGAAGGATTCGAATGGGGAGCAGAATGTGAGCAGGCATTCAAAGACTTGAAGAAGTATTTGGCTCAAGCTCCTCTCTTGTCAACTCCAGACCCAGGTGAGATTTTGGTTTTGTATCTGGCAGTTTCTGAACATGCTGTAAGTGCGGTTCTATTAAGGGACAAGGGTCCCGAACAGATCCCAGTTTATTATGTTAGTAAAACGCTTCTAGACGCAGAAACAAGGTATCTGCCCCTTGAGAAACTAGTCCTTGCGTTAAGAACAGCGACACGAAAGCTGCCCCATTATTTCCAAAGCCACAAAGTTGTGGTTTATACTGAGTTTCCCTTAAGATCACTGCTACGAAAGGCAGATTTCTCTGGACGAATCTCAACTTGGTCTGTTGAGTTAAGTCAGTATGATATTGACTATCAGCCGCGCACTGCAATCAAAGGCCAGGTGTTGGCTGATTTTGTGGCAGAATTTTCACCAATTGTAGCGCCTCAGCCTCCTTCGAGACAGGAGCAAAAGGTTGAACCTTCAAAAAGAAAGGGTAAGGCACCTGCCGAACAGGACCCTTGGGAATGGAAACTATTTGTTGATGGATCTGCCTGTAACACTGGTTCAGGCATTGGAATTGTTTTGTTCCCTCCCGGAGGGGTTATGATTGAGCAATCTGTTCGGCTAGGATTCAGTGCATCGAATAATGTAGCAGAGTACGAGGCTCTCCTGGTAGGATTAAACAGTGCAAAAACTCTGAAGGTTAAGAGAATCAGAGTTTATTGTGATTCACAATTGATCGTAAACCAACTGTCCGGCGAGTATGAAGCTCGAAATGAGAAGATGGCAGCCTACGTGGAGGCAGCCAAAAGTCTACTTGATACCTTCGAAAGGGTGTGTATAGAACAGATAAGCTCCGGACAGAATTCTCATGCAGATTCCTTGGCTTGGCTGGCTGCAGCTGTCCCAACTGAGCTCAAGCGAAAGGTAGCAGTTGGCTACTTGGCCGAGCCGAGCATCGGAAGAAGTATGGATTTGATCCTGGACGTGAACCAAGGACCAAGTTGGATGGATCCAATCGTAGAGTTTTTACATGATGAAACTCTCCCTACGGATAAAAAGGAAGCACACAAAATCAAAACCAAGTCTGCAAGGTTTTGGCTATCCCCTGATGGAAAGTTATATAAGAAATCCTTCACTGGGCCATATTTGCTATGTGTGCATCCCGAAATGGTGCAGAAGTTCTTACATGAGATACACGAGGGAACATGTGGAAGCCATGCTGGAGGCAGATCCATTGCCCACCGAGCAATTTCTCAAGGCTATTGGTGGCCACACATGCAGGAAGATGCCAAGGTCTATGTTAAAATTTGTGAGAAGTGCCAAAAATTCTCACCCATGATAAAGACACCAGCCGAAGATTTGGTGCCATTAACTAGCCCTTGGCCATTTGCCCAGTGGGGTATGGACATCGTGGGTCCACTGCACAAAGCAACAGGAAATCGGAAGTTCTTGTTGGTGGCCACTGATTACTTCACCAAGTGGATTGAGGCAGAACCTTTGGCCAAAATCACTGAACCTATGATAGAAAGGTTTGTGTGGAAAAGCATTATCACTCGATTTGGGGTCCCTTACTCTTTGATTACAGATAATGGGGCACAGTTCCAGAAAAAAGTTCAAAACTTTTTGTTCCCAATATGGGATAAGGAACTATTACTCAACCCCTGCCTACCCTCAGAGCAATGGGCAAGCAGAAGCTTCCAACAAAACAATTCTTGATGGAATCAAGAAGAGGCTGGACAAGGCAAAAGGCAAATGGCCTGATGAACTGCCCCTGGTCCTGTGGGCCCACCGAACAACACCTAGGAGATCTACGGGAGAGACTCCCTATTCGTTGGCATATGGTACAGAAGCAGTCATACCCCTGGAAATTGGACTTCCAACCAATAGGACTGCATTGGTTGAAAGTGGGGGTAATGACAGGGCTCTAGAAATTGCGCTTGATCTGGCCGAAGAGAGGAGGGAAAGGGCCTTGATCCATTTGGCCTCATATCAGGAACAGCTAACGAAAGGCTACAATAAACACGTCCACCCTCGAGAATTTGGCATTGGAGACCTTGTGCTTCGAAAAGTGCTTGGCAACACCAAAGTGGCTAATGAGGGAAAGCTTGGAGCAAATTGGGAAGGACCGTATCGAGTAACAGAAATTGCGGGCATTGGGGCTTATAGATTGGCTGACCTGGACGGGAACCCGGTACCAAGGCCTTGGAATGTCCACAATTTGAGGAAGTTCTTTGTTTAAAAGACTTTTTTGCTTTTTAATTCTGTTTTAGGATTATGTTACTGTGTGGGAATTACGAAGATAATTCCTTTGTTTTTCGAATTCTGTTTTAGAATTTTGTTATTTTGCAGGGATTACGAAGAAAATTCCATCGTTTTCTCCTTTTAGTTGCAAGGTGTACGCGTAACAACTCCTTAAGTTTGAGAAATAAAAGAAATAGTTTTTGTGAAAAGTATATAGTTCTTTCTTGATTGATGAATCCGAATAACGGTCAAATTGACCCTCCTTCGTATTGGGGAGCATGTGATTGGCATGAACGCCTTAAAACGTACGTATGAAAAAATTAGATTATCTAAAGTACGAAATACTTGTTTGCATCAACGGCTGAGTACGAGAAACTTAAAAGTACGAGATATTTGTTTACATTAAAATATCCTAGTACGAAAAACTAGGACAGGTACGAAATACCTTACAGCATACAAACGAATATTGTATGAAAAAATCAATAAGTACGAAAAACTTAGAAATAGCTAAGTATGAGTACACTTAGAAATCTGTCCAAGTACGTGAAATTTGGGGAACATACGCAGATATGCAAAACAGACTTAGAAACATTCCTATGAAAAATTGGGATGCACACTTAGATCGATGATCAAGTATGAACACACTTGATAGGCATGTTAAATAACTAAGTATGAAAGACTTAGCATAAAAAACGAAAGGCCACGAAAAGGCCGAGCAAACCAATGTACTGCCACGAAGGGCCAAAATACCAGTGTTAAAAGTATTCAAAAGAGTACTGATGCCACGCAGGACTAAAGATTGTGGTCACGCAGGACCAACAAAAATTTTACTAAGTGGTCAGGGGAACAGGCCGAGGCTTACCAAGTTAGTCCAGATTCTGGACCTCAGGCGCAGTGTTGCTCGGATCAACAGGAGCATTACTATCTCCAAATGGTTGTTCTTCCAGGTTGACGGTCTCCACAACGGCTCCCTCTATGGTTGGCTGTTCATCATGGGCTTCTTGGGATCCAAGATGGGCAGCCTGTGTCTCCATCTCTATCTCTTCATCCGCATCAGCAAAATCGTCAATTTGCTCTTCAATATCATCAAGAGCAGGCTCCACGGAGCCATGAGATGGCTGGGCACGTCTGCTAGGCAAATCATTGTCAACCCAAAGGGTGCAATCATCAGGGGCCTTGATCTTAATCAAGCACGCCTCCCATCCAGCAGCCCAGATGTGATCCTGGATACCAGGCATCTGCTCCACATAACTTGCTGTAGCAGCATCAAACCCTTTCTTAAAACCGTCATCATATGCTATCTTTTTGGTGCTATCAATTTCAGACAGCGCTTGGCGAAGGTTTTCTTCAGCAGCACCCAGTTTCCCGTTCATCTCATCAGAATCCAGCTTCGCTTTATCTCTCTCCCTTTCCACCCTTGTGACTGATCGAATCAGACGAGTATTCTCGTTCATCAGTCTGATTCTTTCAGCGTCTGCTTCCTGGAACCTTTGTCCCAGGGTGACCATCTTTTGGATAAACTAGAAAGACAAACCAACAAGTTCTTTAAATATGCTGGTAAAGAAATCATGTACCTCGAATACGGTGCAACAAGAGGTGGAAAAGATAAATGAGAATTACCTTGATTCCGCTAACAAGACCAGTGGAGACAAGCCGATCAGAAGTAGATGAGGACTCCTTCTGCATATCCACGGGAAGCAGCAGACTTTGAGCAAGGGCCAATGCGGTTTCCGAAGAGCTCGCACTATCCCCAACATTTACAGGACGGTCCCCCCTCACGAGTCGAGGGGCCCAAGCCTCATGAACAACCTGGGTAACCGATGAAGGAGTCTCCAGGGTTGGTATAGGGGTTTGTGTGTCCGAAGCACCAGCTTCTTGATGCCTTAGGCGTTTGTCCCGATGGGTATCAGAAGCCTCTTGGGAATCATCTTGTCCCTGAGGAGAGGAGGACGATCGAGGTCCTGGCCCTCTGGAGCGTCGAGGTGCAGGGGGGGCAAGGCCAGTAGAGGCCACCCTGACCGGGGCACCGCGTCCCCGGGGAGAGATGGTAAGTAAGGTGCTGAGATTGAGAGGTTGATGAGACATGGTACCTGAAACTGGTGGGGACGGAGAGTATCCTGCCGAGGATGATTGACTGGTGTCTTGTTGAAAAACTAATTGCTCGGGCTGTTGCTGAATGGGCTCCTGATGACGAGAAGATCTTCTTAGATTTAAACGAGGAAGAGGGACCCCTTCAGAGATTGGAACCTCTCCTGGCTGACTGGCGACTGTTACTCCAGCACCTGGCCTCGAACTCCTAGGTGGGGGTGCAGTCGAGGTTGATGCACCGCTGGTGCTTGGGTTCGCAAGTCTCCTATCAATGAACCCCCTGTAGGCTGGATCGTAGCCTAATAAGACATTTGCATCACGCCCTCGTCCAGCAGTGCGTGTACCTACAACACCTTTGTATCTTAAAACTGTGTTGATCTCCCCTTCTCGAATATAGCTTGGTTCCCTCCTCGGGCGTCTATTAGCATTTTCGGCTGAAACAACAAAAAATGGAACTCTCAGTGAGGAACTTCGATGTAAGAGGAAAAAGTGATTAAACTTAAAAGAATAGAAAGCAGAGGCGTACGTGGGAAACCCCATTCGTGGGGGACGTGGACACCCACCACCTGGCCATCTTCCCCCATGGGCTCGAAAGCTCCAGTAATGTAGAGGAAGTCCATCTCGTGGTCCCGAGCAGAGTCTGGCAGGTTAAGCACGAAACGCTTCTCTGCTTTTCTCACTTTAAGGTAGTAAGTATTGTATTCTCGATTCAATACAATGCTATACCACCACTGGATTTCCCAGATTCCTATATTGGTCCCTAAGATTTTGTTCAAAGCTACGACTCCCATAACCAATCTGAAAAAATTGGTGGATACTTGCATGGGGTTGAGTCGGTACCAATTAAGAACACGACGAAGTAGTGGATCGAGGGGGAAACGAACTCCACCCTCGACAATTGCTACGATTGGGATACATGTTCTATCCCATTTACAGGCATTTCTAGTCGCACCTAGAGGGGCGAGTTCTAAACCAACGGTTTCTGGAATATTGTACTTAGTCCTAAACGCCGCCATTGCAGCGGGTGTCTCGCAGAGTTTTCGGAATTTTCCTTGCTTAACGCCACTATCAGCTTCATCCGCCATGGATGAATCACAGAAAACTGAGACAGAATGAAATCTGGAAATGGGATCGAAACCCTAGACGAAGAGGAGACTGAGAACGAAGTCTCGAGACGAAATAAAAACAGAAGATAAGAATAAGAGGTCTTACAGGAATGAAATCGATTTCGCAGACGGCGGCGATGGCGGACTGAAGATGAACAGTTCTCGTCTGGTTTCAGAGAGAGAAGACCGACGCTTTTTGAAACTTTGGGTGGAAAACCCAAAAAGATCCCTTCTTGGGATTAAAGCGAGGAGACGGAGGTGAACCGTCTCCCCTCACAACCGTTATATGAGAGATAACGGAAAAGGAATCAACGAGAACAAAGTTCTAAACACCGTTACACCAAACGTTAGTTCAAATTTAAAGCGAGGTGTACGAAATACGCCACGTGGATCATTATTTCCAGGAAATTATGACTAAACCGCCAAAAGACATCAATGGGAACCCAATGACTATATCTGCACGGGATCTGATCTGTTCGGCCTCAAGTTCGTTCTTTGAGCTTTACTCATCACCTTCGAAAAATAGGTGATAAGCAAAAGCTGGGGAGCAATTGTAGGGAGGTGTTCCCGAACAGGTGCAAATAGTTGCCGAACACGTGGTGTTCTTGATAAAGTGTAATGAGGAAAATGATATGGGGGCCCATATAAGGTGGGCGGCGGCGGTAAGGTCCAGTGCTACGAGGAGGCACCAGATTAGACGATCTGTTCGGCTGGGATAAGCCAGTGACATGAGAAGTCATTAACTGGTACAGTTTGTTCGGCCTAGGTGGGCCGGTGACATGAGAAGCCATGTACTTGTGCAGTCTGTTCGGTAGGGGCATATGCCGAACAGATAGAATCATCTGATGAAACAATGTCTTAAGAGATAAGGCGATAGGAGTGTTCTGAAAGAGGAGCCCAGTATACGGTAAAGATAAGTTAAGGGGCAGTCCTATTATGGGACGAACCCCTCTAATTTAAAGACCCTATAAGTAAGGGGTCTCAGTTGATTGGGTAAGAGATTCCCAGAAGAGCCAGGTTTCCTATACGAAGTAGGAGACCTGGGGCGATGAGGATGCTTGAAGAGCAAGTTAGTGGATATCTATAAATACAAGGTAAACCTAGAAGAAAAAGGTACGCAATAAGTTGCATTCATTCCACACTTTCCTACTGAATTTAGGGTTTTGATACAGTACGAGATACTAACTTAGGCATCGGAGGGCCTTTGCCACGAGAGGCAAAGGTGCGCTCACCCCTTGTCTGTTTTACAGGTTAGGGTTCAGGCGAAGGTATTAGGGTTCCGGTTGGGCAGCACGTGAAGGAAGGAGATTCAGTGCTGTTTTAGGTACTATCTATTTTTCTCCACCTACACTAGACATCAAATCTTTGCTAGTTGAAAGTGGCTCTTATAGTCATTTTTACAATCAGCAATAACAGATGATCACTTCTTCCATCATATTGTGGAAGGCTTAATTAGTGAGGGTGGACTTCTCGGGTCTTAGGCCTTGCAGGTGTTACTTCGTCTCGTGCAACCTCAGGGGCTACATGAGTGTTAGGTGGTAGTGAGGGCTATTATATGAATCTTCAGGAGGGTTGACCTTCTGCCAGAAAATCTACCTCTCTTGCTAAGATTGGTCTGAGGTCTAACTCTTGAGAGGAGTTCGGCACTTCGAACGATCCCTTGAGTTCAAGTCTCCATTCCCCTATCCTCTTTCAGTCCCGAGCTGAACGAATTTAGAGAGAGAGAGAATTGAGCGTGAGAATTCCTCTTCTGATTTCATTTACAGAGAAAAAGGGAATATATACAACCCTACAATACAAATGACTAAAGTACCCTTATGTACAAAGAATCTAATAAATAGCACCCTAGCTACACCAAACTAACCAACTGAGACATGTCTCATTACATGTTAACTAATACAATCTAACACTCCCCCTCAAGTTGGTGCATAGATATTAATCATGTCCAACTTGGAGAGTATACGATGAAACACCTTACTACTAAGACCTTTAGTAAACACATCAGCTAATTGGTGCTCGGATTTCACATAAGGCATGCATATTACACCACTGTTCAGCTTCTCTTTGATAAAGTGTCTATCAATCTCTATATGCTTTGTCCGGTCATGTTGAATAGGGTTATGAGCGATATTGATAGCAGCCTTGTTATCACAATATAGCTTCATAGAACTGTGATCAACAATTCCCAAATCATGCAAAAAGGTTTGAAGCCATAAAAGCTCACAAACACCATGTGCCATGGCTCTGTACTCAGCTTCTGCACTTGACCTCGCTACCACAGATTGCTTTTTGCTTCTCCACGTAATTAAGTTCCCACCAAGGAAAGTGCAATAGCCAGAGGTAGAACGTCTATCATCAATTGAACCTGCCCAGTCTGCATCAGTGAATGATTCCAACCTCAAGTGACCATGGTTGTAAAATAAAATACCTTTGCCTGGAGAGGATTTTAGGTACCTCAAGATACGATAAACAGCATCAAGGTGAGAAGAACGAGGATCATGCATAAATTGACTGACAACCCCCACCGCATAAGAAATATGTGGACGTGTGTGAGATAAGTATATCAGACGACCCACAAGTCTCTGATATCTTTCCTTGTCCGCATGCTCTCCCACGCTGCCAAGATGATGATTGACCTCAATAGGAGTATCAGCGGGCTTGCACCCCAGCATCCCTGTCTCCTCCAAGAGGTCAAGAATATATTTCCTTTGGGAAATGAAGATCACTTTCTCAGATCTAGCCACCTCCATGCCAAGAAAGTATTGCATCGCCCCCAGCTCCTTAATTTCAAATTCCTTGGCAAGAAGAACTTTAAGCATCTGAAGCTCATTCACATCATCACCTGTCATAATTATGTCATCCACATTAACTATAAGGATGGCAATCTTACCATCACTCCTCTTGGTGAACATAGTATGATCAGCATGACTCTGCGTGTACCCAAGTCTCAACATGGCCTTGAGAAATCTGTCAAACCACGCTCTTGGTGATTGTTTCAAGCCATAGAGAGCCTTCTTCAACCTACACACCTTGCCCTCAGTGGCAGGGGAAGAAAAACCAGGTGGTATATCCATATACACCTCTTCTTCCAAATCACCATGAAGAAAAGCATTCTTCACATCAAACTGTTGAAGTGGCCAGTTTAGAGTAGCAGCACAGGACAACAAGGTGCGAATAGAGTTCATCTTGGCCACTGGAGCAAAGTTTTCTTCATAGTCAATGCCATATGTCTGAGTATAGCCTTTGGCAACCAATCTTGCCTTGTATCTCTCAACATTGCCATCAGCTTTATACTTAACCGTGAACACCCATTTACATCCCACTGCATTCTTTCCCGGAGGAAGAGACCTTAACTCCCAGGTGCCATTTTTCTTCAAGGCCTTCATCTCCTCTACCATAGCTTCTTTCCACTTAGGAGTTGCAAAAGCTTCCTTCCAACCCTGTGGAATAGGTATAGAAGAAAGAGAAGAAAGAAAGGTAGAGTACGAAGGTGACAGACGAGAATATGAAACAAATTGCGAAATGGGATGTTGAGTACATAAACGAGCCGGCACTTTATGTGTTTGAACTGGCTTCCTATGAGCAATAGGCACATCAAGATCATCAAAATGAAGGGATATAGAGGAAGGAGATTTACCAGAAGACTCAGCTGAAGCGTCAGGAACTAGGACAGGTGATGATGATTGGTACTGTGGTAATGCACCAGGCTGGCCCTTTTTCTTGCGAGTGAAAGTGTGTAAATCAGGTCTGTCCAATCTTTCTCTTGCATCCGGTATTATTCTTTCTCCAGATTCAGGTTCCTCTCTCTCCCCTTCAGGATTACTAAAGCTAGGAGATGCCTCCTCCCCCTCACCAATGTTCTCCCCTGTACCAACACTCTCCCCCTCACCAACAGTTGGGGAAAGGGAAAATAACCACGAATCAGAATCACAAGATGTCAACATCTCTTCCCCTCTAGAACTCTCCCCCTGAAGAGATGGGGACGAGAGATGGTAGAAGGGTTGGTGTTCCCAAAAGGTGACATCCATCGAGACAAATTTCTTTCGAGAGAGAGGGTCATAGCAATGATACCCCTTTTGAGTAGGAGAGTAGCCAAGAAAAATGCATTTACGAGCTTTAGGATCTAACTTTCCACCGGGGTGGTGAGGAGCATGCACATAACAAACACAACCAAAAATCTTAGGAGGAAGAGTAGAGACCCGAAAGTTACCAGGAAGGAAATCCAAGGGAGTCCGGAATTGAAGAACACTGGATGGCATTCGATTAATAAGATAAGAGGCTGTAAGGATGGCCTCGCCCCAAAAATGTTTAGGAACATTCATAGTAAACATAAGGGAGCGAGCCACCTCAGCAAGATGCCGGTTCTTCCTTTCCGCGACTCCATTTTGCTGCAGTGTATCTACACAAGTGGTTTGGAAAAGAATGCCATGGCCATCAAGATATGACTTGAAGGGACCGTTCATATATTCAGTCACATTGTCGCAACGAAGTATCTTGATGTTGGTATCAAATTGTGTGTGCACCATCTTATGAAATGACTGGAAGCAGGAGAAAACTTCATTTTTTGCTCGAAGTAGATACACCCAAGTTATACGAGAATGACAATCAATAAAGGTAACAAAATAGCGATAACCAGAAATAGAGGTAATGGGGGAAGGGCCCCAGACATCAGTGTGGACAATCATAAAAGGAGAAGCACTTCTCTGATGAACAGGAGCATAAAATGAACGTCTATGTTTCGCAAGCTCACAAGCTTCACAAAAGAACCTACTTCTAGAACATTTTTTAGTTAAAGTAGGAAAAAGTTTCTCTAAAACACCAAAAGAGGGATGGCCAAGTCTACGGTGCCACTGATGCAATAAGGGAAGAGCTGAACCCGTATCCACCTCAAGAACATGACCCAATGATGAGGGTGTAAAAGATGAACAAGGCACAGACTCCAAAAAATACAGGCCATCCTGAGCTCTACCAGTACCAATCGTCTTTCCTGTTCCCAGTTCCTGAAAGACACAATGAGTGGGAAAAAATGTCACTGAACAATTCAGAGATTGTGTGAGACTACTAACAGATATAAGATTAGTAGTAAAATTTGGAACATGGAGGACGGAAGAAAGAGGTAAGGTAGGTGAGTAGCGAATGGAACCTTTCCCCGAAATAGCAGATAGGGATCCATCAGCTACTCGTACTTTGTCCTTACCGGAGCAAGTAGAGTAGGAATCAAAAAAGGATGAGCAACCTATCATATGGTCCGTGGCACCAGAATCGATTATCCAAGGAATATGGATAGAAGCTGCAGAACTATGAGCATGTATACCTGAGTTGGCAAAGTGGGAGGAAGTAGTGGAATTAGAAGCAATAGAGGATGGAGGACCTTGGCTACTCATTAGCCACCTGAGAGTTTGCATCTCTTCGGGAGAAAAAGAATCACAAGCATCAGATATAGAGTCACCAGCAGACTCTGTGGCATTGGCATAAGAGCGCACAGAACCACCACTACGACCACCTCGGCGTCCCCGTGAGTTAGGTTTACCATGTAACTTCCAACAATATTCCTTGGTATGACCATTTTTATCACAATAGTCACAATGGAGTAAGGCTCGATCAACTGAAATACCTTTGGCCTTCAACTGGCTCTGTCTTGTTTTACCATCCCGTGGGAAAGGAATGGATACCAAGGCTGAGTGATCTGGAGTGGATGCCATCAAGGGAGAAGCCATAGAATTTCTTCGAGTCTCCTCTTGCTGGATACTTGCATAAGCCTCTCCAAGAGAGGGAAGAGGGGTACGACTCAGCACATGCCCACGGTGCTGATCATAATCCACATCAAGACCTGCCATAAAGTCATAAACACGATCTTTCCCAACCATTTGTTGGAAAGCCGCAGCATCAGTAGCACAAACAGGACGATAACTTTGATAAAAATCAAGTGCTTGCCAGAGCCCCATGACCTCTGCATAATAGTCAGCAACCGGTCGATTATTTTGCACCACTGCCTTGAGTTTCTTCCTCAACTCAAAAATTTGGGCGTCATTCCCTTTCTGAGAATAAGTCTCTGCCACGGCATCCCAAACCTGCTTTGGCGTATCAAGATACATAAAGCTATTCTGAATAGTGGGAGACATCGAATTAAACAACCATGTCAAGACCAAGGCATTATGATTGGTCCATTTTGTGAGATCTGGTCCTTCCGTGGGTTTCACCACATTCTCAGTAAGGTAGTGTAGGAGACCCTTAGTGGTGATAGCTAATGTAAACGCACGCGACCAAAGTAGATAATTGGAACCATCTAACTTGACGCGGCAGATATCCATCGGAGTGTTGTCAAGAAAAGAACTATAACCCATTTCACTGTTTGAACTAGACTTACCAGTGTCTCCCTTTGAAAATGGATTCTCCTCTGACATATTGAAGGCAACAAACAAAACAGAATCAGGAGCCCCAAATAATCTCAACAGAGCAGAATAAGGGCAAATACAATCCAAACAGTACCAAACAGCTCCTAAAATAGGGACTGCGAAATTGCCCTAACAATAAACTGCAAACTCCGAATAAAAGAGGAAAAAATCCTCTTTGATGCTCAAAAAGTGTCGACGTACGTGTAATCAAACGGAACCCAGCTAACTATTACTCAAACAGCTCAGCAAAAGCAACACCAAACTGATCGAAGAAAGCAATAGATGCCAAAAAAAAAGGTTACCCAGGTCAAAAACGAATCTGACTCAGTTGATCGACGAAGCTAGCGAGGTTGATCGAGGTCCGGTGAGGCTGTCGGAGCCGGAGTCTAAAGGGACTCGCCGGAAGCGACGGAAGCAAACGGACGTGATGAGAAAACAGGAGCAACCATGCTCTGATACCATGAACGAATTTATAGAGAGAGAGAATTGAGCGTGAGAATTCTTCTTCTGATTTCATTTACAGAGAAAAAGGGAATATATACAACCCTACAATTCAAATGACTAAAGTACCCTTATGTACAAAGAATCTAATAAATAGCACCCTAGCTACACCAAACTAACCAACTGAGACATGTCTCATTACATGTTAACTAATACAATCTAACACGTGCAACTTGGGTCCTGCCCAAGGTTACCTGGATCACGGATTGTTGCGATGCGCAGACAGGAACGGGATCGCGGGATGCCCTACCCTTTGGAATGTGGTACGGTGGGGGTAGACTTCTTCAGATCATTTGTTTCAAACAAAGTTAGTTCATTTCGAATGTACAACATTTTGCCGATGATTTTAGTATTAGTAGCCTCTCTATATGACACTGTACTTTTCAAATCATCAATGGGACTAAATTATGGGTTTTTGGCATATGAAAGTGTACTTATCAATGGTCTGCTATTTTTATCTTCGGATCGCCAGTATCCACGTACCAATTTGCTACCGATCATTAATTGGGCTCATTTGATCCGAATTGCAGTTTGTAACCTTTATAGCGAGTTGTGCTAACCCTGGTCCTGCCTCAAATCCAAGTATGAGCCGCTGAGCTCAGAAGTGAGTTCTCCTTGAGCCAAGCCTCTAGGCTCTCCTTTGGCTATGACAACATTCGCTCCTGAGGTCACTTTATTTCCTTCAGTCCTTAAGACTTGTTTCCATATACCTCACACTATATACGCCGCATTTTTCGGTGCATGGGATCCACTGTCCTCAATTCTTTTTGTACCCTTGACACAATGCCTCCCGATAGTACGAACTATTGACCATATGAAAATATGTTGATCTTAAGGTGGAGTTGCATTAGGCAGGGGAGTTAAATTTGGGATAGGATCTTGGAGTTAAATTTGGGATAGGATAGGATCTAAGAGGCATTGGAGGTCCAATACAATAGGATACTCTCGGGCCACTATTGACGCTCACAGAACACATTGAGGGGGTCAAACAAACTTGTAGGCTCGTAGAGAAGACCTCCTTCCGTGATGGTTGATGATTGATTGGTAAAGAGACTACTGATGATAAATACTATTAGATGAAACACTTAATTTACGAAGGACCAATGAAATGACATATAATCAATAGCGTATGTGTGACCTTTCATTATAACTAGAGCGTTGTCCATTTTATAAGAAATTACGTATTAGAGCATCGTTGTCTTATGGTGCATGTGCCGTTTTACATATGAGAGGATCTTACAAGACAGTTGGGCCTACATACTATTACTATTATAATATGTCACATATTGTGGTGTTGTCTAATTCTAAGGGGTGTACTGTCCCTTCCCCAATTATTGCAATCAAAGCTCATTTGTTCACCGGCCAAACAAACAGGCCGTACATGCAAAATATGTTGAAAACTACAAAAAAAGAAAAGATGCTTTTGCTATGTCAGGTGAGCTCATCGGAATACGTTGAACACTGCATAACTAAAGCAACTCAAACAATACCATATTCGCGTACGCATGCAAGATAACGAAGAACATTATAGACAGTTACAACCCAAATGTTATACAGATCTTCTAAGGAGCACAAGTACCTTAAACACTAAACATTACAATCTTGATATGTGTTTTCTGGGGCTAACTGGATTATTCTATAGAAAAGACCAATGACCCCTTATGTAGATGTCTTACATACTTCAAGACTGCTATTAATTAATCACACACATGAACCTCTGCTCACACACCAATTAAGATACATAATACATATACCTCGATCATACACTAGAGCATTAGCCAATCATATTTTGTACGGGGAGTTGTCCAATTCTCTAGTGACATGAGAAAATAATATGTTCTTTGTCTCTATAACTTTAGCTTAGATGACTCAAGCTCATGTATCCCAAAAACTGAGTGCAGGTTTGATAATAGCAACACTGAGGACCAGATGGAATGCATGTCTGAAGAAGAAAAGGGGGATTTCGGATTCAATGTGAGGAGCATAGATTGGAAAGATTACATCAAGAATGTACACATCCCAGGTGTTAGGCGACATCTGATGAAGGAGAGAACAATGCCAGAAATAAATCAAAATAGTGGCTAAGTGATGCTGGTGTCCAGATTGTTTGGGTTCAACAACTTTTGTTGGATATATTACATGTTTTAATATTACAAGAAGCATTCCACGTATGGTATATGTAATGAAGGAGAGAACAATGACAGTAATAAATTGAAACAGTGGGTAAATATGTTGATATCCAGATTGTTTGGGTTCAACAACTTATGTTGGATATCTTAGATATATATATGGGTGCATTCTCTATTTTTTGTGACTGTGTCGGCCAAAGAAGCAAACAACGAAGCATGAAATGCAACAGATTATCACATTCAATTTGTACATAGTAGTGAAGCAGATGCATTATGCTTGTGATGGACCAAATAGTCCACTCTCTACCGTGAGCTTAATTTCTTTGTCTTTGTTAGTGCATAATTGTGGGGCTGGTGGAAGTGTAAGCTCTTGCATTATTGTATCTCTTCGCTGTGCCTCTGCATGATTTTGGTAAGCGGTCGGGTTATTCTGAAATTTTACCTTTATGCATACATGTGCATCATGCATGCATCGTGCACGTTGAAAAAACAGAAGCAGAGCATAAGCCTGAAGGCTGGTGATCAAGATTTTCTAGTACTGTTTCATATTTGTACTTCTGTATTATTGGTCTAAAGAGATTAAATGTAAGGGGCTGGCGTTCTAATGGTGGAGCTTAATTTCTAATCCAAGTTACTTGTGCAGGTGTTTGCTCCATATTTGTGATTTTCTTTAACCCGTCGATTGGATGACACGTGGCAGGGGCATAATTGGAAAGATGAAAGGTTACTTTGGTTCACCGTGATAAAATGAGTTTGAGTTGGATAACTTGATTAATATTGACAAAACTATGGTAAGGTTTAGGGATCAAAAAAAAAAAATTTCGTATCGGAAAATTCACCATTGTTCTTAATCCTTAATACTAAAAGAGGGGGTGTGCTCTTTTTTGGTGAAGGGGTCTGGTGCGCTGTTTAACGACAAGGTTTGGTCTTTGGCCCCTTTTGATTTCACTTTTTCTATTAAATGCTAGTACTTTTCTTTAATTAGTCATTAATCAGGAACTTTTTTAGTTTAGGTCAACTGAGAATTTTCGCCCAATTCCAAAATAGAATATATCGTGCAAGTGTTATTTCTTTCTTCTAAGAACTTTTTTTGTTGAACAAATGTGTATTGATCTGGTTCCTAATCTTGGGCGGGCATAGGCCTAGCACTGGTGTGAGCCCATGTCACAACTCACAAGCACTTCCTCGCTCCACTAGCTTTTTCTTGATCGGAGAGGAGATTACTGAATAAGGTTTTAAAAATACTAATAGATTGCAATAAACAACAATTATAATTCAAGATTTTGCACTCAAGACAAGTACAAAACTTATTTGTCTGTTTGGTTTGTCTTGTTTATTTATTAAGTCTTGGAAAGAAATCAGTCATGAACTTTTTGTGTATGTAGTTCAAACATATAATTTTTCAATTTTTAGATGAAAAAGATGGAAAAAGTTACAAAACTTACTCATCGACCAATGGAAAAATAATACTCCATCCGTCCCTTTTTAAATGTCCTGTTTCGTAACTCCAACTTATTAAAAAGACATCATCATTATACCTTTCACATCAATTTTTTCCTCCACTTTTCCTACTTATCCATCATCATTACACTTTTACTCACTAACTTTTCAAAATGGAATCTACTTTTAGGGACAAAATATACAATTCACCAACTTTTACCCACTAACTTTACAAAATGGACACTTATTAAGGGACAGCCCAAAATGAAATACTGAACTGTAATAAAGGGACGGAGGGAGTAACAAAAAGAGCCCTCCTTATTATTGCTTACGTTTGAAATGTTCTTCTCTGAGATATCAACCTGCTATTGTTCGAAAAAGAAAACTCCATGTTTAAAAAATAATTGAGAAGTAACCCGATAAGTGTGTTTAAAATCAAAGGTACGTACAAAAGTATTAATGGGAAAAAAACTGCAATGGTACGTAGCACGGTCACCCGGTGGGTCTATGTGCTCTCTCTGCTTATTCACTCTACTAAATGTGATCCGACTAGTTTGACATATAGTACTTTTCATAAATTGAATCATTCATTTGAAAAATAAAGGTGATGAAACATCTACAGTTTTTTTTTTTAGATCGGCGGATGGAACATCTATTGTTGTATAATTGAATTTCATTTATCTTGGAAAAAATTACAGGCCATTCAAGATTTTATGTGGCTCAAATCCACCCAAAGATTTCCACTTTTTCTGTGGGGTAATTTTCAAAAAACCCCCTTCATCTACCACCAAAAATCAAGGACCCCCTCCATCTACCAATTGAAACAAGGATCCTCCTCCATCTTTTTCCAATTTGCAATGTCCCACATTTTAACAGATTTGGTTAACGGAAAATGTAAAAGGTCCATATTACCCTCATTAACCTTGAGAGGTCATAAAAGGTCCTAAAATCCTTGGGCAGGAAAACTCCCCCCTCTGGCCTCTGCCATTTTTGCAGCTCCCACACCCCTCTTGACTCTTCTCAGCTGGCCATGTGCCTCCATTATATTACTTCCTCTCCAGTTCACCTCCTTTCTCTCCACTCTCGTAATACAACCCCCTCTTCAATCCGAAAATTTCTATACACCAACACCCCCACTGGAAAATCAATGGGAAAGAAAGAAAAAGGAGAGAAGATCCAAGGTCCTCCAATGGAGTTTTAGAGAGAGAGTGAAAACGGGTTTCTCACCTACACTACCTCACCATCCGAATTGAAGCTTCCAACCTTCTAGCACGACCTTGAGCATCTCAGAACCGTTTCCCACTCACCCCGAGTCATCCCCGAAGTCTCCCGTTCCGGTCGTCTTCTCCGATTGCCGAAAATTTACCTAAACCGTTCACCGTAATTTCTGATCGAATTCATGGTAGAATAATCCCTATCCTACCATCCCCTAATTATATTTAGTCCCTAGTATGTTGTTTAATGTTTAGAATAGTAAAAAATCAAACCCCATGCATCAAGAACCAAACTACCGTAGCTATCCTCTGTTTTTCGGTTTTGGTCGTGACTGGACATGAAAACAGTTGAATGTAGAGTGCTTTATTATAGTTTAGTTGCATGTAGAGTGTTTTTTTGGTTTTGGACTTATGCATCAAAATCCATCCAACCGAACCCATACTCTGTTTTGATTTACCTGGTTCAGACCGGAGTTGGCGTGGCCCGGACGAGCGTGTCTGGAAATGAAACAGATTGCATTAGAAGACGTGGGGGAGGGGGAGAGACGTGGAGTAAGAAGATGTAGAGGAAGAAGACTGTGATATGTAGATATATGAGAACAAATATATTTTCTTTATCCAAAAAAGAATAATGGGGGAGAGGGGCATTTAAGGGAGTTAAAATGTGAAATATTCTTTTCCCGTTAATTTTGTTAACAGAACTGTTAAAATGTGGGACATTGCAAATTGAAAAAAGATGGAGGAGGGTCCTTGTTTCAATTGGTAGATGGAGGGGGATCCTTGATTTTTGGTGGTAGATGGAGGGGGGTTTTTTGAAAATTACCCTTTTCTGTGTTGTTGGTGTCTTGAAAGTTGAAACCCATCCTCCTCAAAGTGGTTTGGAGAGGAGAAAACTCAACTACAGAATTGGGTGTCAAGACCAAATACCGAGTACTACTATTTCTAGTCTTGTATCATAATAGGCTATTTTACACAAGTGATTTTGTTGCAACAACGAAACTTCACATCATTTCACATATTTACCCTCACCTTCCAATAATTCTAGCACCACACCCACTTACACACCCAAATACACACCCACACTCACATGAGTGGTGGGCCCCACACACACTGCGTGTGGGTGTGTAAGTGGGTGTGGTGCTAGCAAAGGTCTTTACCTTCATACCCGATTTTTCTTAAGTCGGCTGTGTAAAACCCATTTTCCCTTTCCCACTCCCTCAATTGCAAAATCAGAACACCACCTTCCTTCAATCTCCTCTCATTTCTTCTCTCACTAGATCTATACACCTATCCCACCGTAAATCCGATTCACCACCATACATTCGTACTGGAACTAGATACTTCATACTTGGAAACTCGCCCAACCCCTCTTCCTATACCGTTTGGAGAATGGCCAAAACCCTCCTCCAGATTACCCCACTTCAATATGTGGTTCTTCAGATTACTGGTAGACCCAAATTGTCCAGTCTCACACCGTTTGACAAAGAAACTGTGGCTTAGTGAGTTCCACCAATGAATACCTATTTTGCATTACAATTTGGATCACTGCCATTGTTACGAAATCAAAACAAAGATATTGAATTCCACACAGATGATCACGATTTTTTGATGATTTTTGACTGCTATCATTATTAGCAATTAAGAAAAATGTAAAAGATGAGAGAAGTAGGTTTGTTTTGATTGGCTGGAGAGAGAGAGAGAGAGATGCAAGACGTGGTGTGAATTCGTGTGACTATGTGAATCTATGATTAGTTTAAAAAAAACGGAGAGAAGACGACAAAGTAGAGAGGTGGAAGTGTGTTAAGATGAAAGGGTAAAAAGGGTAAAACAAGAGACACAGTCGTGGCTCTAACAAATGTTGTCGTGGCTTTAGCACGACCCTAATTTTTAATATACACTTGTGACGCTATTTTATCACTAAAATTGGGTTTAAGAAGGAAAATTACGAAACAATAAATTGTTAATGACGCAATCTTACATAGACATATTATGCAAACTATTACTACTGCAGAACATATATATTTTGTTAGAACAGAAATACTATAAACACACATATTTGGACATACACTCACAAGGGGTGTGTGGCATAATTTACCCCAAAAAAAGGGGTGTGTGGCATGAGCCGACAGGGTGGCTGAGTATATGAGGTTCGACTGATTTACATGCATCTTGGCCCTTATTTTAGTATTTTGTTCAGAATCCTTCTACCACCACATCCATTTATAGACCCAATTACACACTCATACTCATAAAAGGGATGGAGCCCGCACATATTACACACCTAGTATGTGTGGGTCCCATCCTTATTGTGAGTGGAGGTGTGTAAATGAGTGTGTGAATGGGTGTGGTGTTAGAATTATTGTTTTCTTCAACTTCATCTAACCTGACTTAGGTTAGGTGTGTCGCTTTGCGAAGTGTTGGAAAATAGTGCGGAAAACAATAATAAAATTCACTAATTTCTGGAAATTACAAATTTAGGGATTTACAACTTGAAGTAAAGGATCAAGAATTTGCAAACCGAGACGTACCCATTTTGAACAACGGTGCCCTTAAGACAAATTCGCCGCCTCATCGGTGTTGGAGGTTGTATCGGTGTTCGTCTCTCAGGGTTGACTCGGTTACCACTCAGCTGCCGGAGCACCGCCGTAGATTGCCCGTCGAACCAACTTGTGTCTGTACTCTCTCTCTCGAAAAGAACAATTGTATTGCAGAAGAAGTAGTAGAGATGCTTTGGATCGTTTTCGGTGTGTTGAAACCAAAGGTAGAGGTCCCCTCTTATAGTTGAAGGAGGAGCCTCTACCATCAATACGACAATGAATACAATATTCATGGAGGAGCCTATACAATCAATAGGGGAATTGATTCCGCAATTCAATTCTGGAATAAAACTGATACAGTTATTATTCCCGAAATTGAATACACAATCGTAGGTAATAACTTTGGGTAATCAACCTAGCTATGACCAGCCAACCGTGCACTGTTGTTGGTCTGAAACCTACTTTGAGAGACAATTTCTTATTCATCTCTCAATGGAATTTATTCATTCTTTCACCGGTTTAAACTCCTTAGCAAGGAGTATCTAAAACCCACTTGGGCCCACCTCGCGCGGTGTGGGTCCCACCAAATTCTCTTTGATTAAAATTCCATTTTTCCAACAATCCCCAACATGAATGAAATTGGCTGAATCCGACTCGGGAGACAAAGCTGACACGAGAGGGAGTACAATGGAAAAATTCCGCATAGGATAGGTAGCTTTTGGCCTTGAACCTTCCCTTGTGAATACCTATTGGATTTACTGGCTGACTAGTGAACATGTTGTCTTGAACTGTTCTGCCGTTTGTGTAAACCGAGACAATAGGCATCACACGAAACTCCTCCCAACACAGTTCAGTTCTCACTATTGGGTTCGTTTTGGCCATGACACCCCTTCCTGGTTCTGCAAGTATTTTCTCTAGAATTTCGCCTTTCTAAATTCTTAAAGAAGCGGTCCCACTTCATACTCACATAGGTGACCTTATAAAGGGTATCTTGCTATACCCCGCCTGGCATTCCGGTGCATAAGAGTCATTCAAAACCAACACTTAACCTGTTTCCATTTGCAGGTATCATTGTTTCACACATAGGAATGAGCAAGAGAGCATGTCTCCACAGTGATCGTTCTCCATTACTCATAAGTAGGTTGTCCCATTGAACCTAGATCTTGGGATCTCCAATCAGCTAGGTTGGATTTTCTTCACGGTAACACGAGCGTAGTAGGCTTTAGCCTCGTTCCCTTCGATACTTTCTCAACTAGCACTTTCTTTAACCCTTTGGTTAGCGGATCCGCAATGTTGTCCTTTGACTTCACATAGTCAACAGTAACAACCCCAGTTGAGAGTAATTGTCTAATGGTAATGTGTCTCCGACGGATATGTCTAGATTTACCATTATACATATTACTTTGTGCCCTTCCTATTGCTGATTGACTATCGCAATGGATGCAAATTGCTGGCACAGGTTTCGACCATCTTGGAATATCTTCTAGAAAATGGCGTAGCCATTCCGCCTCTTCAGTTGCTTTATCTAATGCAATGAATTCAGATTTCATCGTAGAATGTGCTATACACGTCTGTTTTGAAGATTTCCAAGAGACAGCTGCACCACCAAGTGTAAAGACATATCCACTTGTGGATTTCAAGACTTTCATATATGATATCCAGTTTGCATCATAGTACCCTTCTAGTACTGCTGGATATCTGGTGTAGTGAAGTCCCAAATCATGAGTATGCCTTAAATAGCGTAGTACTCTCACTATCGCCTTCTAGTGGTCATGCCCTGGATTACTCATGTATCTACTTAGTCTGCTAACTGAATAGGCTTGTCGAGCCTTGTATAGCTCATCAGGTACATTAGACTCCCAATTATCTGGGAATACTCCAATTGGGATACCCCTACCCCCACATTCTTGGATATATAAGTGGAGATTCGCATCCACATGAGTCCTTGCTATACTCGTATCAGACTTGCTGAACTTCTCAAGAATCTTATTGACATAATGAGACTGAGATAGTCCAAGTCCATCAGATGTTCTAGTGATTTTAACACCTAGTATTACATCTGCAAGGCCCATATCTTTCATGTCAAACTTCGAGTTCAACATCTTCTTGGTAGATTTGATAATCTTATCGTTACTACCAACAATGAGCATGTCATCAATGTAGAGACACAAAATGACATACCCTTCGTCTGTGTCTTTGACATATACACATTTGTCACACTCGTTGATTGTGAAACCACTTGACATCATAGCATTGTCAAATTTTTCATGCCATTGTTTCGGTGCTTGTTTTAGACCATACAAAAATCTAACAAGTCAGCAGACTTTCCCTTCTTGACCTGGCGCGGAAAAACCGTTGGGTTGTTCCATGTAGATTTCCTCATCTAAATCGCCATTTAGGAAAGCTGTCTTCACATCCATTTGATGTATCTCAAGATTTTGCAGAGCTGCAATTGCGATTATCATTCGAATGGATGTGATCCTGTTGACAGGAGAATAAGTATCAAAGTAGTCTAGGCCTTCCTTTTGTCTATACCCTTTAATGACAAGCCTAGCTTTGTACTTATCTATTGATCCATCTGTCTTAATCTTCCTCTTGAAAATCCACTTGTAGCCCAAAGGCTTTCTACTAGGAGTGTAGGGAGGTATTCCCAAACAGGTACAATTAGTAGCCGAACACGTGGTATGCCAGATCCGTGTAAAGAGAAAGGTGATGTGGGACTCCATATCAGTCGAAGGACGGCGATAAAGTCCGATGGCATGAGATGTCACCGGATCAGATAGTCTGTTCGGCTGAAAGGGACTAACGACGTGAGAAGTCGTTAGTTGATGCAGTCTGTTTGGCAGACCAGGGACATGAGATGTCGATATAATGTGCCAGCTGTTCGGCAGGAGTGGCCCAAAGGACAGGAGATGTTCTTAAAAGACTCAGCCTGTTCGGCAATAGTGGCGAAGGGCAGTAGGAGTGTTCTAGAAGAAGAACCCAGTATCCAATAAAGATAAGTGAGGAAACAGTCCTATGATGGAACAAGTTCCGTAAAGGGAAGAGACCCTATGAGTAAGGGATCTCGGTTGGTTGGGCAAAGAGAGTCCCCGGAAAGGCCAGGTTTCCTATACGGGGTAGGAAACCTAGGGCAGCAAGGATGCTTGAAGGGCAAGCAGGCGTATGTCTATAAATACGAAGTAAACCTAGAGGTAAAAGGTACGCAATAAGTTGCATTCGTTCCATATTTTCCTACTGATAATTAGGGTTTGATACAGTACGAGACACTAACTTAGGCATCGGAGGGCCTTTGCCACGAAAGGCAAAGGTGCGCTCACCCCTTGTCTGTTTTACAGGTTAGGGTTCAGGCGAAGGTAATAAGGGTTCCGATTGAGCAGCACGTGAAGAGACGAGTTTCAGTGCTGTTCTAGGAACTCTTTATTTTTCTCCACCTACAATTGGCGTCGTCTGTGGAAAACGAAGGAGTTCCCTTTTGAAATACGACCATGGTGGAAGTAGATCTAGTCACACCACTCACTGAAAAGAACCAGACTGGTGGGGGAGGAGACAAATCCCCACCAGGTGCTCCGAAAAAACCTACTGCCGGGCATGGCAAGAGGACGACAAGCAAAGATCCTCTTACCATCCAAGATGACTCCAAGAATAAGGAGGGTAGAACGGCCAAAGCCTCCACGCGAAGGAGCAAATCCCATCAAAGGGGAGAGTCAGTTGCACATTCGAGAAGTGTGCATAACAACGAGGACATCCTCGATAAAAAGAGGCAGGAGGTCGAGGAATACGCTCGATTAATTCGGAAACGGGAACACGAGATACGGGAGTTAGAACGGATCCGAGAACATCCTGAGGACTCTGGGCTTTCACGAGGGCATTCCAAAGGGAACGGAGGGGCTATAGTGGCATATAAGGCAGCTCCCTCACGAAGAAGAAGCAAAAGTCCTACTCCAAGAAAGAAAAGAGCTTCTTCACGAAGAAGAGGAAGCAGAAGCCCAAGCAAGAGAAGATCTTCTCCACGGAAAAGGAGAAGTAGGAGCCGAAGCTCCTCACCCGAAGAAAACACTCACAAACACCATAGGGATAGGTACGAGAGACCTGATTCCCAATGGAATAAGTCTGGGGCTCGAAAGACCAAAGAGAACGAAGAAGGGGCCATGTCTGCACAAGAAACAACCAGGAAAGCCCTAAGTAATATAGCAGCTTCTCCTTTTGCAAGGAGGATACAGGATGCATGACTACCGAGCAGAGTGAAGCACGGTGCATTCATTCTGTACGAAATGGACTCATATCCTGTTGCTCACATATAGCACTACCAATAGGCTATGTTCATGCATGATGGAGATGATGCCATCATGTGTAAGATGTTCCCGTCCAGTTTGGGAAAGGTGGCTCTGTCTTGGTTTCATAAATTGGAACCACGTTCCATACGTAGTTGGACACAATTGGCAGAAGAGTTCATCGCTCGCTTTTTGACAAGTAGAAGGGCCCCAAAGACGTTCGAAAGCCTCTCCACGATGAAGCAAGGAGAAAACGAACCGATCAGAGATTACGCTAAGAAGTATTGGGAAACCTTCAACGAAATTGATAGTTGCAGTGAGGAATATGCAATTGCTACGTTCAAAACAGGCCTACCTGTTCGAGGGGAGCTCCGCCGGTCACTAAACATGCATCATGTGCAAACTTTGGCAAGGTTGATGGAGCGAATAGAGCAACACGCCAGAATGGAAGATGACGTACTCCGGGAGGATGGTAAGGTCATGGCCGAACAGCCAAAAACACCCGTAAAAAAGGTAGATAAGCAAGAGCCCAAGACCTATAGGGACATGAAAGAATACGGGCAGGCTAAGAAAGAGCCATACAGGGAAAAACATGTACCCGATCCCAAGTCCTTTTTTTCAATTACCACTGTTTGGAAGGAGCCCATCTATAGAATTCTTTATCGAATAAAGAATCAACCATACTTTAAGTGGCCCCCAGCCCTAGGAGGAGATAAAGATGCAAAACGTGCTACGAATAAGCTCTGCAGTTACCACAAGGATTGGGGCCATATGACTGAGGATTGCGAGATGTACAAAAGACATCTCGATGATTTTCTCTCTCGAGGCTACCTGAAAGAATTTATCCAGGAGGACCCCAAAGATAAAGGGAAAGCCATGGAGATGGATTACGAACAAAATCCTAAAGGGGTGATCCATATAATACATGGGTTGGCCACACCTTATACGAGGAATGAGGTTAGGTTGCTCCAAAAACAAGTCAAACATGACCAGCACGTTATGAGGTTGGGAAACAAGAGAGGACGAGAAAACGACCTATGCAACGAAGGTGTAGTCTTTACAGATGAGGATCTTGGAAAAGTCCAGGTGCCCCATAATGACGCTTTGGTCATAACCCTACGAATAGGGGAATATGACATTGAGAGAATCCTGGTGGACTCAGGGAGTTGTACAGAAGTCTTGTACTACGATGCTTTCAAGAAGTTGGGATTATCTGGGACAGATTTGGAACAATCAATAACACCCTTGGTTGGGTTTGGTGTAGGAGTAGTTTGGCCCCTTGGAAAGGTAACCCTGCTTGTTCGGGCTGGATCAGTGGTCTTAAGAACTAATTTTTTGGTTGTGGATGTCCCATCCTCCTATAATGCGATTATAGGGAGGACTTGGTTACATAAGATGAAGGTTGTTTCCTCTACATATCACCAGATGGTGAAATTCTCAGGGTCCAACGGGGTGGAGAAGATCAGGGGTAATCAGAAGGCAGCACAACAGTGCTTAATTTCTATCATCTACAAAGTCCCAAGACAACAAAGGAGGTCCAGAGGCTGGCAACGATCATGTTCAAAAAGCTTCTTGGCAAAACTATGGAGGTATACATAGACGATATGGTGGTCAAGAGCAAAACCCGACAAGGGCATATACTGGATTTGAAAGAAGCCTTTGAAATCTTGAGGAAATACAAGTTGAAACTTAACGCCTCGAAATGTGCGTTTGGGGTTGGTTCTGGAAAGTTCCTGGGCCACCTTGTGACTTTGAGGGGAATCGAGGCAAACCCTGATCAAATAACGGCCTTGCAAAGGCTACAAAGTCCCAAGACAACAAAGGAGGTCCAGAGGCTGACTGGAATGGCTGCGGCCCTCAATAGGTTCATCAGCCGTTCAAGTGATAAGTGTAGGCCCTTCTTCCAGTTGTTAAAGAAAAGGGAAGGATTCGAATGGGGAGCAGAATGTGAGCAAGCATTCCAAGATTTGAAAAAGAATTTGGCTCAAGCCCCACTTCTGTCAACTCCAGATCCAGGTGAGTCTTTGGTTTTATATTTACCAGTTTCTGAGCATGCCGTGAGTGCAGTTCTGTTAAGGGATAAGGGATCTGAGCAAGTCCCAGTTTATTACGTGAGTAAAACACTACTGGACGTAGAGACGAGGTATCTGCCCCTCGAAAAACTGGTCCTTGCATTAAGGACAGCAACGAGAAAGTTGCCTCATTACTTCTAGAGCCATAAGGTCGTGGTCTATACTGAATTTCCGTTAAGATCACTGCTACGAAAGGCAGATTTCTCTGGACGGATCTCAACTTGGTCTGTTGAGTTGAGTCAATATGATATTGACTTCCAGCCGCGCACTGCGATAAAGGGCCAAGTGTTGGTGTAGACACCCTATTCTGGACTGTCCAGATTAGTTTACTTGCGGTCTTTGATTCCCCAATGATGATTAAGGTCAAGAACATCCCGAGTTTGTTAAAGAGTTTGAGCTTTGAGCGTCCTGAACCTCATCCGAACCTTTCCGAACCCTTTGTCGAAACCTTCAAGCCAGAACCAAATGGCCTCAGTAAAACCCTACTGGAGTACGCTGGTGATGGACTAGCGTGCGCTCGAAGCACCGCCACGTGTCAGTCATCCCCAGTTGCTGGCGCACTCCACTTAACAAGGTGCGTACGCCAGTCAGTGCCAGTCAAATCAACTTTATTTCAGCTGAACACGCAGGAGTTTTGGTGCCACCTGGCATCTGCCAGCAGTCCTCTGGTGGCTGAGGCCATCCTCCTGTTCCCTCCACTCCTACATCACCTTTCAACCCAAGTCCCATGCATTAAATGCATGGGAGGCTCACTCTTGGCTTAAGCCAACCAAACACACCCTAAGGGCCAACTGATCAGTCCATCTCTCCTCCATAAATACCCCCCTTGCATTCATTTGCAAGGGGTTAGCATCATTAAGAGGCCAAGCCTTGGCTTTCTTTCTTCCCTTTTGTTTTTTCTTGCTCTTTCTTTCATCCACTTGAGAGATAAGGCAAGGAGAACTACATTCAGTCCATAACATACCCTACACTCATCTCTCAAACCTTCAAACCCCAAGCTCAAAGCTCAAGTTCTTTCTCAAAACTCACAAGCAAAGGTATATCACCTTTTGCTTCTGTTTTCTGTTCTGACCCCCGAGGGGGGCTGGCAGGGTCAAGGCTGGTAATCTATACCAGTCCTGGCCCTAATGCTGGCAAGGCTTCAAAGCCGTGTGTGATGATCAGGTGGCGCATGCCAGACATTAGTGCCGTACGCCAGTCATGGCTGTATGGCAAAACTGGCGTGGGGATCACCGATCATCCTTATTTTGTTATATTCATGTTCTGATCACCTTGCAAGCATGCTAAAACCAGTCTACTGCTTTCTGTCTTTTAGAACTGTTCAGTTATAGTACTTAGTATTTCATTTCTGTTGCTTTGGAATGCCCCTGGGAGCCTTCTGGTCATGTTCTAGAGCCCAGATGATGCAAAGCCAAGCACTGGCCAAGTTGTGTCAACTGGCGCACGTTACTGTGTACCTGCGTGCGCCAGTCACACCTTGGTCAGTGGTTGGCCCTTGTATGGCAACTAGGCCCCTGGCCTCTGCTTTTCCTCCCCTCACTGTTTAAGGGGCTGTTCATCCATTTGGTGGCTTTGAAGCCCTTGATCTGTCTGTAACTATATTTTATTTTCTTTATAACTGCGTGGTTTGTCCTGGATGTGCACTGGTCCATTCCAGAGCCCAGAGGGTTGTTTGCAAGAGCTGTGAGTTTGGGCTTACCAGCGCACGCCAGATCTGGTGTGGCGCACGCAGGTCATGACTACATGCAGTGGCTTGGCCAGTGCATATAGGCTCGATCCTGGGTGCATCACCTAGGTCAGTGTGTTCCAGTTTGTTCCAAACACTCACAGGAGCTTGTTCTCAATCTATTATTCTTGCTTTAGATCAAACATCAAACATCCATCATGTTTTTGTACATAAATGCAAATGTGTTACAGTTTTTAATCCCTCTTAACTGTTCCCCCGCCCTAACTGGCTAAAAATGATCGAATAAGAGAGAAAAGTAAACATTTTTTTTTTACAAAATGCCTGAGTAGAGACCGATCCCCGGATTGGGCGAGAGGGGGTGCCATAAAACCCTTCCTCTCTCGTAACCTGGCTCCCGAACCTCAGATATCGAAGGTGACGACGGTCCAGTCTACAAGCCTTTTTCAAATTCAAACAAGCGTGATCCAAACATTTTCGAAAACACGGTTTCTTGGGTACTCTCTACAAAACCCGAGTGGCGACTCTCTGATCTGCGAAGCGTTTCCCCGTGCTTTCCGCGAGAAGGGCGCACCCGGGATTTTTACAGGCTGAGAATGTAGGGATTTTTTGGGGCGTGTACCCACAGTGGCGACTCTGCTGGGGACATTACATTAATCAACACTTGGGAATTAATACATGAATGAATAATTTTCAAAAGTCTGTCAAAATGGTACGCTCTGCGCTGCTGAAGAACGGAATGGTAACGTAACAGGATTCTACATCCGACCACTCCGCACTGGGGCTTTTACTATTGTTCACTTGTGTAGTTTTTTCCGAGTGTCGATTAATGAAGTGAGCCAAGCTTCAAAAGGCATTTTTCAAAAAGCGTTCCATTTCTCTCTCTCTCAATCATTCTTTAGCACGCGCGCATTTGCATCGGTGTTCTATCAGCCCCGTTGAGGCGTTTTGGGTAACCGGCACAGTTTACTGGAGACCGGGGTCCTCGAAAGCCCAACAACCTTGGACGATGATGAAACGTATTACCGTTTGACCATTGCTTTGCTGCACGCAGAGCGATGGGGGGTATAAAAACATCTCTAGCCTGAGGAACCCCCTTAAGCCAAAACCAGCCTCGTCACGCGTACAAAGCACTAGAACCTTTCAAACTAAGACAGGAACCCACAGGGTAGGATTACTTGCATCTAACCCCATAAACTGTCTACATGTTACTGCTTTCCATATCGCATGCCTGTACATACATTCATACCGTTTTGCGTAGGAGCATGCTAGGGCGGCTTTTAGGGTTGTCTCCATTTCAAACCCGTTTTATGCCTGCTAAGGCACTGCCTGGACCGATGACGAGTCGTGCATCGTGATGGTGCACGTTATCAGCTTTCCTATTCCTTGGGTCAACGAGACTTTGGGAAATCGAGACTTTCTAAGTCCTTGTCTAAACCCCAATCGTGGTTTCAAACAGAAAACTAGGAACAACAGGAAACATGCCATAATGCTCACACCACCCAGGTTAAAAGTGCTAAACACTTACACCGCCCGAGGCTCCGGCACAGTGCTGCTTACGCCATCTTGGTTACAGCATCATGACATTAAAACCCCGAGTTGTTCCGTTCCAACATTGAAACTTCGAAAGCGGAATAGTCAAAGGCTTAGATTGTTTCGACATCTCTTAGTGTTAGTCGGTTCCATCAAAGGTACACCGTCGAAAAGAAATCCGAGGACCTGGGCAACGTCCAGCTGTCATAAAACGGTTTTGTTTGCTAGTTTTAGAGTCTAGGAGGACACCGACGACGTTGAGCATTCTTTCTCTCTTTCAAACAAAATTGCTGCAGCCTGTCACTGAGCCCTTCTACTTTACTGTCTAGCCGTCACACTATTCAGATTCAGAATCAAGAGCCACGACGGGTCTGTTTGTGAGAAGATTTGGGTGGGTCTGTTTTTGGGTCTGCCACGACGGAAGCTCAGGGTTGTTTTCTGCTAGGAGAGGCCTCGCCACCGACTCCTTTCACTCCGTTCCCTGCACCTCAGAAACTCGTCCAAGTCAAAATAGAACCTCTCGATATGGCTGAAAATCCACCTCCGACTCTTGCCCAGGTTCTCGCTGACATCCAACGCAATCTAGCCATCATGCAAGAGAGGGCCGATTAAGCCGATGCCTCTACAGCCAACCTTCGCGCCATGCTTGAAGAACGACTTCCTCTAGTGGTTGCAGCTGGAGGAGGCGGCGGAAGGGAAGAGCGCGAACCCGTGATCGAAGAGAACCGTCAAGATGAAAACCCTGCTCCAAGCCCGGAAATGGCTGCCCTGATTGCCAAGATGGCGAAGCTCGAGGAAACCGTCTCCAAAGCTGAGAAGATAAGCGCTGGTGGTTTGGACATGGACCGTCTCTGCCCGTTTCCAAATGCTAGATTACCTGAAAGGTTCAAAATGCCTGACTTTGCGAAGTTTGACGGTTCTGGGGATCCCAAAACCCATTTGTTAGCATACCATAGTGCAATGAAATTACAGGGAATTGAAGAGGAAACTATGGTGCAACTTTTTCCTCAAACTCTTGCTGGTACTGCTTTTCAATGGTTTCTGTCTCTGGATCTCTCCAAAAGGAAAACCTGGGTCGACATCGGGGCCGCTTTTAACGCCCAATACAGTTACAACGTTCAACTCAAGATGACCACTCGAGAGTTGGAATCAACCAAAATGGGCGCAAAGGAGTCCTTTGTGGATTTCATTCAGTGATGGAGGGCAAAGGCAGCCCAAATGACAGACCGTCCAAGTGAAAAGGATCAAATCCGCATCATCTCTCGCAATCTGCAGCCAGACTTTGCCAAGAACCTCGTGCTAGTCCAGGGGGCAAACTGGGAAACTTTCTTTGACTCCGGCTTTGCCATTGAGGAAGCTCTCCAAACTGGGGTTATCCCGAGAACCGAATCTGCTCCTGCTACCTCAACGTCGAAATCCAAGCCCCGTGCTTACACCGGAAGCAGCACTGCTCTCTTTGGCAGTAACAACTACGCCAATGCCGCTACTGCTAGCCACACCGCCACAACCCAAAGCTCTAACCATATAGCCGACGTCAATCAAGTGCAAACCCCTTAAAGACCCCGGAACCGCAGTCAACCCCATGTCTTCGCCAACTTTGAAGCACCTCTCTCTGCTGTCGTCAAAAAGCTGGCCAAGTCTGGTCATCTCAGGCCCCTAACTCCAACTCCACTTCCTCGAAATCCACCTCCTAGCCACAACCCTAACGTCTTCTGCGCTTACCACCAGATGCCTGGTCACCATACCGACTCTTGCTATCGTTTCCGTCATGCGATACAAGACTTGGTGGACAATGGAACTCTTCCAAACCCACCTTCCAAACCCAACGTCATCTCCAACTCTCTCCCGAAGCACCATAACCAAGTAAACCACATATCCCTCAGCTCCACCATAATCTCTCCTAGCTCCACTATATTCAACCCCACTGACCATATAACCACAACAGATCAACCAAGGCCCTGCGTGCTCATGCCTTTTGAGTCCGAAGTCGAGATTTAATACATAGGGCATGAGGGAGGACAGCCATCAAATCCCAATGCACTCTTGGAACTCCTGCAAGAGGGCTCGTACGTGTTGAACATGGCCATCGGCGACCTCCATCGTGAACCTGCCCATCGTATACAACTCCACCCCATTTCCACGAGGGATAACCTGTACTTCACAGTGATCAACCCGAATCCTTCTCAAGGTCAGGCAGACTGGTTCAGATCTGGGATGCCATCCTTACCAGTAGCGAGACCAGAGCTCGACATGCAAGCTGTTGGATGGGCTATAGCGGACAATGACAACTATGCCGCTCTCAGGATCAACGGGTGGGAAAATCTTGTGCTTGACGGTTTCCCTCCAGAACCAGAAGAGGTACCCTTTGACCATGCTGCAAATGATGAATGGTTAGCCGCACAGGAGGAAGCCATGTTGGACCCGTTGGATGGTTTCTCCCTGTATCTACTCTTCAATCCACTCAAACCTGCTGTTGAAAAAGAACCTTACTTTTGGGATCCCGAGCCCGCTTGGCGATTCCCGGCCGAATACGTCCTAGAGGAAGTCGTGCTGGACTACGAAGCTTTCTATACAAAAGAGGACCTCCGTCAGGAAGACCCCCGTGTGCTTGGGGAGTGCTTTTGTGCATCCACAATCAATTCACTGCTCGCCTCTATGACTGACTTCGAGTTGGACCCTTCATTCTACATAGTCGATGGAGGACTCCCGCGTCCTGTCGTGCCTTTTTCCGACGACGGCTGCAGCATCATGGCTTTGGACGCAGTACCTGATGATCTATGGGAGTTAGATGAAATCGTCGACCTCAACACAAATCCGCTGCCTTCTGACTTTTGGGATGAGGATAAAGTGGTAGACATCAAAATGGGCAACGAGGTCTGGACGGTCAACTCCGCTCTGGTGGATGCTGGTTTCTGGGACACGCCGTTCGTGACTAATCTGGGAGCACCGTTTGAAGAGGCCGTAGCATAGGACCCGTCTTTCTGGGAAGAGTTGGTAGCGAAGGGTCTGGAACAGGAATTAGCTATGGGGGAGGATCCGTCCGCAACTGTGGCCGCAACTGACAAAGGGAAGTGCAAGATGGATGACATACCGGCAGACTTTTGGGACTTCAACGACGCAACCTCTTGGTGGGACATCGCCAACGTTACAAGGAGCGGTCGAGTCTTTCAGCCCTCCAACTTGCAGGCTGGAAGCTCGTCCAATCCTCCTATTCTGCAAACCGCCATTCCGCCTGCCCAAAGGGGTGCTCTGAACGTCCTTGGTGGAGTCCCAGAAGGGGATGTAATTCAGAGACAACTCAAGAGGATCCCTGCTGCTGTATCAATCTGGGGATTAATCGCATCGTCAAAGGAGCATCGTGACAAGCTGTCTGCAGCCCTGTCCCGACTCAAGGTACCGACCGACATCACTCCCGAGGCAATGGTCGCCCTCATCATACCTTTTCTCGCCAAACATTCTGTTACCTTCACCGAGAGGGACCTGCTTGTCGAAGGAATCGACCACAACCGCCCGTTGCACATCACCGTCAAGTGCAAGGGACTCTGGGTGCCGACCGTACTCATTGATAATGGCTCCGCCATTAATGTTTGTCCACTAAGGGTTGCTTACCACTTGGGGTTCGCAAAGAAGGATCTTGCGCCGTCTAATCTGGCTGTCAAGGCCTATGATAGCACCCGCCGCGTTGTGGAAGGGACCATTGTACTCAAGCTCGATGCTGAGGGCTTTGAGATGGAGGTGAAATTTCACGTGGTCGACATCCCCGCCACCTTCAATCTGCTACTAGGCAGGCCATAGCTGTACAAGTCAGACATCATGGCAGTACCCTCGACTCTGCACCAGAAGGTTATGCTGGGGCTTCCAACTGGGACTCTCACTATCTGCGGAGACTCTGGGATCCGCCCACTCAAAGAAGATGAACCTGTTCTGGGAATTACACATGGGGAAGAAGACTCGGACTTTGGAGGGTTCTCATTCGACACCGCGGGCTCAGTCCTTACCGTCGCCGTGGATGACGACTTCCTCGTCAGCTCAGCCACTATTGACATCATGAGGAAAATGGGCCACATGCTCGGCTTTGGACTCGGAATAAACCAGCAGGGGATCGCTGAGTTCCCTGTCTTTCCCTTTTCCGAAAGCCGATTTGGCTTTGGGTACGCGCCTCCAGCCAAAAAGGCTAAAAAAGGGAAACGTACGGGAAAACCTCGTACCCTCTATGGTAACCCCGACAGCTACTTCATCCGTGAAGGGGGGAGCATCGTTTATGAAGGTCAGCCTAAACCGTTCTGGGATCCGGAGACTGGCACCTGGCTACCGGGATTCGAGATCTTCGCTGCAGACACCTGGTCCGACAGTGAGGAAGAGATAGCCAAAGATAAGCTGGCAGAGGAGGAATTCAAGAAGCAGCTGGCCCGGGCTAAGGAAGAAACTGACCGGCTGCTGGAAATTGATCAAGAGGACTTGGAGATGCTGTTCTCCCAAGTAGGTTTGGTTGGCAAGGAAGAGGAAGTTGAAGTGCTGATGCTTAGGCCCGACTCGCCGGACATCCTCGAGGATCCAACCTCCCTCATCGTGGAAGCCAAGGGTAGTCTAAATAATTGTATTTTCACTCCGCGTCTGACATGCATTGACGATGTATCTGAGTCTGACACAGAGTCTGTCAAGTCTAGGTCTAGCTCAGAGTCGGAGTTTGTGCCTCTTGGCCCTCCACGTCATAGCTTCTACTTCGAGTTCGAGTCCACTGTACTTGGCAACCCGCTGGGGTTTTATGAAATGCATGATCCTACTTCTGATTACTTTGCTGACTTCTATATAAACTGTGTCGACCCTGACGATGAAGGAACAGACTTCGATGGGGACATCCCCGCTGAGTTGCGTTCCCTCATCGAAAGGGAAGACGAAAGGCATACTCAGCCTCTAAAAGAAGAAGTAATTTCTATAAATTTGAAAGACGAGGATAACCCCCGAATGATGCAAATTGGTTCAACTCTGTCCCCCGAGGATCGTACCGCACTGATTGAGTTGCTCAAAGAGTACTTCGAGGTTTTCGCATGGTCTCACAAAGACATGCCCGGTATCGATCCTGAAATCGTGCAACACCGGATTCCGCTGGCACCAGGGGCTGTTCCAGTCAAGCAGAAACTCCGCCGGATGAGGCCAGATTGGGTGGAGAAGATCAAAGAGGAGGTCACCAAGCAGATCGACGCCGGGTTCCTAAGGGTTGCTGAATATCCGAAATGGGTGGCCAACATCGTGCCAGTTCCTAAGAAGGATGGAAGAATTCGAGTCTGTGTCGACTTTAGGGACTTGAACAAAGCAAGCCCCAAAGATAGTTTTCCCTTGCCTCACATCGATGTGCTCGTGGACAACACGGCGGGGCATGCTTTGCTCTCTTTTGTCGACGGATTCTCGGGATACAACCAGATCTTTGTGGCGCCTGAGGATCAAGAGAAGACAACCTTTGTCACTGAGTGGGGTACTTACTGCTATGTGATGATGCCGTTTGGGTTGAAGAATGCCCATTGCACTTTTCAGCGGGCCCAGACCACTCTATTACACGACTTCATCCACACGACTTCATCCACAAGACGGTTGAGGTCTACGTCGATGACATGATTGTCAAGGCAAAGGAGAAGGAAGATTTCATCCCAGCGCTCAGGCAGTTTCTCGAGAGGCTCCGCAAATACAACGTGCGTCTTAATCCACATAAGTGCACATTTGGGGTCACAGCAGGAAAGATGTTGGGGTTCCTGATCACCGCAAGAGGAATTGAGGTCGATCCGTCTAAAATCTCGGCAATTCTTGAGATGGAACCACCGTAGTCAGAAAAGGGAGTCCGAAGCTTTCTGGGAAAAGTTCAGCTTATCAGCCGGTTCATAGCCAAGTTAACACTGACTTGCGAGCCGCTGTTTCCGTTTGCTCAAGAAGGACGTTCGCTTCGAATGGACGGAAAAGTGCCAAGCTGCTTTCGAATCTATCAACGCGTATCTGAGGAATCCGCCAGTCTTGATGCCACCTACACCTGGTCGACCTCTGATCCTATATTTATCCATCACCCCGACAGCTATGGGATGTTTGCTGGCGCAGGAAGGAGATAAGGGAGTCGAGAAAGCCATTTACTACCTGAGCAAGAAGATGGTGGGAAGTGAGGAGCGTTATACCCCTCTAGAAAAGACATGTTGGGCGCTAGTTTGGGCTACCAAAAAGCTTAGGCACTACATGCTAGCCTATTCGGTGAAGCTAATTTCTCGGATGGATCCTATCAAGTATTTATTCGAGAAGCCAGCGCTCACCCATAAGCTAGCACGTTGGTTGCTTCTGCTGGTTGAGTTTGATCTCCAATATGTCACAAGGAAATCCGTGAAGGGCCGCGCTGTGGCGGAATTCCTGGCTGACCACCCGATCGATGGACCTGAGGATGTGGACTTCAATTTCCCGGACGAGGATGTGTTAACAGTAGTCGAAGAAATCTGGACGCTCTATTTCGATGGGGCCGCTAATCAAAGAGGTTTTGGAATTGGGGTACTGCTCATTACGCCCGCTGGGGCTCATATCCCCCTCGCTTTCAAGTTGAACTTCGACGTCACTAACAATCAAGCTGAGTACGAGGCTTGCATTGTCGGAATGGAAGCTGCTATTGCACTTGGAGTCGAGAAACTTGAAATAATTGGAGATTCAAACCTGGTGATCTCCCAAGCCAATGGAGACTGGAAGGTTCGTGAGGAAAAGCTGAAGCCTTATCACCAAGATTTGGAAGAACTGATTCCTCGCTTCAATAAGGTGACCTTCACCCATATCCCATGCTTGAAGAATCAGTTCGCCGATGCTTTGGCGACTTTGGCTTCAATGATCGAACTTCCAGTAGGAGTCAGGATGCGACCGATTGTGATTGAATAAAGGGACTTGCCCGCTTACGAGTATGTCAACGCCATCGATGATGGCCTACCCTGGTACCACGATATCTGGAACTTTGTCGAACGAGGGGAGTTCCCTGCCGGAGCTTCGAGAAAGGATCGAGTTGCTCTATAAAGGTTGGCGGCTTAGTACGTCATTTGTGGAGGGAAACTGTACCGAAGGTCTCACTGCGGAATGCACAAGCTGTGTGTCAACGGGGCCGAAGCAACAAGGATAATGGAAGAAATTCACGAAGGGGTCTGCGGTCCCCACATGAGCGGTGTAATGCTTGCTAGGAAGATCCTCAGGCAAGGTTACTACTGGTCAATGATGGAGTCCCAGTGCATCGATTACGTGCGACGCTGCTTCAAATGTCAAATCCATGCCAACCTGCAGCATGTTCCTCCGTCAAAACTGTATGGCATGACCTCGCCATGGCCTTTCTCTGTATGGGGGATTGATGTTATTGGAATGATCACGCCTCCTGCTTCAAATGGTCACAGATTCATACTGGTGGCGATAGATTACTTCACTAAGTGGGTCGAAGCTGAATCGTACAAAGTCTTGACAACTGTCCAAGTAGCCCAGTTCATTCGAAAGAATATCATCTATCGGTACGGCGTCCCCCAGGCATTCGTGTCAGACAATGGGAGTCATTTCAAGGGAAGGGTCCTGGACCTCTTCGAGGAATTCGGCATCGATATCCACCGGTCGACAACCTATCGTCCACAAACAAATGGAGCAGTCGAGGCAGCAAACAAGAACATTGAAGTGATCATCAGGAAGACTATTGAATCCGCAAGGGATTGGCACGAGCAACTGCCACTGGCGCTATGGGGGTACAGGACGTCGATTCGAACTTCAACCGGTGCAGCTCCTTTCTCCCTGGTCTATGGAATGGAAGCAGTACTTCCTATCGAGCTTGAGGTGCCGTCTCTAAGGATCATGGTCGAGAGTGGCCTGGAGGAATCTGAGTGGCTCAGCGGAAGGTTTGTCGAGCTAATGTTATTCGATGAGAGAAGGCTTCGCGCCCTGTATCATGTTCAAGGCTATCAGCGTCGAATCGCCCGGGCATTTGACAAGAAGGTGAAGTCCAGGGGCTTAGTCAAAGGAGATATGGTCACGAAGGAGATACGGGCTCCAGTGTTTGATGCTCGCGGCAAGTTTCGGCCAAAGCGATCCGGACCTTTCATTATCAAGACCATCCTATCTGGGGGTGCTGCTCAACTCATCGATCTCGACGGCAATGAATTCAGCACTCTGGTCAACCTGGATCAGCTCAAACGTTTCTACCCCTGAGAGATGGTCGTTGGGCCGAAAACCACAAGGGTGGGCGGTTCCAAGCAAAAGTTAGAGCAGCCTGCTAGACCAAAAACCTGCGAAGGCGGTCTAGGCAAAAATAAATAGGCAAAAGTCGAAAGCTTGCTAGGCCAAAAACTTGTGAAGGCGGCACTAGGCAAAAGTTAGAGCGTAAAAAGGCGAGGTAAAATACACGAGCGAACCTTAGCCTGAACTACGTTCTGACCTGATTCCTTGAAAAGGGATACGTAGGCAGTCTCACTCTGAGACCCGGTCATATTCTATCAAAGTCGATCCATGGTTTAAACGTTCCAGTGCCGTATCAGGATCCGAGTAAAATCAAAAGGACAAGCCGAAGTTTTATTGAGGAATCCGAAAGGGGAAACACGCCGTCTTTCAACTTTATTATACAATCACGACTTCTAATACAAGGGCTGAGCATGAAAGCCTTAAAAACAGTAAAGCATGAAAAACATAACGAAATGCTTGAGAAGCCTAACGGCTCACAGTTTATTCTAAATACAGCAAAGTGGTCCGGAGTCAGCCAATATTCTCTCTTGCTTGAACATCGGCTCTTAACCACTGCCTGTACACGTTCCTCAGCCTTGGGGTGAAGTCCGGAGATTCAGCCTGCCGATCCCTGAGCTCCTAGTGCCTGTCATACCCATGGAGTGTCTGGGCATTGAAATTCGGGATCCAGAAATCCCCGGCCGTGATGCGAACGTTCCCTTGCGGGATACCCAGCTGGCGGAGGATGCGGTCCGGGATGTAGAAAGTGAATCTCGTCAGCCCTGCAATCACCACCCTGTCAAACCCGTCCGAGTGAACGGTCATCTCCTCCAGTTCTAGCCACGGGCACCTCCAGACAATATCGTCCGGCTGCAGTCCCTGCATGAACGAATACCACTCTTCGACATCCATCTCGGGGTACCTCATTCCCCGTTGGTGAATTCTCCTCGAAAAAAGGTTCCAGCCGTCCTCCGGAGGGTGCAGCAAATTCAGCTTGTCGGACAACCACAGCTGCGTGAGTGAAAAGACAAGTAAGAAACCAGATAAAGCCTGAGCGAAAAAACAAGTAAGGAGCCATCAAAAAGCCTAAACCGAGAGTCGAGGTAAAATAAGAAAGTGCGAAAGCCGGAAAAAGGTGAGCTAAGTGAGTTTACCTGAAGAAGTAGCAGGCTGCCACTGAAGACGTCCGATACCCCAGAGTACACCGAGTCCAGGCCGATAAGTGTCTCAGCCAGGACCAGTGGGATCACGTTTTGCCGATCCGCACCTCCCATCTGAAGAGCGACACTCACTAGCAGAGGACTGACCCGCCCGTCGGCAGGGATGAGCAAGTAGGCAGCTAGAAGACAGATTACCAAGGCAAAGCGGCGCCGTGCCTGTTAGGCAGTGTCCCTCAAATCACCCTCCGGACTGTACCGCTCGATTAATTGCAGAATGTGGACTTGGCCGCCCTCTAACATGGAACGGGCCAGACCTCCGGGAATAGCAAGTGCAGTAGCCAGCAGTCTGGGCATGCTGACTTGGTAAGGAGGAACGACGAGCGTCGGAGAGGAGTACGTCCGGAGATAGGCCTGGAACTCCTCGACCGTTGGGCAAATTTCGTCATCTCCGAAACGGAAGACGTGGACATCCGGATCCCAGAATCGGAGCGTGGCTCTCAAAAGTGCCGGGAGGAGCGGCACGTGCCGAAGATATCGGAACGAAGCCAGCCCGTGGTATTGAAAGTTTAGCCAGTCGACGCCAATCATTTCCACCAACCATGGCCGGATCAAGGTAGGAATGGGATTTACCATTGGAGGAATTACAGAGGAAGTGCTGGATTTGGAAAATGTAATGAGGTGCTGTGATTCTGCAAGACGTAGCATGCATCTTTATAGGCCAGACATACATTATTTTCTCTGATGATGCAATTGCCAATAGCTAGCTTCCAAGCCTTCCTTACAATAAAGGAATCTACCTCCTGGAGGCCAGAGGCCGTGTTCAGAACGTGGAAAGATGAAGACAAAAGGGAGCCAGGAGAAGGACAGTTGGTTAGACAAATGACACTGTGTCGTACTTTTGTGGCGTGCGCCACTACTCCACCAGCGTACGCAGGACTCCCTTTACTACTGGCGTACAGAGCATAACTACTGGCGCACGCCAGTAATGTCTGCACCAGATACCACCAGCAGCAGCAACTGTCATCAAGCAGCCAATTTCGATTCCGAAGCTTGTCTGGCAGGTTTGTCGATTCGTACAAGTCATGAATGGTATTTGGGACTACGTGGAAGCATCGGCTCGAAAACGTCGCGCTTGACGAAGAATTCGGACCTCCGGCGGCTCGTATCCTCCTAAAAGTTAGGATACGGAGACTCAAAGTTCGCACCAAGGGTTTTGTGCCAAGTTTTCTTATACCGTACACGTCATGTAGGCCTTATGTGACTATGCGGGGGTGTCGGTTTCAGTCTGGGACCATATCGAGTCATCTTTGGCGTCTTATGTCCATTTTGTGACATTTTTGGGCATTTTGCGGCTTATTTCTCGTATTGGTTTGTTTTTCCCGAGTCTTTCCACTCATACAGGTCATTGTACATATGTATGGTCTCACCAGAGTGTCAGTTCCCCTTTCAGAGGAGGATTGGGCGTTTCAGCCCGCTAATGCCAAAACGTCCGTATCCTCCGCGTGTCTTAAGGATACGCGACGTATCCTGGGACTTTCCTCCCATTTTATTCAAGCTAGATCAGTCCTACACGTATCCTAGCATTTGTCGATTGATTCAGAACGTTTGTCAATGCATGTCAGATGTTAGTGGTTGTTTTGTTTACTTCTATCATCAATACCGTCAATATAGAAGTCAAATGAACAGAAAATGCAATTATTATATTATCCAAAGCATGTATCTCTAAAAACAAAAGGTGGGAATGTATGAAACGGCACAACGGCCCGAGCGAAACAAGCAAAATCATGTACTGGGCAACATCCGCCCGCAAATTAAAAGGCACGCAGGCCCCATCCCGAAAAATCAAGTCAAAGTATCAAAGGCAAAAGACAGTAAAGTATCAGAGGCTCAGTGGAAGCCCTCACTCGTCAAAAAGGGTCGCGGTGTCGTCGCTGTCGTCCTCACTCTTGACCAAGTCTCCCGGGGCTAGTCAGAACCCAGGATCGCTGGCAGACCCAGAGCCGCTGCTGAGGGACGTGGACTCCTCGTCCTCCTCGTCCTCGTCTTCTTCTGTCCTCTTCTTCTTCGCTGGTCCCTCGGCAGGCCTCTCCTGAGTAGGCCTCTTCCCCAGCTCTCTCTGAGGCTGTGGTGACCCTTCTTCAGGGGCAATCACCACACCTCTGGCCTCGCGCCGCGTAGTGCTCGCCGGTCGCTGGACTGTAGCAAGGGCCTTCCCCTTTCCCTTCTGAGGGACTGGCCTCGCTGGCTGCCGCCTAGAAGCCATCCTAGCGTGTCCCTGCATTGTCAATTCAATTCAAGTCATATCCATATTGTGCATAGTGTATATATATTAAGTGCTGAAACAGGAACCAAGAGCAGGTACTTCTAACATGCATTGTAACAGACATGCACAGTTGCTAAGTATCGGATTCGGGAATTCTGGGTTTATACCTGAGGCTGCGTAGTAGGCGCTGGAGCTGCTGGCGGGTAGTGCAACTGCAAGGGAGTACCACTCGCTATCTTGTGAAACGCCTTCTCCATGGCAAGCATCAAGCGCATGGACTCCCTCGCCCACTCTAGTGGCACCTGAATTACAAGTATCAGAAGTCAAAGGCAATTCAAAAGCAAAGCAAATCTGATACAGGAAATAAAGGAAAAGCTGAAAGTACATCATACTGGTCCCGTGACCTCCGCTGGCTCTGTCCTGGCTGGCTCAAAGCGAACCTCTGCAGCCTCCCCTGAGGGTCACGCACGGGCAGCGTCCAAGAAAGCTGAGTGAGCCCGGTCGCCTCCGCAAACTCACTCCTCTCCCTGGAACGACCTGACCTGCCCCGCCTTCCTGACCTCTTCTCACCGGCTACCAAGGCCTCCGCCCGCACTGCTCTGTGCTCCATCACTCCAAGCGCCCCCGCCAAGTATCACCTCTGGTAGACAACATAGTCTCGCCCCGGCCTCAGAAAGGTAGTCGCAGCGACAGGAGCCGTGAACCGCCGCAGCTCCCTCAGCGTGTACCGCCCTGTGTGCGAAGCACGAGACGGAAGTGGCCCAGGGACAACGAACTCGGACGAGTCGAGCGACTGTCGTGTCACCCGGTCGCCCAAGTACCACTGCCACCCAAAAGCCGACTCCAGCAGCACCCGGCTCGCTGTCACCACTCTGCTCCTAGCCAGGTACTCAGGCTCGGGCCCTGCAGTCCTCCACGGGTCCCACGCCACCTGCAAAGCGATCAAGGGCATCAGCGACAGCATTAAAGCATTTCAAGGCATGAACTACCAAGAGGGAAAGCCAGCCTTACCTGAGAACCGGTCAAGTGGTCGAGGTATAGCCTGAAACCGGAAAGCGTCTCCGTCGACTTCTTCTTCCCGACACAGAGTGGCCCCCAGACCATCGCCCGAGGAAGCACCCTCAAGTCCGGACTCCTGTTCTCCGGAGGGTACATCCTCAGCACCTCGTAAGCCCACAGCTGTAGGGTTTTCAAACAATCAAGGCATCAGAAATACAGTATATGTAAGGTAAAGCGCAAGTATGGAACGGAATGGAAAAACAATATTGGTTTCTTACCTCCCACACTCTCCAGTACCCAGCTGCTGTCTTCCTCCCCCTGGAAAACTCGCCCATGAACCCGTAGCACGTGCCCAAGGCCGCTCCTACCCAGTCAAACCGAGAAGCCGACCTCAAGTCAAAAAGGGCCGGCAAGTAGGACAAGTGGACCGTAGACCTCTTGTTCGGGTACAGAGTAGCCCCGAACAAGTATAGCAGGTACACCCTCGCTAGCTGCGCCAACTCCAGCTCAGAGACCCGCTCTTCTGCCAACTCTATCTCCGGAACCCTCTTCACCACGTGCTTCTTGAACTGGTCGTACGAGACCGTCTCTGCACGACCTACGGGCACCATGCCCAAGAACCACCTCAACGCCTCGGTGTCCTCGTGGATCCCCGAGTCAAACGGGATCGGGTCACCTCCTACCCTCAGGCCTGTGATGGCCGCAAAGTCTGCCGGAGTCACCGTCATCTCCCCGATCGGGAAGTGGAAGGAGTTCGACGTGTCCCACCACCTCTCAGTCAGGGCAGACAGTACGGCGTGGTCGCTCCTCACCACTGTCAGCGTGGGGACAAACAGACCAAACCCCGCCGCGTCCACCAGCTCTCGTGCCCCCACAGGCAAGCTCAAGTACAACTCGAGCGAGTGCGCTGGACCGCCATGCCCCCGCGAGCTGGCCACTCCTCTCTGCACACCACGACAAACAAGACAGAAAGGAAACTATCAGTAAGGCAGTTCAAACACAATGAAAATCGAATCAAACTACCAGGCATCCTATCAGTCAATTCAAGCTATCAGAGCATCAAAGGCACATTTGTTCGGTCGATTATTATCGTTTCAAGGTGTTCTACTAAAGTCGAATCAAACTACCAGGCATCCTATCAGTCAATTCAAGCCATCAGAGCATCAAAGGCACATTTGTTCAGTCGATTATTATCGTTTCAAGGCGTTCTACTAAAGTCGAATCAAACTACCAGGCATCCTATCAGTCGATGCAAGCTGTCAGAGCATCAAAGGCATTTATCTGGTCGATCATCAAATTTCAATGGCATTCTACAAAGTCGAATCAAATTTCAAGGCAATCTATCAGTCGAATCATGTCATATGGCTTACTACTAGTCGATCTCAGTTATCCACAGGCATTCTATGGTCGAATTCTAAAGTCGAAGTGTCCTGCGGGCAATTCTATCTATTTTGGGTCGAAGTATCACCAACTCTACAGTGAATCAAGTACAAAGGATCAAGTGTCATGCATTATAGGTTTGGCAGTTCAGCAATAAAGTATACATAACTGCGGCAAGTACGAAGTGGAGACTAAAGTAAAGTTTAAAGATATACCTGAGTCCAGCCCCTGGATGAGTGCCGCTCAGGGTCTCTCAGCACCAACTCCTTGTCGTAGTCCCTCTGGCGAGGGACGTAGCTCTCAGCACCTGACGGAACAAACACATGCGGCTCCGGAGGGACAAACGCCTCAGACTCGAACCGGGCACGAGTGGCCTTCCGCTTGGTCTCTGCTAAGTCCACTGCCACCTCGTACGCCCCGGGTCCCTCCTCCTGCTCCCTCTCGGCCTCCTCGGCCTCTCGCTTCAACTCCCTCTGGTCCCTCTCCGCCGCCTCGGCCTCTCGCCTCAGTCTCTCCTCCTCGTCAGACCGGGCTATCTCCCTCAGCCTCTCCTCTCGAGCCGCCAAAACTGCCGCGACCATTGCAGGGCTCTCTCTCATGAGCCGAGCAAGCTCAGACTCACCCACAAACTCCGCCAAGTCACGGCTCATGATCGGCTCGTGACTAGACGAACCCGCGGGTGCCACGAACTCAACCCGGTCTACATGAGCCACCCTCGGAGTCTCCTCCTCCACTGCGGGATCCTTCCCTCTACCCGAATCCCTCGGCGGCGACCCCGATCGACCCCCACTAGCATCACCACCACTGCCACCGGCTCTGGCCGAACCCAAACCAGTCACTATCACAGCCTCTACCCCGCTCTGGAAGTCCAACCGTTTGACCCGTGGGCCCTGTGATGCCACCGTCACTGGCGTACGCCCCACCTCCTCTGGCGTACGCCGCTCTTCCTCACCACCAGCCTCTGCTGCATGGCTGCCGTTGCCACCGCCGTCGCCTTTAACCCCTGCACCGATGCTCGATGAAGCCCCCGCAGTGGGTTGATCGTCGATTAGTGGCCTCTCGGCCTCGCCTCCACCGACCCCCAACCGATCACCGCTGTCGCTGCCTCTATTGCCGCCACCGTCTCCGCCTGGTTCCGCCATGGGTGTGTATGGGTGAATGGATTTGAGGAAGAGAATGGAGAAGGGAGTTTGGGTTTGAAAGATTTGAAGGGGTTTGAGGGATTTTGAAAGTTTTGAAGCGAAGTATGGCGGTTTCGTACTGCCCCTGGAAGTTATACGACGTGGAGCAGTGCTGGGTCGGGTCTAGGCCGGATCTGGGCTCGAGTATTGCAGCATTACCAGCGTGCGGCGTAAACTACTGGCGCACGCCAGTTGTATTTGGGCCCGAGGCCCAATTCGTATCCCGTGTTTAAAATCAAGGCCCGTGGCCATGAAATGATCATGTTATCACCTCAGGTGGTTGCCCCCCAAGCAGAATCCGTCCAAGTTCAAATCAACGACGATCTATCCGTCCAATTTCAAATCAACGACGATCTATCCATCCAATTTCAAATCAACGACGATCTATCCGTCCAATTTCAAATCAACGACGATCTATCCGTCCAAGTTCAAATCAACGACGATCGATCAGTCCAATTTCAAATCAACGACGATCCATCCGTCCAATTTCAAATCAACGACGATCCATCCGTCCAATTTCAAATCAACGACGATCTATCCGTCCAAGTTCAAATCAACGACGATCTATTCGTCCAAGTCCAAATCAACGACAATCTATTCGTCCAATCTCAAATCAACGATGATCTATCCGTCCAATCTCAAATCAAACAAGTAACTGTGAGTCGCTTTCAATGAATTATTCCCCAGGAGAGTCCGCACCCCGAGACAGCCTGTCCTGTCCATCTCAAATCAACGACGATCTGCCCGTCCTATTTCAATCAACAACGGTCTGTTCGTATGTCTGTATCTTTCTCAATGGAGCCGATCCACGGCTTATCTTCCCCAGCTGGATCTCACCCGGACTGAGCTATCAAAGGTCAAGGTCAACATCAACCTATCCTTGCGCATCAATATTCTCGACAACAGCGATCTATCCGCTCCGTTCAATCCAATCAATCAGGTTCTTTAAATTTTTCGTCTATCATTGAACTCGTATGTTCTGCTCTGGATGGCCTTTTTGGGTGTCTAGAAAACCTTTGACGTTACTTACGCCAAGTCAATGGTGCTCTAAGTGCCGTCAAATGGGGGCTACTGTAGACACCCTATTCTGGACTGTCCAAATTAGTTTACTTGCGGTCTTTGATTCCCCAATGATGATTAAGGTCAAGAACATCCCGAGTTTGTTAAAGAGTTTGAGCTTTGAGCGTCCTGAACCTCATCCGAACCTTTCCGAACCCTTTGTCGAAACCTTCAAGCCAGAACCAAATGGCCTCAGCAAAACCCTACTGGAGTACGCTGGTGATGGACTAGCGTGCGCTGGAAGCACCGCCACGTGTCAGTCATCCCAGTTGCTGGCGCACGCCACTAAACAAGGTGCGTACGCCTGTCAGTGCCAGTCAAATCAACTTTATTTCAGCTGAACACGCGGGAGTTTTGGTGCCACCTGGCGTCTGCCAGCAGTCCTCTGGTGGCTGAGGCTGTCCTCCTGTTCCCTCCACTCCTACATCACCTTTCAACCCAAGTCCCATGCATTAAATGCATGGGAGGCTCACTCTTGGCTTAAGCCAACCAAACACACCCTTAGGGCCAACTGATCAGTCCCTCTCTCCTCCATAAATACCCCCCTTGCATTCATTTGCAAGGGGTTAGCATCATTAAGAGGCCAAGCCTTGGCTTTCTTTCTTCCCTTTTGTTTTTTCTTGCTCTTTCTTTCATCCACTTGAGAGATAAGGAAAGGAGAACTACATTCAGTCCATAACATACCCTACACTGATCTCTCAAACCTTCAAACCCCAAGCTCAAAGCTCAAGTTCTTTCTCAAAACTCACAAGCAAAGGTATATCACCTTTTGCTTCTGTTTTCTGTTCTGACCCCCGAGGGGGGCTGGCAGGGTCAAGGCTGGTAATCTATACCAGTCCTGGCCCTAATGTTGGCAAGGCTTCAAAGCCGTGTGTGATGATCAGGTGGCACACGCCAGACATTAGTGTCGTACGCCAGTCATGGCTGTATGGCAAAACTGGCGTGGGGATCACCGATCATCCTTATTTTGTTATATTCATGTTCTGATCACCTTGCAAGCATGCTAAAACCAGTCTACTGCTTTCTGTCTTTTAGAACTATTCAGTTATAGTACTTAGTATTTCATTTCTGTTGCTTTGGAATGCCCCTGGGAGCCTTCTGGTCATGTTCCAGAGCCCAGATGATGCAAAGCCAAGCACTGGCCAAATTGTGTCAACTGGCGCACGGTACTGTGTACCTGCGTGCGCCAGTCACACCTTGGTCAGTGGCTGGCCCTTGTATGGCAACTAGGCCCCTGGCATCTGCTTTTCCTCCCCTCACTGTTTAAGGGGTTGTTCATCCATTTGGTGGCTTTTAAACCCTTGATCTGTTTGTAACTATATTTTATTTTCTTTATAACTGCGTGGTTTGTCCTGGGTGTGCACTGGTCCATTCCAGAGCCCAGAGGGTTGTTTGCAAGAGCTGTGAGTTTGGGCTTACCAGCGCACGCCAGATCTGGTGTGGCGCACGCAGGTCATGACTACATGCAGTGGCTTGGCCAGTGCATATAGGCTCGATCCTAGGTGCATCACCTAGGTCAGTGTGTTCCAGTTTGTTCCAAACACTCACAGGAGCTTGTTCTCAATCTATTATACTTGCTTTAGATCAAACATCAAACATCCATCATGTTTTTGTACATAAATGCAAATGTGTTACAGTTTTTAATCCCTCTTAACTGTTCCCCCGCCCTAACTGGCTAAAAATGATTGAATAAGAGAGAAAAGTAAACGTTTTTTTTTACAAAATGCCTTAGTAGAGACCGATCCCCGGATTGGGCGAGAGGGGGTGCCATAAAACCCTTCCTCTCTCGTAACCTGGCTCCCGAACCTCAGATATCGAAGGTGACGACGGTTCAGTCTACAAGCCTTTTTCAAATTCAAACAAGCGTGATCCAAACGTTTTCGAAAACACGGTTTCTTGGGTACTCTCCGCAAAACCCGAGTGGCGACTCTCTGATCTGCGAAGCGTTTCGCCGCTCTTTCCGCGAGAAGGGAGCACCCAGGATTTTTACAGGCCGAGAATGTAGGGATTTTTTGGGGCGTGTGCCCACAGTTGGCAGAGTTCGTGGCAAAATTCTCACCAACGGTAGCACCTCAGCCTCCTACGAGAAAGGAGTACGAAGTTGAACTGTCAAACAAGAAAGGTAAGACGCCTACCGAACAGGACCCCTTGGAATGGAAACTATTCGTTGACGGTTCTGCCTACAACACTGGTTCAGGTATTGGTATTGTTTTGTTCCCTCTCGGAGGGGCGATGCTGGAGCAATCTATTCGACTTGGCTTTAGTGCATCAAACAATGTGGCGGAGTACGAGGCTCTCCTGGTCGGCCTGAACAGTGCAAAAACTCTGAAGGTAAAAAAGATCAGGGTTTATTGTGATTCACAACTTGTGGTGAACCAACTGTCCGGTGAATACGAGGCTCGAAATGAGAAAACGGCAGCCTATGTGGAGGCAGCCAAAGGTTTACTTAATACCTTCGAGAGGGTATGTATTGAACAGATAAGCTCTGGACAGAATTCCCACGCGGATTCTTTGGCTTGGCTGGCTGCAGCTGTTCCAACTGAGTTTAAACGGAAAGTAGCAGTTGACTACTTGGCTGAGCCGAGCATCGGCAGGTGTATAGAGTTGGTCCTGGATGTGAACTGAGGACCAAGTTGGATGGATCCAATTGTGGAGTTTTTACGAGATGAAATACTCCCTTCAGATAAGAAGGAATCACATAAGATCAAAACCAAGTTTGCAAAGTTTTGGCTGTCCCCCGAGGGGAAGCTGTACAGGAAGTCCTTCACTGAGCCATATTTGCTCTGTGTACACCCTGAGATGGTGCAAAAGTTCCTCCATGAGATCCACGAGGGAACATGTGGAAGCCATGCTGGGGGCAGATTTATTGCCCACCGAGCAATTACCCAAGGCTATTGGTGGCCCCACATGCAGGAGGATGCCAAGGTTTATGTTAAGATTTGTGAGAAATGCCAGAAGTTCTCACCTATGGTAAGGACACCAACCGAAGATCTGGTGCCCTTGACTAGCCCTTGGCCATTTGCCTAGTGGGGAATAGACATCGTGGGTCCACTCCACAAGGCCACTGGGAATCGAAAGTCCTACTGGTAGCCACCGATTACTTCACAAAGTGGATTGAGGCAGAGCCGTTGGCCAAGATCACTAAACCAATGATAGAAAGGTTCGTTTGGAAGAGTATCATCACTCGTTTTGGGGTCCCCTATTCTTTGATCACAGACAATGGGGCACAGTTCCAAAAGAAGTTTAAGACTTTCTGTTCCCAATATGGGATAAGGAACTACTATTCAACCCCAGCTTACCCTCAGAGTAATGGGCAAGCAGAGGCTTCCAACAAGACCATTCTTGATGGGATCAAGAAAAGGTTGGATAAGGCAAAAGGGAAGTGGCCTGATGAATTACCACTTATGTTGTGGGTGCATCGCACAACACCTAGGAGGTCTACGGGAGAGACCCCCTATTCCTTGGCTTATGGTACAGAGGCAGTCATCCCACTGGAAGTTGGTCTCCCAACAAACTGAACTGTTTTGGTTGAGAGTGGGGGCAATGACAGGGCCCTTGAGATTGAGCTCGACCTAGCCGAGGAAAGGAGGGAAAGGGCTCTAGTCCATCTGGCCTCATACCAGGAACAGCTAATGAAGGGCTACAACAAACATGTCCACCCTCGAGAATTTGGTGTTGGAGACCTCGTGCTTCGAAAAGTACTTGGCAATACCAAAGTGGCTAACGAGGGAAAGTTGGGAGCAAATTGGGAAGGCTCGTATCGAGTAACTGAAATTGTGGGCATTGGGGCTTATAGGTTGGCAGACCTGGACGGGAACCCGGTGCCAAGACCTTGGAATGTCCACAATCTGAAGAAGTTCTTTGTTTAAAAGACTTTGGTTTATTTTTTCTGTTTTAGGACTGCGTGATTGTGTGGGAATTACGAAGAAAATTCCTTTGTTTTTTAGTTGCAAGGGGTACGCGTAACGCCCCCTTGAGTTCAAGAACTATGAATAAAGTTACGTTTTCTGCAACATATTGATATTTCAGAAAATTTGTTTCCTGTATTTTGTGGTTGTTTTTTATCTTATAAATACAAATAATGGCCTAGTTTTCCCTTCTTCGTATTGGGGAGCAGGTAATAGGTATGAACGCGCCTTAGAATGTACGAATTCGCGTATCAAATATCTTAGTACGAGGAACTTAGATTTAACTAAGTATGAAAAACTTAGAATAGGTACGAAATGCGTTGCAGCGTACAAAAACTTGTATGTACGGATTGCTAAGTACGACAAAACTTAGCATTCTGTTCAAATACGAAAAGGTGCTAAGTACGAGAAACTTAGAATAGGTACGAAATGCCTTGCAGTGTACAAAAATTGTGCGCACGGATTGCTAAGTACGACATAAACTTGACAATCTTTTTAAGTATGAGAAACTTAAACACGCATTTATAAAATGATTCCACAGTATGAAACACTTGGGAAAAAGACATAACGAATTATGTCTGCAAAAAATTTAACTAAGTACAAAATACTTGGTTAGAGACATGACACAGAGGAATTCGCCTAAGCATGAAATACTTAAAGGTTCAATGCGAACATAATACCAAACGAACAGATGTTCCCAGGAAACATAAAAACATTGTCATATGCCACAAGGGGCCGAATACCTATTTTATGAAAATATATGAGTTCTGGTGCCACGCAGGGCAGAAGACTACGGTCACGCAGGACCTATCAAAGTTGTTGGTTAGGGGAACTTGTCAAACTAATCCAGGTTCTGAACTTTTGGTAGGGAGCTATCCAGAACTTCTGTAGTTACTTCAGCATTGGTGCCTGTACTAGCGGGTTGGCCCCCCAGGGTGTTGGCTTCGGTTGAGATCTCTTGGACAGAGGCATCCCCAGTTGAGGTGTTCGGGGGCTCCATTTGCATCTCCTCATCTGCATCTGCGAAATCATCGATTTGTTCCTCGATATTATCAAGAGGGGGCTCCTCAGAGTCATGGGATGGCTGGAGACGTTTGCTCGATAGATCATTATCTACCCAGAGGGTGGAATCTTCTGGGACTCCTACCTTTGTCAAGCACGCCTCCCAGCATGCACCCCAAATCTGGTCCTATATGGCAGGCATCTGCTCCACATAGCTTGTTGTAGCAGTATCAAAACCTTTTTGATATCCATCTTCGTGAGCAACCTTCTTGGTAGCATCAATCTCGGCCAATGCCAGGTTGAGATTGTCTTCAGCAGCCTGAAGTTTAGTCTTTGCCCCATCAGCTTCCAGCTTTGCCTTGTCTCTCTCCCTTTCCAGCCTGGTGACTGATCGGATCAGGCTGGTGTTTTCATTTAGCAGCCTGATCCTTTCAACCTCTACTTCTTGAAACCGTTGGCCTAATGTGACCATCTTTTGAATGAACTGAATAGAATGCCAGACAAAGTCTGCAGTAAGAAATTATTAACTACCACGATCAAGGTAAACTTAAAGCTAAGGTAGTAATTGATATTACCTTGATTCCACTGACGAGTCCAGTGGAAACTAGCCGATCAGAGGAGGTGGAGGATTCCTTTTGCATGTCCACTGGTAGCAGCAGACCTTGAGCAAGGGCCAGCGCAGTCTCCGTGGAGCTCGCACTGTCCCCAACTTTTACTGGACGGTCGCCCCTTATAAGTTGGGGGGCCCAGGCCTCATGGATTACTTGGGTGATTGGTGAGGGGGTCTCCAGACTCGAAGCAACAGCTTGTGCATCTGAGACCCCGGCTTCTTGATGCCTAGGGCGTTTGTCCTTGTGGGCGTCACTGACCTCGAGGGAACTGTCATATTCCCAAGGAGAGGAAGAGGTCCGAGTTGTTGTCCCTCTGGTACGACGGGGAGCTGGGGGAGCGTGGCCGGTCGATGCCACCCTACCGGCAGCACCGCGTCCCCGTGACGAAACAGTGAGTAACGTGCTGAGGTTTAAAGGTTGGCGGGACATAGTACCTGAGTTTGGGGGGGATGGAGAATACCCTGAAGAGGATGATTGACTGGTGTCTTGCTGAGGAGTTGACTGTTCGGGCTGTTGTTGAACGGTTGCTTGTCGACGTGAGGATCTTCTGAGCACCAATCGAGGCAAGGGGATGCCCTCGGAAATTGGAATCTCTCCTGGCTGTCCGGCGATTGTCACTCCAGCATTGGGTCTTGAAATCCTAGGCTGGGGAGCAGTTGATGTTGAGGCGGCACTGGTGCTTGGATTGGCAAGCCTTCGATCTATGAAGCCCTTGTAGGAGGGGTCGTAGCCTAACAAGATGCTTGCATCACGACCCCGACCAGCTGTCTGTGTCCCAGGTTCACCTTTGTACTTGAGGATCCTATTGATATCAGCTGTTCGGACGTAGCTAGGCTCACGTCTTGGACGTTGGTTGGCGTTAATAGCTGCAGAATTGAGATGAAAGAATGAACGTTAGAAACATAACAGAGCCATGAGAATGCAATAAACGAGAATTACGGAGCAAATTAGGAGCATACGCGGGTAGCCCCATACGTGGGGGCAGTGGGAGCCCACTACTTGGCCATCTTCATCAAATGGTTCGAAAGCTCCAGTGACAGAGGAAGTCCATCTCATGATCACGAGCAGAATTTGGCAGGCTAAGCACAAGACGCTTCTCTGCTTTCCTTACTTTGAAGTAATATTTATTGTATTCAGGGTTTAGCACGATGCTATACCACCATTGGATGTCCCAGATTCCTATTTGGGTTCCTAAGATCCTATTCAAAGCTACGACTCCCATTACTAATCTGAAGAAATTAGTAGAAACTTGCATGGGCGTGAGGCGGTACCAGTTTAACACACGGCGGAGTAATGGGTCGAAGGGGAAACGAACCCCGCCCTCAACAATAGCCACGATGGGGATACACATCCTTTCCCATGATCCAGCATCCCTATCGGCTCCTAATGGGGCGAGTTGAAGCCCGACGTCATCAGGAACGTTATAATCAGTCCTAAAAGCTGCCATTGCAGCCGGGGTTTCACAAAGCTTCCTAAACTTTCCAGGCTTGGGCTCACTATCATTATCCGCCATGGATGCTATAAAGAGTTCTACGATAATAGAACGAAATCTGAGAATGGGAATGGACAGAACCCTAACTAAGGACGAATCTGAGAACGAAATCTCAGAATGAAATGAAAAAAGAAGTGAGAATGAGAGTCTTACAGGGATGTTGTGAGGATTTCCTGGGATGAAATCGAGTTTGTAGACGACGGCAATGGGGGATGTAAGCTGGGTGTTCTCGCCTGGTTTTAGAGAGAGAAAGGAAAAGAGATTAGAGTTTTGGGTGGGGATACCCAAAAGGATCCCTTTTTGGGTTTAAAGGCAAAAGACGGAGACGAAGCGTCTCCTCTCACGCCGTTACACAAAATGTAACGTAAAGTGAGGATTGAACGGCTGAAGTTTTAACGCCGTTTACGTGAAGCGTCAATTCGAATTAAATGAAGGGCGTACGAAATACGCCACGTGGAACCATTACTTCGAGAAAATGATGACTAATCCGCCAAAAGACATCAAAAGGTACCCAATGACTATGTTTGCACGGGATCTGGTTTGTTCGGCTTCAGGTTCATTTTTTAAGCATTACTCATCACTCTCGAACAGTAGTAATGAGCAAAGCTGGGGAGCGATTGTAGGGAGGTATTCCCGAACATGTACAATTAGTAACCGAACACGTGGTATGCCAGATCCGTGTAAAGAGAAAGGTGATGTGGGACTCCATATCAGTCGAAGGACGGCGATAAGGTCCGATGGCATGAGATGTCACCAGATCAGATAGTCTGTTCGGCTGAAAGGGACTAACGACGTGAGAAGTCGTTAGTTGATGCAGTCTGTTCGGCAGACCAGGGACATGAGATGTCGATATAATGTGCCAGCTGTTCGGCAAGAGTGGCCCAAAGGACAGGAGATGTTCTTAAAAGACTCAGCCTGTTCGGCAATAGTGGCGAAGGGCAGTAGGAGTGTTCTAGAAGAAGAACCCAGTATCCAATAAAGATAAGTGAGGAAACAGTCCTATGATGGAACGAGTTCCGTAAAGGGAAGAGACCCTATGAGTAAGGGATCTCGGTTGGTTGGGCAAAGAGAGTCCCCGGAAAGGCCAGGTTTCCTATACGGGGTAGGAAACCTAGGACAGCGAGGATGCTTGAAGGGTAAGCAGGCATATGTCTATAAATACGAAGTAAACCTAGAGGTAAAAGGTACGCAATAAGTTGCATTCGTTCCATATTTTCCTACTAATAATTAGGGTTTGATACAGTACGAGACACTAACTTAGGCATCGGAGGGCCTTTGCCATGAGAGACAAAGGTGCGCTCACCCCTTGTCTGTTTTACAGGTTAGGGTTCAGGCGAAGGTATTAGGGTTCCGATTGAGCAGCACATGAAGAGACGAGTTTCAGTGCTGTTCTAGGAACTCTCTGTTTTTCTCCACCTACAAGGAGGAAGATCCACCAATTCCCACATATGGTTTTGTAGAATGGAATTAATTTCACTCTTTATAGCCTTTTTCCATAAAGGACCCTCAGGAGAGCTCACAACTTCCTTGAATGTTCGAGGCTCACTTTCTAACAGATACGTTAGGAAGTCTAGACCAAAGGATGTTGATGTTCTAGCTCGTTTGCTACGTCTTGGCTCAACCTCAACTTCTTCTCTTGGTCTTGACTGCTTTCATATGCAGTCTCCAAAGTCCGCTTCACAGAACTTGACTCTTTTATGGATCTATAAGGAAATATGTGTTCAAAGAACGTCACATTCCTAGATTCCATGATAGTGTTCTTGTGAATATCCAATATCTCAGATTCATACACAATAAATCGATAGGCAGTACTGTTATGTGCGTAACCAATAAACACACAATCAACAGTCCTTGGCCCTATCTTCTCCTTTTTAGGTGTAGGTACAGCTACCTTTGCGAGACACCCCCATATTCGAAGGTAATTGTAGGTAGGCTTCCTACCTTTCCACATCTCGTAAGGAGTCTTATTGACTTTCTTGCAAGGTACCTTGTTGAGTACGTAATTTGTGGAGAGGATAGCATCCCCCCACAAGTTCTATGGCAACCCAGAACTCATCAACATAGCATTCATCATCACTTTCAAGGTACGATTTTTTCGTTCAGCTTGCTGAGGGGGAAAAGGTGCAGTGGTTTAGTAGATAATTACGAGTTGTGCACAGAATTCTCTAAACGGTGATTCATACTCACCACCTCGGTCACTTCTCACCACCTTAATCTTTTTGCTAAGTTGATTCTCAATTTCATTCTTATAAAGAATGAATTTGTCCAACGCTTCATCCTTGCTATTAAGCAAGTATACATAGCCATATCTGGTGCTATCATCGATGAAAGTAATAAAATACTTTCCACCAGTTCGCGTTTGGACATACTTCAGATCACACACATCAGTGTTATCTAAATCCAATGGCTCAGTGCTTCTTTCAACCATTTGAAAAGAAGACCTGGTCAATTTGGCTTCAACACAAGTCTCACACTTGTGTTTTTTTTATCAATTTGGAAAGCTGGAATGTAATCTAAGTTAATTAACCTTCGCAAAGCATCATAATTAACATGACCTAGTCTACCATGCCACAAATTGGAAGACTCAAGCAAGTAAGCAACTGGGGATTTTGTTTTATTAATTAATACGTGGAATTACTATCATTACATTGAGCTTAAAAAGACCACCGGTCATATAGCCCTATCCCACATATACCCCAGCCTTGGTGACAGTCATCCTATCTGCTTCACACACCATGCGGAAGCCATGCTTGCTTAGCAAAGAACCGGACACCAAGTTCTTACGAATGTCCGGCACGAATAGGACATTGTTGAGAGTCAGCTCCTTGCCAGATGTCATCTTCAAGATGACCTTGCCTTTACCCTCCACCTCAGAGGTTGCAGAGTTCCCTATGAATAGCTTTTTGCCGTTTGTAATCGGCTCAAAGGAGGTGAACAACTTCTTGTCACAGCAAATGTGGCGGGTAGCTCCAGTATCAACCCACCACTCTTGAGGGTTCGACCCCACCAAGTTCACCTCAGAAACCACAGCTGACAGGTTGACATCAGAGCCATCCTCCAATTCTGCCAAATGCGCGCACCCCCTTGGATTCGGAGGCTTGGTGCACTCTAAAGCACGGTGCCCAACCTTGTCACAATTGAAGCACTTGCCTTGAAATTGAAACTTTTGTTTCTTGGCAACACCTCCTTTAGGTCCCAGCTTGACCTCTTTGCCTTTTTGCTTGTCAGACTGCTTTCCAAACTGATGCTTCTTCGTTCCCGAAGACTGGTCATGTTCCACAACATTAGCCTTGGCGGCGTAGGTGCTCCCTACCCTCCTTTCAGCCATCTTATTGTCCTCCTCAATGCGGAGCCTAACAATAAGATCCTCCATAGTCATAGCCTTTCGCTTGTGCTTCAAGTACAACTTGAAGTCTTTCCAACTAGGGGCAGCTTTTCTATCATGCATGCCACTTGGAAAGGATCACACAACAGCATCCCTTCGGTAGCAATTTCGTGCAAGATCACTTGGAGTTCTTGGACTTGACTGATCACAGTCTTTGAATCCACCATCTTGTAGTCCAAAAATCGACCGACAATAAATTTCTTTGAACCAGCATCCTCGGTTTTCTACTTTCTGTCTAGGGACTCCCACAGTTCCCTAGCCGACTTCTTCACACAGTACACGTTGTAAAGTGCATCGTGCAAGCAATTCAGAACATAGTTCTTGCACAAATAGTCGTTCTCTTTCCAAGTGATTTGGTCCCTCATCTTCGGCAACAACAGGTGCATCCTCACTAAAAAACCTTGTAAGGCTCAGAGTTGTGAGGTAAAACAGCATCTTCTGCTGCCACCTCTTGAAATCCACACCAGAGAATTTCGCGAGTTTCTCCCCGTGGTTCATAGGAACCGCACGCACCGTCGTTGAGATTGGAGGATTCTGAGGTAAAGTCACGGGAGTTTGCCCATTGTTGCCATTGGGGTCCCATTGCCACTTCCATTTCAAGTTTTAGTTGACATCTTTTCTGAAATTTAAGATCAAACGTCAATTAGTATAACGAATTAAATATATATATCCCAGCCAATAAGATTCCTAGCATGCGATGCAGAAGCATACAATACTTTTCCAAAGATGTCATTGATGTTATTTCAAGGAAAGAGTACCAATTCAAGAATATGGATACTTTGAAAAGTCAAACCAATAGAACACAACTCTTCTGTTACGAATATATAAACAGTTAGAAACAATTAGCATGCAAGAACTAATCAAACAGGAGCATGTCAAACAGACCCACTACTATGATTATGCAACAAAACACACTACAGTTCATGAACTGAAGAAATCTCAAAACTTTTCCAGAACAGAACACTACTAGGCCAAAAAATTGTTATGAATCCGTGGATAAAACAAAACTTGTTTTCCCTTTTCGAATATGTTCCTGATGTAAAAATCCAGAAACTGGTTTTCCAAAATATAACCGAAACTATTTTTCCAAAAGAGAATTTGTCTTAAGATTGTAGGAAAATAGTGCGGAGAACAACAATGAAATTCACTAATTTCTGAAAATTACAAATTTAGGGATTTACAACTTGAACATAAAATTACAGTAAATAGAATATGAACTGTAAAGGATCAAGAATTTGCAAACCGAGACCCATTTTGAACAACGGTGCCCTTAAGAAAAATTTGCCGCCTCACCGGTGCTGGAGGTTGTATCGGTGTTTGTCTCCCAAGGTTGACTCGGTTACCACTAAGCCGCCGGAGCACCGCCGTAGACTGCCTGTTGAACCAACTTATGTCTGTACTCTCTCTCTCTCGAAAAGAACAATTGTATTGCAGAAGAAATAGTAGAGATGCTTTGGATCGTTTTTGGTGTGTTGAAACCAAAGGTAGAGGTCCCCTTTTATAATTGAAGGAGGAGCCTCTGCCATCAATACGACAATGAATACAATATTTATGGAGGAGCCTATACAATCAATAAGGGAATTGATTCTGCAATTCAATTCTGAAATAAAACTGATACAGTTATTATTCCCGAAATTGAATACACAATCGTGGGTAATAACTTTGGGTAACCAATCCAGCTATAACCAGCCAACCGTGCACTGTTGTTGGTCTGAAACCCACTTTGAGAGACAATTTCTTATTCATCTCTCAATGGAATTTGTTCATTCTTTCACCGATTTAAACTCCTTAGCAAGGAGTATCTAAAACCCACTTCGGCCCACCTCGCGCGGTGTGGGTCCCACCAAATTCTCTTTGGTTAAAATTCTATTTTTCCAACGCGAAGTACTAGTCATGTTGAAGGGTCATGTCATAACAAGGATTGTGGTGGGGTGGGGTTGAGTTGGCCGGGGTGCATTGATCACCGCATAAGCAGTTGTTGATAAGGCCGGGGCGGGTCTTGGCATACCCAGACCTCGACTCGAAAACTACAACACGGCCCGAACCCGAATCCGACCTGACCAGATAATTCGTGAGTGCCTCCGTTCTCGTCCCGTTTGAGGTTTGGGTTTGCCCCCCTGATTTCCCGAGTGGATTGTAATAGGAGGTTGCATTGTACATGACTACATGTGATGGGAATTTTTAACTCGAACTCAAAATTTTAGTTAAGACTACATAAAACCATCTGATATTTAGAGTGAGTTTCACCCAATTTTATCTGAGCCAACTACTCTAATTTTGCCCCTTACTCGTCTACCACTTAGAAGTTGACAATTGGCTATAGTATTATCCAGATACAAATTTTCTCATTAGAGTGAAGTTATATAAGAGGCTTCTGTTGGCATTTACCCAAGCCAAACTTTGATTTTTGGTGGAGAGAATAACTAAGAAAATGGAAGAAATGGGGGTTGCTTAATACAGCAGAAACAGCCGAGAAAACAAGGGAAAAACAGAGCAGGAGAGAGGTTGCTCTCTGGATCCCTTTTACGAAAAGTGGCAGATCTCTTGCCTTTCTCATTCAACTTCACTTTATATACTAGATACTATACTAGATTCATTACATAACATAGACTTGGGCTTTACCTAGCAATTGGGCCCATAACAAAAAAAAACTAGCCCATCACAAATATAAAATATAGCCTAAACACAAACATAACACTTGGTCCAAATACAAAAAGATAATAAAGCATTAATTTTAACACTCCCCATTAATGCTTTGTTGTAACACCCAACATTTCTCTAAAACATTGGAACTTTTCCTTTGAAAGAGCTTTGGTGAAAATGTCCGCCACTTGGTCTTCCGTTGCACAATACTTGAGTTGAATCTCTTCATCTTCTACGGCCTCTCGAATAAAGTGATGCTTGATCGCAATGTGTATGGTGCGGCTATGGTAGATGGGATTCTTTGTCATTGCGATTGCAGACTTGTTGTCACACAAACTTGGAGTAGCTTCTCCTTGCTTTTCACCAAAATCCTCCTTAGCCATATTGCTTGAGAGGTTGTCAATGATGCCGACACGTACTCGGCCTCGGCGGTAGATTGCGCCATGGTTTGTTGCTTCTTAGATGCCCATGAGAAGACCCCCGAGCCAAGAGAAAAAGCATATCCGGAAGTGCTCTTCATATCATCCACACATCCGGCCCAATCACTATCACAAAATCCTAGCAATTTTGCATCAACCTTCTTCTCATACAAAATACCATAATCAAGTACACCTTGTAAGTATCTCAAGACCCTCATAGCCACTCCAAAATGAGTTTGGCTTGCATTGTACATGAAACAGGATAACATGCTTGTAGCATACATGATATTCGGCCTTGTGATAGTCAAGTACAACAAGCTTCCAACCAAGCTTCTATAAAGAGATTCATCCACCTTTTTACTTCCATCTTCTTTTGACAATTTCTCATTCGCAATCAAGGGAGTTGCAACCAGCTTGCATTCTCTCATCTTGAACTTCTCAAGAAGAGTTCTTACATACTTTCTTTGACAAATGAAAATATCCTCTTTGCTTTGATAAATTTCAATGCCCAAGAAATAATGCAAGAGACTCAAATCACTCATTTCATACTTCTTCATCATGCCTCTTTTAAAATCTTCAATCATATTCACATTGCTACCGGTAAAAACTGAATCATCAACATAGATAGAAACAATGAGAATACTAGTGTTACCTTGCCTCTTGATGTACAAGCTGGTTGGCTCGCTTTGGCTTCTTTCAAATCCTCTTTCATTGAAGTAAGAGTCAATCTCACTATACCATGCCCTGGGTGCTTGCTTTAACCCATATAAAGCCTTCTTCAACTTTTAGACTTTTTGTTCCTTGCCTTTGACAATGAAGCCTTGAGATTGATCAACAAACACTTCTTCCTCCAAGACACCATTCAAGAAGGCCGATTTCACATCAAGTTGATACAAAAACTATCCCTTTGATGCCGCTAGGGCAACAAGAGATCTAATTGTGTCATGTTGAGCCACCGGTGTAAATGTCTCTTAAAAATCAATTCCAGGTTGTTGAGAATACCCTTTTGCAACAAGTCTTGCTTTGTGCTTTTGAATGGAATCATCGGGGTTGAGCTTTATTTTGAAAATCCACTTCACACCAATAACTTCTTTGTCTTTTGGCCTCTCCACCAACTCCCAAGTTTTGTTCTTTTCGATTACATGAATTTCCTCTTCCATAGCTTTCTTCCAAGCTTCCTCCTTAATTGCTTCTTCAAAGGTCTCCAGTTCAACAACACAAAAATTACAACTCGCATACACATCATTAAGGCTTCTCATTCTTCTTGGAGATGAGGAATTTGAGCTTGATGGAGAAGTTGGAGGAGTTTGATTTGGAGCTTCAAGATCATCATATTCTTCATCTTTTTGACTTTTCGATTCTTCATAATTGAAAGGGACTTGGTTTGGCACCACATTCCCCTTCCAATCCCAATATGCCTTCTCATCAAAGAGAACATCTCTAGAAATGATCACATTGTTTGTGGTCAAATTGAAGAGTCTATAGCCCTTTGATTGGGAGCTATAACCCACAAAGATACACTTTTGACTAGTTTCATCAAGCTTGCTCCTTTTTACTTTTGAAACATGAGCATAACAAATGGACCCAAAAACCTTCAAGTGATTCACGGATGGCTTTCTCCCACTCCAAGCTTGAAATGGAGTAATATTTTCAATAGCCTTTGTTGGGCATCGATTCATTAAGTAGACCGCTGTATAGATGGCTTCACCCCAAAAAGTCTTGGGATATCCCTTCTCATGTAACATTGATTTTGACATCTCCTCTATGGTTCTATTCTTCCTCTCGGCCACTCCATTTTGTTGTGGAGTGTACTCATCTGTTAGTTGTCTTTCCATGCCAATATCTTCACAAAATTTATAGAATTCATTTGAAGTGTACTTGCCACCCCTATCACTTCTCAAAACTTTCATTAGATGGCCACTTTGTCTTTCCACAAGGCTTTGAAACTTTTTTAAAATTGAGAAAACATCCGATTTTTGCCTCATGAAATAAACCCATGTCATTCTAGAAAAATCATCAATAAAAATGATAAAGTACTTGTTACCTCCATGAGTTAGCATATCCATAGGCCCACACACATCAGTATGAACAAGCTCCAATGGTGCTTTAGCCCTCCACGCCTTGTCTTTGGGAAATAACTCTCGATGATGCTTTCCAAGTGCACAACCTGCATAAACTTGCTTGACTTCATGAATAATTGGCAAGCCATACACCTGGCTCTGATACCACTTATGTTAGCATTTTCCTAAGCTAGTGTTTAATTTTAGTGGAGACGAAATCAAAAATGAACAAGAAAATGGACTGCCTTTGCAGTCCTTGGTTTCTCGGCAAGAACAGAGGAGGAGAGAGGTAAAGCTCTGGATATAGGGGCAGCAGAAAACATAAAATGAGGGGTTGCTCTCCTTTTCTTTTCTCATTCAACATCACTTTAAATACTAGGGGTTCCTTACACAAGCAACTTGGGCCTAATTTAACAAATGACCCAATAACAAAATATGCTAGCCCAAATCTTCTATGCTAAAGCCATGAGTCATCAAGCACATCCACCTTTAAGGCCACATTTTTGGAGTAGCGAAAAGTGAGAGGGAAGCTTCTATTCTTCTCTATCTTGACTTTTGCTACAACTTGGTTTCTCTCCCCTTTGTCATAAATCTTGCAAGAGTCTCCTTCAAATTGGACAGTGTACCCATGCTCTATAAGTTGCCCAACACTCAATAAGTTTTGCTCCAAGTCCGGAACAAGTAGCACATCCGAGATATTCACTACTACAATAATAGATAAATACCACACTAAGGAGGTTCATAAAGATCACGGTTTTCAGTGAAAGCGTGATAAAAAATTGTAAGCTAACTTTTTAATCTCAGTTTAAATCAAAAGCTGAGATAAAAAGTGGTGCTTAGCCACATAAAAGAGTAAGATAATAGATCTCACTCTTGGAATATTCCTTGTACCCTTCTCTGTCTCCATGGCAATAGTACCATTTCCCTTTGCTTGGACTAAGGCACCAATCCCCATCTTTACTTGAGAATTGGAGGAAGTATCGATCTTTACAAAGATACTCTCATCTCCGGTCATGTGGTTACTACAACCACTATCAAGGAACCACACATCATTCTTTTGCTCGAAAGCCGCTTGACAAGCATAAAACATGCACCCTCCACCTTCTTGCTCTTCGGTGTAATTAGTTTGTTGATTGTTTGTAACACAACAATCCTTTTTGACATGCCCAAATTTGTTGCAATTGTAACATTGTGGCTTCCCTCGAAATCAACAATCTTTATCAACATGACTACCCCTTTTACAGATTCCACACCTTGGTTGAGTGGCCTCATCATTCCCTCTTGCTTGAAAATTGTTTCCCCTTTGAAAATTGTTTTCACTTTGAAAATTGTTCCTTCCTCTTCCTATATCATTTACACCTCTTCCTCGTTCAAATTTTCCATCACTTGAAAATTGCCCTTTAGATTGATTATGACTTGAAGAAGATACTTTCCCATGGGGTTTAGGTGTACTAACATTAAGCTTAGATTGAAAAGCACTCTCAATTGACTTTTCGGATTGCCTATTCAATCTTTGCTCAAATGTCTTAAGAGAACCCATCAATTCTTCGACGCTCAAAGTGGCTAGATTTTGAGTATTTTCAATAACGGTAACAATAGGATCATACTTCCGCGGCAAATTAATCAAGATTTTCTCAACAATTTTTTGAGTAGTAACATCCTCCCCATATGTTTTCATTTGATTCACAACATCCATAAGTCTAGAAAAATAATCATTCAACAAGTCACTATTGTGGGCTATATGCCCGTAAAAATTCCCCATCTCTCTTTTTGTATTTTTAGTGTTACAAAAAGGGGAAATGGTTGGTTCGTTTGAGAGTCGCCACCCGGGTTTTGAAAAGGATTGTCCCCGAGAAACCGTTTATTTGAAAAATGTGACTCTTTTGCCCTTTTAAAAAAGGTTTTGGTCTATTGAAAACAGAGAGTTTTGGGTTCGGGAGCCAGGTTACGAGAGGGGAAGGTTTTGTTTGGAAAAGCACCCCCCTCGCCCAAAAAAATCGGTCTTTACTAATACTTGTGGGATTTGAAAAATCATTTTATTCCTTAACTTTTTTTAGGCCACACAAACAAATATAGCACATAAACAGTTTATAGCATGTAAACAATTAATTGCAGGAAACATAAACATTATTAGGCATGCTTGAATCTAATGGCTGAAAATAACAAACACTAGCATTTTGTCCCACGAGAACACTACCGTACAGCTGAGGCATGTGTCGTACGACACTGGTCTTCGTGGTTAACTTTGCAAAAAAGACAGCAATGACGTGTAAAAAGTTTGCATCAACTACATGCTTCAACATAAACAACTAAATACGACAAGCAATTAAAGATGCTGTTTCAAAACAAACACTACCGTACGGCAGAAGAAAATACCATACGATACACATACTTAGTAAGCAGTAGTTCTAAAACAACCATAGCTAGCACATGACAATCTGAGATAGCCATACATGCTTGTCTACCAAATGAATAATTCCTACTTTAAAGGATGATGCATGACCGACATGAATTCAAGAAAGGATGAGCATTGTAACGCCCCCAAATTTTGGGTACGTTAAAAGGACAATTTTATTGAATAATCAAAGAGAGTCTGGCTCTTTATTACATCATAACTCTCACAAGAGTGTCTTAATTACATATGGAAAGGAAAACTAGGGTTCCTAACTATAGCTCCGCCTGCTCCTCCATCCTAGCCAGCTCCTCAGCTCCAAAATCCTCCAAGGCATACTGCGTATCTTGATTATCTACAAAGTCTGACACATTATACCAGCGTCGCCACCGATATAATATGTCAGGGTCACCAGAGGTAACACCATGAGCTACGAGAGCTCAGCAGAATAATCCTATATCCACTAACCCTTAACTTACACACATAGCAAGTCACATATAACAGTAAAGAAGCATACAGATAACGATATCAATACAAAACAAGTCATACAAGTAATGAAACGTACTCAACAATAACATAACCACATTTTTTATTAGCGTAAGTGTCCGTGTCATCAGAGTTTCTCCTATGCAGCGTTTCGTAGACCGTGTCATCATTTTCACTTTTCATTTACCCATTTAACATTTCGAAAATCATTTTAACACACCCAACCTCGATTCTGCCGCGCCGGGTTCTCGAGTATCTTTACAATGGTTCCGCCGCGCTGGGTTCCCATTGGCACACAAAAACCTTGAATTTGGCATTGGCTCCTCTCCTCGGATGACCAATCCACAATTCAAACCCTCGGTTCCGCCGCTCCAGGTTCCCATTTGGGTTTTTGAAAATCATTAAAACAATTGTGTTGGCTCCTCTCCACGGATAACCAAACCACAACTCAACCCTCGGTTCTGCCGCTCCGGGTTCCCGAGTATCCCCACAATGATTCCGCAGCTTCGGGTTCTCATTGGATTTTTCACAAATCTTTCTTTTACGCACGCACACCACATAATGGGCAAGTCCGGTCACATTGTGGTTTCAAAACACACCTTGTCTTTAACACACCCTAGGTGTCATGTTTCTACTTTCTCGTTTTTGTGTCTCGTATTCATGCATAGACTCCGCGGCAGTAAGTATAGACTTCTTGGAATTAAACTAATAAGATCATTCAACTCTATATTACTTAGCATGCTCAATCTAATCATACTCGAACATTTAACACACAAACTAAAGCATAGTGCCACATGGACGGACACCTTTGGAGTGGTAAACCACTCATGCTTTATCAACAACAAGTAGTCCAGCAATCATACAATTAAGCTCATCACCATCCTTATGATCAAAATACAATTACTTCTAAGTAAGCGGTAAGTTTTATTTTTTGAAAGTCGTTCTTTCTTTCTTTTAAGGAAGTTTCAAACAGCATATGTTTTTCCGAAAATAAAGTCGGGATATACAATATACTCCCCTTCCTTTTCAAATCTTTAGTAAAACACTTTTCAAGTTTATATATATTTCATCATCCAACAACATGCAAGAATCATACGATATACTTCAAGATATTAAGTGCGGGAAAACTCTACGTATACTTAGGATTTAAAGTGTATGAGAATATTCTACATATACATAGGAAAGTAGATATTGAAAATCTACCGTTCTTCTTGGCGGTAGGGTGGTTACGAAAAGAAAGTATGTCGGACGGAGTAACTTCCTACAGCAAGCTTCCGGTAGCTTCGAAAGAGAATGGTTTCTCTCGAAACTAAGTCTTGACTAACTTTCTACACTTTTATGGATCGAAGGGTGGTTGAGTAGCGGCTTAGTGGCGGCTTTGGATGAGTTTCTTGAAGAACTCAAGAACAAGAGAAGAACAAGTAAGAACAAGGCAAGAACACTAGGATTTCTAGAGAGAGAAGTTGAAGGATGAAGGGGTGAGTTGAATGGCAAGCATGAGGTCCTATTTATAGCAAAAGTTTGGGCTCTCTCTCCCCTCTCAATGGCCGGCCATCCCTCTCTCTCTCTACCTCTCATTGTGTTGTCAAATCATGCTTTGAAAGCATGCCAAGCTTTCCATGACTTGTCTTGTCCAATCTTTTTAGTCTTAAGGCTAATGAACTAGGCTATCATGAAGGGTTCATGGCCTTGTCTTGTCCTAGAGTGGGATGTCTTGCAAGGCTAGGTTGTACTTTGGAAGACTAGAAATGGGTTGGAAAGTGGATAATAGGCTTAAGGCTAGCTTGTAGCTTGTGTAGGTATCCAAGCAAAAGCACAAGCATGCTCCTCCCTCCTCTCTCATTCGGCCTCTCTCTCTCCCTCTCCTAGCCGAATTTCTCTCTCTCTCTCTCCTCCCATGGATTTGCTCCATTGTCTTGTCAGATCAAGCCTTTCAAGCATGGCAAGGCTTGTCATGTCCAACCTTTTAGGCTTAGGGCTAAAATCCTAGGTTATCATGGAGTGTGCAAGGTCTTGTCTTGTCTAGGATTGGTTGGCTTGAACGATAGGATCTCATCATTGACTTTGGAAAGACTAGAATGGTGACACATGGAGTTTTAGGCTTGAAGCTAAGCTTGTAGCTTGGTGAGGTGTTCAACACACAAGCACACACCTCACACACTCTCTCTCCCTCTCCCTCTCGGCTCACTTTCTCACTCTCCCCCCTCCTTGGCCGAAAATCCCCCTCTCTCTCTCTCTCTCTCTCCCATTGCCTTGTCAAACCATGCTTAAAGCATGTCAAGCATGGCTTCCAATTTTAGGTTAGGTCCTAGGTTATCATGAGAGGTTAGTCACAAAAGGAGGGACAAGTGGCAAGGCTAGTTGGTACTTTTGGTAGGCTAGATTTGGTTGGCTTTCAAAGAGAACAAAAGAAGTCATAAAGGTTTGTACTTTGGTTGGCTAAAGTAAATCTTCCTTGCATGAGTGGCCAACACAAGCACACACTCACTCTCTCCCCTTCTCTCTCTCTCGGCCTCTCTCTCTCTCTTACTTGGTTAAGTCTATATATATATATATATATATATATATATGTAGCGGGCCGAACATAGATGTTCGCAGTAAGGCGGACCAGGCCCGCCTAGTGCCGAGCGTGAGCCTCGTGCACGGCTCCTATCGGCGTTTTCCATCGACACCCCGCTTGGCACGGGTTCGGCAAACGACAAGACCTTGCTCGGCCTCTACCCTCGGCGAAGTCCTCGGCAACTTTACCTCCCCCGACGGTCGCATGACCAGGCTCGGCCAGGTCCGTGCTCGGCCATCGCGGAGCATAGGATGGTGCCGACGACGACCTGCTGTTGGGCCACGCGTCCTGCCGCGTACAAAAGCGGTTATAAACAGAAGATGATCATGGGCGCACATGGGTGTGCCAGCTCAGCCCTGAAAACGGTTATCAGATCTATTCTCTGACGTCGCTATGACGTCACCTGGCCCGTGGAAGGCACGCGATCGTACTTGGAGAGCAAGCCAGAAGGCACTATAAATACCTAGTGATGGTAACCCTAACAGGTACACGCTACTGAATACTCACACTTACTCTCTCTAAGCTTTCTGCTTCCTCTCTGCACTATACTCATCCTCTCGCTGGAGGGCCTTGCCGGGATAACCCCCGGCCAGGTCTTAGTCGTGCGTTCCTTGTGCAGGTTAGGAGAAGAAAGCTAACCCATCATCAAACCACCAACGAAGGATCCAAGGACCAGAGGATCACGGGCCACACAATTGGTGAACCCGACGTGAAACACTTCTGACTTAAACGGCTCTCTCATCCTCCAAACCCCCTCACTCCTTCGTAGAACAACCACCGAATCACCTACCATGGGCGGAGATCTAACGAACGCAGACGTTTCGGGGGCCAAAGACGCTAGCGGAAACGTCATCCCCACACCAACCCTCGAAAGGCACATGTCTTTGTCTCTCGCCCCTGGGTCTGGACTCTCACCGGTCTCAGACGACGTCACTTTGTCCTACATCCGCCTACTGCAGCGTCGCGACGACGAACGCGACAATGAACTAGCAGCGCTAAGGACGGAAGTGGCCCAAATGAAGCAACGCATGCAACAGGACGCCACCCCCGCCGCATCGAGATCTGGCGGAGGAAGAGGCATGCGAACGCCACCCCCTCCACCTCCACCACCACAAGGGCGTCAGAACGAGGGAGGCCAACGCGGATCCGTGAAAGACCGCCTAGGCTTCACTCCAGCACCAGGCGACGCCAGAGAAATCATCCTCTACAAGCAACCCGCCGTATCTGGAACGCATCGTTCTAGAAGCCACCATGACGGAACCAGAACAAGGGATACCGAGTCGTTTACAAGCACGTACTCGACTGGTCGTGCGGAGTTCTCTCGCACAACGGCCTCGCACCGTAGCCGAGACTCTGCACGGACCAGACCCCATGTCTCCGAACGCCTAGGGAACACCCCGATTGAAAACAAGGGCGACGAGCACCACGCTCGGCGCAACGGGAAGGGCGTACACATCGAGGGCGCAAACGATGAGAACAAGTCCCGTCGCAACAAGGACAAAACCGTCGACGGCCCACGCCGAATAGCAACGGACCTACGACACAAGCTTCGGCAAAGGGAAGCCGAGAAGACGTCGGCAAAAGAAAACAAGGAAAGGGATTCAAAGAGATCAAAAATGGACGAACACGGCAAACCGCCGCGCCCAGGGTTCGAAAGACAACTAAAAGATCTCGGCGTCTCCCCGTTCACCTCCCACATAATCAACACGCCGCCAGAGCCCACTTTCCACCTGCCCAAATTCACGAAGTTCGATCCATCGACGTGTGAGGCCTACACTCACCTCATCCACTTCAGACAAACCATTGAGCTCTGCACGCTAAAAGATGAGGTAAAATGCAAGGCGTTCCCGTCCAGCCTCGGCTCCCTGGGACTCCAGTGGTTCAACAAATTGCCCGCTGGATCCGTAAGAAACCTGGCCGACCTTGAACGCGCCTTCAACACACGCTTCATCACGAGCAACAAAACGGCTAAAGAGCCTGAGTCACTGTCTCAGATGAGAAAACTATCGTCGGAAACCCTCAGGCAATACGCCGAGCGTTACTGGCAACTATTCAACGAAATTTCGGGAATCGATGAATATTGGGCTGCGCGTACTTTCAAGAACGGCCTAGAAACCGGGAGCAAAATCTTAGACGAACTCGCCATCCGCCCACCACACGGCATGGGTGAACTGATGCGCGTCGTGGAAAGATTTTGCGCTCTCGAGGAACTCTATGCAGACAGGGCGGCCCAGGGGATCCCGAGCTCGACCAACCCATTCTCCTCGACCGTACACCAGCTGCCGGCACAGGTGGCAACCCAACAAACGCAGCCGAAGAAGCAGGTGCACAACATTAAAAAGGGGAAGGAGCGTCCGCCGAAGGAGCATGACTATGTGGCCGAAACCACTCACTTCAAGGAACCAATTTGGTCTTTTCTGAAGGAAATAATGAGGCAACCGTGGTTTGAATGGCCGACGGGCAAGCTCGGAACCGACACCGGCCAACCGGATCAAAATCCAAGGAAAAAATGCACTTACCACAACGAGCTCGACCACTACAGAACTGCCTGCGCACCATACAAGGCTCTCCTTGAGAAGCTTGTTGCTCAAGGTCATCTCGATCAATACATTGATCGATCAAAGACGCCCGCCCGGCAGACAAATCCCAACCCCAATGAACAACGCCCGTTGATCCATGTCATCCACGGCCTAGTAACCAAGGCGTCTGAGACTGCCCTCAAAGCCGACATCGATCACGCCTCGACTTCAAAGGAAGTACTCTAAGTTGGCTGCGGATCCAAGCGTCAACGACCACAAGACGTGCCAAAGTGGACGATCAGCTTCACCGAACGTGACCTTGAACACGTTCAAACACCGCATTCAGACGCCCTCGTCGTCACCGTCCAGATCGGCGTTCACGACGTCAAACGCGTCCTCATTGATCAGGGGAGCTCGGCCGAGGTTATGTACTACGATCTATTCAAAAAGCTGGAACTCCCAGAATCGGCACTACTACCAACCGAAGTACCCCTCATCGGCTTCAGCGGAGCACCCGTTTGGCCAGTTGGCCGAATCTTCCTCCCTGTCGTCGTCGGCACAAAAACACTCTCTATTGAATTTATCGTCGTCAACGTGCCGAGCCCATACAACGCCATCCTGGGACGAAATTGGCTTCATGGAATGCAGGCCATTGCTTCCACGTACCACCAACTCATCCGCTTAATCGGCACCACTGGAAGACAAGAAGACTTACGAGGTGACCAAATCGCCTCCAAAAAGTGCTACGTCTCCGCCGTACATAGTTCTTCCAAAACCAAACAAGTGCAGTGGGTTGAAGTTCCAGACTTGGCCGTAATCGAAGACGTCGGCCAAAAGGCCGAGGACAAAGCCGAGGAGGACCTGGTAAAAATGCCCATCAACGAGGACGGATCACGCTTCTTCTTGCTTGGCTCCTCACTATCTGACGCCGAGTGAGAAGAGATGTTCCTGTTCCTCAAAAACAATCTTGAAGTCTTTGCATGGACCCCGGAGGAGATGCCAGGGGTGGATCCCAACTTTATTTGCCACTCCCTAAACATAAAAAAGGATGCCAAACCAGTGGTTCAACGGGCTCGACGTTCGGCACCAGAGCACGCCGACGCCGTCATCGAAGAGGTCAATCGACTTCTTGACACCAACTCCATTCAGGAAGTGCAATACCCAACCTGGCTCTCCAACACGGTGGTCGTCAAGAAGAAGAATGGAAAATGGCAAGTCTGCGTCGACTACACGAACCTTAATGACGCCTGTCCCAAGGACTGGTTCCCACTACCGAAGATCAACCAGCTCGTAGATGCAACAGCCGGCCATGCTCGGCTAAGTTTTCTGGATGCTTACCGTGGCTACCACCAGATTGCTATGGACCCGGCCGACATGGAGAAGACAGCATTCATAACTCCACATGGAATTTTTTGCTATAGGGTGATGCTGTTCGGTCTAAAGAACTCCGGAGCCACATTCAACAGGGCGATCTTCAAGATGCTCTATGCGTAAATAGGCAACATCCTGGAAGCATACATTGACGACCTCGTCGTCAAAAGCCAAAAGGAGCACAACCATTTGAAGGAGCTGGCCGAGGTCTTCGATATCCTTAAATTCCACAAACTCCGTTTAAACCCGGAGAAATGCGCGTTCGGCGTAAGTGCTGGTAAATTCCTTGGCCACTTGGTCACACGACGCGGCATCGAAGCTGACCCCAACCAAATCAAGGCAGTGGCGGACCTTCGACCACCAAGAACAATCAGGGAGGTACAAAAACTAACTGGGATGGCGGCGGCCCTCAACCGCTTCATCGGCAAATCGTCCGACAAGTGCCACTCCTTCTTTCACGCCCTCAAAGGGAAGAGCCGACGAAGTTTCGAGTGGACGCCGGACTGCGACAGAGCGTTGGTCGAGCTCAAAGATTACCTGGGTTCTTCACCGCTAATGGTAAAACCCAAAGAATACGAAAATCTCTATCTTTACCTTGCAATCTCAAGCCACGCCATTAGCTCAACACTTGTTCGGCGAGAAGGGGCCGACGACATGCCAGTCTATTTCATAAGTAAGACACTCCTACCCGCCCAGACTCGGTACCTTCCACTGGAAAAACTGGCACTCGCCTTGGTATCTGCAGCGAGGAAACTCCTGCCATACTTTCAGGCGCACACAATAACAGTATTGACCGAGCATCCTCTCAAAGTGCTTTTTCGAAAAGCCGACCTCTCAAACCGAGTTTCGAAATAGGCCGTCGAGCTTGCGAATTTTGATATCCGCTTTGAACCGAGGACAGCAATAAATGGGCAAGTCCTCGCCGACTTTATTGCTGAGCTAACACCTGAAGACTCCGAGATCCTGCACAACCCTCCCACCCAACATTCTGCCGAACACCAACCAAAAGAGAACCGGTGGCTCCTCTTTCAGGGAGACACTTGGCGAATGCAAGTTGACGGCGCCTCCAACAACAACGGGGCCGGAGCCGGAGTCGTCTTGGTCTCTCCTTGCGGAACTCTTCACGAGAGTGCCATCAGCATCGATTTCCCCGCCACCAATAATGAAGCTGAATATGAGGCCCTGCTTGCTGGCCTACGCTCGGCAATCGCAATAAAAGTTGACACCTTAGCCGTATTCTGCGACTCTCAACTCATAGTCAATCAAGTTCTGGGGGATTACGAAGCTAGGGATCCACGGATGATAAAGTACCAGGCCACGGCAGCAGAACTCATCACTCGCTTCAAGAACTTCAACATCGAACAGATCAACCGCGAGCACAACGCACACGCCGACGCACTTGCTGGTCTTGCCTCGGCTTCAAAAGCATCTGAGTTCCGAACTATAAATTTTGGCAACATCGACAACCCAAGTTTTGACACAACTCCAGAGGTGCTCAACATCAACCTTGGTCCGAGTTGGATGGATGAAATCGTGGCCTTCCTCAGAAACGATACATTACCCGACGACAAGAAGGAAGCTTTCCGAATCAAAAACAAGGCAGCCTACTATTGGCTCTCTAAGAGCGGCCAACTCTATAGGAAATCCATTTCCGGGCCCTATCTTCTCGTCGTCCACCCAAATCAAGTTGCCGAGATCCTTGAAGAACTGCACTCCGGAAGCTGCGGCTGCCACTCTGGTGGACGTTTGTTATGCCAACGCGCGATGAGTCAAGGATACTTTTGGAAAAACATGAAAAAAGACTGCGAGGAAATCGTACGAAGGTGCCGACCATGCCAACTATTCTCCCCAATCCCCAGGCAGCCGGCTCAGAATCTCTCTCCCATCACAAGTCCATGGCCATTCGCGCAATGGGGGCTCGACATCGTCGGGAAGCTCCCAACAGCACCTGAGGGCTTCAAATTCTTGATCACTGCAACGGATTATTTCTCCAAGTGGGTAGAAGCCGAGGCCCTGGTCACCATCACAGAAGCAGACGTCCGACGATTCGTATGGAGGAACATTGTGACAAGGTTCGGCGTACCCTACGCCATCGTCTCCGACAACGGCACCCAATTCGTCGGGGACGGCCTCACAAGTCTCTGTGAGGAGTTCGGCATCAGATTCTTGAACTCAACACCAGCCTACCCTCAAGGAAATGGCCAAGCCGAGGCCTCAAACAAGACAATCTGTGCAGGGATAAAACAAAGATTGAATTCAAAAAGGGGAAAATGGGCAGAGGAACTCCCCAGGGTTCTATGGGCTTACCGCTCCACTCCCCGCCGTTCAACAGGCCAAACACCCTTCTCAATGGCGTTCGGAATGGAGACCGTAATCCCACTGGAATCAAGGTTCCCAACCCTCCGAACGGAAAACTTCAACCCACAATCCAATGACGAAGCTGTCGAGCAAGAACTAACTTTGGCTGAGGAAAAACGCGATGACGCTCGGCTAAAGTTTGCCGAGTATCAACAGACTGTTGCCAAAGGCTACAACAGAAGTGTCAGAATCAAGAAGTTCAAGCCCGACGACTTGGTTTGGTGAAAGGTTGTCCAAGCAAGCAAAAAGACAAAATTTATGCCCAATTGGGAAGGGCCTTTTCGCATTGTCAAGGTTGCTGGTGAAGGGGCTTACACCCTCGAAGACATGCACGGCAAGGTGCTCACCAACCCGTGGAATGCACAGAACCTCAGAAAGGCTTACATGTGACGCTTCCCGCACAACATGTCAAGCGAACAACTACCTTCGGCCAACACTTCATGCATAACGAGTTTCTGATTTTCTTCAGCTTCGGCATAACTCTTTTACGTTTTTCTTTTGCACTTCAAAGAAGGGCATCGACCCACTGTTACTGTTTTTATTACTTTCCCTGTACTTCGAAGAAATATCAATGAAATGACAATCTTTTTTGATCCAAAAATCTTCAAAATATTTCAAGTATCATTCCACTCTCGGCTAGAATGCCACACACAAACGATGACTTCGGTCACACCCACCAAACGGCTCTTCAAACAGCCCTTTGCTTCGGCCAAAATCACCGCCCAAAGAAGCAATCACTGGACATATGGTCCGTTGGAACTCAGGCTTCGGCTCGGATTGGCAAGACACTATGGTCGGCCACCGAAAGGTTACACTCACAATTTGGCGATCAAACCACCCCCAAACAAACAACGTTCCTCTACCATGGCCAGGGGCTGACACTCTGGCCGAGCCCCATCCACTGGCAAGGGGGCACTTCACACTCTCAAACTAAGTCAAAGATTGGATCATGTCAGATCACAATACATCCATGTTCGGCGACCTATAGTAACTATGGCCATACTACTTTGGTCAGGGCTCGGCTGTAATATCTATACTTAACCATTTCGATCATGAAATACTCTCAACTATTCTGCCGAACCCAAACCAAAAGTGGGGGCTACGGACAACTACACACTCACAAACATGCAAGACCCACAAAATTATGTGAAGACATGAAGGCAATAAGACAAGCTCGGCAATAATAGAGACGTTGCAAAAGAAGCAATGCATTCATTCAAAAAAGACAAGAGTTGTTAAAAATCCTAAGCTAGGAGGATCGGCGTAGTAAACCGTTCGGTGCCAACCCTCATTAGACTATTACATCTGGCACGGTAAACTCCCAAGTTTGGAGCCGTCCAGTCCAACAAAAGTTCAAAAAGAAAACTATAAACTCTAAGGTTGCGGCGGATCACCCTCGGCTGCAGACTCAGCAAGACGAGCAGCATTGTCCTCGGCTTCAGCAGCAACTTCATCATTTTTCTGAACTTGCTCGGTGTCTTGCTCGGCGTTGTCTGCCTCACCCTTCTTCCTCCCACTTGAACCATCCCCTCCACCTTCAGCGTCGGCGATAGTCATGTCTTCGACATCGTCCTCACTCTCGGGAAACTCCTCCGGGGTAAGTGGCGCACACTCTTCTTCAATGTACGGCAAGTTAAGCTCGGGCACTTCAGCCACAGGGATCGACTTCATCAGGTTCATGTCCGGCTCCATCTGCATGACCCCACACGCAGCCCTCACCCCATCCTTGTACCCAGTTCGGTACGCGATCGGCAGCTTCTTCTTCAGCTCCTCGTTGACCATCGACCGAGCCTCCCGGACGTACTCGGCGCCGGCTCTGTCGTACCCAGCTTGAAAGGCCTTCTCATCTACTTCCTTCATCTTCCTCTTCTCCCTCCGCACAACTTGCCCGAGCTCGCGTTCGGCCGTCTTGGCATTCTCGAGTGCTTCATCCCTCTCTTTCTCGAGCTCGGCAACCCTCGATTTGGCAAACCTCAAGCCGTTCTTCGCAGCTTTTGCCTTTTCACGCTCGGCTTTCGCTTCATCACGGTAACGAGTCTTCTCAGCGGCCAAGAGTTCGGCTTGCCGAGAAGCACGCAGCAAAGCTTGCCCAGCCTACACAAGATTAAGTCATCAGCCTCGGCAATACGTCAAAACATAAATTAGAAAACCAAGTCGAAAGCGTACCTGAACGAGATATGCACTGGTATGGACTAGGCTCGGCTGGAGCTCCCCTGGAACCCTGTCCATGTCCTTCGGAAGAGCAAGCCCGTGCAGCATGGTCACAGCAAGGCCAGGCTCCTCCTTGATGCTGTCCTCCACCGTGACCACTCTGCCGTCAGCCATCGCGAATGATGGTGCAAACTCTGGGACGATCACTCGCCCACCTGAACCTGCTGCCCTTTCCACAACCTTTGAGCCTCCCGCTACCGAAGACTCGGTTTGGTCCTTCTCCTTTGGAAGTGGCGTCGGCGGCCTGGCAGGAAAGAAGTCATGTACCTTCTGCTTTTTCGCAGGACTCTCGGAAGGAGAAGGAGCAGCTACCTTCTTACTGGCAGCAGCCGCATCCTTAAGGTTCATCTTCACCACATTTCTCCTCCCCATGTCGTCGGCAAAATGAGGAATTAGGGTTCGGATTGGAGGGATGTGGATACCTTGAAGGTCGGCTGGCTGACTTTCCTGGAACCAGAAATCAGCTGACTTGTGAAAAGTAGGAAATTTTACCCTCGGCTCCTTCGCCTTCTTGCTCGGTTTTGGAACTTCGTCGCCAATACCTACCCCAGCAGCTGATTTCTTACCCTTGGCCTTCGTGCTCGGCCCTGCCTCCTTGTCCTTCTTCTTCCTCTTTGTCAACTTCCCCTTATACGAAGGCTCGTAACCCAACAGCGTCAGCGCGTCGCGGCAGATACAAGCCCTTAGTATCTCCACGTGACTGTCTACGGCCAAAGAGTTCTGGGTCTTGGTTATTGCTCGGTGATCTGCAAAGGAAAAAGGTGTTAGCAAAATATCACAAATTCATTAAAGGAATGGATCATGTTCGGCAGATTAAGAAAGAATAGGAAACCTCAGAAATCCGTTATCGTCGGCACAGAATGCAGCCGCATAGTCTGATCGCCGAACTCGAAGTTCCCACTGACTTCGACGTATAGGTTAGCCCACTTATCAGTGTCGGGAAGTCCGCTTATCAACGGCTCCTTACCGCTACGTGTGGATAAATACCTACGGTTAGTCTTCCCATGCCTAGACATAATGTACGTGTGGAAGAGGTCGGCGATGGTGAAATCAAGGTTATGGAGTTCCTTTAACTTAACTACGGACATCACTATCCTAAAGCTATTGATCGAGAAATAGTGAGGTACTATACCGAACCTGGCCAACAGTTCCCTCAGATATGGATGAAGGGGGAAACGAAGCCCGGCCTCACAGATGGCCATCAGAGGGACCGTTATGTGCTCGGGACGGTCTTGCCTCTTATCCCTAATCCTATTACTAGCCACCTGGTGGACGACAACATCATCCGGTATATCGTACGCTCAGCAGTGGGCGTGGGGACAAACCTGCCCTCGCTCGAAGAGATCGGTGAACTCCCTGTCCCCAGACGAGGTCTCGGCAGGAGCAGAAAGTGAAGATGTCGTAGCTCCGGCCTGGGAACGAATCCTAGACTCGGCCTCCGGCCCAAGTTCGTACTCGGCTTCAGATTCTGTGCTAGTGGAGAAGGTTATCTCTGGATCGGTGTTGAAACCACCGTACTCGTGGTCAAGCTCGGCATTGGAATCGCCAGAATCTGACATGTTCGAGGCAATGGAAGAAGCTTGACGTCGGCTCCTGTGTATCTCCAAGTACTCTCAGATCACAAGGTTTGCAGAATCGTCCCCTGAACTTTCAGAGTCGGATGAGATGACGATGATTGGGGGAGCCAGACCTAACAAAGCCAAAAACAGAAAAATGAGACCTCGTCATCGGCCGGAAAACAGGTATCTCACTACGCTCGGTATCCTAAATGGCCCACCCCATCATCGTTCTCAAGGCTCGGCCAAACCGTGTTCGGACTGAACCTACAACAGAGACTGGGGCTCGGCCTACTCTATCGACTGCCAAGCCCAGAAACCCCTTGAGGTTCCATGCTCGGAAGAACAGGTTGAAGAGGGAGATGAACAGTCCGTTCATCTCCAGGGTGCACTGTTCACTCAGAACAAAAATGCCCCAAAAAACCCAGAAAACCAGAAGATAGTGGACTGAAAACTGCAGAAAGAAAAAAGAAACAAGAAACGATCTCATACCTGGATTTGTGGCGAGGTTTGATGGAAGAATCTGCTGGAGATCGAAGCTGGAAGATGAACGGTCGCTCTGAAGCTCTGGGAAAGATGGAGTTTTAGAGAGAGAGAGAACGAAGGAGATTTCTCTCCTCGCCTCGCCCCTTTTATAAGGCTAGGGTTTGGAACTTTGAGTTTCCCGCCCATCATCACACCGCCGAACCAATGGCCACTCAGCGCATGACACGTGTCAAGGAAAGGACAGCCTACAGGGTCTGCCAACCGTCCTCTCTTCCGCTGTGCCCAGTCACAAGGTGACACCTGGCACTCCTCCACTAGAGATCTCCATCAACGGCTGTGCTTGCTTCTAAAGAGAGGATGGTACCGGCTCGGCAGAAGTTCACTTCGACAAAACACAAACCACGTTCGGCGATTCAACAGGTTCGGCCAAAGCTCGACTTTCAATCCCTACCACGCATTCAGCTGCGGCAGAGATTGAGGGGCTATTGTAGCGGGTCGAACATAGATGTTCGCAGTAAGGCGGACCAGGCCCGCCTAGTGCCGAGCGTGAGCCTCGTGCACGGCTCCTATCGGCGTTTTCCATCGACACCCCGCTTGGCACGGGTTCGGCAAACGACAAGACCTTGCTCGGCCTCTACCCTCGGCGAAGTCCTCGGCAACTTTACCTCCCCCGACGGTCGCATGACCAGGCTCGGCCAGGTCCGTGCTCGGCCATCGCGGAGCATAGGATGGTGCCGACGACGACCTGCTGTTGGGCCACGCGTCCTGCCGCGTACAAAAGCGGTTATAAACAGAAGATGATCACGGGCGCACATGGGTGTGCCAGCTCAGCCCTGAAAACGGTTATCAGATCTATTCTCTGACGTCGCTATGACGTCACCTGGCCCGTGGAAGGCACGCGATCGTACTTGGAGAGCAAGCTAGAAGGCACTATAAATACCTAGTGATGGTAACCCTAACAGGTACACGCTACTGAATACTCACACTTACTCTCTCTAAGCTTTCTGCTTCCTCTCTGCACTATACTCATCCTCTCGCCGGAGGGCCTTGCCGGGATAACCCCCGGCCAGGTCTTAGTCGTGCGTTCCTTGTGCAGGTTAGGAAAAGAAAGCTAACCCATCATCGAACCACCAACGAAGGATCCAAGGACCAGAGGATCACGGGCCACACAATATATATAAGTCTATGTATAGAAAGAACAAGGAAAAGGCAAAAAGGTAAAAGGTAAAAAGTAACTTTCCTAGAAAGTAACTTGCTTTTAAAAAGTGATGATTACCTTAAGTCATGTGTTCTACTTTTGGCATGTCATGATTGTGGAAGGCTTTCCAAAAGTAATACTTTCCTAGAAAGTAATCCTTGTCATAAAGGTCATGATTACACCAAGCCATGAGTTTTACTTTTGGAAGCAAATGATGAGATTTGGTTTTGGCTAGTCTAGTCAAGCTTGGGTATTCTTGGCATGACTAACTTTTATTACCCAAGGGGTAAAAATTTCCCTAGCAATTCTTGACCAAAGGATAATGAATTTCCTAGAAAGTGTACTCTAGACAATTAGGCATAATTATACTAGGTGTGCATGCATGGCAAGTCTAGGTTTGTTTCTTTTGAAAGCAAAATGATGGTTTCCTATGGTTCAAGGATTCTTAAGTGACTTGTCTTGTCAAACCTAGGCTTTCATTGTCAAGACTAACTTCTATTGCCCAAGGGATAAAGATTTCCCTAGCTTTTATCGTCCAATGGATAAAGGCCAAAAGGTTCAATTGGTCTATCTAAGATTAGGGCATCCTATACTTGGAATCCAAGTGTTTTGGTTTGCCAACTAGTTGGAATCTAATTCTACTTGCCAAGTAGGATAACTAGCTAATAAATATAATTTTAAGACTTTATTTCAAATACTAGGAAAATACACAAGTGCTTTTATAAGCATACTTGTCTTTAGAAAGTGACTAAATAATTTTATATGAAGCAAACTATTTTTTATAAGTCTAGAATCATTAACGACTGATTTTTGGGATTTAAAAAGAAATTTTAAATGGAACCCAAGTAGTTAAAATAAAATTCAAATATTTAACGAAATTTTTATTTACCAAAAATCAGGGTCGTTACAAGCATGGTATACATTATCTTGATAGGAAACAAAGAGCATGACACTTAGCAATAAGATAGAAGATGAAAGAGCTTTCGATTAAACTGTTTCCCTGAAAAGTACTCTACCGTGCGGTGGTAGTGTGTACCGCACGGTGGAGATGTGTGGGATTCCAACTTTAATTTTCATGTAGCATTTGAACCATTTAGACCCAAAGCTGGTATAAGGAACCAGTCTAGGCCATGTGGTTCCCCTCATATTACAGAGACAAGTATTGGATAAAAGATTTATACCTCTTGGAGCGAAAACCTTTCTTTGGATAGTTGTGATTGATGTGCTGGCCCTCCTTGTGAATTTGGATGAGCAAATGGTCTTCGGTACACTGTGATTGCAAGCTACGTGACTTGGCTTTGGACTTGGTTACTTTTGAAGCGGTTTTGGACTTGGCTTTGAGGTGTTTCGGTGTTTTGAAAGTGAAAAGGAGTGAAAATGGCTTGTCCTTTTGAAATGGGAAGTGAAAAATGGCTTTTGAAAGAGGATGATGCTTTTGGTATTTGAAATAGGTATTAAAACAAGTATGGATTTTTCAAAGCATCTTTGAACTAATTTTGGTCTTATTTCTCTCTTTTCTTCAAAAAATTGTATTCTTTCTCTCTCTCTTTTTTTCAAAAACATTGTATATCTTGTCTAATGAAGGGGGAGGTATTTATAGGGTAAAAATGGCTTAGGAATCAAGCAAACTTGGTCTGCACGCATTTTTAACCGACATTGTGTCCACCGTACAGCACTTAAACTCTACCGTACGGCACTAGGGTTCCACCATACGGCACATCCCAACCAACTTAAGTTAAGGCGGTTAAAAACTCTACCGTACGGTAGAAATATGTCCACCGTACGGCACAGTTGACCGCCGTACGGTACAAGCGACTGCTCAACAGGCCGAACTTCGCAAGGCCGCCCCGGACACTTCCGAACTCGATTTTGGGTGTTCTTCGAACCGTTGGAAAAGCTTGTCAAGTCTACTTTCTAACCCAAGTGGTTTGGATCAAAGAAAATTTTTACATCAAAAGATATGACGATTCTACCCCCAGGTGGTCGAAAAAGAAGTCATTTAGGCAAAATCCTTGTATCTCCCTCATTTCAAATCGGATTAAGGCTTATTATATATCGATAAAGAGGGTTTTGAATGTACTAGAAGATGGTGGAATCCAAACATAAAAATAAGGAAGTTTGGTTTATGAAAAAATGGGCTGAAAGCAGACTAAACCGAAGACCGTTGGTGCCATGATGGCCAAAACACGTACTCACTCATTTTGGCACTCTCATACCTAGTTCTAATGTGTTTTCTCACTCCTTTGAGTACAAAGAGCATTGTTTAAAGCTTTCATGGCACGTTTTCATTATTGGGAAGCTTATCAGCCACTTGTCTACGGTTTTCGAAAGGTAATGCTCCAAAAGATTTAGATTAATCCAAAGGTTTAAATCATTCTTTGTTTATCATCATTGGGGACTTAAAAGGTATCCGGGATTTCCAAATTTGGGTGTCTACAACTATCCTTCATTTTCAAATTCTCATAATCTCTTCTCAAATATTGGAGTTTGATGGTTTTTACCTTCAAATTGCATCTATACTCATTGTAAAGAATATCCTATACTTTCTTGGCTTGGGTTTCATTGATGATTCTAGGAAAGAGGTTATCGAAAATACCTTGTTGAATCATGGAGAGGGCTTTTGCATTTATCCTATTATCCACCTTCAATTGTTTCTTTTGCTCATTTGTCAAAGTCTCCACACTTTCATGATCTTCAAACCCATCTTGAACATATTCCCAAACATCATTTGACATGAGTTGGGTCTTCATCTTCACACACCAAAAATCTTAGTTTTCTACATTGATAAGTGGAAAAGAAAATGATAGAGCTCCCATGTTTTGGTTGCTTGAACTTGCCATTGTTGTAGACTTTCTAGGGTTTTGTTTCCCCTTCAAAAATCTTCACTCCCAAGTTGATTTGATCCACCAATGCTCTGATACCACTTATGTTAGGCATTTACCCTAGCCAAACTTTGATTTTCGGTGGAGAGAATAACTAAGGAAATAGGAGAAATGGGGGCTGCTCAATATAGTAGAAACAGCCGAGAAAACAAGGGAAAACAGAGCAGGAGAGAGGTTGCTCTCTGGATCCCTTTTACGAAAAGTGGCAGCGCTCTTGCCTTTCTCATTCCACTTCACTTTATATACTAGGTTCATTACATAACATAGACTTGGGCTTTACCTAGCAATTGAGCCCATAACAATAACAACAAAAAAAACTAGGGTTCTTACTGGTCGGCCCCCTTTTGTCGTTGGATACCCGTCCAGCCCCACTCCGCGTCACGCCCTTTCCGCCCAAGCCCCGTTTCAAGTGATGTATCCAAAATACCCCCACCTTTAGCGCTCTCCTTATAGATCTCTGCAACAGGATTACCGCTGCTACTTCCGCTGGCCGCTGTGACTGAGGCTATGCTCGAGGTGGCTCTGGAGATGAAAGCTCGATCCACCGGCGGAGGTTACGAGGTGGCTTTGGAGATGAAAACTCGATCCGACGGCGGAGGCTACGATGGTAGCGGCAGTGGTGGTTATGGTGGAAGAGGCAATGGAGGTTACGGAGGCGGCACCGAGTATATATCGATGCAGCTGTACGGCTGTATTTTTTACGGCGATGAGATTGGCAGCGACCTTGTTGTTAGCGACAGTGTTCTACTGTTCTTGCTTGGCGGTAGTTTCGTCTAGATCGATGAATCCAGAAGGCCCTTGAAGACGAAGACAAAGATGGCAGAGAAGTTGCAGTCGAATAGAAGAGAGAGTATAGCGTTATTGATTTGTTTAGGGGATGTGAATTCTTACTTTATTAAAGGCTGTGTTGATCTTTTTTTTAAGGAGTTTAGGGTTGTTTTTTTCTCTACAGTGAATTTAATGGTGTGAATTATAGTAATTTGGTGGTGCAAATTGTGCAGATGGGGTGTGAATTCACACCAAGAACTCACCAAGAATTCACACCAAAAATTCACCCAAAATTCACACCTCCAAAAAATTCTGAAAAAGGACAAAATAAAAATTGTACAAACACCAAGAACTCGTCCAGAATTCACACCAAAATTTCACCAAAATTTCACACCAAGAATTCACCCAAAATTCACACTCAGAATTCACACTCTAAGAATTCACACCTCCAAAAAATTCTGAAAAATGACAAAATAAAATTTGTACAATTGGGTAAAATTGTAAATGCATCTTTACAAAGGGCCTGGAGGAGATAGACTGTACAAAAGAGGGTCCGCATGGAACCCCTCACAAAAAACAGGACCGGCTGGTAATTTCCCCAAAAAACTAGCCCATCACAAATATAAAATATAGCCCAAACACAAACATAACACTTGGTCCAAATACAAAAAGATAATAAAGCATTAATTTTAACAGCTTCTACTAAAATATGGAAAGAGCTAAAGACACAAACTTACATCAAAAGTTGCACAAACACTGCAAGTTTGTGCTTGTCTCTAGCATATTTGCCGAAACATTGATTCGACTTTTATGTACACTTCTAAGAATTAGAGAGAGACAATTCACTTTGATGAGACAAATCCACCATGCAGTCTTAGCTACTTGAATGAAATGCAAAACTAAACGAACATCAGTAGGAAGCATTATCCTGAAATGACAGGCAAAACATTTTCAGAGGTTGCCCAAGCCATTTGGGTGTTTAGAGTGTTTTTTTGCTATTTGACAGATCCAAGAAAACGACTCACTACCAAAATAAAGGTTAATGTAGGTTCTAATGCAGAACCTGGTTTCAGCCTTTTCCTTGCGCAGTTTTCTGATCTCTCTCTGAATCTCTAGTTTGTTACTGATTTTCTCCTGCTGCTTTATCTTCTCTTTGCGACTTCCTTTCTTTAAGGAAACCAAAAAGAAAAGAATTTGATTATGTATTCACTGGTTCGTCATGTTTTTTACATTATCACCAAGTCAGACATTGATAAAAGGAAAAAACAAGAGGCGCAAATATATAAGTAAGCTCAACCCACCCACCAGAGGAACGCCTGAGCTATATATATGGAAACATCGATCCAGGATAAGATTCCACAATTATTCACAACAGATGGCATATGTACAATGGCAGGAACGCTTTTATGTCCCCTCTCATTTATTCAATTTCACCATCAACTTCCTTCTTTTCGACTACAAAAGAAGAAGAACATCATAAAGCTTAACCTTCCACGATAGTCCTATGTCAACATCTAAGAAATGCATACAGGTTGAAGTATACTGTAAAGACAAGTAATTAAGCTGTTGCAATCCATATGGAATGGAGTCTCTTAATCACTCCCAACCCATTAACATCTTCCAAACTGCTCCCTCAATCTGGCTCTTCAGTTCTGGTGAGCCATCAATTTCGTCAAGTAGAATTCTGTAAACTTCCCATTCCCGGTCTCCAATCATGTGTCTCCCAATCTCAGCCTGGACAAAATTCAGTCAAATTTAGAGAGAGAGAGAATTACTGGTGTTCTTTGTACGATCACAAACTTGTATGTCTTTGAAGGGATTAGTCAGAAGAAAATCTTAGATCATTTGAAAACAAAGCAAGAGTTCTTTCTTGAACTACTCCCCTTGTTTGAGGTGTCCAAACATGGAGCCATTATATAACCATACCAATAGCGTTATAGCACAGAAGAGAACAACAATATAGAATCTTGCATTTCTAATTGCTTTAAGGGACTCTAACAAAAACGTTCAATCTAGCAAAAGGGCTATGTGAACTATGAGGAGTTCCACCATCTCCTTAAAACCAAAGATTATCAGAGGGCTTCACTTCTGAGGCTTGTGGGTCATGGCAGTCAGTCCACTAGGGCAGTTAGCCACTTTAAGAGGGGTTTTTTTTTTTTTTCCCAATATTGTATACATCAACGGGAGATTAGTGGGGGAAGTTAGTGAGTTAGTCCACAGGGGGTTCAGAGGCTATCCATAGCCCTGAATCCACAAACCGCCCACAGTGGGGCTCGAACCCTAGTCTCCCACAAGGGAGAGCCAGGAGTTACCAACTAGGCTACAAGCCAATGTAGATTGCTATTTCAAACCAAAAGAAAATAAGCCTTGTGTCACATTCGATAGAGGTCAGCTACATGAACACTTTTTCGCCAACCGTGGCTCCGATACTACTTGCAGTCACTCCACTACCTTTGTTACATGAATCCTTCATTTTGGCTGAAGTACCTGTGTCGATGTGTCCAACACCCGTATCCATTTTGACACTTGGATCCTCTACTTGTTATGATATTACAGAAAAAATAATATCAAATTAGCTAGAAAAGCGATATTTCTAGTCTCAAATGGGCAAGAAATAGCAAAAACATATCTTTCTTAACCCCTTCTTATGTAAATACATTTCTACATATAATTTACGATACATTAATCTGAAAAAAATTACGCAATATATATACTACAAACAAGTGTTCAGGACGTACCCCCGTACCCATACCCAATTTGAGGATGCATATCCGAGTATCCTAAGATTTAAGTTTAGGAAAGTCTGATGCTTGGACTTGCACCCGCACCCGAGTCCATGTAACATTGCCACTAGGGCATTAGTCCCTATGAGTTCACAAGTTTGTAGTGTCATTCCCATACCCATACCCATACCCAACACAACAAAATTTATGTCTCAGCCCATAATTCATTGTAAAGCAATTCCGACCAAGCACTCTAATAATGCCCAGCAAACAGCCCCAGGGGGGAGGGGGGTGAAGAAGGGAGAATCCAGCCATTTTCAAACATTAATCTCATCTGAACAAACTATACACTAGGGCGATCAGGAATTACCGAGAATATGCCAGTGTTGAGCATTTTGAGAGCAAGGGTAATGTCGTAGAAAACAAGAGGCCGACCTTTGCCAGATAGTTCCACAGGATTTGCTACTACAAGTTCCGTATCAGGCCCCCGGCTCACCAAAGCAACTCTAAGAGGACGAAGTAGCTCCATTTGAATACGAGAGCATAAGGCACTTTGCTTGATAGGGTCAACTATCTTCTTCCCATCTGATTGCATGATAAATAAGTCCACTTCACACTTTCTTTTTTGTTTCGTTGTGCCTCGCCCATAAGAAATCTGTGTACATGATGAGAGACTAGCGTTTAGAATACAGATGAAATTACTGTCATTGCATGTTTGTGGTAATATAGCACCATAACTTATAAAGCAATGTTTGCCCGGAAAGAAATTAGGATTTATCTGCGCTGAGAATGCCACGTACATTAACAAAACTATCATCTTGACGTCCCAAGTTCTAAAATCCATTAGGCTCTTTACCCTAAAAACATCCCTCCACGCTCAAGAGCCTATAAAGTTTTCAAGGAGATGCAGATATCCACCAATTTTTGTAATGAATTCGCCCTCAAAATGGACTTGGAAAAGGAAGCATGAGACTTTGGCAACATACCACAAAGGATATATTATTCCCACGGCGGGAGATTATTAACGAAGCATCTTGAGAAATACATCAAAGTGAACAATCAACCATAGAAGAAAGTCCAGCATATATTCCAATGCACACAAATACAGCCAAGAACCACAAGTACAAAAAAAGAAAGAGCCCTCGAAATGAGGGAGAAAGTTAAAAAAAACCCTGCATTTGGCAGGAAATAACGACAAGTTGAGTGTGTGAAATGGTGGCCAATTTGGCTAGACCCTGGTCATTTTACACAGGAGCTTAACACCAATTATTTCCATCAAATCTGATAACCAGAATTACCTACCTGGATGTTGTAATCCTTCAAAGTTCTCATTATGTCATAGAGGAGACCTTTGTGATCTAGGCAAACAATTTGGACAAGCGTGTGAGCAGGACTCAGAGAGTTATCCAACGTGACAGATACATTGTTTGAGGTACGAGATCCACTTCTGTGTTCATCATCAAAATGGTTTTCCGCGATAGCAGGAGGAAGAAAGGAATGCCCTTGTGAGCATGCAGAAATTTCAGGGCCAACAATCTGTATTGCACAACTAATCATAACATCCCCTAAAGCAGATTTTAGACAGTCACGCGTATCCTCCTGTCTTATATTTGTATGCAGAAGTTCCCTGTCAATGAGATAATAAGTTCAAAAGAGTCAAGGAATCGTTTACTAAAGAATGCAGGGTTTTATCAGAACTTAAAATACGTAGCGCTGCACAATAAACAGAGTCTCTCCTCCTAAGAGCATTTCCACTGGACTTGTCATTACCATGGCAAAAAAATTGCCAAAACCATTTCTTTTGCAACATTTGGCATCAAGTTTGGCTTTGGCAAAATTGCCACATCAACTCATTATTGTAGGTGAAAGGCAGTTCTGCCAAAATGGTATTTGCACCAATAGAGCAAATTCGCCATTTTTGGATCTTCGACACTGTAGTTAGGCAAAGAAATAATGAAGATTAGAAGTGGAGATGCTCTAAGGTCGACAATTCTGATTAATCGGGACATCACCGAACCGCAAAAATAGAAACATAAAAAGGAAACCTATAGTATGTAAATCATCTTCATAAACCATTAGTGACAAAATTTCGCAAAGACAGCTCACGGAATACTACAAATGATATGCAATGTGATCATAATAACTTGGAATTCAAGGTTGCCAAGAATGTAAAACCTGGTGTCTGTGATGAAGAATAAGTCCATCACTCTACCATCTGGGGTGGTAGATACCTTCACTCTCTTTATCGTAAGCTCAAGCTCGCAAAGAACCACGGTCACATCTGTCCAAAATGTTCTCCACATCTCAGGAATAAATTACTGAAATCACGCTAGAATCTGAAAATTCAAGTAGCATATAAACAACATAGAAAAGGGCCAAACAATCAGATACAATAACATCCCTAATTAGCTTTAAAGAAATAGGAAGAAGTGCAATTCTGCAATGCTTGTAACTAAAAATGCCTAAGAAAGCCTCGAAACTTGTGGGCTTAAGACAAAATCGAGTTTTCTTATCTCTCCTCTGCTTCTAGGTAATCAAACAGAAAATAAAGAAGATTAGGGTCAAAGATATCACCACATTAAAAATCTAAATAGAACATACGCCAATAAACAAATTCATCACATCAAAAACACTAGCTAGCAGCTAAAATATCAAAACAAAACAAAAAATCCAAGACTGGCATGAACACCATGTAGTGGAATATAGCTGAAAGTTCAAAGAAAAATATTGAATGAAGCAATTCACAAGAAAATTCCACAAAGTAGAGCATAATAGAAGCAGATACGAGCCCTGGAGAAATTACCATGGAGAAGGCCTCTTCTGTCATAGCAACACAGTTTCAAGAGGAAAACATCAGGAGGCTTGGGAGACTGCAATTCGGATCGGTAAAATGAAATCCCAGATGCTGAAGAACAAGAAGGGCATACCCCAATTAGTCTCTTCTTCAGTAAACCCCATCTAGTAGTCGGTTTTCCGATGACCCAGAATACTATGTAGCACCACTTCCCATCCGTAGACACATCTACACCACACAATTAAAGGAAACACGTAAAGAAAACTATCTAGACAGCTATCAGTTTCCCAAGAAGCACCAAAGTCAGAGAGATGTGTAGCACAATTCCGGTAGTCTTTGGCATGGATTATAGTGCCAACTAACAAATGTCTTGGTTGTATTTATCGAAACAAGTTTTCTAGAAATCTTTAAGAAATATAGTATTTTTTAAACTGAAAATGATGTCTTCGCCGTTAGAGTCTGTGAAAACATGTTATGCAAAACCAGCAACTAAACAAATTCCAGATGATGAAAGTGCATAATTCTGTTCAGATGATGCACGTGGGTCCATATATAGTTCCAAACACATGAAGACGGTTTCGTCATGTTACGACAACTGTGTCTGGATCTGTGCACTTTGATCCGTGCCGGTAGCATTTTCTACAAGGAAACTTATTGAGCACCAAATTATGTGAAAAAAATCACACAAATTTCAATCCCCATGACTTGGTTCACAAAACACAGAGAGAGATCTCCATTTCCCAACCTTGGAAACACGTTGAGCACCAAAGTATAATATCACAAAATAAAAACGCAAATACCCATGATTTAATTACCAAAACAGAGAGAAAAACAAACAAACACGTAGTGCAGATTGAAGAAAGTAGGAGAATTTTGGGTGGGTTACCAAATCTAACAATGGTCAAACCGAAGAAAAGGATGAGGCGGCAGAGATCACAACCCAACCCAGTCTTGTCTGGGCAATTCACTGTTATCACACGTGTTGCCCCATCTCCTTCCCTCTCCGCTTCCCTTATCATCACCACGTCGTCGCATAGCATCCCCATCATCTTCTTCTTCAAAATCAAATCAAAGCAACAAACACTGGAACCCCTGATTTAACTGTTACTAGTAATCTACTCATTCGGAATTCTCCTCGCCGTGCACAGACTAGTGAAGTTCGGACACATACAGGAAACGCCAGAATCGGGATCCGCTGGATTCTCTATGAAAATTGACTGGTACGGTCAGTTTAACCCCTTTTTAAGTTCTTTCCGGATTCACATTTTGGAAAAAAAAAAATCAAAATGACACTTAAATTTTCACTCAAATGTGCCATAAATTATATTTTACTTTATTTTTATTAAACAATTGTATTATACAAAATTTCTTAATTTAGACCCGGTAATCACATTCCGTCCAATTTGTGAAAAAATGTGATGACGTGACATTTTTCTCCGTTAAGTGCTTCTTTAACACACAACAATAGCCCCAAAAAAATGTGGAGAATCAAAGCCCCTTTCTTTTCTCCCACCATGTCACCCACCCTCATCCTTTCCCCCTCCCCCACCTCCCTCTTCACTTCCCTCTTCCAACAAATTTTCAAATAAAATTGGCCCAAACAAAGTCCAAAAATTTGGTTATTCATCGTTATTCATGCTAGAAATTTCACCCCAAAAAAAATTCTAAGTCTCATCCGATAATCACTCCAAAAATACCAATCCAAGAGCAAAAACCCATCAAGAAACAAAAACCCAAATCCAAAATCTCAACCAAAAATTGTCCCAATCACAAAACCATCATCATTCAAACTCAGATCACATGAACAAACAAACTTATCTACTATTTGACGAAATGGTGAACCTTACAGGGTTGATAAGTAGTGGATTTCTCCACTTATTGCCGAGGATTAGGTTTTTAAGGCGTCGTCGATGGAAGAGGCGTCGTTTGTGGATGTGGAGGAGGCGAGGAAGTGGTGTGGTGACGGCCACCGTTGTTTTACCGTTTGATTGGGGGAAGAAGGAGATCCGGTTTCAGGTGAGGGGTGTGACTAAGTTTGTTTCAAGATGAGACTGGGGCCTTGGTTCAACGACGCCGCCGTTTGTGACAATGATGTACCTAATAAAGGACCGTTGGAAAGCACCAACCACCCATGAAACTGGTGTCACGCCCTCGATTTTCAACATAATAAATAGTCCATTTCAATAAAAGATCTTCGCATAATATACATATTACCCAAGAGAGAGTTCTCAAATGATCATTTACAAATCAAATCCCCAAGTTTAAAGATTTACAACATTGGCACAATAGCCCAAATTCCATAGTTAGTCAAAGACAGTAAAACTTTGAGATTTACATGGTATCTAAAGTTAAAGAGTTCAGATGAATTTACATTTTCATGTTTACTAAAGATTGATTGAACCGCTTTCCAATGATGACTTTCAAAAGATATGAGGTCAAGCATGCACACCATGGGCTCCACGTCAAGATCCTTGAGATGTACCTGAAATTGATGATAGGTTGAGCTACACTAGCTCAATAGAGAATTCTATGCTCAAGCTATAAGTAAATACGATGAAACATGCAACAAGAGTGAATGATTTCCAATAAACGGACATGAGATACAAAAGGACACCACAACGAATCGACAGACTACGACTACGGGATTCTATACGTCTTATAGCTATCCCTAACCATTCGTACACCAAACTAGAAGTAGCATCAAACACACATCAATAAAAATAATCTACGATAGTTTCTCAAACCATTTTAAGATTCCTCAAATGGATGCCGCTATCAACTTCCTCATTTCTTACCATTTACCATCAAGATTCTTTTCACAAAAACATCCCTTTTTGTTTGCCAAAATAATTTCAAGAAAACTCTCAACCTTTACGGGTCAAGCTCCGTTGATTCAAGCTTGAATAGCCAGAGTCCGTTGATTCTGTGCACGAATACTGGAAACCGTTGATTCTCTCAAGAATAGCCGAAGGATTTTTCATAAAAATCCTTTTTCCAAAACCAAATTCCTTTCTTTTCAAAAACTTTGATAGAATCAATCATTTATCTCTTTCTTTAACGGTCACCATCTCAAGCAGCAAATAGTTCAAGTAACAACATATACTTCTGACGTCAACTACAACATTCTTCATTTTATGAGAAATTCAACTGCCTTGCCACACCTTGCGTACAATGAACTCTCTTTCTACCTGGGTTTCTGCATTACCACACCTTGCGTAACGGGCCCTCTAGAGTCTCCGCATTTTCACACCTTGCGTTGCGGGACCCTCCATTCAAATTATCAACTCACGCACACATACACATGCACTATCCATCCATATACATGAAGACAACGTTTATCAAGTTCACATTCTTTCATTTAACATCACACATCGTATTACAACTCCTAAACATGTCCCATTGTACATTGATAAATACCTTAAGTCTATGATATTCCTCTAAATCTATCACGACGCCCTACGTCACGTACCAAACCCACAACGACTCCATGACACACCACCCACTAGGTTCTAGACGAGAATCTTATTGAACGAGTACCAAAGGAACCTAGGAAGATCAACAAGACGAAGCACAGGGATACGAGTTACCCTATTCTCATCCGGACCGGTAGGCAAACCCCCGTTGACCAACTATTCACCCCACGATATACCTTATAGCCTACGATGTTCAATAACCTCTCTACGATACATTTTTCCATCCCAACATTCACCACGTCAAGTCATAGCACCTAACATATATACATCGTTCATCATATCATGCCACAATGTTCACATACTCATTCTAAGACATAGACGATGGATAGGTACCGTACTCATAGGATTTGACATGTTCCTCTTGCACAACGAGAGTCAAAGATAGATTGATCGATGAATCACTTAAGGCATGAACAATTAAGTTAAAAGTGGTTTGGAGGTGTTCAAAGAGTGTTAGAAGTGATCGGAAATCAAAACGGTCGAATTGTAAGCAACATGGGCAAAACTGCCAGAAAGCCAAGGAGTATCGATACAAAAATAATTGTATCGATACGAGAACGTTTGGAGTATCGATACGAAAATAATTGTATCGATACGGGAACGCTATGACAGATTTTGAAGCTACTGGAATGCAGATTCCTTCAGCGTATCGATACTCAAACACTTGTATCGATACGGGGACATTACGAGCAGCGATTTGTGCAGAAATTCAAAGAACAAATACAACATAACAACCAACGATTCCAGGCACGATTTCTACATGAAATCAACTCATAAATGCATAACAAGAGCAAGAATCCCTACCTCGAAGTTGGAGAGCAAACACGCAAGGAGATCGGGCCACGCGAACCGTTGAACTTGAACTTTGAAATACGTCCAAAATACTCCTCTCCGAGCTCTATCCAACGAACCACAAGCTTGAAATCACGTCTAGAGAGTGGAATGGAGGTTGATTGACAAGAGTTTTGAGTTTTGGTGGTGTTAGGAGAGCAAGGGAGAGGGAGGGAGCCGTGAGGAGAGAGAGATATATATGGGATTTTAATCCCCTACACACACACACCCCTCTATTTATACTCACACACCGACCAAATTACACTAGCACTCCCTCCAATTTCAATTCCATCATACAAACCCCAAATCAAATCAAATCCACAAATTTCACATAAACGAAACAAAAATCGTATTTTCCTCAATTTCCAATATCATATAAACCCTTAAATATTTTTTTGAAATTACGGGTCTCTACAACTGGACAAAGTCGATTGAGGTTAATTGGCTAAGGCCCAAGTCTGCGAAAACACAAATAAAATAAAAGGGCCAGTTTCCAAGTCAACCACCCACCGTTCCAGCTCTTTTTCACATTGGAATCTGACTTTTCGCTTCTTCTTTCGCGCAAGTCAGACGATAACGCAGCATTTGGTCACTTGAGAGCTGGCGAACGGAGATGGAGGCTCTGCCGAGAGGAGGGGACGGTGGTGGAGGAGAGGTGTCGAGAGGCGGTCTCAGCGGCACGACAAAAAGTGAATGTGAGCAGAGGAGATTGTGGTAGGGGTGTTATTCGGTCGGTTCGGTTCGGTTCAGGGTGGATTTGCCGGAAACCAATTGGGTTCGGGGTATATAAGTCCGGGACCAATCCTGACTAGTATTAATTTCGGTTCGGTTCGGTTCGGTTCGGGGTGAGTTCAGGGATCGATTTCGAGGATTTCGGTCCACCGCAAAATGGGCATTTTGGGCCGTTTGGGCCCATTTCCAAAACCTAAGTTACTAATGACTGTTGGGCCATTTTCCACCCTTATTTGGGCCATTTCCAGCCATTTTGGGCCGATTTTTATAAGGGGCCATTTTCACCTATTTTTATATGTGTCATTTTTAGGCATTTTTTTCACCTATTTTTGGGCCATTTTTATATTGGCCATTTTTTGACGGTCAAGATTA